>CM061159.1:14595149-15795149 GCA_030710495.1 Labroides dimidiatus
ATGCCAGTAATAATCCCTAGTTGTCAAGAGATAGCAACATGGATGCTTTTTCCTCCTCATTTAAAGAGACGGAGACCTCCAGAGAAAAAGTGATCGGTCTTCTCCATCTGGTTAACATTATTCAGATTCCTCTGTGTTAGATATTTGATGATGCTGGCAAAGAAGAGAGGGTGAGGCGGGGATCAAGAGGGAGGGAAAATAGGGTGAAAGGAGGGACCATGAATCCAGAGGAGGGCACTGTTCTCCCTGACAGTGTGTCCCTGACTGCACTTTCCTAAAATGCCTTGAACGCGAGGGGACGATAGAACTGAGGAATGTTTGTCAATGCACAAAGCATATTTTTGTATTAAGTTATTGTGTTCAAAAATATCCTCTAAGTGACATTTTTATTTCATCCACAGTGGAGGTGGGCCACACGAGGAGACAGGCAGTTTTTCTGGTGAACATTTCCATAACTCACATCCCATCTGAATCTGTCTGAGCTTGTGGGAGAAAAGGGAGGGAGTAAACTAAACAGGGAGGGAAGAAAGAAAGAATGTACTGAGTTTTCATCATGTGATTTCACTTTTTTTCCTCTTTTTATATCGCTGCACACTGATTACATGTTTGTGGACTAGAGCTCTTAGCAAATTTTTCCAGGCCTTCTCAGCACTCTGTTTCTTTTTTTTTTTCAGGGTCCAGCAGCTTACTTTCCTTCTACTTTTTTTTTTCCAGCATGACGTCTGAGTGAGGTTCCTGCCCTTGTTTTGTGCAGTACAGTGAAGAGGAAAGGAGAGGGGACTCGCAGAGAGGCGCACATTTACTTGAGCGGTCAAAGGGAGGATAAATTGAAGGTGTAAACAAGAGGGGACTGTTGGTGTTTTGGCTTGAGTGCTTATGCTCTGTACTCACAGGGGAGCCTGACAAGGAGGAAGAAGGACCGGGAGAAAGAGACTGAAGCTGAAGGAGTGAGAAAGTGACTGAAAAGACGAAGAAGAGTAAAAGGTTCCTAAAACTGCTGCCTGAAGGCAAATGTGGATGAGAAGCTACAGTTGAAAAAGTCTGCCTGACACAGGAGGAGGAGCAGCAGCCTGGGGGAGACCACCAGTTTGGCTTTTTTTTTCAGCAACAACAGGACAGGATGAGGTACCAAGGCAGGGTAAGGTCCTTGATGCTCCTTGTAAATTTACATTTAGTGCCATGGGTTTTATTCATGTGTGTGCGTTTCCTACTTTATAGAAGGATAGCTCAAGATCCATTTCATTGTCATGGAGACAAACAAAGCAGAGCAATGAGTCACTTGAGTTTTGTTCATGCCTTTGTATGAGTCAGAGTGTATTTTAGGTTTTGTATAAGCTTTCACTCAGGAAGAGTAAGTACTAAGAGTGTAAACTTTTTTTCACCATGTCTATTACTGGCACATCTGTGCTGAAGAGCCAGCTGTGGTACTGGAGCAGCTCACCCTGGGACAGAGTGGTGGGGCAGGCCTTATAAGGAAGACAATCCCAATGCATTCGGCCCAGCAGAGCTTAGTCATGGAGTCTGGAGCCAAGTCCCACTTTGTGGTTAGAGTCCTCACTGGGTGTCACTGCTGCTACAATAACAAAAAACCCCCGCAGTTATCACTGAAGCTGAGAGTCAAACCTTCATAAAGCATTGAAGCACTCCTTGGGGCCTGTCAGTTCGATCAGACCCTCACTGCTGCAGCCTCAGGTCATTTCACTGAAAACAAAGCTGCAAGGATTAGACTGTACTGTGGTCACATCTCCATCCAAAACATGAAGCCTGTAAGCTTAGTCAGCCCAAGAGTTGCTGGATCACATCCTTGAAGATTTACGAATGCAGGAATAAAACCTGCTTTTGGGCCTAGGAAGGAACTTTTTTTCTACATGTTCTGATTCTTGAGATTACAAAATAAATAAATAAAAAATGTAACTCATGACCACACAGAGACAATGAAAACAGTGTCTACTGTGTTTCAAAGTTTGTAATTTGGTAGATCTGCTGTATCAGTACACTATCAATGCTGGCTTTGTTGTTATCACTTCAAAATATTAGCACTCCAGGTTTTAATTTATGGTAGAAACTGTTGTTATTGTCACCGCAGCAGCCTTACATCTTTCTAACAACACAGAATAAAACAGCTCTCAAACCACTCAAAGGTGGAATGAAATGTTTATGCCAGAAGAGTCAGAGCCAGGTGCTGTTGGTCAACGTCAGCAGCCATGAAAGGTTGATGTTTATGCACAGCGCATGCAGATGTTTTCTGAATATGTTTGTGTTTTTCAAGTGGCAAGGTTGAGCAAGAAATGAATCAGCATCACTCCTCCATATGATCCACATTTTTTTGATGTAAGTTGATTGACTGCCACCAGTGTTGCCTCGTCACAAAGTTTCTGCTCTGAACTGCTAATCTAATGAGTGGTGGTGCAAGGACAACACACAACCTCTGTGTTTTATATAAAATCAAGCACAGCTGCAGAGCACAGAAACATTCAATGGCTGATATCCTGTCCTAAACCTGACCCAAGCATTCCTCTGCTGTATCCTTTGGAAAATCTGACGGTGGCCTGTGATTACTATCTGAGGGAAACCCACCTGCAGGAGAGGGAGAACAATACTCCAAGGTGAAGCAGAGAGGAGGGGCTGTAGTGGATGTGTCCATTGAAGCTTTCCTTTGCTCCAGCGTTTTGGCTGTCTTCCACTGTTGTCTCCTTGTTTTTTTTTTTCAAAGCATTTCCTGCATTGGAGATAATGACCTTTTACCAGGATTAAACAGCCAAATGAGCCCCCTGAGAGGCCTGCCTTGAAGAACAACAAAAGTCCTGTGGACGTGTAGCACCTTTGTTCCACTTTTTGCTTGTTGTTTTTATGAATGTGTTGGGAAAAAAAACAGCAACAACAGCACGGCTCTCTCATAAAAGAATCTTTGATATTGAGGACAGAGCTCCTGACACTTCTATCTCTGTTTAAGCACATGCATACCTGTGATTGGGGTTATGTTAGTTCAATTCGACTACAGGCATTTCTGAGTATGAAACTCAGCAGACTGTTAATTATTTCCTGTCTGCGCTCTAAAGTCTGCCATCACACTGAGGTTTACATGTACACACACTTTCCTAGGAACATTGGGTAATCCCGTCTAGTGATTTAGAGCTGTGTACTGTACATACATCATGATACACAATCTCTATAAAATGAATAAGTCTATGTCATCTGTTTATGAATAGGGTTGCTTAAATGTTCTGACTGTTTAGTCTTGTCTCTGGTTGAAGTTTCCTCTTGTGTGTGTTAAATGAGAGTTGTTTTGGTGATGTGAGACTTTTGCTCTGATATTTTGAAAATATTCTGTACTTATTTTTTTCTATAAATAGATTTTCTGTTGTGAAATATTAGATGTTAACTCTTTCTCAAGTGGGTGATTTTATCATGCGTTTTAAGAAATGGGAGTAGGTCTTTTCTGCCCCCTGCTTGACAAGCTTGTAATTACAGTGATTGTCAATTTAGTGCCAATGAGAGCAGAAACTGTCTTTAGTGCTGTAACTCTGTCTCTCTCTGTGACATTGCTCTCTCGCTGCAGGAGGTGGATGTTGAAGGAAGAGTGCGTCTGGTGATGGAGAGCGCCCTAACTGCCCGGGACAGAGTCGGGGTGCAGGACTTTGTCCTGCTGGAAAACTATAACAGTGAAGCAACCTTCATAGAGAACCTGCGAAGACGCTTCAGAGAAAATCTCATCTATGTAATCAATCCGTTTTTTTTTCTCACATGTTCCAAAACATCTCAGCTGGTGTGATGAAACATATTTCAATGTGTCCTAATGTTTTTGGCCCAGACGTACATTGGCTCAGTGTTGGTGTCAGTGAACCCTTACAAAGATCTGGAGATTTACTCCAAGACACAGATGGAGCGCTACAGAGGGGTCAGCTTCTACGAAATATCGCCTCACATGTGAGTCCCTGTACCCTTAATGGGACATTTTTCCCTACATATTTTTAACAAACTCTTCCTCTGTGCTTTGCTTTCAACTGACCATCAAATGCACTGCAAAAACTGAACTATAGGCAAGTGTGTAAGTCTTGTTTTTAGGATTTAGGACTGACCAGCATTGCATGAACTAGAAGACAAGCAAAAAATGATCAATAAATCATCCTATTTCATTCCCTGTTGAATATCAAAGTTTTAATGATGGAACTTTTTAAATTACATTTTACCCCTTTTTATACCGTTTCTCAGTGTATGTTGCATCTATGTTGTTCCCCCAGCTATGCACTGTCAGACAACACGTACCGAGCCATGCGGACAGAGAGAAAGGATCAGTGTATTCTCATATCAGGTGAGAGTGGAGCAGGTAAAACAGAGGCCTCTAAGAAGATCCTCCTCTACTACGCAGTAACCTGCCCCACCAATGAGCACATGGCCACCCTTGGTGAACGTCTGCTGCAGTCCAACCCAGTTCTGGAGGTATTTAACCACTGGCATTTCAAACTTAACAGTAACTGGTCATATTCCCCTGCTCCCCTTACTGACTCAACTTCTTTTGCTCTATTAAGGCATTTGGCAACGCAAAAACTCTAAGGAATGACAACTCCAGCCGCTTTGGAAAATACATGGACATCCAGTTTGACTTCAGGGTAGACAAAAGCCTCCTCGACTTCCTCACTCTATAGTAAACTGATAACTGTTAACAGCAGGGTTTTGTTTAATATTTTGAGCATTCTTTTTGTTAAAAAGTTGCCTTTGTACAAAGAATTTGCTTAGTTGGTCCATAATACTACTACATACAGCATTCACCCAATAGCACATAAAAAAGAATCCTGAATACATTCACTCTCTTTCTTCTGTCAAAGTGCGCATGATTTTCAAGGATTTAAGAGTTCTTTCCCACTTTGTCATGCAGAGGTGCATTCTCCATTATTGCATTACCTCGACCAATTTAATTTGACAACATCAGATACTAGAGATTTCCATTGCCTGCCAAAATGAATTAATTTCTTTACACTCCCAGTGACTGTAAATTCTGGTCCCCAAAATTGTTTTACATATCGGGCAATTTGTAAAGGCTCCTGATGTATACTTGCTATAAATAAATAGAGATATGTAAACATTATCCAAAATATTATACTACATCTCCCTGTATTTGTTGCACATTGATATTTTGGATGGCGCTAGTAGAATTTCTTCAGCAGTTTGTTTTTTTAAAGCTGAAACATTCAAACCTAACCTACTTTGAACAGTAGCTCTCTGTCTTTGTTTCCCTCTCCTAGGGGGCACCAGTAGGCAGTCACATCCTGAACTTCCTGTTGGAAAAAACACGTGTGGTGTACCAGAACCAAGGAGAGAGGAATTTCCACATCTTTTATCAGCTCCTGGATGGAGGAGATGACGACCTGCTCAGAGCGCTGGATCTGGAGAGAAATCCACAAAACTATGGTTATCTGGTTAAGGTGTGTGTGTGTGTGTGTGTGTGTGTGTGTGTGTGTGTGTGTGTGTGTGTGTGTGTGTGTGTGTGTGTGTGTGTGTGTGTGTTGCAGACATTTATTAAGTAACTTGTCCTCAAACGATTTCTATAATTATTGTCTTTTGTAGGGGAACTGTCCAAGACTCAGCTCTGTCAGTGACAAGAATAATTGGAAAGTTGTGATGAAGGCCCTGACTGTCATTGGCTTCACTGAGGAAGAGGTGCAGGTGCGTAACACTCGCTGTATGGGACTGTTTTGTTTTCCCCTTGAGTTCTTTGGCTAACATACATGTTTTCAACATACTAGCATTATTATTTTTTGGTTGTTTTTGTCTGTTTGTCATTCAACATATTGAACTCCTATTTTAAAATTTTGTATCCTGCATTGTTTGAATTTATTTAGATGTGATGATTACTTTGAGTGAAATTTTACTTTTTTTTTTAAATTTTGATTCTGTATTGGTGCTTGCATATAAATTCTGCTATTTGGTTGATAAACAAATAGTTTATTAATGAGGTTATAGCACTCAACTGTTTCCCGTGTCGGTCTCCAGACAATGTTGAACATCATTGCCGGTGTTCTCCACTTGGGAAACATTCAGTTTGGAGAAGGGGAAGAGGGAGAAACTTATATCACCACTGAGACTCGTCTGGACCATCTTGCGAAGGTCAGAACGGTCCCAATAGTAATTTCAGATGTGCAGATATGCACAAAAACTTGCACTCTAGTGCAGATGTGTTGTTGTTTTGCAGCTGTTGGGTGTTGATAGCTCGGCCCTCGGGGAGGCACTCACTCACAAGAAACTCACTGCCAAAGGAGAGGAGGTAATGGCCTCAGTGTCCTTGCTCTTCATGCGTTTTGTCGTTTGTTGTTTAATGTGTCACATTATAACTTTGTGTCTGCTTGTGTGTTTGCATTTCAGATGATCAGCCCTCTAAATTTTGAGCAGGCAGTGGCTGCCCGTGATGCCTTAGCCAAGTCTACGTATGGTCGCACCTTCACGTGGATGGTGCAGAGGATAAACCAGTCACTGGCTCTGAAGGTGCAGAAACACTTCTTTAAGAACGCAAACAATGTTGTGAAAATTCCTTCATTATTTTTCATTGCTGACTGTTTTAACACTAACTTGAAGCCTGCTACTTGTGCAGGATGAAATCTACCACAGCAGCAAAGGCTCTTCAGTCATTGGCCTTTTGGACATCTATGGCTTTGAGGTCCTACAGCAAAACAGGTGTGTTCCAACCATTCAACCTGTCAAAGTCAGTAACACACAGAACATTCACCCTCACTACTCTAGCCCAGATTGACCTTGTTTTTCTCTTCTTGTGTCTCAAGTTTTGAGCAGTTCTGCATCAACTACTGCAATGAGAAGCTCCAGCAGCTGTTCATTGAGCTCACTCTGAGGTCCGAGCAGGAGGAGTACGAGACTGAGGGAATTGCAGTGAGTCTCATGTTGGCTGAGAAGTCAGTTGGATTAATTACATGTTGATATGAGTGCGTCACTATTAACTGTCCTCCAAATGTTCTCTTCTAATTCAAGTGGGAGACAGTGCAATACTTTGACAACAAGATCATCTGTGACCTGATTGAGGAAAAGCACAAAGGCATAATCTCCATTCTGGTGGGCATTACAACTTCGGGGTTACATGTTGGCAGTGGTGGACAGTAACAGAGTGCATTTACTTGAGTACTGAACTTAAGTACACTTTTTGAGTATCTGTACTTTACTTGAGTATTTATTTTTTTTGGCAACTTATGACTTTCATTCCACTACATTTCAAAGACAAATATTGTACTTTTCAGCATAGCTTGTCATCAGCTGTTGGTGTTTTTCTTTTCTAAAATGCAATTGACCACACGCTGTGCCCCTCACAGAAGGGAACCAATCACAGTCACTGCTCACACCTGGGATGAATTTAAAAATATGTCTACAAGACGAGATGTGCATCATCTTTTAGGGATTTCCATCACTTTCCACAGACATGGAAAAATTCAGGGTAGATTTTGTGTGGTTTACAGGTTTTAAGGCATGTGTTCTGTTGCCATGTAGCCAAGTAGCTCAACAGGAGGATGAGTTCCTGAAAGCAGAGTTGTAGTTTGTTCGCTGTAATGGACTAAACAGTAAACTTACAACTCCTCCAAAGTGAAAGTGTGGGGAGAAAAAAAGGCCCTCCTGTTTTGGTGGGGATATTTTAAAAAAATAATGGCAATAGCTCTCCTTATTGTTTTTAGTTGCATTTTTATGCTGAAAGTTTTTACAGGGGTTTCTACGAAGTTTTTATAGCAGAGTGGTTCTACATCTAAGTCAGTTCATCATGAGGTGGTTTCAGAGAGTTACAAGGTTCTGTAAAAACAATGAGAAAACAATACAGCAATGTACTGATAATAGAAAATGTACTTTTTACTTTTAAATACTTAAGTATTTTTACATATGTGTACTTTTGAATACTTAAGAATTTATAAAACAAAGTACTTTAGTACTTTAACTTGAGTAAGATTTTGACCGAGCGACTTTTACTTGTAGTTGAGTAAGATTTGACCATGAGTTTCAGTACTTTGACTGAAGTACTGAAGTTAGGTACTTTGTCCACCACTGCATGTTGGCATATGTAATGTTGCCTTATATTGACCTTGTGACTGTTCTCTCAGGATGAGGAGTGTCTCCGACCTGGAGAAGCCTCGGATCTCTCCTTTTTGGAGAAGCTAGAGGACACTCTGGGTGGCCATCCGCATTTTGTCACGTAAGCACCTTTTAATGTCCCTTTTTTTATTTATGGTACATGGGACTCTTTAAGCTGCAGCTTCTTCTTTTTCTTGTATTTTGTGTTTTCAGTCACAAGTTGGCAAATGGAAAAACTCGCAGGGTATTGAGCAGGGAGGAGTTTAGGCTGCTACATTATGCTGGAGAGGTCAACTACAATGTCAACGGTAACCTTTAATTCATTAAAAGATCAGTCAGATGACTTCATTAATGCATTCATGGTTTATTTATTTAAGAGGAAGTCTGCAACCCATTGATTACCAAGTGATACTTTTTTTTCTATTCTCTGATTCAGGCTTCCTCGACAAAAACAACAAATGGCTGAACCGGAATCCCAAAGAGGTAAGAGTTATGAAAGCATAAAGGAAGAGTCTTGAAATATCCTTGTGATGTTTGGTTTCACTTGGGAAGAGGATGAGGAGGGGGGCTCGTTGACATGTGGTAATGTGGTTTGGTCTCCTTTAGGTCATGTGCCAGTCAGAAAACCCGATCCTGAAGCACTGTTTCCGCAGGAAGGACATGATTGACCAGAAACGCCCAGACACTGTGAGTCCTTTCTCTCTCTCTCTCTTGCTAAGAGCACTCCTAATGGAGTTTTCCAAATTCAGATAACAAGTTTAACATTATAGTATAATGATTAATTTATTATCAGTTATTATAAATTGATGTGCAAAATATACTGACAATTGCTCTTGAATTTTAAAGTATACATTTTTTATCCTCTCCATGTGTTCTAGGCTGCCACTCAGTTTAAAAACAGTCTGATGAAACTTAAGGAGATCCTCATGTCCAAAGAGCCGTCCTACGTCCGCTGTATCAAACCTAATGATGCAAAGCAGCCAGGTACACTTTTTTGCTACATGTCTTATTGATTCATTCTTGAAATATTTATGTATCAATTCCAGAGGCACCTATACTTAGTGGAGACAGTCAGTGCTAATTTAACCCAGTCAAAGACGTTCACACACCCTGGAAAGGCCTCAGAGAAGTTGTCCAAAGACACTACTGGAGCCAGGGATCAAACTGCCAACCTTTCGATTAAGAGACAACCCACTCTACCACTGAGCTACAACCAAACCAAGCCATGAAAGAGATACATGGATTAATCAGAGGAAGATTTATCTTTAAACATTCAAAATACATTTTGAAAAAGAAACATTGTAACAAAGGCAGAACTGAAAACGTATATTATAGTTTCATACTCGCCATGTGGTTTATCATTGTCATCAGTGGATTTGGCATCTTCCTACAGACAGGTTTGATGAAGTCCTGGTCCGACACCAGGTGAAGTACCTGGGCCTGATGGAAAACCTGAGAGTCAGGAGAGCTGGCTTTGCCTATCGACGTCGCTTTGAGGCCTTCCTGCAGAGGTGACTATTCCTCTCTGAAGAGCTCACAAACTCAGTCTCTGTCTCAGTCTAGTGTTCTTTGTGCTTTGAGTAGCCCTCTGTCTTAGTAATGATCTACAAATGACCTCAGGTATAAACCCCTGTGTCCGGAGACGTGGCCTAATTGGCACGGCAGACTTTCTGATGGTGTTGCAACTCTGGTCAACCACCTGGGCTACAAGGAAGAGGAGTACAAACTGGGCAGGTGATGTGCTGTTCGAGGGTGTGGTAAAGTTTAGAGCGGAAAGTTTGGTCATGGTCTCTGAGTGTGAAGTAGTTTGTAATGACATTTTCATCAAATGTGAGTTTTGGCAATAAATTTATGTGACTGATTTTTACAGGTCAAAAATCTTCATCCGCTTCCCAAAGACTCTCTTCACCACTGAGGATGCACTCGAAGCAAAAAAGCCAGACATTGGTGGGTAACAGTGGGCATTATTTTTTATTTTTAAATGATCATAAAAGTAATACACCCATTTACTTCACGAGACAGGTGTTTTTAAGAGACTCATGTGCTTCCAGAGTTAAAAAAAAGACACCTGCTTACTATCCAACTTTCATTGTCTCACCGCTATTTCTGACATTTTATAAATAAATTTAAACAGAGTGTATAGAAGTTGGCTATATTTCA
Source organism: Labroides dimidiatus (assembly GCA_030710495.1). NCBI lineage: Eukaryota > Metazoa > Chordata > Actinopteri > Labriformes > Labridae > Labroides > Labroides dimidiatus. The sequence goes on from CM061159.1 coordinate 14,605,368, forward strand.
ACTTTAAATCATCAAACGACAACAGATCAAATGTTTTGATGGCACAAATCCTCATTTGGATTTAGGATAAGTTCCTACTCCAGGGCATCAATCCACCTTGGCTCTCTGTCTCTCTTTCAGCTTTGGCCTTGCAGACATCGTGGAGAGGCTACAGAGAGAGAGCAAAGTACCATCGCATCAGGAATGCAGGTCAGAGCAACTCCCACTATCAACTCCCCCATATGTTGTTGGTAAATTTTATGATGTCATTTCATGTATTATATCCAGCAAGTGGGTCGTTTGCTTTAACTTTCCAGGTCATGGCTTAGATAATCATTTCGATGAATGAGTCCACGTGATGAACATAACAGCTCATTAGCTGACTCTGTTTCAGTGTGTCTTTAACCTTGGATGTTCTCTAGCTGAGCATTAAAGTTGTCTCTGTGTTGACATGTATACATGTATGTTGTATGTGTAGTGATAGTGATCCAGTCTGCATGGCGAGGGATGAAAGCACGCAGGAGGGCAAGGAGGCGACGACATGCTGCCGAGTTAATCCGCAGGTGCTCTTCTGATGCTCAGAAACCGTTTGCCTGTATTTTTTCAGCTATGTGGTGCACGTTTAAAGAACAACGTGTACACGTATTGATATAATTTAAATTTCTTTTCTTGGAACTGTGCCTTTGTCAGATTCATCAAAGGCTTCATCTACCGGCATGAGGAGTACTGCCCTGAGAATGAGTACTACCTGGACCACGTACGCTACTCATTCCTCAAAAACCTACGGAACAACCTGCCCAAAAACGTTTTGGACAAAAGCTGGCCGACATCATCTCCCTTACTCACTGAGGTATACACATCCTACACACACCGAATCTGATCGATGCTCCACACGGGAGTGAAAATGGTATGGTCTGTTATTGTGAAGTTATAAAATAACTTAGTAATCCATATGTCCTGTTTTTATGTTTAAAGGCCTCTGAGCACCTGAGAAGGCTGCACATGAAGAACATGGTCATAAAGTACTGCACAAGAGTCCAGCCTGAATGGAAGAAGCAGGTACACAGACCTCAGAAAACGCAGCCTTAGTTGCTCCATAAAACATGAATGAGTTTGCCAATTTTCAACTTACTTCATATTTTTATTTTGCCGCAGATGATGCAGAAAGTTACAGCAAGTGAAATCTTCAAGGATCAGAAAGACAGCTACCCTGCAAGTGTTGGAAGGCTGTTTTTGGACTCCAGGCTAGGTACTTGTTGATGCATGCATTTATTTCATCTGTACATACCTGACATCATACAGAAGATGTAATCTAACACGAAACCATCACAGAGCCTTTTCTGCTTCACAGATCGTGAGCAGATCAATCTGAAAGTCATCCAGACCCTCGGCAATGACAAAGTGCAGGTGGGACATGTTTCTTTCTGAGCGGTATTGGAGGTAAAAGTGTTTGACAACCTTTTGCTGCTTACCAGGTACTTTTCACATTTCTTTTCAGTACGGTGCTTCAGTGATTAAGCACGACAGGAGGGGCTACAAGCCACGCCCACGCCAGCTGCTCCTCACAAACACCTTTGCTGTGCTGGTGGACAGGACAAAGATCAAACAGAAGATTGACTACGCCACCCTAAGAGGTAAAAAAAACACAATGCTGAATGGCACAATTTAACAAATGTTTAATTTTTAAGTATTCTATAATATTCTTGAATAACAGATGACTGCAAAAATACTTTTTATTTCAAGTTAATTTCAGTAAAGAAGAATTTGTCCAATAGTCTTATTCTGTACTGACCTGCAAAACTGATAAGACCTCAGCTACTGTCTCCTCTCTCTGAAATATCCAGGGTGAGCTGGTTGTGTAAATGCTTTTCAGTCCTGTATTTGCTTTTCTTCAAACAGGTATCTCTGTGAGCTCTCTCAGCGATGGGATGTTTGTTATCCATTTGCCCAATGAGGATAGTAAGCAGAAGGTGCAGTGACAGGCAGCAGTCATGATTTTAACATGGTGCCTCACAGTGGTTCCCCTCTAACAGCAGCTGTGTGTCCCTCAGGGCGATCTTGTGCTGCACTGTAACCATGTGATCGAGCTGGTGACCAAACTCTCCATGATGGCCAGAAAGGTCAACTATGTCAACGTCAGCCCGGGCAGGTGAGACATATGCAGGTGCTTCTCTGCTGTATAATTACCAACTAAACTGTACTCATCTCCACTCTGTTCCTACTTGTTACCCCCTTTGTGCTGTGCAGTATTAAGTTTGCTGTTGCTCGGGGCAAAGAGGGAATCATTGACTTTGTTCGCGGATCAGAACTGAAGGTGACCAAAGGCAAGCGAGGACATCTGCTCGTGGTGAGTCAGAGCCCGTACAGAAGTCATGTGTGGCGCTTAAAGGGAGGAGGGGGAATTTTCAAATTGAAAACATTCAGGCAGCTGACTCCATTAAATGTGATTTCAATCTGCAGACGGCCCCACGGATCAACACCACATGAAGAAACAGAAAACTGCATCAAGACAAACGGCGAAAGGACGACATCCGGAGCTCCCATAGATGATAAACAGAAGGATGATCCTTTATTAGTTCATATCCCGCCTCATTATTACAAACCTCCTCCAATGCTGCAAGAATTACTACTAATTTTTAAAGATCTAAAAATCACCACAATTGGCCACTGATTGAAATGCTTCATCTCTTTATTCTCAGTTATATAAATATATTTAAATATATCATATATATAAAAAGTCTTATACTGTAAACAGCTTTATCTCTGTTGTGAGAGAAATAAAAACAAACACTTTGAAATAAATAAAAAGTAATAAATATCAATAAATAGCAAATACATGATGGGAAAGTCCTGAAGATAAAGGGTGTAGGGGATTAACCAGATGTTAGGAAGTGTTCCATCTACTCTGGGATCTTATTGCTAACTTACAGTTAGAGGTGAGACAGAAACTCTGGGAAATACCCAAGAAAGTCCTTAATCATACAGCTAAACATCTTAAAAAAAGAAGAAGAAGAAGCTTAAACTGTAGCTTTAAGGTGTTAAAAAATGAAACACTGACTTTAATTTAATTTATTATGTCAACTGGTTCCATGTAAATGTATTAGATTAGTTGAAAACAATAATTTCAAGTTCAACTTAGTTGACCATAAGATTGTTTTCAGCTAACCCAATATTACTACATGAAACCAACTGATATAATTAATCTATTTAAAGTCATTTTTTCCCCATTTTTGAGCATACGATGACTAAAGTTATCACAGTTACTTCAATTTTCTTGCCCAGTCTCTCTCTCTCTCTCTCTCTCTCTCTCTCTCTCTCTCTCTCTCTCTCACTCTCTGTGATTTCAAGATCCCCTTTTTTTTTAAAGATGTTTCTCTCTGTGCTCTCTCTCAGCGCTGAGTCATTTTGAAGCCATTAGCAGGAAGTCTCTTGCCAGCTTGGTGAGGTAAAGGTCTAGGTCTCTCAGAATGATGTAACCCTCCAGTCGGCTGTCCCACACTGTTGTAGCTGTTTTGGAGCTGGTTTCCGGGACAGGAGGAAAAGTGGGCTTGGTCCAAGAGTTGCGTATATAACTCATCTGAAAGAGAAGGAAAGTATTTTGTTTGTACAGACGTCACTTCCTCGTAGGTCTTTGGTAAAGGGGTGTTAAAGAAAGAATATATATGTGATGTTACAGACGGAATGAAGTAAATACCTGGCTGCTGATTTGGTTCATCAGGTCTCTCAGATCCAGCTGAATGTGCTGGATTTTTGTTGATAAAGTTTGTCTGCCCCCCTTCCCTGCCAGCTTCTCCTTCTCCTCCTCCTCCAGCTCTGTTCTTTTCCTCTCCAGCGTGATCTGGAAGATCTGCAGGTCCCAGAAAGCAGCATGCAGTCGATCCCAGTCCTGAATGCACAAAACACAGCCATCTAATTACACAATCCAAAATATTTCACAACCGTCTTCATGAGCTCGAGGTTCAAAAAGGGGAAATCCACTCAAATTTTTACAAGATTTACATGCAGCAAGAGCTGACTTTCTGTGTGTGTCATCATGTTTATTCTTTTTCACGGTTTAGAAAAAAAAGCCTCAAAAGAAAAAAAAAAAAGCCTGAAAAAATATGGTAGAAATTCTCTGAGAACTTTGAAAGAGTGATTTCCTGTGAATTTCTTTGAAACACTCATTCAGGAACCAACCGTCAGGTTAAGCCAGCTGTAGAAATCTGTAGAAAGAGATGGTAGGTCCTTCAAATGCCTGCCTCGGTCCTCAAAGTGCTCGTTCCACCATGTCTGCTCCTTCTGTCGAAATAAAATGAAAAAAAAAAAAAAAACTTTTACTGAAGATCAGTCTGGGTGTGAATAGATAAAGCCAAGCAGGGAAATTCTTCACTCACATATTTCTTCTGCAGCTCCTGGACGCCGGTTCGGGTGTGTCTTGTAAGGCGAAAAGAGTTCTTGTATTTGTATCGCTGGAATACTGGAGATGGAGCAAATGAGTCCACCAGGTTGAGCGTGCAGCACAGGATGAGGAGAGCCTGACACCAAACAGTCATCTGAAACAAGAGACAAGACCACAGCCTGAGCATCTTCTCATCTTTGAGCTGAAGATTTTCAAGTGCAGATGAGCAACAACAAAGCAAAGTATCACATGAGGCAGCCAATCAGCACACTGATTACTCTTATGGAAACTCATCTGTCAATTCATCATCTGACTGGAAGTCCAATAACATTTCTAGAGGAAAATTAGTTGATGTATTGATTCCTGTTAATGCTTCTTTTTAGAAACATTACAGCTTCACATGTGCATCAAAACAGAGCTGTATAGATCCCTCTGAGTGGTTTCAGGCTGAAAGTATTCAGTGCTGTTGCTGCAATTTCCCAAGCCACAAGCGACAACAGAGGACTGCTCAAAAAACACCAAAATATCAACAGAAGTGCTCAAGTTATTCTCCTTTTTGATGTTGCTGTCAGTTATCTGATAATTGTTTTGAAAGGGTGACCTGAGAGGGTTTGTAAATGATCTTTCTCTGTTTTTTTAAAAGCTCTCTCATTTCACAAGGTTAACTTTTTGTGAATGCCAGATACCATCACAGTAGTTACTCTAGCTGTATACTGCAAGCCTTAACAAGGTCTAACATAGTAAACAAGGCACTGAACATGTTTATAAAACCCAAACAAAATAAATGATTTAAATCCATGAGGAAACGACTGTACACTTTGCAACTGTCTGTGTTTTTCAAGAGCTTAAATAATGTTGGAGAAAGGAACTCCATTAAAAGTCAAATTAATGTTCACGCACAGGTGTAAAATAAAGTTCAGGTGTTTCCCTTCACCCATCCAGCTCATGTGTAAAACATCTCTTATTTTTAAGGTGGTCTTACCTTGGAGGAGCAGTGAACTCTGAGGGAGACACCTTCATGCTGTGCTGAAGCTCATGTACACTTTATATAACTGCCATGTTGTGCTTTCAGTTTCCCACACTATCTGGAGTTTCTCCCCCTCCCTCCCTCCCTCCCTCCCTCCCTCTCTCTCTCTCTCTCTCTCTCTCTCTCTCTCTCTCTCTCTCTCTCTCTCTCTCTCTCTCTCTCTCTCTGTTTCAGTGATTTGTGGTCACAAATTGTGACTCAGGATGATGTGAGTAAGGCGTGCGGTAAGAACTCTATAGCGTCCGTTTTTTTCTCCTTAAAGATGGGATGTTTTACTTATTTTTAGTCTTAATGCTGTGTCTTTGTTAACTTTGTAGCTTAATATGATTTACAGCTTAGTTAATTCAATACTTATCACAAGCTGGTGTCTTCTAAACACCAAATTTTAGCCTCTGATACATTTTTTTCAGCTACTATCTCTTTAAGATCCCACCAGCACACCAGAACCCAGTATTCTGGAGGCCTCTTGCCATTAAAATTACATATTTGCCCTCTCATTGCAAGATTGCTCAGAGAAAGCAACTTTGCCCACATTTGGTGGCATGAATATTTTAACTTGAAATTAGTTCTAAAAATATGAATAAAGGACAATACCAATAACTGGCACCCAGCCACAGGTATGTCAAATGTTAAATTCATCTCAGTTAATTTTCTCTTTATGTTTTAATATTTAGTGTCAGATTGTTGCGATTTTAAGTGGAAAGGGAAGTATACAATATCAGAGCCAGCGTTTCTTATTGTTATTGTATCATTTCACCTATTTCCCATTTAAAGTGTGTATTATTTTTCTAGGTGACATGCTTTGGTACAAGTACAGGTTTCTGTATGTATTATCTATGTCTCAGTTGGTGGTTATTTTGTAACACTGGCAGTGAAAGTGGTGAGCTGTTAAAAACTACCAGTCTCAGAAACCTCTGTTTTCTTCCCCTTTTTGATTTTTTTCAGAGGAGTCAGTGAAGTTCAGTCTTGACTGTGCATCTTGAGGGAATATTTCTGGGATCTCATGATGTTGACACAGTTTCACTGAATCTCAGTCAACAAAACAAAACTCAGAAAAACAGAAAAGATCCCTATTTGTCATTTTATGGACTGTCATCATTGAAATCTTTGATTCGTTTGTATTTTACTGTCTACCTGCACAGAATGTTTTTTTTTTCTCACACCACTCTGTGTTTCATCCTTTTAAATAAAAAACTAACAGGACAGGGCCGCTTTTATTCACTTTACTATGATGGGCTCTCTTCAAATAAAGATAGCGATGGTAATATTATTTATTGGTTAATGTTGACAGGGACAGTGTACAGCCATTTAGTCGCACCAGAGTTAACTGTTGCCTTTTTATACCTGTGATACTGAGGCAGGAAACAGAGATAATGCCTCTTTTTAAACTAAAATAATAATAATAAAAAAAACAATTATAATGATAATAGTTATTATAATATTGCCAGTGTTGAGAAAACCATGAAGTATAAAGCTTATCATAACATGATATTTATTACATTACAGTAAATTAGATCATTGGTGTCCACATCACATGGCCTTCAGTCACATCACTATGCTGAGTCTTTAAATGACGCATTTCCATGTTTTGTCTGATCGTGCCATTTTTGAAGTATTCCTGCCATGGACCTTGTCAGATGGGTAAACTACTGTTTCACTAAAAAAGAAGGAGGTGCTTTCTCTTCCAGAAAAATGATTTATCATATTTAAGAGGTAAATTCCAGGCCTTGATAAACCTAATGAGTCCCCAATGGGAAGTCACCCAACCTATCAAAAACAACAATTAATCACTGTCAAAACTGAAGGGTGTTTACTTTAAAGTTTTTTTTATTTTTTCTTTCTTTTTATAATAATCTTCTGAGAAATTACCATCTTCTTAGGGGCTATTTTTGTTACTTAAAGACTGCATTTGAAGGTGACTCAAATTAATCATCTCTTTCAAACTAAATAATCCATTTGCAGTCGAAGCATTTGTACAGGAAACCAAAAAAGCAACAAAAAAAAACTATAGATAAGACATGCTTTTATGTCTGTGGCATATCAATTTCATATCAACGATTTTTTTATTTTAAAAATATATGTGTGTAAATATGCACAACTGCTATATTAACTTATTTCAGAATTAAACAATGGCCAATAAAACAATTTCTTTTCCAAAAAAGAAAAAGAATGTACATATCTGAGTATTTCTAAAGTATTTCTGATTCTGATGAAACCCACTTATTTTTCATCCTTCTATATCAAAGCCACAAAAACAAAGGTGCTCATTTCTTTAATGGTACAGGTATGAAAAATACACATCTTACTGTGATGTTTGGAATCAACAGGCAGAGTCTTCATGAAAATTTCCTGAGACATCCCAGTTTGTTTTGAACTGAAAAAAGTCCTTCTCTTCTGTAGAAACACCAAAGAGCTGACAGTTCCTACCTCTTTATTTTCACTTGGTATTTCAGTGCTTGGTTGAGTTTGGCAGCGGGAAGTTCAGATGGTGTCTCTGTAATGTTCTTCAGCACTGCAAAGACCACAGGCTATCATGTAAGTGTTTGGCTGGGTTCAAAGCTCACTTTGCCTGCAGTCCTGTAAATGACATGTAGACCTTATGCTTCTTTGTGCAGTTTACATTTTATTACTGTCATTACAGTTAACCAGCTGTGAAGCAAAACCATTTATGACACACAACATTCATTTGACCTACAACACTTAACGACTTTTCCTGTGTGGTTTTATTATTATGAGTATTACAGATAGTGTGAGCATATTCAAATCATCTTTTGCTTTGATCTCGAAACTCCTCAAATGTGCAGGGCATCTGTTTAAAAAGTTGTTATGATTTCTTATTTACAGGTTTATGTTCTAAAATGATGACTCTGAAAGATTGATGCAAAAAAAAAAAAGTAATGTAAACAGTAACATCATAGTATTTAGATGTGAAAGTTGACATTACACATTTCTGGGCATGAAAACCAGCATTAATACCCATGTTACTTTGTCTAAGTCTTCAGACTTTGAGATCAATTGATATGCGGATGATAGCATCTTATCTTCAACTGCACCCTATACAGGTACCAGGCTGCTGGTGACATCCAGACTTTTATCATTCATTGTTTCAGTCTCCAAAGAGACATCATGCAAGCATTTTAAGAGACCACAATCCTCAGATGATCCGGTCTTGTTTGATGGAAATTTTACATTTTGAGGTTGATTTGTTAGGAAGCCTCAATCAAAATCTTTTGTAATTGGTTTGTATCTATTTAAGTAAATCACAAAGACGATTCAGAAAATTATTCTAACAGGTTAACAGAAATATTCCATTTCTCCAATTTTAATCCCCGAACCATCATTTGCCTGCAGTCAGAGACACATTCAGGGAATCAAATACAGACATTACTCACACAACCTGTTGTCAGGATTGTCACCATTTTTATAGCAAAACATCACTATTTCTTGTCTTAAATGTCCAACCTAAATTCCCAAAAGTTAGGAAAACGTGTATCATGTTGATAACAACATGTGATGATGTGCTGCAGTCCATTTGAAACCCTTTATTTAATTAAACATGGGACAAAGACAACATTTGTTATTATTTTATGAATAATAAATCAGCCAAATTTGATTCCAGCAACATGACTGTAAAGGGGCGGGACAGAGACAGTAGAGATTAGAAAAAATTAGGTTAACTTAAGACAAGTAAAACCATGACTGAGAAAAAGAAGGGCATTCCTGAAGAACTGAGTCCCTCAAAAGTAAATATTGAAGGTCTCAACTCTGTGAGGGATTGTGTGGGCAACTTGTCCAACAAGTTTCATTAAATAAAGATAAATTTCTGCACAAAATTGAAAGAAATCATCAACGATTGTGCATGATAGCTTGACTTCTCAAGCCCATTAAAGATGGACTCAGATGAAGTGCTAAACTGCTACACCCATGGGCACTTCAAAAACAATCATCTGGTATTTATAAGACTCAGTGCTATGGATGGCTTACATACATGGAAGCCACAATGCGGATGTGATTTCAGATTTTAAATTAGAATATATATTTTTTAAATTATAGAAAATTGTTTGGGTTTTTTTTAATGTGCCATCTTTCAGATATCTTTGATTGAATTAAGGCTTGAATAATTTTATAAGCATCCAACCAGTTTTTTTGTTAATGTTAGTCACAGTTTCTTGTCTTTTTAGCATGGGTTTCTACAAAGAGAGACCATTTTTAAAATGCAGACAGTTTAGTCTTTTTCCACATGAGGAAATGAGAATAAATACAAAGGGAAACCTGCAGGTCAGTGGGTGATTCACAGATCAGCAACAAGCTGACTTCTTTTAGAAAGAGGAAATGCCCAGTGTGGTCAATGGAAGAGGAAGGGGTCCCCGAGAAAAGGGCTTCCCTCATCATCATAATCACCTCCCCCTCTTCTTTCCTTTCCTTATATGTTAAACTCCCAAGTGACACAAAATTTAACTCTCATTTTCTTTTCTCATCTGTCATCAATTTGTGGTTTCAGGAATCCCTCAGTTTTCTTCAAGTTTTGTTGTACATTTCCTTCCCATTCTGAAAAATTCTGAATCCCAGTTCTCTTATTCAGCTTATTATAAATGAAGTATATTTTAATCATTATGCTGGTCATCAGTATTATTCTCACTCAATTTAGAAACAAATATAAATAATAAAAGCATGTTCTGTAAATTAATTTTCGATTTTACAGAAGATGCTCAGACAGCTGACAGTTAAAAAGCACAGGTGTGTCTATGATCAGAGTGTCTTCTGAAGTTATAACTGATAAGATATCAGGTACATCCATGGCATCATTTTACCCTAAATACTTTAAATTGAAAAGTACATGAAAAGAACCAATAAACAAAGGGACTTTTTTAAAATCCTTGGAAATAGATAAATAAAATCTTTGATAATAAGAGACCCTCACACTCTGTTAATACATGATACAAAATGAAAATGGTATAAACCTCTTCATATTAAACCACAATACATTGTCCTTATCTCTCCATAGAAATTAAAAAATCAATCAATATTAATTTATTTAGCACCAATTCCTAACAAATTTTGTATCAAACATGTGTGAGCTGTACTCTATTTTCATATTTTTACATAAAATCAACATCAGGAAAAGATGATATTGAGATTTTTTTTTTTTAATCCTTTATGAGAAAAGCATCTGGCAAATCACATGTCTGTGTTTTGTAACTTCCAGTAGTGAGAAAAAAAACACCTTCCTTGAAATAGGCAGAAACCTCAAGTAGAACCAGACATGCGTTTACAGTAACAGTCATCTACTAGAGCAGTGTTGGCTCAAAAAGAAAGATAATGGAAAACACAGAATGAAAGAGGTACTGCAAGAAGCTCTGCATTGTGGGAGTGTGTTGATATAAGGGGGGAGATGTATTATGAGCTTTTTATGATGCTGCCTCTTTCATGAAGAAGGATTTTAAAATCAAATCAGTAGATCAGAGAGCTAATGTGTCTCTTGTTTCTCTTATAGAAGGTTGACGTCACAGTCACTCCTTCAGGACCTTTGTGTGCCTGTAACTGTGTGTTTTTTTTTTTGTTCTGTCACAGTTTTTAGTGTGATATACACTCACCACATCCGACACAAACCCTGCACTGTCAGCCAGTTCCTGCCAGATTGTTGTGCCACACAGAGTTTGTCTGCCTATTGGCCCAGTCCAGCTCAAGTGTGGACATTTTTTCTGCAATTTACAGCCAGTTTTGCTCGCCTGCCTGTAACCAAACTTACACCTGCTTTCCCTGTCTCCTTGACTGATCTACAAGTCACTGTATGGATCATCCACCTTAAAGCACAGGACCTTACCATCTATCTCTTCACTTTCATCCTGCAGTGTTTGAAAAATACAACAACAATTCTAATGGAGTTCAGATGTTATGTAAATGTAAATAAAAACAGAATACATTGAGTTTTTTTGTTTGTTTGTTTTTTTTGCAAATGTTCATTCACAAGAGTGAAATTCAAAAATAGGTGTGTGTGTGTGTGTGTGTGTGTGTGTGTGTGTGTGTGTGTGTGTGTGTGTGTGTGTGTGTGTGTGTGTGTGTGTGTGTGTGGGGGGGGGGGGGGTGCAATTCTGACTTAAATCTTTAAACTCTGACTTTTTCCCAGATTTCTGACTAAATAAAACTCTAATTTTAATCTCAGAAAGTCATAGATCTAACTTTCTTCACTCAGAATCCCAAGAAACCAGTCAGGATTCTGATTTCTTTTTGTGCCCTGACCTAAAAAATGGATGTGGGTGTTAGGGATTTATTATCCTATCATTCATTCATTCATTTTCTATACCGCTTATCCTATTCAGGGTCGCGGGTGGCTGGAGCCTATCCCAGCTGACTTAGAGCAAGAGGCAGGGTACACCCTGGACTGTTCACCAGTCAATCACTGGGCTGACACACAGAGACACCTACAGGCTCACACTCACACCTACGGGCAATTTAGAATCACCAATTGGCTAGTGAGCACATTTTTGGACTGTGGAAGGAAGCTGGAGTACGCGAAGAGAACCCACGCATGCACAGGGAGAACATGCAAACTCCACACAGAAAGGCCTTGCCCCAACCGGGATTCAAACCGATGACTTTCTTGCTATGAAGCAACGGCACCAACAGCTGTGCTACCGTGCAGCCTTATGTTATCATTGCATCTGGTTTTATATATAAAATGTGTTAATTAAGAGTCTTTGTAAGACAAAGGCCTTGCTGTCATATGTCTGACTCTTTTTAGCACCTTTTCTTTAGCTCACTGTAAAAACTATTTGCTTATTTTTCTTAAAAATCCCCATACCCATAGAAAGTCAGGTCTACAAGGCTAAATATGCTGCAATCCCACATTATGCAGTAATATAACCGATATTTAAATCTTTTCAAACTGCACAGTTTAATGCTGTTTAAAGACATTTAAATTGAATTTTGAAAGCTTCATCAGTTTTGCTTCACTGTTCTTTAGAATATGTTATACATCCTGATAACATACGGGGTCATTGCAGGCCTGCAGAGATGATGCGCAGTCAAACTGAACAACACACTGCTGTTTGGAAACGTTTGCTTGAGATGGCCAGCACAACAGAACAACAAAAGACAGCTGCACAATGTGCAGTTGTGACAACAACACACTCCTGACCTGGCTTATGCACTCGACCTGGTATAACCCACCAGGCTTTCTGTTTAGTTTGGATTACTTTTATAAAGGGAGGGTGAAAGTGTTTCACAAGACCGGCCTTATTCGCTGATAAAGACTGAGGTTTTTAATATGAACAAGTTCACAGAGAGAAAACATGCATACACTATTTCTCTTGATAACATTAGAATATCATATCCTTGAATTAAAAATGTCTAAACTATCTATCAATAATGTAAGAAAATATTTTCTTTTCTGATGAATCCAGTTTAATCAAGTCTTGTAGGGGTCTGTTACAGTGGCCCTGAAGGTCAAAAACAATACATTAGAAAACACCACATGATCAGTAACTGTGCTAATAAGCAAAATGTGGATGGTTTAATTCCATAATGGTTTATATGTTTCATGACACAAGGTTGTATATTTAGAAATTTAGCTGTATTTGTGCCCTTCTTTCACTCATCACACTAACCCTCAGTTATATCTTTAGGGGAAGAATTTGATTTGGTCGTGAATAAAACGTTTGATGGAGTTAGATGACCAATGGTTAAACTCTTTGCATGTTGTACTCACCTGAGAGCTGCCTTAAAGACCGTTGAAGCACTCCTAAAGAATTCACGCCTGGATTTGAATGTTTATTTACTGGTGTTGGAACACAAAGAGTTGTGTGGAACATTAACAAGACAGGACAATTAATTAAATAATCCAGAAATTAAAAATACATCTGAGTCAGATCTGCAAATTATACTTCTGCTAAGATTCTCATAGAGACATCAAATCAAAGTTGGTAAGATTTGGCTGAACACTTAAAATGTCATAATTTAAAGAAAGCTGTATTACGTCCTGTGATCCAGCAGGGATGTAGGAAAAGGGTGGAATGGGAACAAAGTAGTCTGTAATGTGCATTATATTTCATTGTAAAGCTGTATTTCCATCACATGATCATCCTCAGCATGTCGGTGAGAGTCTGAATGAGAGCAGGAAAAAAGCAGAAACTGCTTGAATAAACATTCAAGGACACCTGCACAGTCCCAAATTATAACAAAACCAAAGCCTTTTTTGCTGAGTTGCTCCCTGCTGTGACAGGGCTAATTTGTTTTTACAGCTTGGTGTTTGAAGCCTACAGTCAAGACTTGTCTCTTTTTTTTTTTTTTTTTTTTTTTTTTTACGTACCTCACCCATCTTCAGCTCTATAAAAGATGCTGCATCTCTGCTGGAAGCTAGATGAGCTGAGGGTTGTTTGCACCATCTTGAAACTTAATTCTGTGGCTCTCTCTGGACCGGGAAAATGTTTGCGGCGGCTACATTCTTCATGTTTGTGTGCTTGATGACCACCACTCATGCAGACCACCATCATCATCCTTGTCGTAAGAATAAGTGGTTGCATTATTTTGGTGACTCATTGAATGCAGTTGTGAGATTTTCTGCGGTAGTGTTCTGGACTGTTTTTTTCTTTTTAGATTGATAAAATTATGTTGTTAAGCTATTTGTCTCTTCTTGTGACTTTGTTGTGTTTCAGATACACCCAACATGACAGGACTGATGAATGTGGTGAGTTAAATTGTGCCTTTCTGGTTTCTTTTAAACCATTTCAGCACAAGGCATTTAACGCTGGCCTTTTTCTGTTTGCTTGATACCAGATGAACCTTAAGGGAGAAACAAAAGCACTCGGAGCTTTCACTTATGACACAACTGGCCACAAACTACGGTTCAGGTCAAATGAGAGCCACCCTGAGAACACATCCTTAGGTTTGGATCTACTGGTGTTTTTTGAAGAGGTAACAGTTCCTCTTCGATTTTGATAATTTAAATAATGTCACTGTTTTTTACTTTGCTTGCTTGATCCTTCACAAATCAATATCTGTTTTAAAATCCCACAGGGGATATTCTATGAAATCGACAGCAAGAACCAGAGCTGTGAGAAAAAGAAACTGCACTGCAAACAGCATCCTCTAGATATTCCCGACGGTTCTAAGTTCCATGGGACTTTGAACACCGGAAGTGCTTCCATTGAAGGAGAGGGGGTGAAAGTCAACGTATGGAGGGGAAAATTCTCAGATGGCAAAGGTTGGAGAGGTGCTCTAAACTCATATATGTTCATTTCTTGACAGAGATTTGAATAATATATTTATTAATTAAAACCTCAACATTTGTGTCCTTTTCCAGGCAGTTACTCCATGTCTGCAACCATGGGCTGTTTACCTATCCTGACCGTCTACTTCTCTGATGCCACACCATTGTTGATCACGTTCGTGAATTTCACTGTTTGAATTGTCAAAGGAGGTTTTGGGGTATTTCTTTATTCTGCTGGCTGCACATGTTAAGTGACATGTCATTCAAAATGTTATGTTTTGTGTAACTCTCTTACAGCCTAATGGAGGTAGAGATGGAGATCAAGGATCCTGACCTCCTGGTGGTGCCCTCCTTCTGCCATGGACAGCCCTTGGAGGAGACGCCTGAAGGGACAGTAAACAGTTTTCTCCACGAGTTTGTGTAGAGGAATCCCTGCCAGCAGCAAACGAACCCATCGTCCAAGTGTGGCCTGCCAGAACTATTAGACTTTTCTCTCCTTTTCACATGTGGCTTGAGTTTTCTTGTGCCACTGCACAACATCACATCTGTTTCCATCACTCCCCTAAGAAGAAATGGCTTTGAATGGATCATGTTGTAGCATTTGTCTTGAGCTGGTGAAAAGAAATATGACATGGATTATAGAATTAGTCATAATTACTAACAGTTGGTAGCTTTTACAACTTGGTACTGCTTACAAAACCTGTAAGATATTATTAATGGAACAATAAAATGTCAAAGCTGTCAAGCGTGTGCATGTTTTTCATCATGTATGATTTGTGCATCTGACATGTTTTATTTGGGACACCTAAGCAGAAAGAAAAGGAAGCCATGACTGAATAATCAACTGTTGAGGGTCCTGCTTTAAAAACAAACTTCAGCCCAAGTTATAACTAAGAGGAACAATTTTTCCAGTATTTTTAGGGATATGAATCATGTTAATGAAACCTTTGTGAAATTAATCTTAATAACTGAGGATATGCAGCAAAGTCTAAAACCACTTTCTAAACAAAATTAATGTCATTTAGTAACAATCTTATAGTTCTTGTAGGGAGTTTTGGTTGGATTAATACTTGGGTTTCCGTATGACCAAAATGAGACAAACCAAACAAGGCCTCCAAAATGAGGAATATCATTTCTGTATATTAACTCTTACTGTCTAAAACCACTGGTGGAGGATATGCTTGAGACAAAGTGAATAATTGAACACCGCTGATGCATATGTATTCTTCCCCAACTTAAATAGGTGACATGCTGGGCTGTAAAAAGAGAGAAAAATAAAATAATAAATAAAAAGGAGGAAGAAATTTCCTGCTGTGTCCACAGGGGCACCAAATTGAAACAAAAAGTTGTTCACAGGTGCTCAAATAAAAATAAAGGTCTTTTAATTAAATATGATAATAATAGAAAACCAAAACAAAACAGGACATAAAATTGAGACCGCGTTGGTTAGATTTTACTGGTTGAGAGAGGATCTGTTTCTTAGGGCAGTCTTTGTGGCATTAAGCACAGAGTTGACAAAAAAAAAAAAAAAAAAAAAAAAACATTCAAAGGCAATATGGTCATTGTCTGTCAGAGTTGAATATATGTACCTGTGGTGTACCTGTGATGAGGTGGACAAGAAAAATAAAAGAATGTTTGTTGCGAATTGGTGCTATTTAAATAAAGATTGATTGATTGATTGATTGAATAGTCTGGTGTGCACAGCACAGCTCTGAAGCTATATCAATTGATATTTAAAGTAAAAAAGATCTAGTTTGGAAAGGTTCATACTGGTGCTGTACCATCATTATTGTAACTAGACACAGTGCTTTTTAAGTAAAAATGTGATACAGGCCAATGGATTAATCATTGAAACATACAAACAATTACGTTGATATTGAATTGACTTGAATTTTGAGGATAAAAAATTGTCTGAAGTATAATAACCAAGAAACATCTTTTTACTCCACATAATCCTATACGTATACTAATATAAGAATACCAAACAGATAACCAGTTGCCCACATCAAGTGCTTGTTGTTCATCAACATAGAATGATTCAGTCTCATCTTATCTTACTCCACAATAAGCAGAGCAGTTTGGTGCATACTGCGCTTTTAAGTGGCTATAACTTTACTGGGATCTACTGCTGCCTAAAAGATTTTTCGAAACATCCGGTCATTAAACTTGGGCAAACTTAAAACTGTTTGCTGTTGTTCCCTAAGTTATTTGTTGTGACTGAGAGAAATGCTGATCACACAAGAAAGAAGTCAACAGCCTGCTCCAAGCGCCCCAGACTGCAGGGTACATAGACTGTTGTACCTGCAGTTCGCCGAGCCGCCGACAGGTGGTGTGTGTGCTGCATCTAAAACAAGGAAAATACAAACTGTGCCTTGCTATGTTAGCTACCAAGGAGCTTCTCAGCGTTAGCTAGCAGTTTAATGTACAATTTTTGATATTTACATAATGACAGTTTCTGCAGGAAACTGACGGAAGTATCCTCTTGTCAAAACTCTCAACGTCTGGATAAACTGGTTTCAATCCGTCAATGATTAAAACGAGGTAAGTTGTAAAATGGCGGATAGCTTAGCGCTACGTTAACATCCAGGGAATTTGTCATTGATGCTGATGTTCAAGGAAGCAAATACAGCTGTTGACACTAGTGTAGCCTACTGACATTAACAAAACGTTTGGCGCTTCTAAAGGTGAAATTAAATTATTTCAGCGACGTAACATTCCAGCTGATGTTCCATTAGCAGGTGTTGATGCTAGAAAGCTATTGAAGTAAACGGCTATGCTAGTCGAGCTACATGTTATCCGATGCTATTGTTGTTAATATTTCAAAATCCAACAATGAATTTTTATCCTACGTTTATAGCACGCTACGAAAAAAGTTTCCAGCAGTAGGTCCCAGTGTAACTGAGAGGACATGTCTCGGCGAAAATGTCACAGACTAGCTCGTATTAGCGAGGGAGCTGCTTAGCCGACGTAGCAAACGGGGCTCGTCAGGGAGAGAGACAAGTCCGGGCAGAAATCTCCTCACAAACATCTGCAGATGTGTTTTGTAGTTCAGGAACGAACATATTCGTGTGCTCAGTTATTTTACTGTCTACTTGTTTGTATCAAGTTTAGAGTTTACTTTCCCAACTCACTGACGTTTGCACGTGATAATGTGCACGTTACACTTTCGTTACTTGGCTTAGAAAAGTAACGTTGGCACACGAACCCTGGCATTCATGGAGCTGAGTTCAAAGCCAGGATTTTTCTGGTCATATCGAAAACCACAGGGTCGTGTTTACGACGCGGATTGCTCTTTACGGTGTGCTAGTGTTGTGTAAACACGCCCCCGCGCATTTCCCACACTGACAGACTGACACACAAGCGCCTTAGTTAGCGTATTGTAGTCAATAACAATATGCCATGTATGTTGAAATTAAACTGAAGCATGCAAATACATTCATTTCTCATGAGAGCCGCTGCATGCATATTAGCTCCTATATGTCAGTCAACAAGAAACTAGCTGTAGGGTAACTGCAGGCCAGCAATACGTTTTACCTTAAGGAAAATAAAAACAAGTTGTGTTTTGCAATGGATCAAGAATTTAGCACTATTGAGTAGCATGATTCCATTTGTAATTCTAGCAATATGTGGCACCATGCATGACTAAGCATGTTCCAAAGTTCTGTTTCAGTTCACATTAGGCTGTATAATTATAGAAGTTAAATCATGGCACTGAATAAACAGCCAAATTATTTATCAATAAAAAGAGGTCTGAGAGTAGATACAGTATCACAAAACACAGTGACACAAAACTCAAGTGACTCAAACCTTTAAACTAGAAGCTGACTCATGGTGGGATATGTGTTACAGGATACCTCACCCACCAAGACTACAGTATCCCTATAATGTACAATCTGTGAGACAGAAACTCCACCATTCTGATTTCTTTGTTTTTCCTGTAGCGTTTCACTCAGAGAAAGGTAGAAAAATGTAATCCAAAGATTAAAAAAAAGACCATATCAGTTTTTAGTTTCAAACCCATCATTTTCCGTTTTTTCATCAAGCGCCAGTTTTTGGGTTCAGTGTGTTTCATAAAGTAAGGGAAACAAACCCAACAGTTATATATATATTTTTCCCTTTATTAGTACAGTGGAATTGCATGAATTTGGCAATTTAATTATCTTAATTTTATGATATTATTTTTAAATTATTTTCTTCTAAACTTTTATGTATGTATATGTGTAAAAAAAAAAAGTATTATCATTTATTCTACTTAAAGTTGTTTAAAGCATGAAGACCATGATCTTTTGGCCCTCAAACAATACTGCTATTTACAAACAGTCATAACTCTGTAGTTGAAATCACTGCATGAGCTCAAAATCACTTCAGAAACCTTATCTTGTGAACACAGCTTGTCCCTGCATCCACAAAAACAGGCTCAAACTGTACTATCTTGAGGGTAGACCATATATGAACAGGTTCCAGAAACACTGGTAACTTCTCTGAACCTGAATTTTAGATTTACAGGTTTTGGAGGACATGCTGCCATCAAGACAATAATTTTAATTATGAAAGATCTTTTATATTTATCACCCTCTGAAAACATGGTACATCATGATAGGAAAATATTACACAGGAGACTCTAGGATGAAATTCTATGTCAGGTATGACTGGAACAACAATTTCAAAAATGCAGAAACTGATCTCCCCGGTTTAACAAACTGGCAGAGAGTTGCTAATAGAAGAGGTGATGCAACATAATGATAAACCTGCTTCTGTACCAGCAAAATAAATAAATAAGCTTTTATTCATTCACTTTTTCAAGTTCAAGAATTGATTTTGCATTATCTTGAACTAAATACAGGGTTTGAATGATCTGCAAAGCTTCTCTTTTTCTTTTATTTGTTTGGTTGTTTTGTTTTTGTTTCTATGCTGGGTCCTGGAATTTTGACCCCACTTATCTCTGCTCTAAAATCTTAAAACCAGAAAGAAGATGAAGAAAAAAAGCTGCTATTTGCTGAGGAAGCACCCGTCCAGCTGAAGCTTAATTTACATCTGCATTGTCTAACTCAACCCAATGTAAAACATATGAACTCCTGTAATACCTAACAGGTGTTTAAACACTGTGACTTAATAAATCTGATATAAGGATCTGTTTAATTCAACAGCCCAAGTATCTCTTGTCAGTGTGAGGCAGTGTGCCAAATATCAGGGCTGGAACAGAGACTGAAGCAGCTGATCAGAACTCAGGGTTTGCTTGGGTTTGCTGTTTGGTGTCATTTCCAGCCTTGCAGGTTTCCTGATTTCATAACATGTTCTGAAGGAAAGCCATCATGCATATTTGGTCTTGAGAATAAACCTGCATCCACCTACTTGTTTCCATTCTTACTCAGGGGTTTCAATGTTCACAGATACATGATTCATAACAAATGTAGTGCCTTACTTTTAGTGTATTTATCTCTGAAGTGATCTGAGTCACACCATTTCTGTGCTTTCATATAGAACACAACATCTCTGCATTAAAACACAGGTTTTATAAAATGCAGGGATCTGAGTGTTTTATGCTTCTGTTGTCTGCATCCCTTCCTCTTGAGTACAAAGTGACTCTGAACGTATCCCTTATGTATAATGAATAATCTATAGCAGCCACAGTCAGGGTGTGATTCAACTACAAACTTCTCTGTTTTGTCTTATTTTCAAGGTGTAACTAAGGAAAGCTTGTTGTTTGGGGTCCAGATCAGTAGAAGCAACTCCACCAGCATATCCAGAAAATGTTAAAGAAATGATAGCAGCGCAGGATTTGCACACAGAGTTTCAATTCTCTCAGTAAGTAATGCACTACATAAATGTTTCTCTCAGAAAAGTGTTTTGTTTTTACATGGATCATACACTGTATGCTGTATTTGCTGTCTGTTCATGTTTGTAATGGCTTTCTGTTCCATGAACAGGGAGGCAGAATCTCAGTTGTCATCAGATACTGACCTTGAGGATCCTGATGGCAAATATGCAAAGACTGGAAAGGGACTGGTATGTTCATCAAACTTACACCTTGAGCCAATCGCAGCGTTTATTTGATGAGATGCAGCGATTGTAGCCGTTTCCCAGTTCACCACTGCATTATCACCCGGTGTAAACAGTGTGATATCTCACAGCAGCTGTGACTGATAATGAAATGAGTTCTTGCCACATCACTGTCTTCATCACGTCTGTGATTCAGTCTCTCAGTGGGACTCATTTATATTCTGATAAACTGATGAGTTTACCGTATTCAAATGCTCCAGGAGAGCTGCTCTAGGTTGTGCACTGATTTGTGTCAGTGTTGGTCATTTTAATGGCTGTTTTAAGACTTCGACTAACAACTGCAGTCAACCCCTTCCTAACCACAAAATGTTTGATTGAATGGGAACAACGTGATTTGATATGAAACAATATACGATGTAAAACTTTATTGTACACCAAAATTACTCTTGAAGTCAAATGCTGCACACATTTAACTCCCTCCAAAGTGGTGTTTATGAATAAAAACAATTAGAAAAGTACATACTAGTTATAATCACATATGTATGTATGTAGTGAATTGTGTCGTGTACAATAGTTACAGACTCGGGGGACTTAGTTTGTAGGTGTTATATTTCAGTCATATCACCACTCTGAATCTCACATCTTTGTCCCCAACAGTCAGCCAGGAAAGGAAAGAATACAGCTGGAGAAAAGGCCAAAGGTGGGGGAGCAGGGAGGGCTCCCGGTCCCGGCTGGGTGAACGGCCATCATCAGGAGAATGGGACGGACAGCATGACTTTGTTTGAGGTGGTTAAACTGGGGAAGAGTGCCACGCAGGTAGGGAGAAGAAATGTTGTCCTACTATTCTCATTTCACTGTTTTTATAAAACCGTTTTGTTGACGTTGCGTTGTTTCTGTTGTGGATACATGTTTTAGACTTTGTATTTGGGGGCTTTGTTAAATGTTAGGTGTGCTGTAGTTCAAAATTGTATGTGGGGTCATTGAAGGTCTGAATTCTGTGATACTGCTTTGTTTTCCAGTCTGTTGTTGATGACTGGATTGAGGCGTACAAAACCGACAGGGATGTTGCTCTCTTGGATTTAATCAACTTCTTCATCCAGTGCGCCGGCTGTAAAGGTAAAAATATATAACATAGTTATGTGCGTACATGCAGTAGTGGGTTTGAATGCCTTAAAATGATTTGAAATGGTGATCCGTTTTGCCTTTATGTGATTTTTCACACAGGTGCTGTGAGCGGGGAAATGTTTAGACATATGCAAAACTCTGAAATCATCCGAAAAATGACGGAGGAGTTTGATGAGGTGCGAAAGGCTGTTTTGACTTTATTATCTCACTGTGAATCCATGTAGAACTTCGCATTAGAGACGCTTTGGTAGACTTGTGATCCTGCTAACCTGAATTTCTCTTCTCCTGTCATCAAACAGGACAGCGGCGACTATCCGTTAACTCTATCAGGGCCACAGTGGAAGAAATTCAGAACAAGCTTCTGCGACTTTATTGCCGTTCTGGTGCGTCAGTGTCAATACAGTATCATCTACGACGAGTACATGATGGACACGATCATCTCTCTGCTCACAGGCCTGTCTGACTCACAGGTCAGGGCTTTTAGACACACAAGTACATTAGCAGGTCAGTTTTAACAGGCATGTTTCGGTTTGGATTTCTGCTCCACTGCAGTCTTAATGCTTGTGCTGTTATTCCTTCTTGAACTGTTGTGATCTCTCCCAGCCATGAAGTTGATGACAGCCCTGGTGAACGTTGCTCTTAACCTTAGCATCAACATGGACAACACGCAGAGACAGTACGAGGCGGAGAGAAACAAGGTTGTTGCAAAAAGAGCCAACGATAGGTTGGAGCTCCTGTTACAGAAGCGGAAAGAGGTACAGACAAACTACAGTTTGATTTTCACTCTCAATATCCAGTGTAAGACACTGAATCAGTCTACATCAAGCAATACTTGCAGTGTGCATGCACAAGCCTTTCATCTGATATCATTATGCCTCCACTCTAAACAAATTTAGATTATAAATTGTATATTTTTTAGAGATGACCAATATACAAGCTGACAACTTTGACACATGATTTTTTTAATTTCTCCACATCATTTCATTGCTGTTATCGCAATAATAACTTATTAAACTTGGACTTTAAAGAGAACTTGATGACAGTCATTGAGGTACAGTTTGGAAATTGTTGCAAAGATCAGGAAGTTGTCTCACTTTAAAACTTTAGTTTAGGGATCACATGCAGCACAGTTTGATTTCGAGTGAGCGTGTAAAATCAGAGCTTGATAACCTTTTCCTTTGTTTTGATTCAAAAATAATTACATTCTGAAAATGTTCAAATTTAATGGCTATCTTTTACAAAACTTTATAAACAAAAATGATCTTTTCAGAAAACAAGTAAAATTTCAATAATATTATGCCTCAGTTTATCAGTTACACATGTGCATTACAGCTCATAGAGTGCATCTATGGAGGCATTAAACATTTAGTCACAGATATGTGGAACTAGTCAATTCAGTATTTTACTTCATGATCAAAAAACCTTTCAAGCTGGAGAAATGAGTTTGATTGTAGACCGGAACTGAGACACCGTACAAACTTAAATGGACACTATCAAAAAAGGAAGGTTAAGTTATCCCCCTGAATTGTAAATGTACAATATTTGTACATAAAATAAATAGTTGTAAGTTGTAGCGGTGTATGAACATTTGGATTCTACCAAACAGATTGAAAACTAACTGAAAACTTTTTGTTTTTCAGCTTCAAGAAAATCAAGATGAAATTGAGAACATGATGAATGCCATTTTCAAAGGAGTGTTTGTTCACAGATATCGGTATGTAAACCACTTGACTTCATTTTTTTTTTATTATACCACTTATGTGGCGACTGCTGGAGTTTTACTGAGATGCTTCTGATTCAGCCTGAGCCCTTCACATCAAGCCGGCATCTTTCAATGCAGTTATGGCTTGCTGGCGCCCTCTAGTGTCATATTAATGCAAGCACCAACATAAGTCCACAGAGTCTCAGGATGAGAACTGACTGATGTGTGTCTTTAAATGTTTGTTATCAAAGTGTAATTAGTCTTTGTGTTTGCAAAGGGATGCCATTGCTGAAATCAGAGCTATTTGTATTGAAGAGATTGGCATGTGGATGAAGCTGTACAGTGACGCCTTCCTCAATGACAGTTACCTGAAGTATGTTGGCTGGACCATGCATGACAAGGTGAGCTAACAAAGATGTTGCGCAAAGTTTTAATTTGTGATTTAAAAAAAAAAAACCACTAAAATTTGAGCTTTCAAATCTGGTAAATACTTCATGTGTTTCTACTGTGTCTGCAGCAAGGTGAGGTACGGCTGAAGTGTCTGACAGCCCTTCAAGGTCTGTTCCATAACAGAGAGTTGGGAATACGGCTGGAGCTCTTCACGAGTCGCTTCAAGGTAAGCCAGCAGCTGCAGCACTTCCAGAAGAGTCACAAAAAAATCTTCTCTGTGGGCTGATGAATTAAAGAGCTTCATATCGACCAAATTGAATCCATGTATAATCGGACCAATCCTCTCGATTAGATGTTTTAACAGATTGTCACTTTTGACAGGACCGCATTGTATCCATGACTCTGGACAAGGAATATGATGTTGCTGTTCAAGCTGTTAAACTTCTGACTCTGATCTTACAGTGAGTAACACCCCCTGCTGTTGAGTTTTAGTAAAACCATGTCATGCAGCTCAACATGACAAACACAATATTTTTGTGAACAATCACATTTATGATGAACTTTCTTTACATGTACTTCAAGAACACATTTGAAAGCCCGCCTCCATCAATCACAAATTCATTAAGCTGAGGTTACATGAAGCTTAACAAAGTAAACCTCTACATTTCATCTAACAGGAGTAGTGATGAGGTTCTGACTCCAGAGGACTGTGAGAGTGTGTATCATCTGGTTTACTCAGCACATCGACCCATCGCTGTTTCAGCAGGAGAGTTTCTGTTCAAGAAGTAAGTTGTTCTGCTGTGTTACTGACACATTTATGTTAAGACACAGTAGGAGCTGTTTTAAATCGTAGTAGTGCAAAATATGACAAAAGTTCTTAAGTGCACGAACAGTGGGACACTTTTTATTTTTTCAGCGTCCCATTCTTACCCCAACCCAAAATCTTCTTGAAACACAGTAGACAAAGCAGCTGGTTATTCCACCTGCCTGTTTCAGTCCTTTCTAACAGTCTTGTCCTGTTTTCTGACTGTAGGCTCTTCAGCCATCAAGGTCCTGTGGACGAAGGACTTCCCAGGAGGGGGAGGCAAAGCCTTAATGGCAGCCTCATCAAGACCACTGTCTTCTTTTTCCTGGAGAGCGAGGTAATCTTTTTATGTCTCACATTTGGATTTTAATCATTGACTTTTGAAAGAAAAATGCTCTTAAGATCTTAAGTTGTTTTTAATGGCCTCTTTTAGTCGCTCATTAGTGAGGATCTTGGCTTGATTCTGTGTGTTTTTATATGATTTAACTGTTTTATGTTTACAGCTCCATGAACATGGGGCCTACCTGGTGGACAGCCTGTGGGAGTGTGGGTCAGAGCTGCTGAAGGATTGGGAAACAATGATCAGCCTACTGCTGGATGAGCCCATGCCAGGAGAGGAGGGTGAGAGTCCACTTCTTTCACACAAATACTCTCTACATTTTGTCTTTTTGACGTCTTGTTCAGGCCTTTTTTCCCCGTCAGCTGGAAAAGTGTCTTCATCACACTGTCTGTAACTCTCTGTGTTTGTGTTTTCAGCCTTGACTGATCGGCAGGAGACGGCCCTAGTGGAGATCATGCTGTGTGCTATTCGGCAAGCTTGTGAATGCCACCCTCCAGTGGGCAGAGGAACAGGGAAAAGGGTGAGTATGGGGTCATCATGCTTGAAACACAGATGGTTAACCTGTGTCTGGATATTTTCATGTTGTTAACATGTTTTCTGTGCGTGGAAAAGGTCCTGACTGCAAAGGAGAAGAAAACCCAGCTAGATGATCGGACCCGGATCACAGAGATGTTTGCAGTTGCATTACCTCTCTTATTGGCAAAGGTGTTTCTCTAAGTGGACTCGTGTTTATCTATATAATGATAACAGTTTGGTTTCAAATCATAAAACCTGACTGCCTTCTTTTGTCTTGTCTTAGTACTGTGTTGATATGGATAAGGTGACCAATTTGCTCCAAATACCAAAGTACTTTGATCTCGACATCTATACAACTGGTCGGTTGGAAAAGGTTTGTTGCTCTTTTTAATACTGTACTTTATTATGCAAGTTGTAAAGAGTCAATAAAATTATGTCACATGCTTTCACTTTCTTTTAAAGCATTTAGATTCATTGCTGCGACAAATCTGGGAGGTCCAGGATAAGCACACAGACACTGAGGTCCTAGAAGCCTGCTCCACCACCTACCACTACCTCTGCAATGAGGAGTTTACCATCTACAACCGTGTGGACATCACCCGCTCCCAGCTGCTTGATGAGCTTATAGATAAGTTCAACAGACTCCTTGAGGACTTCTTGCAGGAGGTAGAAGATTTTTTCTTTTTATGGATTCTGCATAAAGATGAGGTTGAGGGTTTATGGGCTGCATCTCATTTGTTTGTTCAGGGTGAAGAGCCCGATGAGGACGATGCATACCAGGTTCTATCAACGCTGAAGAAGATCAGCGCTTTTCACAAGTCAGTCAGTTTGCATGTTTGTAAAATGACTATTGTTTGGAATGTAGTTTTGTATCATTTATTTTTGTGGTTGTTTTGCTTCCAGTGCTCATGACCTCTCTAAGTGGGACCTTTTCACCAGCATCTACAGGCTACTCAACACAGGGCTGCAGAATGGAGATATGCCTGAACAGGTTCTGCTCTTCCACCTACTCTTACTCTTTTCAGTAATGACTCTTTCCCTGAGATCACACCAAAACTCAGTTGTATTTCTAAGCTTAATTTAAGCACGATTTCATTCACTCTTCTGATGTAAGCTTGAGTTAAAAACATCATGTGAACCTAACACCTGGTTTTAAGGTAAGGGCTGGGTAGTGCACCAAGTTCTGTATAGTCCTGGTGTCAGACGTTTGAGACTGTTACTGACTGAAACCAAAACTGTTGCTGTTTAGCGTACTTCTGCACTTACACTCTTTCTTGAGTGCATAAGTGTATTCACACTTACAATGTGAAAAATGCAGTGCACTTTGATTTCTCAGCTAGTGCACTCAAAACTGTTAAAAACAATGATCCGGTGAGTGCGAAGCTGCAGTGTTTGGTACAACACTACCTTGAAAGATTTTGTGCGCTGTTCCAGTCATTGCAGAACACACAGTGCTCTTCTCGATGGACATACGCAGTTTGGTACACAGCATGTGACAAAGAAGCATCTTGAAGTCTAAATTATCGATAAACAGACATTAATTTGTTTCTGGATCTGAAACTCATTCGTGCTTTTAGCATACAGTTTGCTAGTATCTGTAAATTTAGAATAAGAGAGAAATTTGACCACTGATCTGCTACATTAATAAGGAGGTTCACAATAATTACAGTTAGTGTTCTGTGTGTGTGTGTGTGTGTGTGTGTGTGTGTGTGTGTGTGTGTGTGTGTGTGTGTGTGTGTGTGTGTGTGTGTGTGTGTGTGTGTGTGTGTGTGTGTGTGTGTGTGTGTGGATGTCTGCTTGGGTTAACTGATCTCTCTGTTTCCTTGCTGAGTGAATAAGAAGCTCAGACTTGTTAATATGTTGGCTCCTCTGAAATGTCTGCTTCCTGCTCCACAGATTGTGATTCATGCGATGCAGTGCACACATTACATCATCCTGTGGCACCTAGCAAAGGTTTCAGACACCAGCTCGGTAATATTCACATTCTGATCATGACGTTGTTTTTTGGAATGCCTGTCAAAACATGTTAATAAGTTTATGTGTCGATGAATCTGAGCGTTTTCAGTGTTAAAGAAGTGCACACTTTATTAAGTAAACGTGCAGTCGTGTGATTGACTGATCATGTGTTCCTGTCAGGGTGATATGGTGACTTTAAGAAAGCAAATGAGAGCCTTCTGCTTAATGTGTCAGCGTTACCTGAACAGCATCAACACTGCAGTCAAAGAGCAGGTGGGAAAACACAAACACAACTTTCCTCCCAAACTTTTCTTTAATCTTCTGAAATTTGGGTTTGTCCTTATATTAATAAATGCTGAAAGTCTGTATTTCTTTCAGGCCTTCACCGTACTGTGTGATCTAGTTTTGATCTTCAGCCATCAAATGATGTCGTCAGGCCGGGAACAGCTGGAGCCTCTGGTCTACACACCAGATGTTTCTTTACAGGCAGAACTGCTCAACTTTATTATGGATCAAGTGTTTATTGATCAGGATGATGACAACAACAGCACAGGTTGGAATCAATCACATCTTATCAACAGGATTCATCAATATTTTTAAGTAAAGTAACAAAGGCTGTGACTGTTTTTCTTTAATGACTGGATTATATTTGTTTCCAGATGGACAGCCAGATGACGAAGCCAGTAAAATTGAGGCTCTGCACAAGAGAAGAAACCTTCTAGCTGCCTATTGTAAACTAATCATTTACAATGTTGTGGAAATGAACACAGGAGCAGACATATTTAAACAGTACATGCGGGTAAGTTGAACACTTCTTAAAATCAGCCGTACATAATTCCTCCTGCTTTGCTTTTCTTTTTAATACAACCCTCCCCCTCCTGTTTTTCTCAGTATTACAATGACTATGGAGATATCATCAAGGAGACAATGAGTAAAACAAGACAAATCGACAAAATACAATGTGCAAAGACACTTGTACTCAGCCTGCAAGCGGTGAGATCTTACAAATGACAACATTTGCTTTTTTGAGCGTGCTCCAGGTGACTTTGTTGGTTAAATCACGTGTATGTAACTGTATTAAACGCGCTTGTTTTTGCAGTTGTTCAATGAAATGCTGTCTGAACATGGCATTAACGTGGACCGCTCATCGTCGGCTTTTTGTGGCATTAAAGAGCTTGCACGGCGCTTCTCGTTGACTTTTGGTTTGGATCAGCTAAAGACCAGAGAAGCTATCGCCATGTTGCATAAGTGAGTAACAGTGCTGGGGGACTGAAGGCTTCATGCATGAAACTCACTGTCCTATTTGATCTGTTAGATTAAGTCTTGTATTCTCTGTATCTGTGTTGACTTTAGGGATGGAATAGAGTTTGCTTTTAAGGAGCCAAGTCCTCATGGAGAGGGAAGCCCTCCTCTCAACCTAGCTTTCCTTGATGTCCTGAGCGAGTTCTCCAGTAAACTAATGCGGCAGGACAAGAGAACAGTGCAAGTTTGAGCCACACAGATGCAGCATGCCATCATCATTATTTATTTATTTATGTATTTTTGTGAATGTGGTGTTTTGGTGAGGAGCTCTAACTGTCACTTTTGTAATCCTCACACTTCTGCAGTCACGTGTATCTGGAGCGGTTCATGACGTTTCAGATGGCCCTGCAGCGAGAGGACTGCTGGCTGCCTCTCATCTCGTACAGGAACTCCCTGCAGGCCGGCGCGGACGATGACACCATGTCTGTCATCAGTGGGATCAGCAGTCGAGGCTCCACCGTCAGGAGCAAGAAGTCCAAACCAGCTGCTGCAAGCAAAAGGAAACTGCCTGAAGGTGAGCAGCCACATGTTGATGTTTAAAAAAGAAACTTTGTGTACTTAACAAGTTGTGCTCTGAACTTTAATTTAACTTTAATTTTGTTAACATATGACAGCTCTTTACACCAACAGACTCTAAACTAAAAACACATGAGGTTTGTCATCAGCCTCTAATCAGTCACACATTCATTTCTATAGTGGGTCAGTTTGTCAGGTAGTTCTCCTCAGGCCCTTGTCTACTAAAGCAGGGAGCTCTGTCACTAAACAAATGTTTTTCTCTATTGCAGAAGAGAACAGCTGCAGCAGCAGTGACGCTGTTTGGATGAACCGTGAGCAGAATGTTCAAACGCCAGTAATGATGCACTCACCCCACCTCACGTCCACTGTGCTGAGGGACCCAAAGAAGATGAGACCAGAAGATAGCTACACGGCCGCCTACAGCATAGCAGCAGAGCAGCATCCCCATCAGCCATTGCCCCCTCAGCAGCAGCAGCAGCAGACACACCATCACCAACAGACAGCTGTTGATTACAAGTATAAAACCTTCTTTTACTTCTGTGATCTCTTTTTTTTCCTACCTTAAATGTTACTCTTTGCAGTGTCTAGAAACTAGGAGCACAGTAAAGTGATGTCTAACACAGTGCACTGTCCCTCAGTACCCAGGTAACTTGGATGTTGACGCAAAGGCAACAAGCTGAGGCCCGTCAGCAGCAGGAGCGGGTCAGCATGCACTATGCCAAGATGAGGAATCGCATGCAGCAAGCCATGTGAGATGATGAAACAGCTTCAGAGAACATTTCATGTGTTCAAGCTGCGGAAGAAAATTAAGGTTTTGTTTTTTTTTTATTGCTGCTGATATGTTTTTCTGTGTTCCTCTCAGTCGTCGGGGCACTGGCCTCATGGAGGATGATGAAGAGCCCATAGTTGAGGATGTGATGATGTCATCAGAGGATCGTTTGGAGGACATCAATGAGGGCATGGATTTTGACACAATGGACATTGATCTGGTAAACTTTAGATTGGAGAGATTCTTTTCCACTTTCATTCAGATGAAATGTAATAAAAACAACAATAATAATAGATTATCATATTTTAATATTTAACCTGTTTACATGTATAAAGCTTTTTGACACAAACAGCTGAATTTTCAATTATCTTGAGTCATGTTCTGGACACAGGATGAATTTTACTCCAATTTCTAGTTTGTTTCAACTCTGTTTTTTGTTATGTTTGTCCGTTATGGTTCCATTTCTGCAGCTGTTTGTGAAACATATTTGTCTGTGGTTAAGTGTAGAACAGAAATCTTGGGGTTTTAAAGCTTTTTTGGACTTTCCTACCTGTTGAAATTGAAAAACGCTTTGAAGCAACAAAAGAATCAATAAATAACAGAACAGTTATCATGAAAGTGATGATTTCTGACAATATCTGTAATAACTTATTGTGCAAAATGATTGTCCCCATTCACTTTGAAATCTTGTTGTGGTTTAGAGGCAAAATATTTTCAGCAGATGTAAAGAGCCTCCCTG
This sequence comes from Labroides dimidiatus, assembly GCA_030710495.1. Taxonomy (NCBI): domain Eukaryota; kingdom Metazoa; phylum Chordata; class Actinopteri; order Labriformes; family Labridae; genus Labroides; species Labroides dimidiatus. Next base: position 14,636,120 of record CM061159.1, read on the forward strand.
TCACATACAGTCTATAATCATTATGATCCAGACTTTTCTTTTCATTTACATAAACCATTATGGTTGTTTCCCTTTGGGTTTTACTAGAATTCCAAGATTGGCATGAAACTGAGCATTTGATAACCACAATTGGTGAAGTAAATTATCTCTACTTCATTTTTAGAGCCCTAAAGTTAAAAAGACACACTGTCTCTTCTATGTTGGTTGCATTTGAGTTAATTTGTTTTGACTGAACTTTTATCTTTCAGCCGGCATCAAAGAATCGCAGAGAAAGAACCGAGCTAAAGCCAGACTACTTTGATCCATCTTCCATCATGGATGATTCAGTAAGGATTTTTACACCTCATTTTTCATCGTTTACTGCTTTATTAAAAAATTTTACCTGTTACAACATGACATCTCAAATTTAAAAAAATGTATAAATTTTTATTTGAAGTTATCGTCGTCTCCTGGCTAAATGTGGTTCTGTTACATTTCTGGCTTCTCTTTCACTGAGAACAGCTGCGGTGAAATGATGACAGGCTGCTGTTATCACAAAAAATGCATAATAGAAAGGACAATGTGTCAGAAACCAGGAGACATTTACTCACTTCTGTATTCATGTTGATGCTTTAGTGTTTTAAACACAATGTAAGGATTATGATTTGGGAATGTAATGTTACAGGAACATTTTTCTCTTTTTTTTGCATTTATCACTTCTTATAAGATTTGGGGTTCTGAAACACTTTTTTTGTGTCTTTTAGGTTCTCAATGTTTCAATGTTCTAAAACAAAGCGAATGATCAAGGAGGACATGCATTGGAAATCTTTGGAGGTTAACAATGGATGATTGTTCTCACTGAAAATCAGAATGGAGAGAAATGGACTACTTAAAAGGGTTTTTGAGACACCAATGTTTGCCTCTACGATACTTTGTTAAAACTTTTGGGGAGAGCCCGACTTTAATTTTTTTCTGATATTTTCGCAAACTGGACTTTTGTCACACTGCAGCAGAAACATGTATGTATGTAAAACAACACAATGTGAGCTTCTACTGAGGTGAAACATTTTGTCACGTGAGTGGTAAGAGGACTGAATTTTAAACAAAATATATATATATACCTTTAAACTTTTTCATGCGGCAGAAAAAAGTCGTTTGATGTAAATGCATAACGGCCAATATACAGGAGGGATGAACACAACCTCACACACACCAGTGGACAGAAATGTAAGCCCTGCTAAATACAATAACACCACCTTCCTAATGCTTGAAGTGTTAAGCTTTTGAAAACAGTCATGATACTGTATTCTGTCACAGAGGTATGACTCCAACCCGAAAGTAATTTAACAGCCATATTCTTAGGAATTACACAATCAATGCCTCGCTGACGCTATGTTTACTCAATTGAACTTCATATGCTTTTTTTAAGGACATGTATTTAAGGCAGTTGAATTGGACTGAATTACATTTTAGAGGTGTCAGTGATGTTGTGTTCACTTTCCATACTTTTAAACTGTAGACTTTGGCGTGGCATGTAGCCATATATGAAAACGTACACAGTAAATATAATGTGAACTGGGGTCTTATACTGTTGAAAGGCCTCGCCACAAATGATATACGACATTCTCAGATTTCTTTGTGATGGTATTTTTTAGAAATTTAATGTGTTCTGCTTTTATACCTTATAGATGACTTTGATTTATAGATATTTTGTAATGACAATCAAATGTAAATTAATGGTTTCTAATCATGTTATTTCACATAGATGCGGAAATAATCCTTTTTAATGAAGATGATTATGTTACTATAGATACAGCCAGCTGTTTGTATTTTCTTTTCATGTCTCTGTAATTGGGTGCAGATGTACTGAATGGCTCAAATGCAGGAATTTGAAAGATTGATGGCTGCATCTACAAAATATTTTTTAATATTGGGAACATACATAGTGTCATACATAACCTTCTAAGTCCACCTTTAACATGTAATCTCTCCCATAAATTGAATATTTTTTTCTCCACTGTATAGTATTGGATATTACCTGATTATACAAACATGCCATGTCTGCAGTCTTTTTAGGGAAGGATATGAACCATGGTTGAGAAAGGTGTGTGCTGACTTGTTTACGTTTTCTTTTGTGTGCAGAGGAATTTTCAAAATGCCAATTTATTTGATGTACCACTGTTGGTTGTATAAGAATTATAGAAATATTCTAAGTACAAAGTATTAGAAACCTTTGGCCTACTATCATAGCACCAAAATTGTATATTATACAAATACAAATGTGTAATATATTGTGGATCATTACTCACTTTATATCTGCAGGTTCTGTTTGCTTGAGATTTTAGGGAAAGAACTATAATGTAACTATAACCTTCAAATTTGTAACGAGATACAAATAATGTTTTGTTCGTCTTTCAGTGAATTGTTGAGATATCTCTTTTTCTCTGTGTATCGGCCTGGTTGGCAGATTCAGACTTAATGGAAAACAGTGCATTCATATAGTAGTTAGACAAAAAAAAATCCCAATTTCATCAGAATGTCAAAAACTGGAGAAACAGATTATGTGGTCTGGAGCATTAATCATATGCAGTTCTTAATATCATGTTAGGTGATGGCTGATAAAAACATACTTTTAGAATTTCTTGTAAATTTACATTTGTTGTGTCATCTGGCATCTTTTCTGTTTTGCATTGAACTGCTGACAATGTGCATACATCTGTATGTTTACACATATTTAAATATTTGTGTATTAAAATTTGCATATTTATTTTGTTTTCAAATTGTCCATTGCATTCTTAAAGGTAAGTTTTCATGACTGATGGTATATCATGAACAGACTCAACCTAATTTTGGGGTGTTCTTGACATAAAGCTGTTAAATTATGTTTATTTGTTTTAAGTCAAATTACTATGCTATCAAATCAATACTATTAATAATTTAAGTTAGTTTTAATTTTTAGTTAAATCTGTATTCCATATTCAACTCTTACCGTCTTTGACGTGCGTATACACATTCAGCAAACATGTATAAATAGGTTGTATATTTTAAATTTAAGGTAACGACTATGGCAAACAGAGCAGTTGAAAATGTGAAAATGTGTAGCTCCGTAGCACATAAACGCCAGTTAAACTGGTACGGTACAAGTTTCCTGAAAACTACTTCAACTAAGTGAGTAGATGTGAATGAATTGGACCCTCGTTTGAACCCGCTTCAGGACTCAGGAACACAAAGTTCCGTATTAACAAAGCCATCTGACAGTCCCACCATGCAGCAGTGAGCTAGCGGCAGCGGCTAACCACCACATTTGACCCTGTGTGTGTATGCGTGTGTGTGCCATCATGAATTAGACATCCGGGCTGTGTGTATGGAAGATGGCGACACTTATCCTCCCTGGTGAATGGATCAAGAACTGGGAAAAATCAGGAAAACACGAGTTGTGAGTAGATGTAAACTCCAGTACAGTGCCATTCGGTAGAGCTATAGACTGAAATGAGATAAGTAATTAAGACAGGACGCTAGAATTGCTATTTGGGGTCCGTCTTTCAAGTGTTTGGTCAGGCTAACACAAGCGGCTAGCACGTAGAAAGCATTACAGTGGCCTGCTAGCATTCTCGGATATGGAGACCAGATAGTGTAATTTCTAAATAGTAGTGGGTGCGGTATACTAAATTATATTTTTATGCAGTTGAGATACAACTTATGTGTAACTTTGGTAGTCAAGCCAATCTGCATGTTAGCTCGTTGGCTTCCTTACGCTCTCACCAGACCATTTGTAAACAGTGGCTATCAAAGCTTAGCAAGTTAGCACCCATTTAGCTTTGCTCTTCGGTTGCTTGGATGTGGTACAAGCTATTAAATTTAGTGTGATTGAATTTGATGCAAATGTTTACACCTTAGGTTATAATTACCTGTTAAAACATGCATTAATAAGAAGTACTACTATTCCCGAGGCCGAAAAATGTTTATTAGCTTATAGTCATCAAGTGGAGGGAAACGAAGGATACTTCAGCTAGCTGTAACGTTAGCCACGGTATCCGTGATGTAGAATATCCTGCTTTTTTATCGCTATCCCCTTTTATTGTAATTGCTGTGCATATTCATCGATAAGTGATACTGGACAAAACGCTCAAGTACCGATAACCTTTCAGTCGGTATTATGTTAGATAGCAGTTGCTCCCATCAGTGTAAGCTAACTGACGTAACGCTACTTGGCTGTGGCTGTAGTATGCCAAAAGAAAATTCTTATACGCTCTTTGCTTACTGTTCACATTTCAACAGAGACCATCAACTGCATCAGCAAGTAAACATGTTACACTGTCATCTGACGTTTGACACCACAAGAAGCCCGACTTTACAACATCAATAATGTTGCCTCGGACGATATGGGGTTGTAGTAATGTCACTAGTTACAGGAAAGTGTTGCATGAATAAGCTATCAATTCATTTTCTTTAGCGCAGCCATGTTGTACATGCTAAGATAAGGTAGGCTTATCCTCTCTGTATATCAGTGATTGTAGGCCTTGCATATTTAAGTAAGGCCTACTTATAGATGTACCCGGTGTACACCACTATTAGCCAAGTATATGTGGAACATTGCATTTGTAAGATAGGAAAACACATGTATTTCAGTGGCCAAGTCTATGTCCACTGTTTTAATATTTCCTCTCCAAGTATTAGGAATAAGCTATCCCAACCCCAGCAGTTACTGCAAAATATTTAATATTTGATTGCAGTTCAGCTGAGATGAAACAGTGAAGCTCTAGTCAATCCAAGACCCTTACAGAGTCCTCTAGACAGGGAATCCACTTCGAAGGCCATTGAGCCTGTCATTTTAGGGATGCTATCCTGTGCAGTCACATATCTTTGGTGAGCATCAAGTGAAATTGTGTTTCCATGGGTTGAAAATCAAAGGCAAGGGACCATCATGTTCTCCAGATGGGCTTGAGGTAGTTAAAGACCCTCTTAGCCTCCTGGCAATATTATCCTGATGATGTCTGACCTCGTGGCTCTGACAATCTGCTCTAAGTGTAATTTACTATTACTGTTTAGTTAACTATTACGTAGACTCGCTATTACTTGTACTGCAGCTCCTGTTATGAGTCTGGCATCACTGGCTCTAGTTTGTCGTCTTCATCCAATGTCACACTGATTTTAAACAAGTTTATTTTCACGCAGCTTTCTAGAAAAATTGTCACCAGGTGCTTTTTTGTGCAAGGCACAAAAATAGCTACATAAAAGCAGACTCATCAAAGCACATTGAGCTGCTTTTAAAAATATGTCCACAAGCTCTGAGTTTGAACGTAAGAAAGTTCCAAAGTTTAGGAGCAACAACCTCAAAAGCAGAGCCTCCTTTAGTTGTGTGTCTGGTCTCAGGGACAGCCAGCAAACTCTGATCAGATGACCTCAGAGTTCTGCTGGAGTTAGACGGCATCATAAGCTTAACCATGCATAGCTCCGTACACGGAGGTAGACGTATTCTGCTTTGTCCTGTTGTTTTATTTTAACTCTCACAGAAGACATTGAGGGAACACATAGCCCAGTTGTACATTTTTAATTACTTTATTTAAATGTATTTTTTTGTGTTATGAATGGAGTTTGTTGTTGGCATTGTGTGAAATTTCTTAGCCATCCATAAAGACAAAAAAACTGATGTGCTGATACTTGTTACCACTGAGATTGCTGTTTTTCTTGGATATACATTTTTTAAAAGCTCTTTGAAGTTATATTAGAGTGATTTAAGTTGTGTCATCAAGAGTTGTATCGCTTATGGGTTGAAATATTTCAGTTGCCTAACTGACCACATTTTGTGTCTTTACTTTGCAGTGTACAACTCTGCAAAGAGCTCACAGAGAAAACAGATCATGGAAGTGAGGTTAGAGGTAAGTTCCACATGACGCAAGTCTTGAACATCTTTTTGTTCATAAAGGAATGTATTTCAGCGTTCCTGCTGTGAACACAAACACATATTAATCTTAGACACAGAGCTGTTAAAATCTGTGACCTGTGCAACAATATGAATATTTTATAGATGGAAATACTTTCAACGTGTATGTACTAAATTGTTAAAGGAACAAAAGGGGACTTCCAGCTGATACTCTTGTGGACCACATAACTTCAGGAGCTTATTTCACTGGGAATTTGTGCAACAGATAGGAATACTGCAGTGATGTAAATCTAGCTGGTGGTTGCTTAAACAAAAACACATTTGTCTGTATGGACAGTAAGATGATGGAAACTGTTCAGAACAGTTTTTCGGCTTTAAAAAATATGTTCCTTCAGTTATCCGTTCTGTTCTTTTGATCCCTTTCCTTTATTTTGGTTCAGTTTTTGAGACAAAATATCCCTTCCCATCCTCGCTCCAGCTCCATCCACCATCCTGTCTTCTCTAAATAAAGGCACATAAAAATAAAGCAGGAACAAATAACTTCAAAGAAAAGTTAATGGGACATCAGTATAATTTTCTAAGAAATACGGTGACATTTGTGCCAGGAATGTGAAAATTGGATAACGAGAGTCAAGTGATAATTTATTGCCTCATCATAACCCAACCCATTTAACTATCAGGGATTCTGGACCTACACTAATCCGGGTACTTAAAATTCAGGGTTTCTCTTCTGTTCAGTCAATGTGTGCTCTGAAATAGGGTCTAAGTTGCTTTAGAAGAACTAAGACGTATCCCAATTCCTGTGGTGTAAATTGGCTACATGTCACTAAGTGTGAACTCAGTCTTAAAAAGTTCCATCTATATCTAATCTCACCATAACCTGCATGACCTCAGGACTGTTCAAAATCTGTTTTTAGGTTTTTTTAGGTTAGGTTTATTTTAAGGTAAACTGTTTTGTCTCCAGACATACAGGCTGCCTTATACGAGCTGTGCTGGCAGGTTGTGCATGGGAACCTGAAGTTGGATCTAGTTGCCAGCGTCCTCGGAGACATGATGGTAAAACACTTTTTTTTTAAAGGTTTTTCTTTGTTGACAGAAGAATATATATATACACAGAAATCAAAACACATGTTTAGTATGATGTTTTCTCGTGTCTGTAAAGTTGTGTCCTTGTGTTGTGATGATCCACATTACAAACATTCACAGGGCACATTTAACAGTTCAGGCATACAGACAACTGTAAGACACAAAAACTAGATGATATATGATTATCTTTGAAAGATAAAAGGGAGCTGGACTTTACTCTCTAGGTTTAGTAAACGTACAGCCAGTGATCTGGTAACTTAAATGTTGTGGTTTGACCATAAACATGCATGAAAGTTAGCACACAAACCTCTTTTCCTTGCTCAAACCAAGAAGCTCACTTTTCTGTTTGTTTCTTTCAGGAACTCAGAGACGACATGCCGTCAATTTTAGCAGATGTATTCAGCATACTAGGTAAATATTTAGTGTTAAAAATATTGTGATAGAACTAAAAGTTAGCAGCTTTGAGTAGTCGACAGTTAAACACATGATTCAAGTAAATGTTTGTGTTTTTCACAGATTTAGAAACTGGAGCGCTGGAAGAAAAAAACAAACGTGACCATTACACACAGCTGGTGGGAGCGTGTTTGGTAAGAATAACAACGTTTTATGAATATCGAATTGTTAACACAATTTATTAAATGAGTACCCATAAAACTGATTTTACGTCATAAAAATAGTAAAAAATTGAGTTTGGGCCAATTGTTTTTAATTTGACCATGACTAATGTATTAATTCGAAATAATTTTACTATTGAATACCGCTCTCTCTGTCTCAGAGGCATTATTCATATTCATCGCCAGGTTTGTGTTAAACTGAGGCTAAATTATTTGTTTATTTAACTTATTTATACTTATGTTTTGTTTTGTTTTCTAGTTTTTTGTTCCAGAGGCCATACTAAAGGAGAGGCTTGATCCAGAAACCCTGGAATCTCTTGGACTTATCAAGCAGGCCCATCAGTTCAATCAGAAGATTGTAAAAATCAAGACTAAACTATTGTAAGTACATCACTCAGTTTGGGGTGGATCATAACACACTTACATACACATGTACACAATACTTACACTGTATTCCTTTTTTTTTCCAGTTATAAGCAACAGAAGTTTAACTTGCTACGGGAAGAGAACGAGGGCTATGCCAAGCTAATCACAGAGCTCGGCCAAGACCTTTCAGGCAACATCACCAGCCATGTCGTCCTTGAGAGTATCAAGTCTCTTATAGGTACATTCAGATGAAATAGTGAATATTGAACCAATGTCATGATGCTTGTCTGCAAGAAACCTAAAGAAGAAATTAACTCTTTGATAAAGACCTCCCAGTTGGACCAGGGCGGATAACTCGTGTATTGATTTGTTCATCAATCAGCCAAATTTGATTGTGTCGTAAATTGGGGGAAATAATTTGAATGCTTTCTGTAAAGGCTTCAAAATGTTGTCACCATGTTCAAAGCACCATCTTTGAAATGCCTTGTTTGAATCAACAGCAGAAAATTAGCTGGTCGTAATGAAGTGACTAGTTGAGTGTCTGTAAACAGCCGGCACTCTGGGAAACCCCTGCTCTCATATTTTAGATGAAATCTGTTTCTTACTGATTGAAGTCTTCAGCACATTTCAAATCCAAATATACTTTATTCTGCCAACATGTCATATTCTTCCTGATCATGCCCTTTCTTTAGGCATAATCTCCATGTGATTGTTATACGTTCTGTTCAATGATTTTTAATTCCCAAATGAAACCTTATCTTTCCTCTTTTTTTTTTTTTTACCTGCAGGATGTTTTAATTTGGACCCTAATCGTGTTTTGGACATAATCTTGGAGGTGTATGAGAGTAGATCTGACCAAGATGAGTTCTTCTTGGCTCTCATCAAGTCATACATGTGTGAGCCCCTCACCCTTTGCCACATCCTGGGCTTTAAGTTCAAATTCTACCAGGTGAGAACATGGTAGATTCAGCGTTGATGGCTAGAAAAGAATTAAAACTCAACCAGAGAAGCTTCTTCTGTCGGTTTTTATTATTAAAAAAGATTTACGGCTATGTATATATATAAGCAGGCTTTTTCTATCATTTTACCTCATATTTGATTTTGATGATGTTTCTTTTTATCGTTCAGGAGCCCAATGAGGAAACTCCCAAGTCACTTTACCACATTGCTGCTGCTCTACTTCACCACAACCTGATAGAGCTGGAAGATCTCTACGTTCATGTAAGGGCATCAAAAGATTAAGTGTACCACCTTAATACATCAGATAAAGTTTCATGAGCCAAAGCTTGACACTGTAGCCTTGTAAAGCTTTTAACAAGAGATGAGACCAAATGTATTACCTCAGTTATACTTGTCTTGCTTTTTTAAAAAAAAAATATATATATAGTTCAATTTTATCTATATCTCATTTACTTTCTATAAAAAACGGGTCTGTACATTAAAATGTTCTCTTCTCTTTGCTGCTGTTATTCCAGCTCATGCCACCAGATGCCGCCATCATAGAGGAACACAAACGAGATATCTCTGAGGCCAAGCAGATGGCCCGCAAATTGATCATGGTTGTCCTGCCGTCAGAGAAAAATGATGATAAAGACAAAGAAAAGGAAAAGGAGGAGGAGAAGAATGAGAAGGTATCAAAACATTTGCAGATCAAAGCTTGTACTGAAGGAATGCTGTAGATCTGGGTGGATATTAAGAGCCAGAGAAGAAGTGGGAGTGATCAGTGTCATTATTTGCCTTCCTGATCTCAGTTAATGTTTTTTCTAAACTCAAAGATGTTTATCATTGTCATGCTCATGACTTAGTCGTTGCTCTTCTCTGTGCTCACAGCCACCTGATAACCAGAAGCTCGGTCTGCTGGAGGCGCTGCTTAGAATCGGAGACTGGCATCACGCCCAGAATATTATGGACCAGATGCCGTCTTTCTATGCTGCTTCTCACAAGGCCATTGCACTGGCTCTCTGCCAGCTCGTGCACCTGACAGTGGAGCCTCTTTACAGAAGGTGCGGATTTTTTTTTAATGTCTTTACTTATTGCTCACTGTGTAACTAGACCAGGACAAGTGTGAGCCCCTCTAATTCCACTTTTTGAACTTAATACTTTATCTCTACTGTTAAAGTTTCAATCATGCAAATTCATTCAAGAAGGCAAAATAAGTTTGTCACCCCGGCCTGTTCTTCACAGAGCTGGCCTACCAAAAGGGGCAAGAGGATGTGTGATGCATCCACTTAGAAACAAGCGAGCACCCCGGCCTGCTGAGAGCTTCGAGGACCTTCGCAGGGACACCTTCAGCATGCTCGGATACCTGGGCCCTCACCTCTCTCATGATCCAATCCTCTTTGCAAAGATCGTGCGTCTGGGAAAAGGCTTCATGAAAGAGGTAGAAAGCCGTCACTACTCCCTAACAACATCTACACGACGATCTGTCTTCTTTTGACTTCTGATGGTTTTCTTTTTCTTTGCAGTACCAAAGTGACAGCAGAGCTGACAAAATGGTTTGTGTAAAGTTCAATATTTCAAACAGCAAAGCGCAGTCATGTTGTTATGAGTGATCTGTACTTCACAGACCATGTTGGTTGTGCTTTTTATTACAGGACACACTGTTGAGTTGTTTCCTGAGCATTGCAGACCAGGTGCTACTCCCCGCTCTCTCTCTGATGGAGTGTAACGCATGCATGTCAGAGGAGCTGTGGGGTCTCTTCAAACTCTTTCCTTACCAGCACAGGTACTACAAACACATTCACACCTGTGCTGGCGTTGCCTGAATGAGTTGCAATAGTAAATAGTAAACCCCCGGGCAGTGCTCCAAGATGGTGTGTACTAGCTGGCTAGAAAAGTGTAGCAGACATGAAAGCAAAAATTCAGCTTACCAAATTATACAAAAATAAAAAAAAACTGCTGCTAATCACACCATCTTCCTGCTCCCCTGTTTTATTTTTAGCCTCTTTGTTTAAGTATTTGTCAAACTGATGAACACTGACAGTCCACACTCCTGAAGGTTTTGTTTTTCTTTAGTTGTCTGTGTCAGTTTGTCACAGCTAATAATGCATCCCATTTAGTGACTGAACATAGAAGTGCTTTGTAGAATATCGTTGACAACATCCAAGAGAAGATTCCATAAGAACTGTTCTTTTTGCACCTCTTTGTGCTGATTTTTTAATAGTATTTCTTGACATTGTGCTCTGGCTCACAAATAATTACTTTGATCTGATCACAGAGTAGATCAACATTTAAAGCGTGGATAAACAGGTTTTTCTAAGTGTTTTTAAAAGAATTCTCTTTATCCAGATGGAAATCAGTGAATTGAATGATTTGGAAAAAGGGAAAATAATCTTTAACCTGTGGTTGTGGGGATTCTGCCTTCTAGTTGTGTCTACAGAGGGTCACTTTACTGGTATTTCAAAGACTGTTATGAACAATAATCAAGATTTATTGCTGGCCTGATTGTCCAGAACTGAAATTGATTCATTAAAGCTTACACTGAAGGAAGTGTTGAAATTGTCCGTCCAGAAGATATTAGGTAATTATTTTACCCCTAAACAAATTGAGGTATGAGTGAAAGGTTTTTTTTTCTCAATTTGCAATGAGAACATGAATTTGCTCAAACAAAACGAAGCTTTTATTTGCTACTTTGACACATTTCCAGAACAAGTGCCCATGTCACAGTGATCACTGCCCTGATTGGTCGTATGCAGAGCGTTTACCACGTCCCTTTTTAACCAGTGCTGCCCGTGTTTCTGAATGCTCTGTAACTACAGCAGCTGATTATTCATGCTTCCTCTTTCTTTTCTCCCTCAGGTATCGGTTATACGGACAGTGGAAGAATGAGACGTATTCCAGCCATCCACTGTTGGTCAAGGTCAAAGCTCAAACTGTGGAACGGGCCAAATACATCATGAAGTAAGTCACCTTACATACCCAAAACCTCCTTATACCTTTAGTTCACTTTGTCCGTCCGTTCAGTCCAAGCGGAGGATCAGTCTTCATGTGTCTCGGTAAGCCGTCTGAGTGTATCAGAGACTGTAGTCATTCTTTTTCTTATCCACCTCAACCCTCTCGTGTTCTGCACACCTTTGCTTTACTTAGAAAAGGTAAAGTTAAAGAATGGGGCACCCTTCACATTATTTGAAGCCAAGGTTCTGCAGTTTGACAGTTTTATATGAGAATATTTCTTCCTCTCCCTCACAGTGTTTCAGTCTTTGTTTTCAGAACAAATAGTTCGGTTTCCCCAGAATCACACATTTCCTTATCAAGGCATTTCAGACTGTGGAGTGCTTCACATACCGAAACCACTTTGGCATTAATCCAGTTTTAAACCCTGAGTTACTGTAATGGCATCCATTTTTTGTGCCCCCTCACAGAAGCAGCTGGTTAGTTTGCTCCCACTGATGTTCAGAAACTATTCCCCTGTTATTTCTGATCCACTGTTAATATTCACGCTTTGATTCACAATTATAAAAGAAGAAGCTCCAAAGATGTGTTCATGTTCTGTTTTTATCATGCCAACCCAAGCTCGGCTGCATTAAATATTATTTTTCAACATGAGTATCAAAATGTGACTTTCTGTGTTTTATGCTGGTCAAGTAATTATTCCGACACCATCCTACTGAAGAAGAAAATCCACAATGCTACTTTTTTCTCTCAACTTGACAACCATGAAAGCATTTCGCAGCCGCTGTGAAGCTCACAGAAGTGACGGTTTTTGCTTACAGCTCTCTTTTCACCGCCTTGTCTCGTTTAATCTGCTGTTTTCTGTCCTGTGCTTTTTCTGCATCTCTAGGCGGCTGACCAAAGAGAATGTGAAACAATCTGGAAGGCAGATTGGCAAACTGAGCCATAGCAATCCCACCATCCTCTTTGATTATGTAAGTCTATGTAGATGAAGTCTCTTTATTCTGCTTTAGTGTCATGTTGAATAACGTCAGCAAAATAATGTTTGCAGATTCTTGCTTTCTTGATCTGTATCGCACATATACATTTCCTGGCCCTTGCAGTTAATGTGCAGTTAGAGGTTCTGCTTCAGATGACGAATAATGGATGAAAGCCATCTGTTTGTGGAGAAAGTTGGTGTGGGTTTCAAAACGTACTTCTCTCATATTACTAAAACTGGCAGCATATTTTGCACATCTGTCCCACCCAGCTGATCAATACCTTCACTTCTCCGTTTCATATGATTTACTCTCCTGATCCCTGTGGGGGTTTACTGGTTTGTTAACCAAACAGGTCGCTTAATGAGTGCTTCTGAATCAGACATAATTAATATTCTGAACAGTTGGTGACATTTATCTCCTCCACTTTCCTCTTGTTTATCAGATGCTGTCTCAGATCCAGTGGTACGACAACCTCATTGTTCCAGTGGTGGACTCTTTGAAATACCTCACATCCCTGAACTACGATGTCTTGGCTTGTATCCTGCATTGTTTAGTCATGATTCAGTCAACTTAAGACAGATGTGTGTTTGTGTGTTTTGTCCTTGTGTGTTCATGTGCGATGGAGTAAGCGTCCAGTGGGCTGTTTCCTGTCTCTTTGCTGTTTCTCTTAACTCTGTCTTCAGATTGCATCATTGAGGCTCTGGCCAACCCTGAAAAGGAGAAGATGAAACATGACGACACCACCATCTCCTCATGGCTTCAGAGTATGTCACACCAAAGCTAACGGGCCGGTTACTGGCCGGTCAGATACTTCATCTGCATGCAAAAGGAGAGAAACTGTTTGATGTTTTAATGAGTGTCTGACATACACCTGTTCCTCTGCTCCATGAAGGTCTGGCAAGTCTGTGCGGGGCTGTGTTCAGAAAATACCCGATTGAGCTGGCCGGCCTCCTTCAGTATGTTACCAATCAGCTGAAGGCAGGGAAAAGGTAACTTGATGCAAAAGCACAAGATGTTCTTTTTCCACCATGTCTGACCTTTTCCTGCTCCTCATGCTTCTTTGATGTGTTTGGAAATGTTCTTTGCTTAATATGTCCCTCCCTTTCCCTCCTTTTCCCTGCAGTTTCGACCTGCTGATCCTGAAAGAGGTGGTGCAGAAAATGGCCGGCATCGAGATCACTGATGAGATGACCTCAGAGCAATTAGAGGCCATGACGGGAGGGGAGCAGCTCAAAGCAGAGGTACACTGAATCATTTTCAGCTTTTGTTCCCTAACAAAGACTCTTGACACAAAGATCTACCTGGAGCAGTGTTGCACCTGAGCTCAGGTCAGTTTCATTACCGGGGTGATTCTCTCAACAGGGTGGTTATTTCGGCCAGATCAGGAACACTAAGAAGTCTTCACAGCGTCTGAAGGATGCACTGCTTGACCATGAACTGGCCTTGCCTTTGTGTTTACTCATGGCCCAGCAACGAAACGGAGTAGTTTTCTTAGAAGGTGGAGAGAATCATCTCAAACTCGTGGGACACCTCTATGATCAGGTATGCAGCATCACTTTATGATGTGTATTTGGCAGTAAAGAACTTGATGTCAACGTTCCTTTATTTTTAATCCTGCAGTGTCATGACACACTGGTGCAGTTTGGAGGCTTTCTGGCTTCTAATCTGAGCACAGAGGACTACATCAAGCGGGTTCCCTCCATCGACATCCTATGTAACCAGTTCCACACTCCACACGATGCTGCCTTCTTCCTGTCTCGGCCAATGTACGCCCACCAGATTTTGGTGAGTGGACTACTTTGTCTGTTTGTGTGTGTGTGTGTTACCACATCACTGCTCTGCCTCCCTGATCTCAACACACAGTATATGCTTCATAAACAAGTCAACGATCGGGCGTTACTTCCTTGCCAAGTGATTCACAAGATTTTTTTATGTTGTTCGTGTTGTACTTTCACACCATTCTACCGTCTCCCTCCTCCTCTTCATTTAAATATCAACATATGTGGGTTGAATTGGCTCGATTTTAAGCTTATATGTAGGAAACTGTGTTAAATCTGCCTGTAATCAGAGCTTCAGGAAAGAAGTTATCAGATTAAAATAATGAAATGTATAAAAGCAAGGAAATTCGTACACTTCATCTACTACTTTATCTAAGAAAAAAAAAACCCTCATGTTGTGTTTCCCGTTTTACAGTCGAAGTACGATGAGCTGAAGAAAGCAGAGAAAGGCAACAGGCAGCAGCAGAAGGTGCACAAATATGTGGCAGCCTGTGAGCAGGTGATGACTCCAGTGCATGAGGCTGTGGTGTCCCTGCATCCAGCCAGAGTCTGGGACGACATCCGCCCCCAGTTCTACGCCACGTTCTGGTCTCTCACCATGTACGACCTGGCTGTTCCAAACTCTGCTTATGATCGGGAAGTGAACAAGCTCAAGGTCCAGATCAAGGCCATCGAGGAGAACCCGGAGATCGTAAGTCATTGGTCTGAGGTTGTTGCTAACCAGCTTGTAACCAGTTTTCAGGAAATGATTGTGATTCTATGAGAAGAGTAATTGTTTATCAGTGGTATAAATATATTTTTGTTTTTTTCATTGTAGCCCATGAATAAGAAAAAGAAGGAGAAGGAACGCTGCACTGCCCTGATGGAGAAGCTGCAGGAGGAGGAGAAGAAGCAGCTGGAGCACGTCCAGCGGGTTCTTCATCGCCTCAAACTGGAGAAAGACAACTGGTTGTTGGCCAGTGAGTATTCTGTAGACCCGGGATTTCCATTGATATAACAGTCTGAACTAGTATCTGGGGTTAAATTGTTCTTCGACTACCTGTCTGTGTTTCTAAAGTTGAAATTCTCACCAACAGAATCCACAAAGAACGAGACCATAACAAAGTTCCTGCAGCTCTGTCTGTTTCCTCGCTGCATCTTCTCCTCCATCGATGCTGTTTACTGTGCCCGCTTTGTTGAGCTGGTTCACCAGCAGAAGACACCCAACTTCTGCACCCTCCTGTGTTACGACAGGGTGAGACACTTAAACACACGCCTTGTTGTAGTCTGACACATTGAGTGATTAAATTACATCTTTACTGTAGAGCTGAAAAGCGCACTCAAAGAAAAGGGATGAAAAAATGGCTATTAAAGAAAGATAAAACAAAGAGGTGAATTTCTTTTTTCCCATATTTTCTGAATCACTTTTTTTACGTCACCTTCAGGTTTTTTCAGCCATCATTTACACAGTTGCCAGCTGTACAGAGAACGAGTCTCACCGCTACGGACGTTTCCTCTGCTGCATGCTTGAGACGGTGACCAGATGGCACAGTGACCGTGCCATCTATGAGAAGGTGACCGTTCTCACCCGTTCTTCATTCCTGTCAGACGGATGTATTTGATTAATTTTCTTATGAAATACAGGCTGAATGAATCCGTGTCTTCTTACTGTGTGGTCATAGGAGTGTGTAAATTACCCCGGCTTCCTGACCATCTTCAGAGCCACTGGCTTCGATGGAGGGAACAAAGCAGATCAGCTGGATTATGAGAACTTTAGGCATGTGGTGCACAAGTGGCACTACATGCTGACCAAAGTAAGCTGCACTTCCTCAGCATTTTCTTTTCTTTATTTGAAATTCTGTTTCAACAATGCGAGTGCAAATTTGAAGATTTTACCTTATTTATAATTTCTTTGTCCCTCCTTCATCCAGGCTTCGGTTCACTGCTTGGAGACAGGAGATTACACCCACATCAGGAATATTCTCATCGTGCTCACCAAGATCCTGCCCTGCTATCCCAAGGTCCTGAACCTTGGCCAAGCCCTGGAGTGCCGTGTCCACAAGATCTGCCTTGAGGAGAAGGACAAGAGGCCTGATCTCTATGCCTTAGCAATGGGGTAACAACGGCGTTGTGTGCTGTTCAGCTCCATGTGGAGCATATTGTCAGTTTACTGTATTTAGTTTGGTACAAATCATAAAAAGGGGAAGATGGAGTCCTGAACAAACTATAGGTTCTTCAAGTCGATGTCTGTTCAAACACCTCAGAGTGCCAAGTGGTTAAACTTGGTAATAAAAAGAATAAAGCAGGGCTGCATATCTGAAAGATAATTAAATCTTTTGTTGGTTAAGGTACTTGATTGGAAACCTTTCACCACTTTAGAGGCTCAGCACTCCATTTTTTTTCTCTCAGCAGATTTTTCAGGCTTATTGAGAGTTCAGACAATTGATTTTAAATTCCCTGTTTGTGTCTGAAGTCATATTTTTAGAAATGTGTGATACCCAGCAGGTCTGTATGCGGTTGTGTCTGTGCACTTTCCAAACCGTTTATGCATCTTGCAGTTATTCGGGTCGATTGAAAAGCCAGAAGGTGCACATGGTCCCTGAGAACGAGTTTCACCACAAGGAGCAGCCAGCGCGCAGCGCTACCCCCGCCAGCCAACAGAACGGCCCCGGCAGCACAGGGAAGCCAGCCAGCAGCACGAGCAAGACAGAGGAGGGGACGTCAGAAGATGGAGGTGAGTGATGAGAAACACGGAGAGGCTGAATTAATGAAAGCGGCGGAGGAACCAGATAAGAGCTAAGAGATTTTCATTTGGTCTTCCACAGATCGGGGAAAGGATAAATCTCAGGGGACGACAAAGCCAGTGAACAAAACCAACAGTGCAGCGGCCAAAGTGATCACCAGCAATGGGAACGGCGCTCTCAACAGGTAGGAATCTAAGAAGTTTCTGTGACCCTGATGAATATCAAGTAGGATTGAAAAAGATTTCCAAACCTTCTGTCTACAAATACCTATGTGTCTTGTTTAGCGATGTAATAGCTTAGAAGAAGCATTGTACCCACAACGTGTGATTGAAAATTTCTCTGTAAAGGTTTTTTTTTTTTTAAATAAAACAAATTCTTCCATTTGAAGCACCAAAGCTGTTAAAGACCGAGATGACAAAGAGAAGAGCGGAAAGGAGAAGAAAGAAAAAAAGGAAAAGACACCAGGCAGCACTCCAGAGACAAAAGCAGAGAACCGACGGGAGAAGCAGAGAGATGAGAGGGCAGGGAAGGAGGAGCGAGCAGCACGTGAGGGTAAGGAGAAGACCCCCAAGGCAGACAGGGAGAAACTGAAGGCCGAGGACAAGAGCAGCAAAGACGACAAGGCCAAAGCTGGCAATGGGGAGCCCATGGAGCCGTCCAGAGAGCGCGATGCCATCAAGGAGTCCAAGAGCAAGGAGAAGGGAGACAGGAGCGCTGTGGCCGGATCCCTCAAGTCACCAGTACCCAGATCAGAGTCAGCCGAATCTGAGAGGGGTAAGACGCCTGCGTGGTTTTTGTTACATGGCTGTTTCTACACATACAGGATCTTTACAATGTTTGTTTCCTTGTGTGTAACAAATAAAGAATTTTGTTGTTGAGCTCTCATCTCTTCTTTTGCCCGACTAGATCACAAACGACGAAAGCTCGACAGCCACTCTTCTCCGTCCCACTCCTCGTCTGTTAAGGTTAGTATGGCTTGAGGAAGGCTGTGCCCGTTTCTTCTCTATCTGCCGGAGCGTTCCCCTGCCGTTGCACATTCCAGCAGCCCTGAAGATCACCAAGGAGAGTTGTCCTACATGCAGGCATCAGGAAATCCCCACCAGATCCATGGGAGTTGGAAAGCATTCCATGGACTTGAGCATAAAATTTTGCAGAATTGAGAGAAAACCCCTCAAGGACTTAGCCAAGAGAATATTATGTATATAAAGTATTTTCATATTGAAATATTTATCTATTTTCATACTAATGAAAGCAGTCAGTGTGCCTTCAGAAGAACGAATTTTTAAGCAATTCTTATATTCCTTGTGGATTTTTTGCTTTTTGAGAATATCTGCCTAAAGTTTAATGGCCTGCCAAATCAAGAGTTTCACCTTTTCATGCAAAGATTTTTTTTTGACCTCTGGGAGCAGTGCTTCACTACTTGAAATGATACACAAGATTATTTTCATCACTTTTTTGCAAGCTGAGAAGATCCCCTGGTTAAAGCAATGTAAAGTTGTTTTTTTTTTTTTTTGTTACTTTGCCCTCAACATCCCTGGATCCAGCATGGAGTCAGATGATGTCCACTGAACCACTGTGCTGCAGGAGCAGCCCTCCGCTGTGGCTGAGTCATCAGCCTCAACCAGTTTCTGTTTTTTAAAACGGCCTACATGCAGCCTTCGAGTCACATGACGCGGGTCCGGTCCGGGCCCTACGGCACCACCACCCCCTACCTACCAGCCATCAGCATCGACAGTTGTACTACCTCCTGGCAAGCACTCAATGGGAGACCAGAGCCACCAGCAGCTGGGATCAACGGAGAAAATGAATGTCGTTGTTTGAATCAGCCAAAAATGCAGAGGAAAAAAGCCTGCCCCTTCACAGAGAGAGAGGGAGGGAAAGAGTGGGCGAAGCCTGAATCATCTGGAGTGTTGCCTAAACCACTGGAAGCTTGTGATAGGTCTTTATTTTACCTTCCACCAGAGAAATAGGCTCCATGTGTCTTATCCATTCCTGAACTGTAAGTGACAGCCACAGTTATTTATGTAGGGATGCAGTCACAAGAATTGAGTCATTTGTCTTTTACATACAGGCACACACACACACACACACATTCACACACATTCACACACACAGTATTTTCAGCACTTGCACTTTAGATGTATTTTATAGCAGCTGCGCTGTAAGACTTTCCTATTATGCTACTTGAACTTTCAGACATGCCTGTAGTGTTACAGATAATCAGTCATTTGATATTTTTGCTCAGGGTTTTTCTATTTAAAGTATTGACATTCCAGATGTTGAGCTTATGAACTCTCCTTATGTAATAACCTTGTCAAAGCCTTAGTCCTTAAAGGTCAGAGGTCAAGGGAGAAGTTTGCTGTTGGTCCGGCCAGCCCCAATCCCCACAACCCTCCCCATTCCTTCTTCAAACTCTCTACTGCTGTCTGACAACCTCCTCCCAATACCCCCACCCCCTCCCAGCTCATCTGTCATCTCCATTCATCCCTACAGGACAATAGCAACGAACCCAAGGAGTCCACATCCAAGGTTTGAACTGATTCCTCCTCGTTTTCCTCATGTCTGACTTCTATCTTTTGTTTATTTGCCAAACCTGCACAGCTGCTGACTGGATAAATGTCTCCACCCTTCGTATAAACTCTCACACCATATAAAGTCATTAAAACGACATCAGCCACAAAGCATGACATGATGGTGTTTTTATTAAGCAAATGCATGTTTCCATGTCCAACCTACATCAGGTGCCATCAGGAAGCAATTTGTTTCCACTGGACGAATACAGGTCTAATGTTGACCATCTGTTTTTCCAAGCTTATGTTTTTTTTGTGGGGAGAAATATGAAATTAACTGCAAAATGCTTTCCAGTATTCATCCATTAGTGTTCAACTCTTTCTTTGCTTTAAAGTTGAGCCGGTAACATGCTACATACTTAGAGGAGAAGGTGATGAGTTAGGAGAGACTGAAAGACTCGATCATCATCTCTGAGGATTTACATTCACATATGACCAATGTTACATTTATTTGCTGTATATAAATTAAACAAGTGGTGTCAGGCTCATCTTTTGGGATGATAGAAGTCACTCAAAATAATCACGAGCACCATTAACCATTAATGAACAATACTCAAATGGTAAAAATTGTTGGGAAAAGTAGAATAAACGTCACAGCTTTTAAAGACGTAATATTTAATCAGCAGTCTCTCAGTGGTCAAAATCATTGTGAATGTGCTAGAAAAGCTCCCCTGTAGTCACGTCTGTGATTATTTCCTTGTGTCTTTTTAGATTTGTTGATATCATCACTGCTCATCAGTACCTTCCACTGGTCTCTGTTCACTGTCAGCGCCGTCTGTTGTGTCACTGTTAATTAAACTCTAGAAAATGAAGTCACAGCATGTTTGGTACTTTAGGGAACTGCACAGAAAGCATATGCCATCTTAGATCAGTTTGTTATCAGATTATTTTCAAATTATTTAGATTCAAAGTCCACATCAGTTGATTAAAATCCATTTCTTTGAATATACATATTAAATATTTAGAGTATGGCTTTTATGTGAACATACAGATAATCACCCTCTCAGTATCATTAGTATTTCTGGTGCAACTGAGACATGAGCTTTGATTTTTGCCTTTATCATCAAGTTAAAAATTGAGTATTATTTCTGCTTACCAGAATGTATCTATGTGAATGTTATATTTGTTGAGACACCATACAGCCTCAAGTTGGTGTTGATGTAAATATGAATGGCTTTTGTCCTTGAAAAACAACCCGTTTGGCTGAGTTCAGTTTTTTGCTTAAGAAAATGACCTCTGCAGAAAAGTAGAAGCTCTGACAAGAATCAGTCGGCTAAATTAAAATCTTTAACTCTAAGCAGCATTAGTGGTGTCTCCATCATATGAATAAAAAAAAAACATGTTGATAAAGTATTTGTGAGAGTTACATGTTGATTTTTTCATATTAAATATCTGTAATGGGATATTTATTTATATATAAATGGATGTATCTTTTTTACAGTTGTTTCATTGATTAGTTGTTTTCACTCATTCACAGAAATTGTGTAACCTGTCCAATCCAACAAGGGTCGACAGTCATATTGATGACTCATTGTTGAGTTTCTCTGAGTCTGCTTGACTAATCAGGGTTATTTCTTCACATCACTTTTTTTTTTTTTTTTTTTTTTTAAGTGAAATTAGTCAAGGTGAAAGCGCTCCTGACATCATATAAAAAGTTCTGTTTGTCTTGTTGTGTTCACATAAAATCATCTTCACAGCACCACGTCAACTACAACTCAGTAGCCCAGTCCAAGAGCAGAGAGAGGGAGCTGGAGAAGAAAGACTCAGACAACACACAAGGGCGATCCAAAGAGAAGAAAGAAGAGAAGGATCGGAAAGACAGGAAACGAGTTAGTATTTAACAAGACCGCAGCAATTGTTAACCTGTTCACACGTGGATGTTACATAATGGTAAATGTTCAACTGATAACTGTGGGGCAGGGGCTCGGATTATCTAAAAACATTTTTAACTCGCTCACTTTTCTTTTAGGACCATGCTGTCAATGACCGTGAGGCGAGCCAAGAATCCAAACGTAAAAAGGACGAGAATGGGACCAGTATGTTCTATATTCACTAGTTCTTCTATAACAGACCAAACACACAGGCAACGAAGAGCAACAAAGAGGAGTTAAAAATACAACAACCTCAAATTTACTCTTTTTCTTCTCAGATTCCTCAAAAAACAGCAAGAGCACAAGTCCCTCCTGTGACTCCCCACTTTCTGCGGAGAAAGAGAAGAACAAAAGATCAAAATCTTCCAGCAAAGAAAAGACTGATTCTGTAAAACCTGAACGGACGTCCTCTGGAGGAAAAAAGGTCAACTCATCTCATCACCTTGTCCCAGACTCAAACTAATGTGTTTTTAGACTCTGAGAGAACTATAAGTTTTGGTTCAGATTTGTTGTTTTCTTTTTTTTTAAAATAAAGATTAAGATGTTGATTGGTTCCAGACATTTGTGTGACTTGAACTCTTTAGATCTGTTTAGTCTTACCTGTTTTTGTGTTTTACTGTTGCAGGAGTCTCGACATGATAAGGAGAAATCTGAAAAGAAAGAGAAGAGGGACAGCAGTGGTGGAAAAGAAGAGAAAAAACAATATCCTTTAAAATAATACCTACATTTTTATTCTGGGTAGTGGATGCTGTTTGGTGCAAATATGCAGAGGTTTAAAGTGACGGAGTCCTGAAATTATAAATATATAAATATATACCCTTTGTAATAATTCAACAGTTGTGCATTAGGGTCTCAGTGAATTTGATTTCCACTATGAGACAGAGACCTCTTTTATGTGTCACTAAATATCCTCATTCCAATTACTGCTCACAATTACAGCAGTTGTCATTAATGGTCTCACATTACATGCTTGTAATATAATTATAATAGTAACTCACAGCTTATTAGAGCATTTAATTGTAAGCCAATAACTGCTTACCTGTCTGAAAAAATGAGCTGAGTTTAGCTTGTGCGTTATGTGATCTGGTTCTGGCTGATGCAGTGCTGTCTCAGTATACACTTTCTTTTACTGTTATGGATAAAAACTCTTGTCTAGTCTGTTTTCAGTGTCTCACAGCCTTTTTTTCCCACACTTTGATACTGAAATTATAACGGGTTTAGTTTGAGTGTGATAAAATATATTTTATGAGATATCAATTCACACTCTGTCTGTGATCAATGTTTAATTTCCCTTAACAGTGATACCCATAAATCCTCTGACAAGCACAGATAATGTGCACTGACCAGTGAAGGTAAGACGCGTTCAGCTCACTGACTGTACAAAGAGATGGATGGACAGTGCTTCTCAACTTCCTGTTTCCCATGTTGGGCTAATGATGACATTTGGAGCTAGAGTTAATGCAATAGATTGTTTGCACTGATGCACGATTTGGGCAGGTGCTTGGATGCACGGCCATGTTGGAGGCACACAAATGTAAACATTGAATGGACGGAGATAAAAATGTACAGTAAAGTAGGATTTTAAGTTGTCTTATCTGCCAACACATGTGGATAAAAACTCACAGAGCTCACTAAAACCTATCATAAAGGACTCTGCCAGCAAGAAAAAGATATTTTAAAAATTTATGCCTTATAGGCGGGAGAGACCCTTACAAGGAATTAGCATCTTCATCATCTACCCAAAGGTTTAAAAACATCGTATCATCATGTATTTACTTTTAATCAAGTGTGATTTTAAGTGTTTCTTGAACGTTGTACAGATTATTGTCTTGGAAATCCTGTTGGGGCTTAAGCTCGCCACAATCTCCTCCGTTCTTCGGACAACTGTTTGCACTCCTCACCTAGATTTGCAATCATTTTTGGTAATCCAAAGTATTTGAGATGTTTTTCTTGGTCTGACCGCCAATTAGTGGAGTCAAAAGCACAGCAATAATTTACAGTTTTGTGCAACAAAAGACTGCTAGACTGCTAGACTCCAGCCCAGCAAAATTAACTAATGGATAAAACAACAAAATTCTCTCAGATCAGTCAGCAGTCTGCTAACTGTTACATTTCCTCTGG
Source organism: Labroides dimidiatus (assembly GCA_030710495.1). Taxonomy (NCBI): domain Eukaryota; kingdom Metazoa; phylum Chordata; class Actinopteri; order Labriformes; family Labridae; genus Labroides; species Labroides dimidiatus. The sequence goes on from CM061159.1 coordinate 14,659,983, forward strand.
TTGTTCCTCCTGTACTCTGCTAATCAACAGCACTGCAGGAGCCAAATTATTGAACAGAGCTATCAGTCATGGCAGTCCACCACCTTTTTATGGGACAAGCTTCAAATGAGGACTCGGTGACAAAACTAAGCTAACAGAGACTGTTTTAGAAAAAAATCAATGTGTATTTTAATATTAAAGTTTTTGTCCTCACTTTCTGGGGGTGGCTGTGCTGTCCATCTTTTTAAGCAGTCAGTGGTATTAACTGTTCTTAATCTGCCCCGTGTGTGGTCAGTGTTTGACCGTCTCTCTGCTCCTCTACAGAACTGAAGAAGCTGTTTTTATCAGTGGGACACCTGCAGCTCCACCTGTACTCTGTCTTTAACTCTCATTTTGCCTGTGTTGTTTTGCTGTAAACTCCCCTCTCCAGTGTTGTTAGCTGTAGTTTTTGGACGTACAGATCACCTCATTATTTTTTCATTTCGGTATACGGCAGGCAAGCTGAAATCTTTGTTTTTCTTTTTTTATTACCCACTATAGGCACAGTGTGCTGCTCCAATCACATGGTTATAGTTGTTCTAAGTAGAAAGTGGTCACTGTATGAAATGATCCCATGGAGACACCTGGTCATGGATTCTGCTTCATGAACATGCATATGTTTTTGTACGTTGTAAGGCTTTTTGCTTTTTGCTTGTTGTATTGGAATTAACATGCTTTCCATACTTACTTACCTCATATCCTTTTTGAGATACTTAGATACTTTTTTTATTTATCTCCACCTTTTAATCCCCGTTCGACAGTAGACTTGATTGAGGAAACTGAAACAAAGGACCAGTTTGTATATTATGTACAATAATAAAGAGAGTAACATGAAATTCACATCATGTTATTTCCTTTCTTTTCTTTTTTTCAATGTTCTTTACAGTCCTTTTGTGATTTTGTGTTAATCAGGTTTTTACATAATTTATAAAAATGCCAGTTCAACCTTGACTCAAATGTAGAATTGTAAAAAAAATCAGACGGAAGAATCTGAAGCTCTGTACTCCAAATACATGTTTCTAAATGACTTTTGGAGATTTTATCTGCTGTACTCAATGAGTGTAAGCTTTTTTTTAAAAAAAGAAAAACCAATAAATAATAGTTTTCCTAGTGTGTCACTTTGATGTTGTCTCCTGCGTTTCTTCTTTCTTCTCCTAAAATCAGAAAAGGGATCAACTGAAAGTCAGGAAGAACTTTTTCTGCATTTAACCTGCACAAACATGATGTAGAAGCAGTTTGCAGAAGGACTTTCTGTCAGTTTCCTGTGTGGCCTCTATGATCAGACATTTTTGGAATCCAATTTCACAAAATTTGGATTGCTAGATTCTAATGTGTCACTAAAAGAAATGGATGGCCTCTCTTTATCTTTGTTCAATAGCTTCTCAAAATCCCTTATAAAGATTTTTTTCCCCAGTGATTGTTTCCAAATAGTAAAATTATCAGTAGTTAGCAAAATGTTTGCAAGTTTACCAAGAAGTACTTTTACTTTTCAGCAGTTGAAGTGCTTTTTAAAGTGACTTTAGAAATTCTTTGCTTGTAGATTCAACTCAACAATGATAACATTTTTTTTATGTATAACACACAGGTAGATTGAAACAAAAACCACCTAAAAAAATTGCAACCTGTTGATGCTATTCGAGTGAGAAACAGGATGGAAACTTTATTATTATTATCATTAATGTTAAGCTTTAAGTCAGGTAAAGCTACTATGGAGGTACTAGGGGTCTAATATGAAGCTAAAAATGAATTTAAAAAAGCACAACTAGTTCCTACCACCAACCTGATTTGGGATTCAATGAAGTCTTCATCGACGTGGATTGGTTGGCAGTCAGTTGCCACCCATTTAGTGAGCACTCCAGTTTAATTTACAACTGAAGTATAGGAAACTGCCGTGGTTTTTACTACAGTGTGCCAAAAGGGACAAAAAAGCATGTGATTTAAAAGAAATGTGTTCATTTCTAACTGTAACTGTATCTCAATGAACAAGTTAATGCTCACAGCCCCAATCAAAACAGATCAATAAAAACTTCTCTCACCAACAGCATCTCTCTCAGCATTGTCGTGTCTGATATCTATCTAATATATAAACCTCAGACAAAGCCGCTGGTTAATTGATGCAACTGGTCAGGACTCATTTCTTTACAAATATAGTTTTATTTAAAAAAAAAAAAAAAAAACTCAAGTTGATTAAAACAGAATCTAAAATTCAGGTTTGATTCAGACTATACAGTGTCACTAATGTGCATGTGAAACAGCTCTATGTGGCACATTTTAATAAGACAGTGACTCAGATCTTAAGCTTGTCAAAAGATGTTTTTTTAGCTGACCAAAGTGTGATTGACAAAAATAGTCCATAAATAAAATGGGTGTCTTGGAAGAGGTCTCATATTTTCATATTGGGCTTCCATACAAACAAGACTTGAGATGTCAACATGTTAGTAGAAAAATCCAGTTTATCAGACTTAGATGTTGTAAAGAGAAACCTGCAGTACAAGAAACCAATTCTTTTGATTGATAAATGACAGTAGATATTTAGTCCAAAGATGAATATAAACCTGTTTTTATTAAGGAAATGTAATAAAATCTTTGTACATGAGCTCTCCACAGAGGGTCATTGTGTTCACACATGCAACTCTCATGGTTGAGGTACCTTTACAAATGAATTGGAAAAACTAAACCAAACCAGATCAGATGCCATCATCTGACGCTAACTAAACCAGGGTCCATTTTGAGTTGCAGTTTGGTCAAACTATTACCAAATTCACATGCACTTCATCTGGGGAGAAACGGATGAGAACGTCTGATATACTAAACAAATGTAGGCGTAAATGGTTTGTAGCATTTGGAGGTTTTTTTCCCCTCAGGTTATAAAAAGTTCACTTCTACAAACAGACAAAATGTTTCATTTGAAGCTCTCCTTTCCTTAATGTACAGTTCCCCGGCTCACCGTCTGCATAATGCATAGACACAGAAAGCTCATCACAACCAAAGAAGCCATGGTGTGTTATCAGTTACCAAAAATGTTAAGATTCACAGCTGCAGATACTGCTTTTACATAAGAACAGCTTCTAAATGTGTACGAAGTGTAAACCATATGCTCGGTTAAACTGTGAATATGATGAAACATAAAAGGGGGCTCACTCTCCAGGGATTAATAATGCTTTTGATTCCAACAATATGGCACCAAGTGATTTAAAGCAAACCTCATTTCAATTAAAAAAATCGACTTTTGTTTCAAAACAGTGGCAGTTGCAACAAATGTGCATGGTTGACTTTGAACAAAGGCATCTAAATGAACAGAGTCAGTTGTGTATAATGTCCAACAGGCCTTAAAATAACACCACCTAAACAGTTTCATAGTATTGATATTTTCTGAGTAAAAATAGGGGTAAAATGTTGTCATTGTAATCAGTGCTTAAACCTATTTATTGACGCTTGTCCTAAATATTATGAAACTGAAAATAGTCTTATATTAAAACAAGATGACTTTACTTCACTAAATATAACATTTATCCAACTTAAGATTTCACCACAAAAATATGTCTGTAAAGGATTCAAATGACTTCATATAAGTACTCCAGGATGCTTTGATTGCAAATCATGGCTTTTTTCTTCTTTTTCTTCTTCAAAATATAAAACAGCTGAAATTACAACAGTTCATCTAATTGTCATTTGAAGCTTTCCATGGCCTATTTTCAAATTTTTCAAGTTACTTAATTTTTAGTTGCATTGCTGTGACGCCCGAATGCTCCATAAGGCACTACAAGAGGCAAATCTCATGTTTCCAGAAGCAAAAGTCCGGTTGCGTCATTGCCCTCTGTTAGTGTGATGGGCCTCAAAGCCCAGAATGAGCACTTGTTGAGAGTTAGGCTTGAGTCCAAGCTGATGACAAAGAGGGCTGTCGCCTCCAGGATGACAGCTTCAGGGTGTCGGGGTCACACACAGTGGCTGTTTCCATCCAGATGCTCCAGTAGGAATTCACATATCTTCACTCCTGCAGGGCCAGGAGAAAAGGTTCAGAGAGTCGTCGACATGGGTTGGTTCACCTCAGAGACCCAAGTTTCCCTGCTGCCTTAAAGATGAGCTAACTGCACCTAAATTAGTTTGTTCATGAAATTTTGTCTTGTGTTGTGGCAATGTAAAATTTATTTATTTTAGCTGCCTTTATATCTCAATATGACAACTACTTCTCCTGTAATAATTTTAATCTCATTATACTCCAATTTTATTCTCAAAATCAGAATGTTTTTTTCCTTACTGTGGCCCTAATCCTTTGTCATATCATAGCAAAGAGAGTTGAAAAACAAGAAAAAAAAATACGCCTCACCTTTTTTCTATTTACCTGGCTGTGCTGGATACTTGATTCTGATTGGTCAAAACCCTGTTACAGTACTTTTCAATAATAACAGCAGTGCTCGGGACACCACAATCACTCACCATATCAAATTAATCTGCAGGAAGTCACACATTTCACCTGTCTGTTGACAATGTGGCAAAAAATGTTTGGTTCTGTCTCTGTCTCAAAAATCTTGTCCTGCAATCCAGGCATGGCAGTAGAGCTGGTGAGTACAGCTTTAAGTAAGCGATTGCAACAATGTTAGAACTTGTTAGAAGAGGAGAGCTGAACGAGGACAGAAATGTAAATATAAACATTCCTGCAGAAGCTCTGTTAACCTTGTCTCATGTAATCTTAAATGCAACTTGTTTTTGCCTTTATGCTGAAGAATCCCCTTTGGGTTAAACATGACCACTCTGCTTTATGTGGGGGTTCTGCTCAACCTGTTGGGATGTTATTTTCATGTTAATCAGACATGCTGCACCAAAGCTGCTGTTAGCTAACAATGGTCCAAAGAGCCTAAGACATGTGACGTTTGAAAGAAATAAATGTTTCACTGTGTTAATGTTGTGACTGGAGAAAAAAACACAGAAGCAACAGTGAATCACATACCCTCTAGATTTTCACACTCTCTGTCCCATACACGTTGTAGCCTTCACGATACGTGGCAAAATTTTGGGCGTTTGCTGGAGGGGCTGGCTTAAAGTTTTGGGCATTCTTTGCCAGCTTCAGTCTTTTGGTTTCTTGCCGTGACTTATAGCAGAACTCTATCAAAGCCACGGTCATAGCCAGGCCCAACCCTCCAACCAGAATATAGAAGACTCCTGCCACGTTGCTCAGGCTTAGTGCACTTGTCTTGTCCTGGGGGAGGTAGAGACCACCGTTAAGACTTCTTTCACTGGCAAAATGGGGCTGACTTCTAACAACATGCACACTCACACAAACACAGATCCTATCTGTACATCCTGCTGCACTGGAACTACACAGTAACTCTGAGGAGACTGCTAACTGTGTCTACAAAACCCTCTGAGATACAGATGCCTAAATTAGCCTAAAACAGAAAGATAAATTAGAACAACTTAAATGTGTCTTATCCCCCCTCCCAGATAACTTCTACTCTGTGAGCTGTGAAGGTGAATGTAGAGAAAGTTTCTATCTGTCCTGTTTGTGGACTCTTTACGAGACCACGTCTAGAGGAAGGCGGTCGTGGTCGTACAGGTCTACGGATTAAACCCTCGATTCTAAATCTGCTCAACTTCAACACATTTGCATTTGTACAATCAAAGTGGCAAGCTGTGGAGAGAGAATTGAACCATTTTGCTGCTATCAAGAGCCAAACATTGATATTGAAATTAATTTATGAGTTTTACCATTTGCATTCTAGCCCTAAAGGGATTTGGTAGTCCTAACGACTTTAAATTTAACTCTTTTGTCCTAAAAGTAATTTAATCTGCTATTTTTAAATAATTAAACGAGTTATATTATGTTCATTACAGAAGCACTTCAACTATGGGGCCTGCCTGTTGTAGACATTTTGCCCATGTTGTGCTGTTGATGGCATTTAAAGGTCAGTTTGACACTAACAACAAAGTCACCTTTGGATGAAAACTAGCCGTTTGTATCAGAGTTAAAGGTGCAGTTTGCATACAAATGATGAACACCAATAAACTAAATTTCAATAAAAGTTTGGACAAAAACAACAGCAGTATAATGGTTTCAATTCTATGGTTCAACTTTTCTAATTTTTATGGTATGAATAGAAAATATGTGCAATCATGCTGAGCTTTAAACTCTGGTATCGTCTGCATACAATGAAATAATGTCAATGTGATGAATTATGACCACAGTGTACATGAATTAGACTATGTGTCAGGTTTAACTTTTAATATCTTTTCACTTGTAACTGTGAGGGCAGACAGCTAAGTATCCAGAAATATGTCATGTCTGAGAGAATATGTTTTTTTACATGAACAGTTGGGTCAAAATGCATTTTGGAATCAGTATAAAAAGACCTGCAGCGACTGACCTTACTTCCAGAGTCCTTGGTTCCACATTCACCCTTATCGTACCACCATTTGTTTTTCAGCTTGTCTAAGATGCCTTGTTCACTGAGTTTCAATACTGCAAGGTTTACAGGAGTTCTTCACGTGGGAAATAACATAAATAACATTTAATTATGTTATTTTATGTTATTCAACTTTTTAAAAAAAAACTACTTTAAACTGTGCAAAGCGATAGAGTAGGGTCCTGGCCAACACATCACAGATAGCAGGCAACACTACAGTATAATGTATGTATAATATATGACTTTCATAATCCATGACTACCCTAGCATGCCAGACCCCACCTATATCGCTTTGAGTAATCGGCACACACTGATCACAAGAAGAGAAAAGATTTGAACTTGCAGAATAAAGCAGCTGCTGCATAGCTTTGCAGAATGAAAGAAAACAGAGGCAATTATTGCTAAGGGCTTTTTTTTTGGTTTTGCTATTGGCAGCCTTTTGGATGTTCAGCAAGGTGGATCTAACAGGAACCCTTTCTTGACTAACAGACAAAACACTGCAGTCCAATTTCAGTATTAGCTCTTGGAGGCTAATGTCTCGCAAAATCACCCCTTTAATGCACAGAGTTCAGAGGACTGTCTAGACCAATCAGGGAGAAAAATTCAATTCTACAGCAAATTTCCAAACTATAGATCAACGAAATGCTGTTATTGGACTCTTTCCCCCAGTTCCCTCACGAAATGGATCATGGTTTGGAGGTTTTTGTTTTGCAAGACATTACACGTGACTTCCTTTGACTGATAGATTTCCAGGCTTATTTCCTTTCAGAAAAAAAAATCATCAAAACAACAACAAAAAAGTTTGTAATCCAACATCATCAAATATATTGTATTCACCACTGTGTTCTTTGTGTCAATTGGAAAACAAATCAAAGTATCTGATTACTGAAACAAGTAAAAACCAACATTAAGAAAACATGCATAATGAAACCGATGAAGTCTTGTTCTGCAGGCAGAGCTGTTTGAGGGACAGTTATGATCACAAATTACAACTTAAAATTAACGAGTGTAAATGAAACAAAAAACTAAGAGAAAGTTACCTGAACATAAACTGAAAAGACTCTCACTTTGTGAATTAGTTCCACCACTCCTTTAGTGCACGTTCTTATCCGTGTGACAGCTCAAGCTACAACACTTTGAGCTAACTGATTCACTGTTACATTAACTTTTGTTACGATAACTTTTAGTTGCATAAAAAGAAACTTGATTTGTTGTGATTGAATTTCTGATCTGCTTCACATAAACCCTGGCAGTGTGATCTGTTCTGTTACCTCTCCTTAGTCTTCTTTTTGTAAATGAGAAATCTACTGCATGTGCTGGTCATCGGACTAAGACCTCAGATACACCACCAGGTGGAGGCTGTGGTCTTTTGAATAATTTTACAAAAAGGCACTGTCCAGTCTTACAGTTTTCTGTATTCTGGCTTTTAAAGGAAATAAAATAAAACAAATAATTCAACAGATATGGACAGCTAGGTTATGAATTTGAATGCATAAAAGTGAAGACAGCTTGTATATTTATCTCTTTTATTTATATGCTTTGCTTTATGCTGAGTGTGCTGAAAGTTGCATATTTTGGGGACTTAAGAGGACACATGAATGGATTTAACCCAGTGAGAAAATTCTTAATAACCTGTGTATTATAGTATATTACATACATACATGTGTGAACATGATTGAGTTAGTTATTGTGGTTTTCTTGGAAAGAGAAGGGTCAGCAGAGCGGTACACAAGCAGTCATTCAACAACTCAGATATCTGAGGCTGAGGGAGAAAATATGAAAAATAACACTCAAAAGAACTCATTTTGAGGTTAGGATCAATCTCCTGAGTGTTTTCCTGGATACACGAAGTCTGCTGAACAAGCTGATGTTTGTCAGTTTAGTGCTTGTAGCACTAAAAAGTGAACACATGAGCAGATTTCAAAAGAGTAGTTTGATCAGGAAATTTCTGGCCTCATTTAACACTGGAGCAGAAGGGCAGTTAGTTGGCGCTCCTGTTGCTTTGTGAAGCTTTTTGTGCCAAACCTGTAAACTCCCTCAAACTGCTGTGTGAACTAACAGAGATTTATTTTGTACAATTTGAGGGTGAAAACTTCCGTTTGAGGGTGAAAAGGATGTGTTTGAAAAGAACCAAGAGGTGGTTTGCTCTTAAGCAACAACATAAATAATCATAAAGCCAATAAACTTTAAATACAGGCCACTATCACATGATGACACTAATGGCTATCAAACTCAATTTTAAGTTAATGAACCTCTAGGCTTTCTGACCTTTTTAAACTTTGAATGACCACTCTATTATCATGTTTATGGGAAGCTGTATGTTTTTTAAAGATGAGTAAATTTAAGCTGTGAGTTTATCAATTTCCCACATTTTTGACGACAGAATTTTTGTTCATTTTTGTCACTTTGCAGAACTCAGAACACAGTTCATGGTCAGCTGTACTTTTTTAATGTTTGTTTATCCTTTGTTTGGTTTTGCATGTTTGGAGAATTTACAAAATTGAAGAATAGCAACAAAAGTACAGCAAACATTGCTCAGTCGACTGTTCTCTTTGCAAGCAAGCAACCCCAAATATGACCTGCACACAACTTCCAGTTGAACTACTGAAAAATGACCTGAATGTGATATGCTAAAATGCTAAAGACTGCACCTTGGGTGTCCACTTGAGGCTGGTTCCAATATCCCAGAAGACTGCATTATTTTTTTTCTTACTTTATTCTATCTTATCCTGCTGTTTTATATACTGCTATTTTAATGAACTGGTGAACTGTTTTTATCTGTGTAAAGTGACCTTGGGTGACCTGAAAGGGGCTTATAAATAAAATTTATTATTATTATTATTATTATTATTATTATTATTATTATTATTATTATTATTATTAACACCCAGGGATCCAGGAAATTTAAGTTGCAGGGCCTGGATATGATCTTATTTAACTAACCGGTCCTTAATGTACATCTAAAATACTGATAGCTGTGTGCAAAGACAGACTCTGAAAGTAGAACAAGTGATTAGGAATATCTGATCAGTAAAGCTACTTTACTACTTGACTTTCTTCATATTGAAAGAGGCTTCAGTAACAGGAGTTAGTCTTTTCAGGAAAATTTCTTCCTTTTTTTTTTACATTGAACATAGGTGCTAACTTACTGATACCCCAGCTCGGAGACATAGGGGCAGATAGGTAGAGGCACATAAAAGAATTAAGAGAGGAACTAATACTAGTAATACTAATACTAGAGCTAATATTTAAAATAATCAATACAATTTTTTTTTCCACCAATGTGATTTAAAACCTTTTTTATACTTAAATTCAGCAGAGACTCAAAAAGGGGTTGAGCACCTAACATCACTGAGATGTTACTGCCCTGATTTGTGAAATCCAACACTAGGTGACAGGAAACACTGGTTCATTAAAGAGAAGTTTCTGGAACTGGAGGCACTTTGGTTTAAATGTGCCTCATGTTAAAGAAGTAATTTTTACAGCAGTGATAAAAACATTTAAAGCCTTTAACAAAAGAAAGTAACAGTTTTGGTCTATGAGTCAGCATTTCTGATGCAGCTATCCCTATCTTTGGCTCCAAAGCTCTGCTTCAAGAAACCACTGGGTGACGTCACTGAGACCTCGCCCATGTTTCCCACAGTCTAAATCTATACTCTACTAATGCATTGATGTAAACATAGTTTTCTCTAAAGTCTCATTGAGTCTATAAATAAGTAACTAAAGTTATGTGAAAGCAACCCTCTAAATAAGCACGGGCAGGGTGGACAGAATGTAATGAATAACTGTACAGTCTTTTAAAGCGCAATACAACAGCAAGTGCTATAAATCTTATATCTGTGAAGTTTAATGGATCCTCTTCCATTGAAGTTGTATCAGAGAGACCTGAAATGAACACTCACAGTAGCTTTTGTAGTTTTTTTTTTTTGTGTTTCAGGTGACCTATAAGCTTCACAAACATAACATTTATTGTTCTATTGGGTTTGAAACACTGTGCAGGTGTTCTTCATACTGTGTCCACTCCTGTGTGTTTTTGGCGGCGTGTTTTAAGAGGATAAATTTCATATTAGTACAGCACCATCAGAGCGGTACCTTCGGTCTGTCTGCAAAACAAGACAACAGCATCTAAAACCATTCATAAGCACACAAAGTAACTCACATGACAAACACATGCACAGACTGACTCTCATGGCCAAATCAAGACATACAACACATACTGCCAGATGTCCAATTACAAAACATCATACAGTATGTGGCATGGACCCTTAAAGGATGTCACAGTCTAATATCATACAGCTCTGAATGACTAAAATACCTGCTGACATTAGAAGATATGCTCTGTGCAGAGTTTTGTTTGCTTTTAGTGAGCATATCTGAAAATTAAAGTGGTAAAATATCTCTCTTGATTTCTGATTTATTTAAATATAACGACTTGAATTTGGTTTTAACCTTTTTTTTATGAAAATGACATTTTTTTCAGTGGTAGTTACATACAATATATTTCCATCTCATTGTCAAATTACCCACATGTGCATTTCTGAAAGTGAAATAAGGACATAGAAATGTGGCAGTCAGATGTGGCAGAGTCACACTGATCTACTCTGTCTCTCTCTAACCGAGGGGTCGGGGCAAATTGCCAGCGAGAGAAGACATTCTCTTTGTGTTATCCCACTGGAAGTATCCGTCTCCTGCTCACTCAGGGATGGATGACTCGAGTCAATAACAGCAAAGTTTTGCCTTGTCTCTTCTCTCACAATGTGCCGAGTGTACTGTGGTCATGATGCAAGCTGAAGAGCGGAGGCAGAGATGGATCCACTGTCGGGCTCTTACTGCACCCGCCCTGCTGTCTGAAACACAAGATCAAGAGCCTCATTTATATAGAGGTGATACAAGGGATTTGACTGAAAAGAGCCCATTCATGTCTATAGATTTTAGAGAGAGTGGAGAAGATGTCATCATTTCAGCTGGGCTGAATTCACTGTGCACACAGTGTGAAACTGTGTGAGGAAGTGTTCAAATAAAAGCTTTCTGATCACTTATGAAGCACTTCCTCAAATATCAAACTCTTTTTTTTGGATCACATGATGTTTAAAGTGAGACATGGTAAATTCTAAAAAAATAAAAAATAAAAAAATATTGAATTCATAACATATTTCATAACCATTTCAGACCAATTTCTGTAATTATTCTGCTGCAAGCACCAAACTGACGCTAAAAGCAAAAACAACTTTCTTTAAAATAATGCTAACTTTCAAAAGTGAGGAACTTTTAATACATATCATTAGAATTTTTTTTAGAATTTCTAAGGCAATTTTTGTAAACTTTTAGGAATTTTCAAGAATTTCATAAGAAAATTTCCAAAGCCTTAGAATGTCACATTGATCAAAAATATTAAAGATACATAATCCAAACTTTTCTATAAATTTTTTTTTTCATTCTTTTAAATGAATTTTCCTTGGAAACTATGGAGAAGATTCATTGAAACTGGAGAAACCTTTTCAGATGTTTAAAATTTTTTCTTTTTAAATCCTCCAGGAGTCAGTAATTGATTCGGCTCGGCTAGTCTCAGTTTCAAATATTGCTCTACTTGTGTGACTGTGACTCTCAGTCTGAAGATATCAAATACACAAGGATTAGTAACAGATTTTGAACAATCAAAGAAACTCCCTTGAGCACTTGGTGTGCCTTGTTTCTGTAATTGCATCGTTTAACCACTAGTTGTCACTTTTTAGCAAAAGTCAGACAGTCTCACTTTAACACCTGAATGTATTCTTTGAACCACTCTTTGCACACTTTAAAACAATTTCCAAATCCAAAAGTAAGCTTCAAATCAAATGCTCTTGTATAAATGAGGCACTTGGTCGTATCAAACTCTTAAACACTGCAGGGTTTACCAGGTCAGGGTGGCCATGGATAGACTTTGACTGGCCTTGGATCAAGGCCAAGCAAAGGTGTCTGTCAGTCTTAACGCTGGATTCAGTGAGAGGATGTTGGACAGAAAAGTTTGGACCGTTAGTTGTCAGTCTGTCATTAGAATTCTCACGTTTGCCTGCGATGCTTAGTCCCCTCAAGACAACGCTGTTCCCCGTGCCTGCCCTAACACCCAGGCGGCAGAGTGGAGAGTGCATTCAAAGTTTGACTTGTAAGAGTTGATCATAACATCAAAATCAATTTAGCTTAAATCAGCCTGACTTAAAGACTACGTTTGAAGATACGCACCTTTCATTTTGGCCTGTAGATATAAAAAACAGAGGAAAGGATCGTTTCTATCTTTCATATCTACAGACCAAAAACAGAGAAATAACCACCCTGTCTATCAATATCACATTAAGCTTATTTTCCCTGATCCTCTAAAGATCTTACTCCTACACTTTCCAAGCATCACTGGGCTTTTTCTCCTCCATTAGCCAAGTAAAGGGTTCCCAGTTGATCACATTTGCACAAAAATGTATAACAATAATATCGATTAATATTTGAAGATATTCAGGCCTGAAAAAAGCTACGTTCAGTGAGGACAGCCTTGCCGATTACTCTGTTCTAGGATACCCGACTTTGGTGACATTGAGGCTGACCTTAGAGTCACCTCCCCCGCTGCCGCACTCTCCCTTGTCGTACCACCATTTGTTTTTCAATTTGTCCAAGAGGCCTTGCTCATTCAGTTTTAACACTGCCAGGTTAACAGCATTTCTTGAAACGATAAAACATAACTTGTAAGAAAATGAACAGGTCCGTGAGAAATCTAATATAGGATATTAGTAAAGAATAGTGATTAATATCAATGGTTCATAAGGGGAGCACGGGAGGGACAAATTGGTAAAGAATTTCACTGGTGTGGAGGGGTAAGAAGCATCTTTACAGCAAAGAAAATGTTATAAATATTAGATAGGTGGCATGGAGGGTTTCATTGCTTGTAACTGAAGTGTGCGGGATGGGGATATTCTGTCATTGCTGAACTTTGAGATAAGAACATCCAGCATGCAGCTTAACATTCATCACAAGTGACAGAGCAGCATTTTAACTAGCAAAAAAGAGACATATATCAGTGTCGAGTTAGAAGCAATGCAAAAGAGGGCACCAAGGAAACAAGGAAGGGGTGAGACTGAGGGGAAGAGAGCAAAACAAACAGGGTTGGGGAGGGCGAGAGTGCACATCAACATTCAAATGGTTTACTGAAAGTAACTTTTATACCAATAAAAACCTTAAGAGAAAGAAGAAAGTAACAGACACAAACCAGAGACATCGGACACAACAGAAAATGACTGAACGTGTTGATCAGATTGAAATACTGTTCACTTAGTGATGCACTTGGGAAAAAAAAGAAGAGTTAAAGAAAAAGAAAACGGCAAAAGGAGACATCAGGGTAGGTGGAATACTATAACAACACAGTGGATATTGTTATAATATCCCACCCACCCTAATGCAGAGCCTTTCGGAGTGGCCACACCATAACCCTTAGAGTCGAGGTTCCCGCCCACTTTCATGGTGTCACAGGGTTTCCGCTGCTCTATGTATTCGTTCATAGTAGACTCGAGAAGAAAGGCGAACTTTCCCTTCGACTTTCGTACCCGGGCAACCCCATCAGGTGTTGTCTTGGCAAACACTGAGGGCTCAGCTGATTTCATGTATGACCACATTTTCTCATATACTGCTATTTTGGAGCGCTGCATTTAAAGAAGGAGAGAGAAGGAAAAAATGGTTAGATTCTGCAAACATCAACAAATAACAACACATTTATAATGAGCCTCTGTGGGTTCGAGGAGAACATAAGTTCAACATTTTAAGGATTCTTTGTGGAGGCTTAAGGAAACTTGTTCAGGGACTGTTTACAGATCATAGAGGAGGGCAGGAGAGCTCCTTAAACCATCTTATTGACAATTTGAGGCGTGAAAGATCACTAGAAAAATGATGAGAAAACAGGTCTCTGATTGTTTGCTGAATTAATCTTTAAAAGATTCTGAGGTGTGTTTAAAAACAAAAAAAAAAACTCCAGATCCTTTACAACAGCTCAAACAGCTCAGTCTGCAATGTCACACTGACATCACAGATTGGTCCAATTAAATATATTTCTACATTTTAACAATTTCTAATCAAAGTTAATTCACCATCTCCCTGTCAGCACAGCAGCAAAGGTAGCGGGCTTTGTGCCAGCAGCCTGAAGTCTGACAATCTGGCAGCTCAGCAGAAGCAAAACGCAGGTCATGTTTGGTATCACTATGAACAGACTGAAGTGACCTCCCCCTCCTGTCAGTCTGAGCTCCGACCAGCAGCTCACAGCAGGAGTCACGAACATCATGAACATCATGAACATCATGAACATTATGGTTCCCTTTTTATTGAAAATTTAATCTAATCATTCATTTTACACATTCGTGTTATTAAGCCAGACAATTTAACTGAAGTGAGGTAAGATAATCATAAAACAAGCTGTGAAATGATTAAAAAAAAATCATCACCGACAGGAAGTTTTGCACTTAACACTTAAAAGCTCTTCTCTCAGATCTGTACAAAGTCGTTCAAGCTTCTTCATTAAATCCAGCTGCTCCACTCAGATTTTAACAGGCACAAAGAAATACTCCACTGGACATCGGTTTATCTTTGTTTTGTTGCATTGATTTTTAGATTTTATGATTACTTTTATAGCTTTAAAAATGGAACGGCTCAGAAATATCTAAGAGATCTTAGACACCTGCTGTACTCTCAGATCAGTGGAAACACTTTGTAACTTTGTTAACAGGGTTAGTTCTATGTAAATACCTTTTATTACCTAGAGACACACACCAGAGCAAGAATCCAATTTTTGATGTGATAATATCATGTCTTAGTGCCGGGAGCCAATCCCAGCACTAAGACAGCTGGGACCAGCTCCTGCCACCCGCGACCCTGAACAGGATAAGCAGTAGCCTATAGAATGAATAAATTTTAGAGTGATGACATTTTATAAAAGTTGTATCCAGAGTTAATTTATTTGTGATAAGTTGTATAAAACTGTTTATTGTATGGACTTTTAATGTAGGTCAGGAGACTTAACAATCAGAGTTAAAAAAAAACGTTTTGGTGTCAAACATTATCAGTCCTTTATGAAACACAGTTAAGGAGATCAAAACCATGAGTAATTTGACACCTACACCTCTATAAGTATCAGTTCTATAAAAATATAACATATAATATTTTGTATTTTTCATTTGTCGGTGTGTGTGGCTCTCCCTCTCTGTAACGTCATTTCTGACCTGCTTCCTCTCAGACTGACAGATTCACCTCTGCGGCTTGCTCAGCTGCCAGCTGGAGCAGCTACAAATATGCAAAGCTAAGTCCTGCTCGGACACTCAGTATGCTGCTAAAAACGGCCACAGAGAGGTTGATCTGCGGTCACTGAGGAGCTGAAGTACACAGCTGTCCACAATAGAGGGGCTGATGCAAACCGGGCTAATGTGACCTTCTGCTGAGCATTTGATTCACCCCGCCGGGGAAACTTTGGGCTAAAACTTTTTTGTCATGAATATATTCCATTCACATTTTGTCATTCAAATGATGTTCAGTCATTTTTTTTTCACAAGCTTCCTTTTAAATTGCTTCATTTTTCCTTCCTGGGTTTCTTCAGATGCCCTCCCTTATCCAACTGTGTCTTGCTGGCCTCACCTGTGACTGATCACTCTTTGTGTGTTAAGTCTGTATCGATGTCTTAATTCAGGAGCTGCATCCTTCAAAGGTTGCATTTCAAGACCATAGTGCTGATCCATCTGAATGAAAATAAAATTATTTCTGCTCATTTCTTCATTTTTTAATGATCATTTCAGGCATGTTTATTTGATTAAAATTAATCATATATGAGGAAAAAACTGTAAGTTTCTTTTTTGCTTTGTTTCATGCCTGCATGACCGGTTTTATCCAGTTTGTACGAACCAAAACTTGTCTGAGTCAGTCCAACATCACATCTGGTCAGAGAAAAAAAAAGGCCACTATCAAAATGAATTGACAAACTATGTCAGTGTCAGAGTGTACGTCAGTGTTGTGTAAATAATTCACCGCGATGTAATGGATTGTGGGCTCAGGCTGGTAAGTGAATCATTTTTGACATATGCACGATTTCAGTTCAGCTGACTGTTCATGTAAACAATGTTAACATGACATTAACAGCTGATGACAGGCATGACCACAGTGTGAAAGCAGCAACTCTTTTCGTGGTTACAGAAAGACACAAGCTTGTCTTAAGTGGGTCATTCAGCCTGGTTTAAAATTTGTGAGGTTGCCAATGCTTACAGAGCGACAGTTTTCATGACTGAAGCCAAATCAACAGACAAATGATCAATAAATCAATTTGAATTAATGACTTCGGGAACAACAGTCATCTTTTCACTGACATACAGATCCTTTTCTCTGGTCAGTGAGTAATTTGGGATTCACCCGCCCTCATCTGTTCTGGAAATAAACTGGTCTAGACTCAGTTCCTTCTACCTCTGTATCTGTCAGCTGATGACTGAAAGACTGAGAGTGATTCACGTCCCCGTACGCACATCTGTCATCCTGCAGCAGAGCTGACAGGCTCAACAGAGTCTGTGCAGTGTTTCTGGTGTTTTATTTTTTATTAACATACAAATTTGAGTTATATGCACCATGAAGTTTATAATTAAAACCGATGTATGGTATGTTAGAGATCAGCGGAAACTAATTAATAAGATAAGAAGCTAAATACTTGCATGGCTCTTTTGCTGCTGCTTTAATTAAAGTTCATATCATCCCCTCTACTCTGAAATTAGAGTCAATAGATACAACTTTTCTTTTGCTGTTTTCACTCTTCTGCAATCATTTTAAACTCTGACTCTTTTAACAACAGTGTATACAAATGTGTAATAATGGTGAGTTGTTAGTCTATGCCATAGATAGCCTGTAAAAAATGGCCAGCACAACCACTGCCCTACATGGAAGCCAAAATACAATGTTAAGTTTGTAGTCATGGCCAGTAGATAATTTGCTTAATTTAGCATAAAAAGCTATGGATGATTAACACGTTGTGTTGTCTTGGACATTTTAAATTGTGAATTGATAACTTTGTTATTAGTGGATAATAATCTTGGTTTAAAGAATGTGGCATATTTTGCATTTCTGGAACCTCAGACAATTATTCAGTTAGGTTTAATAAGTGCCTGGCACAAAGCCTGATAAGCTATTTAACTTTTCTTCTAGTCTGTAAACTAAAGTAGGCTAAGCTAACTTAAGCTAACCACCCAGTAGTTCTCACACATCTAACACTGAGAAAGTGAATTATAGTTTTCTTTTGAAATCTTGAACATTTACCTGAATACTACAATGATAAATCCCGAACCAGATATGAAAGTGTGTGTCATTACACACATAACTTTAACACCTGTTAATTGTAGCAAGAATATAGATGAAAAAGCTCTACTGCTATCACCAAAGGCTTCGATTAACATTTTAATGCACATTTCTAAAAATCTTTTATCTTAAAAAAGGATCTTTAAAAAGAAAACCACGTATGTTATCATCAGGTACCAAATTTCCACCTGGGATTGATAAATTGTTCTGATTCTGATCACATACAAATGTGGAGGTTGACGGTCTTTAAACATCTCTGCAAAGGTATTTACAGCTCTTATTCGTCATTAGCTTTGAATCATCTTACTTCAACAGCCCTTGCTCAGAGTGGCTCCTCTACTCTGACATTTTCAGTTAGAAGGCAGAATATTTGTCACTCAAAATGAAGTCACGACATGACTGTCAATTATCTCCTCTGGAGCACCTTTGACTAATCACATCTTGTCAAATTACAGTGAGGATTAGCACATCCTCAGCAGCTCACAAAGCAACTTTTAATGTAATGGTTCACTAAAGACCCCCAAAAATAACCAATTTAATGAAGTGGGTGGGTAATAATAATAATAATAATAATAATAATAATAATAATAATAATAATAATAATAATAATAATAATTTTAATGGCACATCTTATTTTGAAGCACTTTCTAGATGCTTAAGGATGCTTTACAGAATTAGTTAAAAAAAAAAAAAAACGGATCAAAGGATAATCTCAGGGTTTCTATATGTGACAGTTGATATCTTGAATACTTCACTGTTTTTCTCATCAATTTTCCTGATTTCAAAACAAACTTGTGTTCAGGAAGCTGACATGATAAGCAGAGAAAGCAAAATAGGCAAACGGTACAGCTCTAGCAAACCTTGGCTCTTTTCCTGAGACATGTACTCATTTGGCGAAAGCAAATTTCCTGCCAAAAAAATAAATCATTTTTTTAACCCCTGTACACCACAAATTCTGTTTAGATGCAGCATTATTGATTCAAACTGTGTAGCCTGGCTCAGAGGAATCCTTATTTCAAATCCAGACCGGCTCATAGAAGCTACGCTATAGTTAGCAACAGATAATGTGACCTTCCACCAATAAGTGTCAAAGAAAACTCAGAATTTCAAACACAAAACAACTTTCTCTGTACTTTTCACCCACCTTAAGGCAAAATTATTACCTACAGTTAGGCGTGGGTGGCTGAAACACAGATTGCTAACATTTTGCTAACAATTGGCTAATATGTCACTCTTTGCTAGCAGTACTCTGTTGTTTTAGGCTTTATTATTATTATTATTATTATTGTTATTATTATTATTATTATTATTATTATTATTGTTGTTGTTGTTGTTGTTGTTGTTGTTGTTGTTCTTTTGATTATATTTCCCCTGTTTATCTTTCTGTTTAATCTGAGACAAAATAAGTTAACTCTTGGTGAGATGATGATGAAATGATTAATGTTACATAAACACTGTCAGCCAATTAATGCATTACTTCTCGCTGATTGTAATATTATGGTCTATACAGGACATCCTACAGAGGACCTTTGAAATTCTTTGAAATTTTATGCTCAATTTTATACTTTTTATACTTTATATTGCTAGCTCTTTCTGTTGATAACATGCTGCACAAAATCTGATTTTCTCTCTCCAGAAAAATAACATTTTCTGAGGAGCCACATCTTTTATAATTTTTAAAGCACTGCAGTGCAGAAGCCAGCAAGTTACAGATGACCTCCTCCACACTGATCACGGTGATTGCTCAATTTCAATGCTTTTAGACCCCGGCAGACCAGGCTGTTCTGCTTGAATGCCTTCATAAACCAGTCGGGTCACAGAAACATTACACGTGTCTGCACTCGGTCACGTCTCTGCAAAATCCTTCCTCTTTGCTATTAACCACATCAACAAGACAGAGAGTCTTTCATCCTGAAGCCAAAAACACAACTGAGATTTTTCCTTTTGTTTTATCTGCCTTTCCTCCTGAGAGATATGTTTTTATTGCCCAGCAGAAAGCCAGTACCGAGTGTTAAACGGAGCAAATAACTGAACCCAGCAGACAGAAACATGCTGTTTTACCGCTGCTGGATTGTAGCATATGTACACAAGCTGTGTGTTAATCTCAGAAGAGTATGTAAGAGTTGTACAATGTGATTTCACAAGTCCCTGTGGGTCGAGGCAGAGTCAAGAGCCAAAAAACTGCGCCTCAGTCTGACTGAGTCCAGGGTTTGTATTTATCAAACGTCTGAGACTCACTCGGGGCGATCACACCAAGAGAGTGACTGGGACTAAAAATAGACAGCTCAGAGCTGGACGGTGGATGTGAATGACATTTCCATTTCCAAGAAATAGGACGTCGTCTTTAGATTTCACTTCTGTGACAGAAGCCCACAAATTGGAAATATAATGACATCCTCTAGTTCTACTTGAATGTTTGTTTTCTTTTTGTCTCTGTAGCTTTCAGACAGAAGCAGCCTGATAATCACACTGAACGGTCATTTCTTATTCTTTATGAAAGTCTGGACAAGTCAAAGATGTAAACAGCAGCAAAATTTTATGCAGCATTTCAATCTATCTGCAGTATATCTGCACACATCTCAGCAATGATTACCCATAAACGTTGACATTTCAATGGCTGTCACAGACTAACACTGAATTATTACTGTTTTAAGCCTGCTGCCTTCTATTTAATTCTCCTGTTTGATTTATGCACTGTGCAGCATTCATGGGAATATTCGCACCCTTGCTTTGGCAAAAATACGAGTTAATCTGCATGTAAGTGGAGGTGCAGATAGGAAAATCAGAGTTCTGTTCTGTTTCAAAATATTTACTATTATGATTTAGGTTTGAGGGAGTCACAGAATGACTGATCTTCTGCTCTAAAAGCTTATCATGGATATCCATCCTTGTGCGTCAACTTTTAAAACACTTTACGAAACAAATGCTGTTTAGATTTTTGGCTGTTTAGTCTTTTAGTTTCTTGTTCATAAAATGCTGTACGGCTCTGTTTAATGACACACTGAATAAATCCAGTGTAGCTGCGTTATTACTACTCTCAAAGTGCCATATCAGGGAAAAATACAAGCTAGACATTCTTTTTATTGATTATTCATTTGATTTATTACCTGACAGAAATTCTCCAGAGACTCTTCAGCTCTGTACCCCGGCCAACATTAACTACTGTTAAAGCGAACCTTGTTATGCAGCGACAGCATGGACTGCTGCCAGCTGAAACACTCACCCTAAAGAACTCCTTGGTGGAGCCTGAGTCTAACGTCCCATAGGCGATCTCTGTCTGCTTGGCTAAGTCCTCGGCGCTCTCGATGGGAGACACCATCCTCTCCACAGTGAGGAAGGCAGCCAGGTTAGCTGTGTAGGAGGAGATGATGATGAGGGTGAAGAACCACCACACTCCTCCGACAATGCGGCCCGACAGAGACCTGAGAGCAGGAGAGAAGAGACACAGAGACATGAGAGCAGCGTGCTCTGAAACTGAGGGGAGGGGGGAACTCCTTAATCTGGAGGATGTAATGAAGAGAAATGTCTAGTTTACCAATTTCCATATGTAATATAATCTGCATGTCTCTGTGGTGCTGCACACTCACACTTAAATCCACTTAAGGGAAGTATCATTAACTCAATATCACTGTCATTACAGCCGATGAAAAGTTATAATAAACCTCATTAACTCGATGTTACTGTCTGCATTAATTTTGGAGCTTATTCGAGTGAGCAACCATCTTACATAGACAAAAAGTCTCAGTCAAAATCTGTCTTCAGAATCAAACAAGACCTGACAAAGATTTACCAAAATCAGTCACACTGGAAAATAACAGTTTTGGGGTTTTAAGTTTAAGTTTTAATGTTAAAAACTGGTCCCAGTATTCAGCTACACTTAAGAGAATGCTGTCTCAGAAGGTACGTTTTAACTCTGGTATCTCTTTGTTTAAGCTGAAGTCTGTAAGAACATTTGAATGTCCTTTCCATGCTGTAGTATGATACGCTCTCTGACACAAACTCAGTCAGAACAGGACAGAAACAGTCTGAAGTAAAAGCACCGTGACACCCCCAAGTCTGGAAGTGATGAACCATACCGGTCTGTCACACTGATACTTCAAATCCTCCTCCCTGACCAATTCTTTAGTTTCTACATCAGTGTTGAGGCTGAATCTGTCTCATCGAGCAACTCTGGGTTCAAATATTTAAAGCTAACTTTTTTCTCTGGTACCATCACAAACTTTTCCCATGACACACATATTCCACAGACTTTATTGAAGTCTCATCTATAAATGTCTTTTATTCAAGGAAAATATCAACACTATCATCACAAGCCTTCCCTGATTTTTCTAAGCTCAACTTGATATTCTTTCAATTTTTTTAGTATTTTTTTTATTGTTGTATTGCATATCTTTTAAATTATTTTACTGTCTCTTGTATTATTATTATTATTTTATTATTATTATTATTATTACAGCTAAGCCAGAGTCTGCAAATAACAGAGGGTATGTATAGACACTAGAAATTACATTCCCCCTCCTCCTGGTGACTTGGTGCATTGATCCAGAAAAAAGTGCTGTAGGGAAATGTTGAACTGTTCTGTGAACTTCTAGAATCAGCAGATTCAACTCAAAAACTGCATGAAGGAATAAGTTCCCTCATTTGCTGCTTAATTGATTTTTGTCACTGATATATTACACTGCAGAGGCTGCTCGCTCTGTACTTCTTTGAAGCCAGGCTCATCTTCAGACCTGAGTATCTGAGCTCATATTAAACCTGTGACATGAGCACTGTCTGATGCAGACATAATGCATCTAAATCTGACTTATAAGAACACTTAAAACGCTGTCGTCCCAATGAGCTGTTGGAAAATGTTACATAAACACTGTCAGCCTTTCAGATGCACCAGTCATTCAGACTATACTGTGTCATATAACTGCAAAGGCATCAAAGAGGATGAAAAGAACTCTATCTCCACATTTTTGACTCTTTTTTTTATCTTATTGAATAATCATGTTTTTTTTAATGTTTTAATTCATATTGTGCATAATTTGATACACTCCACTCATCGCTATGTAAACAACGTTTCTTGTTTTTAATTCTGATAATTAAAGGAGTCTGTGTGGTTGACTGGAAATGGAAAGAACTCTAAAAGAAAGCTGAAAGTCAAGAAAAAGAGAAAAGTTTTTTTTTTCCATCAGAACATCATTAATCACTTCACTGACTGTTGGAATAATTAAGTGTTTGCAGAAAATGAGTTCCTTGAATGACATTAAATCATTACTTTCTCAGCAGCTTCTTTAATTGGTCCAAAGTCCTGGATGAGAGGAATCCTTGATCCCAACTCTTGTAGAAGTAGTCAGGAGGCCAACAACAATGATGAGTGAAGAGATGGCTGGATGGATGGATGGATGAATGGATGAATAAATGTGTGGAGGGGTTGACTGTGTGGCCATTGTGTTGGGAAAACATTCTTTGCTTTCACGGTGCTGCACAAAATGCATTATATGCACCAAGTTGATGACCGTAAAATGAGACATGCAGCAAAAACACGGTAGCCCTCCAAGAGTCATGAGGAATCAAAGCAGCTGCTCTGAGCGGAATGTAATGACCCCTGTGCATTTTACAGCCCTCAGCATGGTGGATATAAGTTATTCTGTGGATGCAAAGCATCTCTGCAAGCATGCGGCTTAGAAAGAAATGGATGCAATGGATGAGAGAAAAAAAGAGATGGGAGGGGAATGCAGTGAAGTGAAGCATGAGGTCAGGTGGACAGCAGCAAAGCTCAAAATAACCTATATGCACCATGGCAAGATGGAGATGAAGCTTGGGACCATAAAATGCAGAGAGATGACGAGGACAACTGAAAGGTGGTGGAGAGTGAACACAACAACCAACCTTGGTGAAATATCGCATCCTTGCTGCATGAAGGCGCCCAAGGAGAACCACAGGCTATTAAAAATCCCAAAGTCGTTTGGAGGGTCTGGGGGGCTCTGAGGGTCTTTGACCTCATCGTTCTCGTCCAGATGCCACTCATACGGGCTGAAGCGGCTCACCAGGAAGAGCACCACGCTCACTCCGATATAGGCAAAAACTATACACATCCAAATCTCATAGGCCAGAGGGTCCAGGAAGGAAAACACCCCTGGCTTGGACTTTTGGGGCTTCTTTATCATAATGGAGATTCCAAGGCTCATAAAGGGCTTAGAAAAGTCTATCACCTCTTCCCGAACCAACGTTATCGTTAGAGGAGCCACGGCTATGTCAGCTCTCTGTGGAAACAGGCACAACAGGGGTTAGTCTCACAGAACAAACCCACACCAGATCCCAACATTGATGAATCACAGGTAGAGCTGGAGACATAGAGGAAATATTATCAGAATTCTATTGATATAAGTTCTTTCCCCAAAGATCACTAAGACCAGAAGAAACCTTGAAAAGAAGTTTTACATAATAAAGCAATGTCTTTGTAGTGCTCATGAGGACTACTCACAGTCTGTGAGCTGAGCTGCTACTGCTGCACATTATCTATTTTGTTGATAAGTGAATATGATGTTTGTTTGGGGGTTTTTTGTACAAAGGGGCCGGTCTCTCCAAAACTCAAACCAGCTAAGAACCTAAAAACAAGGAGTTGAAAGTTGTCTTTCCAATTACTTTCTCCATGCATGGTGTCTGGTGAGGGGGCTGTGAGCCGAGCTGCCACCACTTCCCACAAAAGAAAAGTTATATTATCATTTTCTGTCAATCATTTACTCATCTTTGAGGATAAAAGCAGCTCAACAATGCCTTGTAGTAGGAAGTGGGTGTTTCCACAGGCTTGGATTTTCACGCTAAATCAGTGACTGCTAATTTGCTATTGTTGCTTTGTCTGCTGTGTGATAGACAGATTGATCAATCTATAGTGAGGGAAATTGTCCCAAAACTGTCAGACTCAACGTAGATTTTGCCAACTCCCAGCTCTATTGACAGGAAGTTTGTATTCACACAGAATCAGAGAAATAACACACACATCACACTGTCTTATAGTCACGAATGCATGGACGGGTTTTCAGAGTCTAAAGTGGATTCACGGAGTAAACAGATTGAATAAATGAGGCAGCTTTGAAAATACTGAAAAGCAGACCTGCACTTAAGCCTGCAGGAGGGAATCTGCCATTTAAAAGTGAGTCACTCAGCATTTGTGTTGGCTAAAGTCTTTGTCTCCATCCAAATCTCATCCATGAATTAAGCAGGGGGTTGGAAAGACAGAGGTGGAGAAGCTTATGTAAGCAGTCCATGAAATGTGAATCAGCCTGTTAAATTCCCCTACATCAGATCCCCGGCAACGCCTGACAGGCTCATCAATTATCGGCTCACTGTGACAAACGTTTGAGGAGAGGGTGTGACTCAACTTTAAAAAAAAAAAAAAGGGAATAATGAAACGCAAAGCAGCCTTTTGTCAGATATAGCAAGGAGAGGCTTCAGGGTCTTTATTCTTATATGACATCGATCTATCTAAATTGCTGTATGATAGCAGTCCAGATTTGTTGTTAAGTCAGATATAGAGTCCATTTCATGCGGTGCAGAGGGGTCATATCTTCTGTCTGAGCTATTAATACTGGGTGGGCGGTCTATAAAATAGTCATAACAGCAGGGGCTACAGGTGATCTATTAGAGAGCCTGCACTGACACACTGTCTGCATGCAAATTGTTATTAGTCTCCACTCTTGTACCATTTTTCAACATTATTCATTTATTCAGCGGCTGAGCACTCATAAAAAATGTATCGACATCTTAAAGCTCAGTTCAAGACGAAGCCATGAAACGCATGATGAAAACAAGTACTCATGGTTACACTCTCTAAAAGTGACATACATAACTGACTCATTCAGACTTATTTTATTTTCAACATTGGAAGTTTATTTTTTTCTGCTTGATGATTGTCACCATTAGCTCTGGATTATTGTGGCTTCAGGACAACAAGCATTCGTCATATTTGAGGCTACAACAATCTTTGTATTGTTGACATCACAGCTTTCACTTTCATCTTCTGGTTAACACAGCTCAGAATTATTCAGTGTGTCGTTGAAAATTAATCTGAACCAAAAAAGAAATTGATTTTATCCTGTTATATATTGGTTTGTCAGGACTCATTCTGAACTGAGCACGTTTTATAAAAACAGCTTGTTTTTAAAGCTCCTGTAAATATTTTTTAGTTTAAAATAGATGGAAGTTAATATTGAAGCTTCTTTATTAGCGGAATTAAGCTAAATAATTATTTAATTATAGGCATCCTTAATGCCTGAAACTGTTGCTGTGGTGTCCTTTTACATGGTTCACAGCGAATATTCTTGACAAGTGATTTATTTGACATTTGAAAGACAACAGACGGAGAGATGTAAAGAACATGACTTACACATGTACAGGACAAACTCAATAGAGACATAAAAGGTACCGATGCCAAAATTTGAAACAAACCCCACAGGAGCTTTAAATGAAGTAGATAGATTAATCTACATCCAACACATGAAACGGATTTGAGGGTTAAAAAGTAAAAAAAAAAAAGCTAGCTACTCACCCCATAAACCAGTTCACCCACCATCCCGTTCCACGTCTTGGTCTCGGGGTCTCTTGCTCCATACTTTCCATCGGGAACCACCGACAGCTTATATTTTATCCCCACATGTTTTGCAATTTCAGAAGCTAAATCGACACAGTAGCCCTCATATCTGTCATTCCCGTCCATCTGCATATAGTTTTTCTTGTACATCACATACGGAGCTTCCTGTTAATTAGACAGAGTTTTGAGATCATGGCAGAAAATTCACACAAACAAACTTGCAAGGCCTCAAGGGTCAAGCGAGGCCTTGATCCGGTACAGGTTCATGCACACACACACACACATATACACACATGCTGGGGAGTGACAAACGCTCAGATGTAGGGGACATTTAAAGATAGACAGAGCGGAGGCTAAAAGGATCTATGCAGCACTAGTTAAAGACATGTTATCAGGGGACTAAAGAAGCGGGCCGCTGCAGCAGTAAAGAGGACAAAAGGGCCGGCTGAGGAGAAAAGCATCTAGCACATTTAAAAAGAAGGAGGCAAAGCAGGATGTAAGGATCCCTCATGCTAACCTCATTCAATGTTTAAATAGGTGGAAATAAGCAATAAGCAGGGGGTTGCATGTGCTTTGCATCAGCGCGGCACAAGGAGCAGGAGAAGTTGAATGGAGCACTCTTTTCCAGTTCATAAAGTAAACATCAGTGAGCACAGAGATGCGAGAATCACCATCTTCTTCAGTCATAATACTAATATTACACACAAAACATCTGATCCTCTTCAGAAGAGTAGCTGTATAACGTACTGGAAAAATCCCACTAAACAATTATTCTTAACTAACTTCTATCATGACATTAAAATAATCTGCTTGTTTTCTTTGCCTTTGATTCGTGTATTTCCTCCAAATTGTTATGCATGTTTGCCATCAAACCGCCTCCAGATGACCTAATGCCACCTTGAGGACATTCAGCAAAGCTGATTTACTCTCTTACATGGCATAAACATGAAATTTTCAAAGGTTGCTTGAGTCACAACAGAAGTCATCAACACAGGAGACTCATGCGTGATGCTTTTAATGGATTAACTTATTCGTCATTTGATCTAATATCTCTCCACTTCTTCTTTTATTCTTCCTCATGTGTGATGTTATAAAAGAAAAAATAATGAAAGATTCACACTCCTGTAATAACAGGGAGACCTTTCATTGGATATGGATATTTGCTTAAAATTATGGAAATGCAAGAAAAGCAACGTGAAGTTAATGACATGGCTGTGATGTGTCTGAAATAAAAGCTGTCTCTTTTTAAATCAAAGGCATGCCTGGCAGTGAAAAAAAATATGTGATGGCACTACTCTTCTGTTTTTTTCCTCCCTGTCTACTAATGAAGGTAATGAGTTTCTAGACATTGAAATGAAAATGTATGACTATCACATTCTGAATTTGCCTACAATGAAAACATAATAGGCAAAGTCAGAAGGAAGGAGAGGCCATGGCTTTAAATGTAAGATAAGGCGTACCTTATCTTACATTTAAAAATGGCTGATGGTGACTAACCTGGGGTTAACTAGTCTAACTAGAACTGTGGCTAACCTTAAGCCTGACACATTTAGAGCACTGGTCTAGGAGATTACATCTCAGTGCTGAAAATTTAAGACATTAAACAAAGGGTTAAACACCCAAAGGTTTGCAGCCTTTGGTTGTTTACACCCTCTACGCTCTGCAGATCATTTCATGTCTCCACTGAGACGCAGCATCACTGACAGTTTACTTAATGAGAGGGAAACATGTTTACTTACGTATGCACTGAATGTGAATACGATGGAGCCTATGGCTAATGTTATCGTTACCAAAGCCGTTATTGTGATGTCACTACTACAACAGCCCACTGTAATATAAAAAAATCAAAATGCTTTGGCACCCACACGGATACAGTTGAAACACTCTTTGTGAATCGACTGTTTCAACATGTAGTGAGTGGATGGAAAGCAACGCAAAACAAAATAATTCTACCCTCCCAGGACAGATTGCAACAATGGACACCTTGACCTTGAGTGGCAGAAATCTTGAGGTGAAACACTTAAAACCTGCTTGAGAGTGTACCATAATAGTAGTGACCACAATTGTTCGGTTTTCCACAGAAGAGGACTCGTTGGTGACCTGCTGATCCATAATATAAACAAACTTTTCGTACTCATTCCAGTAGCCGATCTGAAAACGACACAAAGGATTCACAGTTATTACAAGAAGCAGCAAAGAGACATTTTCTACAGATAGAGCCACCAAGTACAGGTGAGTTGGTCGGCTCTATCTGTGCAGCGGGAGACAGCATTGGTTA
Organism: Labroides dimidiatus; assembly: GCA_030710495.1. Lineage (NCBI taxonomy): Eukaryota > Metazoa > Chordata > Actinopteri > Labriformes > Labridae > Labroides > Labroides dimidiatus. The sequence goes on from CM061159.1 coordinate 14,688,589, forward strand.
AGCTTGATGTGGATCTAATAAAAAGCTTGTAGTGGTGCTTCTTACTTCACCTGGGCCACACTTCAGCAGAGTAGGCGTGAGCTATTCCTGGCTCTGCAAATGTTCTCTTACATAACGAGGAAGCGGCACCAAAAGTGCACTCGAAGACTGATAAAATTAAAACCAGCGAGACAAATAATAGTCTGAATGTGCCTTTCTGTTGTACCGTTCTATTAATACTAACTAGACATGTCAGTAACAGTTTAATCAAACACAAAAACAAACACTGGCTCGTGTTTACTCAACCTAACCTGAGTGCAGTAGCTTCTTTTTGTGTATCGATTTATTTCTTCAGAGTTATTGAGCCAGGAAGTTAGCATCTCCCTCTTCTGAAGGGAAGTACTCACTCTGTTGTCTCAGTGGTTGTTTGCATGTGCAGGGCTGCTGTCGCATATGTTGACCTATAAGCAGAACTATGTGAAGAGTATGGGGCATGATCCTTCGGGGGCCATCTTTGGAGGGAACTGTCATAGTTCAGGGTCATGAAGCTAGCCAAGCCAAAGACATGTGGCTGCATATGCATTTCAGAGTGTGTGTAGTGTGTGTTATGCTTCTCTTCATTTGCAATTACAGAAACAACTTCCCAGCAAAGCGATGCGGGAACATGTGGTTCCAGTCAGACCCATTATCTGCTAAAGCATCAATGTTCAACATCAACAGAAATAACAACAGTGAGCTCATCTTCCTTTTAAAATATAATGTCAAGAATTTTCAAATTTAACACACAGTTTCTTGATTTAGAAAACTGAAGCTTGAAAGGGGAGGCGGCACAGCCTTCAAGTGTCTGAGGAGGCCGGTCGATACCGTGTTTGTTACCAGACTTGCTCTGCTAAACAAGCTAACACAGGGATGGACAGTGTATAGTTAGCGTTATTGAAGAAGCGGACTCTTTCAGGATCTGAGCAAACAGACATTGACAGGTGCTGCAGCTGTCAGGGTAACTCAGCAAATGGCTTTTTCTGAGCCATTGCACCTCTCGCTCGTTTGAAGTCTCTGAGATCGCGAGCTTAACATGGAAAAGCAAGTGAGACATGAACATACAACATCACATGGAAACACTATAGCTGGAAACTAATGTGTGCTGCAGCCAACAGTGCTTCGCACGCCTCTGTTAGAGAGGCTGATATGTGTTCGAATTAAGTGTCACATTAAATTTATCTTTAATGGTTTCATGACTAAAAATTCAAATTCTATTCTTTTAGGGTCTTGATCCACAAAAGACACCAAACAAATCCAACTGAGCAAGTCTCTCTGCTCTGCTCTAGCATGTTAATCAATTTTAGTGAGCTTCAAGCTTTTAAAAAAAGGCAGGTGCAAATTAGAACCACTCTTGTTATCAGAGCTGCGAACCCACCCATGAGTAGCTCATTACGGGGAGGTGAAATAGAGAGCTTTTCTGTGTTGAAGATGTCAGGAAATCCATTGAGAAAACAGCTGAAATCTTAAAAATGTTAAATTCAAGTAAAACATTGCATATTCATAAAATAAAAGCAGCATTTCATCTTACAAATCAAGCTCAAATATGATCAAGTTTGCAGTACAGTACAGGGTCAGTGGTTTCATTATTATTTTCACTAAGATTGAATTAATCAGTTGTAATATTTGAGATCAATTCTCTTGAAAGTAATTGTCTAGAATATATTTCTTTGTAATTCTGAGGCACTAAATCCACCTTTGAGCAGACATGCCTTGTTTTGAACGTGTAGTTTACAGAAGCTCTTTCTTCATCTAAATAACCACTGCTCGAAACTCTTCGCTTTAGCTTCCATCTGCAGAGCTGGACTGATTCTTGTCTTGTGGTTGTTTTTTTTCAACTTAGAGCTGGATTGGCAAAACTTTTCAACATCAAATTTATGTCAAAATAAGAATGAAACAAAGCGACTGATGTACTGCCAGCATAAAGAAAAGTCATAATCCATTTCACAGACCTTCTTAAAACCCATCTGTGTTCTCATATGGATTTGCAACATACTGTGCTAATATGTATATCATATGCTAATCCTGTTAAGAGTGTTTAACCACACATTAATTCAATTATGATAGATGTTTCTGAGCTCCACTTACCCTCCTGGGGCCTCCAGTCTTCATCTCATACACATCAATTGTGTAATTAGATCGTCGGCCGAAAGTGTCAAACTGGATGTTTCCTGTCATACCTTGTACTGCAACCTGACAGGGAAAACAAAGGAGGATGATAATATCTGTGCTAACAGGAGGTAAAAAAAACTGCTAAACAATCCTAATATGTTAACTCTAAAGCCTGATGTTATCCCTCATCTTGCCTGGTAAAAACATCTTTACAACCACAAAATGTTTATAGAGTGAGTCCAAATGTATTTTGGACAAATCAGACTGACACTCAGTTGGAGGATGTCTGTAAAGTTGTGTAGAAAATTGGGGATAGTGACAGAATTAAAAGCAACTGGTACATGATTCTACTGTTTGTTATTGCAAGGAGATGTTTAGACTGGAATAAGTTGGTTCAAAATCAAATTAAATGTTTAATTTCTTAATTGGTAATAATAAAAAGGCGAAAAGTAATATTTTTCTTTTGAGTCATAATTTGGACTTTTATAGCTTTATTCAGCGAGCATAGAACAGTGGATCGAGCAGGGAACCTGGGTAAGAGTGGAGTAACATGCGGGAAAGGGGCAGCAGAGCTGAACTGAACCCACATGGGATTAAAAAGGAGGACTTAAGCCACCAACCTGACCAAACCAGCACACAAAGATGATGAAACTCAAATGAATCTATGGAGGACGATAAGTGCCACTAAGAAAATATTAAAGCTAAGGCCAAATTTAAAGACAGAGTTATGACTTCCTCAGACTATTTAGATTAAGGTCATACTTCTAAGAAGTTTTTTAGGTATCAAAATTCTGACATTGATCTAAAATTCTGACTTTTTTTATGAGATTTTATTTGAGAGTCTCTTTTTTCATCAGTCTAACTTAAAATGAATGTCAGTGGCCCTTATCTTCTTTGTACAACTCAGGTGTTCAACAAAAGATAAACAACGTATTTCCCTGGGAAAACACATTTAAAAATAATAAAATAATAAAATAATTTGAACATGTTTCTCTCATAAAATTGAATCCTTTTAAGATTTCTGAATAAATCTTAAAATAGGTAATATAAAGAAGACCATGCACAAAGCTCATGGCTTTGATTACTCATGATGACGAAGGAGTACTGGAGTTTCATGCGAGATAAGGTAAAGACAAGCAGAACAAAAAAAGGGTAAGAGAGGGGGTTGACGCACTTTTTTTCCTACCATTTTGAGGGCTCTCTCTATGTCTATACCCTGGCTCCAGGGCACAGCGGGGTTGGCGAGGCAGTCGCCAGCGCTCCCCCTGCGAGACACATCCACTCGCTGTCGCCGAAGATACCGGAAGGCCTCCGCGATCACGAGGATGGCATCATGGGTCAGCGCTGATGTGTACTGTGGAAAAAAAAGGCGACAGGAAACCTCCAGTGACGCACCGCTGACATCACGCAAACCCACAAAGCACTGCTGCCAGAGCAAGGTTATCACGTCTGCCAATTATGTAAAAAACAGGATAATAAAAGTAGGATATTTTTGCAGGAGTGCACAGAGAGTGCACTGCTGCTTTGACACAAAGTGAGGAAATAAAAGCCTCAAACTATGATTGATACAGAAATGAAAGCTCTGCTATTCAAGGACAAGTCTGAAGAAATTTATTCAAGCACTGAACAGATTCAGGCTGACATATTGTCTGTGGTTTCAGCAGTGTTACCACCTAAACACCTGAAAACAGCAGAGGGGAAAAAAGTGTGTTTGAAAAACAGCAAATCAAATGTTACAGCAGCTTCGCCAGCTTCGCCTCGCTGACCTTCAGTGGAGTGTTTTTGGCTTCTGGAAATTCTCTTTCATCCAGGCGCTCCCAGCGCTGGAGGAACTGCTGGACGATGGGGCTCTCTGGGTTGATGATCTGAAAGCCGGTGATGTTGGCTCCACCAGAAAACACCCGGTCCAGGCTCATGTTGGAGAAACCCTGAAGGGTAAAAGAGCGATCATGAGCATTAACAGAACTCTTTCCTCTTCATCGCAGCAGTGAATTATTACTCCATCAGTACATATTGAGAAGCCTGACTATTCTACAGGGTGTTGCATTCCTCTGCACTGCATTGCATCACATGGAGTGGACTCTGGATGCTGTGCTGGGTTGTGTCATGCTGTGAGCTCTCACCAGGTTGGCGAGGATGTAGTGGTATCCTCTGGTGTTCTTTCCTGAGGTCACCACCTACAAGACGCAGGAGGAAACACATGGTGAGTCATACTCTCAACTCATAACACTGAGGACATTTAGAAATGACAAAGACCTTCCATTTCATCACACAGAGTGCTCGGTGAAGAAAGACAGAATGAAGGAGGGGCGTTTTGGATTGACATTTGCAAGGGCAAGAGGGGGTGTGTGAGCACATTTTTACTTTTTTGTGTGTGTTTGTGTAAGTCAGAGAGAAGGAGAGGGAGAGACTGTGAAGACAGTGCTTGTTCCTTTCCATTTACTTCAACATGTTAAATAAGGTCATGGCTCCAGCAAACCTCCCTCTCTCTCTCTCTCCCTCTCTCTCATTCTTACTCTTCTCCTCTGCTCGTCTCAGCCACAAGCTTGTCTTAATTAAACCTAAAAATTCGTCTTCACCTGTCTGAGCGAGCAGATACTGAAGACTTTAAAATTTATTCCTTTTAACGTCTCCTTTACACCACCCGAACCTCCTCCCTCCTTTTCCCACTCGTTCTCTCTTTCACTTTCTCTCTTCCTCCGTTCTGAATCTCCACTGCAGAGTATGAAGCTTCAAAAAGATACTGAGGGGGTGGATGGATTTTTTTCTTTTTTTTCCCGTCTTTTCACTTTCTGCACTCCTACACAGTGTTGATAAGTATACTCAGGCACTGAAATCATCTAAATGTTAAATGTCCAGAGTGAAAGTGATATCATATTGGAGGGATTTTGTGGAGGATGTGAATGTAGATGAATATTTTACACCTAAACATGGATATGCATCACTGTGGCACATTCCAAGTATTATTTGCATATGCTTCTTCCCTTTTTTTCATAATCGTGCAGTTTATATCTCCATGCTATGCTTCAATCCACACCTGTGCACATTTGTATCCTCTCCATACTCCAGCTGTCTGCTTAATTGTCTCTCGAGAGGGATCGTCCTTGATGCTTCAAGGTTGACCCTCAGCCCGGCTAATACACTCTGAGAAGTTCTGACAATAAATCCAATTACCTCTCCTGGAAATGCAAAAAAGATTCTATTGTGTTTGACATTTTATCCCCATTCACTCTGACTCCTTGCACAACACCTCCTGCATTTCCTCATGAGCAAAACATTAACACAATCCAGGGAGCTTTTACGCTTATTGTCTTCCATATCGTGGGTGAAAAGGTTTTCACCTGCTTCACATCCGCACGAGAGGTATCTGCAGTGACCCATGTGTAAAAACCAAGCTGGAACCCAACAAAGCTGCAGCGCCAAGAGAGACTGGCTGCGTCTCCAGTTGGTCTCCAACCCGCTCCAGCAGGAAGTACAAGACTTCACACTCTTATATCAGCATCCAAAAGTGACACATCAACTGCTGTTTGAGACTGAAACCTCATTTAGCTGTGAGAAAATAATCAGCTGTAAACATTTACTGTAGCTCTGCAGCACACACAAATAAATGATGTTGCAGTGTTTCTTCTGCCGCAGGAGCGGAAAAGTTTTCTTGAATTAGTACCCTAAAGGAAGTTTATAAAATCATGAATGTTTCTTGTTTTATGAAACCAGTGTTTGGTTTGGCCAGTTTTGCAGCCATGACTGAAACGTTTCAAAAATTTTTTATCCCTAAAATTTGAGACTTAATATAAAGCCATGATGTAAAGCAAACATTGTTCAGCATCCAAATGCCTCAAAGCCATTCACTGTTTATTCTATTTACTTTGATGCACATTTCACAGAGAGACTTACCACTCAGCTTTTGTGTCAGATAGCTCCTTTCAAGACAACCTGAAAGTGTTTTGACTTCCATGAAAAGAAAGAAAATCCCCTGGCAGCTGCATTGGTAGTCACTGAGCTGGCAGCGAGCACAGAGGCTGACAACTCTTCAAAAGTTGAGAAATCTGGCTGGATATTCAGCACAGGGATGATTCTGAGAGGTGGCTTCTGTTTGAGGTTTGGAGAGCAAACACAAAACTATTAACTGTACAAACTGCAGAGAAGCTGCAATGAATGAATCCAATGACTCTTTATAGATGGGAAAATTATGAAATTCTAAATGTTCGTTTCACAAGATTTTTCTTAAATTTTCTCTTTTGCTGATTTGCTTTAAGCAGCATGATTGAAATTATGACATTAAGTTTTGACAAGACAATGTTTTTAACATTCATTTTGGTGTCACTTTTCAGACAAAGTGGGCAACATTATATCATTTTTGTAATCTATCCATAATACTGTTTAAATTTTAATTGTCACATTTACTTGTTATTTGACTTAATATCAAGCTGAATCCAATAAAACAGATGTTTGTTGTTGTTTTAGTGCAGCTTGTTCTGTGGTTCTATAAGCTCTGTGGTCAGTTTGATTAGCATTAATAAACATTAAATGTCTACTTTAATTTTTGATAGTAAACGTTTTTCCAACATACAGTGACAAGTATTTTGCATTTTGTTGACGGTGCAGTTGTTTTTTTTTTTTAGCATCAGTTCATTTGGCTTCAGGGTGATTGAAAAGCCTGGACGGAAATAGGAACAACTGCACCTTCACTAGTTGCGCAACATAACATAATGTGCCTGATGTGATTCAATCAATGCAATTAAATAATGAATCTATCTCTTTAATTAATGTGATGCCGTCATTTCAAAAGTGATCTCTGTACACTTCACAAAGTGCTGGTTCAGATTGTACTTTAAATTATTTACAGACCAAACATTAATCCACAAAAACAAGACATTTGGCAACAATTACAGGCAAAAACCTCGAGCAGGACCATCATGATAACCCACATCTGCTGCCAAGTAACATTACTTCAGTTAAAAGAGGTTAACTTTCAGCTGAAATCAACAGTAACTAATGGTGCAGTTCACACAGGAAGCAAACTCAAGAAATGTAGATGAAAGTCACATCATACATCCTCTCATACCTCTATTCTACCTGTCAGTTTTTTATTTATAGCATGACTGACAGATTTGTTGACAAATACAAATCCAGCACAGATCTGAAAGAGAAGCAGAGGAAAAGAGGGATGGCAAGAGGAGACATAACTAGCATTAACTTAGCAATCATTTAGACCAACATCAGAAGCTGTTTGATTGTAGACGAGCAGATTTCCACTGCTTCCTCCAGCCTTCACAGGCCCTGGCCAAGCGGCAACCCCCGGTCTAAAAATATGAACCTATGCGGAAGTGCTAAAAACAGCCGTTCTTTAAAATTCAGCTTGAGGCTGGTTGCAGAAACGATGGAAACCACATAAACACCAAGACAAAAGGGACGATTTTCACAGCAAAAATAAAGCGTGTTTACAGCCTGGTTCAAAAAACAGCTTGGGTCTGAACAGATTATTTCTCTATCTGCTGACACTGAACAGGAAGTGTATTGTTGTTGTTCTTGTTTAATGACTTGTTATTTTCAAAGTTCAAAGTTTTGCCCACGTAAGGGTTTGGCTGACATGACTGACAGGTGGGCTCACTGTAGCTGTCTGCAAAGAGGCTGAAGGCCCACCTCTTAGCCTCATACAAACTTAATGACTACATCCATACATTATATAGATTATGACTCTAGCTCCAAATGACATCACCAGCTAGAAACAGTAGCTACACTTTGTGTTTACTTATACACAATAAAAGAAGGAGTCCATCTTCATATAGAGTCAGATACTTTCCAAACATCAACCGCCAGACTTTTCTGAATGATATAAAAAATGTTTCTCCTCTGAATAAAAATATGCAGGCTTCTTGCCAGGAGCAGTTTCTCCACCGCTAACCCATGGACAGAGGACCCTTGAAAATGTTCTAAAACAGTAAACCCTCCGGGGGATCCTTGTGCTTTTTCTGACTAGATAATTGTAGACTGAGTGCCAGGGATGGATGAATTCAGTGTCACTGTTTTTTCAACAAATATTTCAGCTCAGGGGTCTAACAGGAGTTAAAGCAGAGATGTTTAATTAATAATGTGAGCAAAACTTCAGTTTTTCACTTGAGTTTGAGCTGTTCAGTTTACAAAGACATTTTTAGCTGTACACACTCTCACAATCCCCAAATAAACACTACACTGTCTACACGTGTCCTTTAAAACATCTTTTCTTAGGTTTGCTGTGGGATTTGCTTCACTCCTCTGTTAGCACTGCTGGTCTGTAAAAGGATCTGAGCATAACAAATATTTTTAGGATCCTGATGCTCTAGTTTCACACTCCCCTGAGATAATCGCTTTTTATGAGCATGTGAATGCAGCAGGAACTAGGAGGAGGTCAGGCACTACCATCACAGAGAGAAGGACACTTAAACAGGCCTCATGTCCTCATCTCTGTCAAAATCCATTTCTTTAAAAAAGCTTTTATAATTGGCTTCAGAGAAAAGGTGACCCGCAGCCTGTGAGGTTAAAAGAATCTGTCTTTTAATACAGTACCTGCTGAATTCTTAATACTCATTGAGTTAAAGGGATTGTCTCGGTGCCATGACCTCTCAACCCTTATTTTAGTTAAATATTTCACCTGGCAGCAGCCCAAAGCTTTGTAGAGTCCAACCACGACAGCTGAATCATATAAACATCTCTAAAATTCGTTATTTTTTCTTTAAATAAAGGGCAATTCATAAGCTGAGAATATAATCAGTCCCTTTGAAAAAAGAAAAAGAACAGGTACGTTATATATTCAGAATCATCTCTGGGGTGAAGTGATACACATGCAGCCTAAATGCAGGTGTGGTAGCATGTCAAAGTATGCAGCAATGAGCTTTTTTCAGATGAAGTAAAATGCCAGCCAGCAAACAAAGTTATCAAGAAAGAAAGTTTTGAAATATTCAAGAGAAGCTTTGCTAATTATTGATGACACAGAGAGAACATCCAACACCTTTGTTAGCTCTCATCCATAATTTGTGTTGGGTGAAACACTGCATGAAGAATAGAGCCTGATGATACATTATTGAGCTAATGACAGCCATCAATACGGACTGCTCACATATGATTCTATATGAGTATGAATGTCCTGTTTTATATTCACCAATATATGAAGCATATTACAGAGGAACTATCCGACATTAATATTTTTATGATGCTAAAGTGCTTTGATCTAATCGTCATCCCACTGATTAATTGACATAACACAGCTTATCATTATGAAACAGGATGCTGAATTATAACAGGTCATAACTCATGTCCTGCTTCACCCCCATTAATATGTTTTTAATCCCAATTAACTAAGATTGTTAATACATTTTGAAATCATTGCTGAGATTCTGGTGTTTCCGAGTGATGCTCAGACTCTGCAGTTAAAAATAAAACAGCACTTTATGTCCCAGCCCCCGCCAGTTCATCACATCCAAATGAATCATAGACAAATAAACCTAGCACACAGACTCATATTACATCTGCACATTACCATTCACCTTAATGTGGATGTGAATCTGAATTATTGAGGAAATATCCCTGTGCTGTGACAGACAGACTCTGACTCCAGCACTCAGACACAGAGCAGCACAGAGACTGTGTTTGTCTCTCTGCCCGTCCATCCTCAGTGCTCCTCCTCCCCGCCTGTCTGGACGAGCAGGTCTGTACTTTAGTGTTTGAGCAGGCCTGAGCTGCAGGACGATCAGCTTAAATATTCCTCAGGGGATGGACTCTAATTAAGCAGACTGGAGCCACAGTCCTGTGCCGAGCTGGATGTCTGCCCAAATGCCTTCAAGAGGATTTGACTCTCTTCCCACTGATGGAGGCTTCTCTTTGTTGCTCTGATTTTTCATGAGCCTTCCTCAGAAGTGGAATGGACATCTTAAGGTTGATAACTGTCCCCTTTCACCAGTCTACTCATTATTGTTACTCTGCTCCAAACAGGGCAAAAACGTGAGCTGGGAATTTCACTGCCAGGGACAAGCATTAAACAAAAAAATACAACACAGAAAGAATCTGGCACTATATTAGTAAAACACTGCTCCAAATCGTAGTTGTGCCTCATTCTGTGACTACAGTCTGTCTGAGACCTGAAAAATGTTCATTTAAAAACCTTCAAACTGCTGCACATCTTTGCTCCTATCTTATTTTTCCAAAAGCCTCATTGTTACATTTATGTTGTTGCAATATAAAAACCAGCATCCATATCTTCTTATCAATTCGTCTTTCCAATAAAAGCCCTAAAAGAACCATTTTTCACCCACTTTGCTTCTAGGACTGTGTGCAGTTTGATGGTTTGAGAGTAATCCTCACACAGTTTTCTTCTTGAATACCTATTTCATCAAAACGACAATGCCTATGAAGTCGTAATTTCCCAAATATCATTCTTAGGGTTGTTGCATCTGCCATCTCTCTGGTGTTTGATGCTCTTTTTTTCCATTTCTGTTCGCTTTTAACACACTTCTCAGGGGTCTCTCTTGGACGCCTGGGCTACGAAGGAGTCTGTTCAAAAATCTACTTTTTTTCACAGTCTGCTTTTTCTTTTATCATGAGCCATGTTTTCATCTTGTTTACCGAAGCTAAAGTGAGGGAAATTAAGGTCTTAGAAGACACCATAATCCTGTTGTTGGGTGTATTTAGGAGCATTTAAGTTTATGTATGCTTCTCTTAGCTGCAGTTTAAGATTAGGTTTTATTAGATACTGGCAAAGGTGGGCTGGAAAAAGGAAATGTCATCAGAAGTCTAAGATGTTTTATGCCTGTTGTGTCCATTTCTTTGGCTACAATTGCAGAAATATTTGTATGCATAGGTGCAAAAGATTTAATGTCAGTTAGATGCCTTCCATTAAGTCAGTTTGAGAATAAATCCTATCCGTCCTCTGTTGTATCCAGTTTTTCCCAAATAAAAGTGTATCTTTAAAGCCTGAGAACAAACAGAATGACTCTGCTTTTACTTCAAATATTAAAAACAAAAAAACCCCCCTCTTTTTTGATTCATTTGAACACTCCTTTTCCTCTTTTGACAAAGGGTTGGTATCAAAAATACGATTTAAACTTGTTAAAGCATGTTATGAGCAGAAATGCATGCAAACATGTCTAATAATATTTAAATCAAGTTGATAAAAAAAACAACGGAATTTTATGGAAAAATAAATTTTTAGTTGATGGCAACAAAACTCTAAAAATTTCCAATATTCCCGAGTTAAAATTCTCATGGAATTTTCCAGGAAACTTTCCTGATATTTACAAGGAATTTTCTTCACATTTGCAACCCCAATTATTACCCCAATTTGACATTTTTCTTTCTGACGTTTTAACAACTTACCACGTCTTTTCACTCCACTGTTCATAACCTTTAAGGCACATTTCTGCCACTGAACTTCTTTCACTCTTTCCCTACAACAGCAGCCTCCTCAGAAGTGCGTCAGGTCATCACTGTCATCATTCTGGTCAAGAACATCCTCATGGTTAGTCCGGTAAAAGATCAATATAAACCATACAAGAACTGCATATCGAGTTATATTGATCCACATTAGCTCCAACTGTCCTGAAAAGCTCAAAGAAAATGTGCCATAGAGAAAAAAAGGGTGGTACTCTAATGTTTTTGGAATATTTTAGCTTCATTCAACGCACTATGTGCATCTTTATGAAAATGACCTTTTATGTTTCAAGGGTCTCCTGAGGAAAGCTAATTGTTCTTCCTTCTCTGCACTTAAATTGTGTTATTTTTTTAATAGTGAGCGAATTTGCTGGCACCTGGCATGTAATGACCTCACTCATGAAGCTCTACGAGCGCTGAGAGCACGTATGTGTGAGAAACCCTGTGAAGGTTTCTTCACAACTTCAGGCTTTCCTTATAGAAAGCACAATATGCTCGATTCATATTTTTGGTTAGTTTTCCTTTACTCTTATTTTGTAATAAATACATTGTATTCATTTTGTGTGAGGAAACTTTTTCTGTAGCTGAGACCACATGCAAACAAAAGAACAAATGCAGAATCACACCCTGCTACGTCTACTAGCATGTGGCTGGCAAGCTTTAGCATAACCGCTGCTAGCATGTCTGTAGACTCTGGTTCTTGTTAAAATCAGCAACACGATTTTTAAGTTGTTTTTGAGATGTAATAATCTTATAATCTGTAATGTCATTAACCTCTTGTACAGAGGTTAAAGTCCTTAAAACATGCAGCCTGGGTTCTATTCATACCAGTGGCTCCTTTAATCACATCAAATCCCACGCTCTCTCTCTCTTTCTCTCTCTCTGTTTCCTGCTTGTTCCAGTGTCCCATCTTCTTAAAGAGGCTCAAAAGCCCAAAATAAAATTTTAAAAAAATGGTTATGCAAAGCAGCAGTCCAAAACCAAATAACACAGAGTTTAATAGCATCCACACAGATATGATCTCATCCCATCACAGCATCTTGTTTCACTGGGCTCCTCGCACAGAGTAGAATTCCAGAGCACCCCTGGGTGTTCAGCACTTCTCATATTTCCCTTCACAGAAGGAGACAGAGAGACTCACGCTACATGGCTTAATTCCCACAAGCTCTCTGCCGTTCCAGCCTCTCTCTCTCTCTCTGACTCTCTCTCTCTCTCTCTGTCTGTCCACTGTGCACGAGGAGGCTAGAGGTGACAGATCCTCTGGCAGAGATTGTAAATCCACGGTGCTTCTATTATTGATGAAAAGCCTTAAAGGTGTTTATCACTCCGTCTTTATTTAACTGAAGGGATGAGCACACTGATATTTTCCGAGGCAGTTAGAGAGCCATCAGGGGAGAGAGAGAAAGCCCACAGCACATTTATCAACAAATAAAAACCTCGTTACAAGTCAGCCTACCTTAATGATGAAATAATTAGCTCAAAATGAATGATAGCTGCCTGTGCACATTTATAGGGCAGTGGTTAGAGATGAAGCAAGAGGTTGAGTTTCATGCTTATATTAAGGATCGTGGTGTTTATGAGGTCGGGTCATACACGCTGGTTAAATAATAAATCGTGTCAGGAATGGTTGCATCCTGACGCCTGAGTGATCTCACTTGTGTTTGTTCACTCCTGCCTTTGTGCGAGATCTTCCCTCAGGCTAGGAGGGTAGGCTATTTATAGTAGGCTCATTGTTGTTGCTGTTATGGGACAGTGTGTCCTACTTACACAGGGAGCTGATATTACATTAAAGCAAGTGTTGATGTCACAGCTCGTATAAGGAAGCACTCTCCAGAGACTGAAGCGCATCCTGCCGTTCTCAAGCATCTGGAGGGACACTTGTCTCACAGATGCTGCATTCAGGGCCACCACTCACATTAATCCACCACAGTAACAAGATTATAATTGAGCCAGCCAGACGTGACACCAAGTGACCGACATTATCTGATTGGATAACAGGAATCTAACGCGGAGGCAATCTGAGAACATTTAGAGAGAGCTGGTGTATGGATATGAAGGACAGAGGAACCAAACTTTCTTTAATTAATGAAAATGTTCTGTACTGTCACTAAAGATGTTCCCCTGTGTCAGAGGAAATTAAGACAGATCTGCTGTGAAGGTCAGAGTGAAACTCACAAGGCGGGGTATAATGAAGATGATTACGCAGAGGGCAGAAGCCTTTTCACACAAGTATCTCAGCAAAGGACAGAAGGTTAAGATATGCTGGGGATTAATGATAAAATGAGTTGCACACACACACACCAACAAACACACACGGGACAGTGACAATATTTGTGGGATTAACGGTTTTTGCAGCGCATTATGTGGCTGAGAGCTGCAATACTCCAAACCAAAGGGATCCACACAAGTTAGCTGTTAAATCGGTTACATGTTATCTACCAACAAGAGCTCATACGTACACAACAAGACCAGTCATGCCTCAGTACAGAGTCATCAGTGTTTTTGAGCCCCTGTTCTAGAGTTAAATGTTTGGTTGGATGTGAAAATATGAAGTAGATACGTTGCTAAATAGGAGAGCTTGCAGAATGTGATGTGAGAACTTGAAGAAAAAAGAAGTGAACTTGTATGTAAAAATGTTTACTTGTAATTCACAGTCTTGAAATTAATTTGAAGTCACAGAAAAAAAAAATCACAAAGGCGTCAACTTATATTTACACAAATATAATGACACCTGTAAAATTGTAATCCAACATTCCTCAGATTTTTTTTATTACTAATACCTATTATCCTTCACAACCACAACTCTACTGTTACAACTTCTCGAATGTGCCGCTACAACTCCACAAACAGCTCTTCTTGCGTAAATCTACGTTAATGGAATTTTGAGAGACATTTTGCGAAACGTCTATAGCAAAACAGATTTGTACTTGCCCCCTAAACTCCCTGTGTGTATGTGGGGGGATCGACCAATCAGAAGGGATGAATTGGAGACAGTATGCATTTTCTTTCTGCAGGTTTCACAGTGATTGGCTATGGCACACCAAGCACCATTAAAGTAGTAAGACATACAAAAAAAATAATGATTTTGATTAATAGCTAGGCTACTCACCCTGGCTGGATTTCTTCAAGTTATCACATCACATCATACAAGCTCTTCTATTTTGTAACATATTTACCTTCATATTAAAACAGCTCTGCTTCAGTTTAAAACCAACACTGATAATAACTGTTAAGAGACATGACAGGGAAACTCAAGCATGACGCACACAGAAAAATACATTTCTCCTGTTTCGTCTTTTTGCATGTGTGCTCTTAATTTGCAGTGCTGTGAGCTCTCAGGGCCACCGTAGGCAACAGCTTCTGCAAGATGCTTCAAGATGGGTTCTGAATCAAGTGTTTCACTTTCAAATTTCAAACCCAATTTTACAGCAAATGTGCAACATTTTCGATACCTAAACAACCATTTAGATGACGGGGACAATTTCAAACTATGGCAGACATCCGTCCAGGATGCCCCAAGAAAAGTCAGACACAAGAGCTAGCCCACTAGAACTGTTAGTTGCATTACTGATGGTGATATTGGCAACTGAAGGGATTCAACTTTTGGGTTTAAGGTGTTGGAAGGTGTCTGACATACAGTACCATAACTTTAGTGATCATTTAAATCTCATCACACACCAACAGAATCAGTAAGAATCTGATGTTTGTAGATGAAATGTGTTTCCTACATATCTAAAGGTCACACACAGTGAATATGTTAGAGTGAGTAGTAATATTAATCATACAGACTTGACTTGGACTTGGACTCAGTAATGGAGACTTGACTTAAAAGTTGTTCATTGAGCACTCTGACTTGACTCAGACATAAACACTGAGGATGAGAGATTTATTTCAGACTCAATATTTGGTGACTCAGTAGCAACCCTGGTAGAGAGTAAATACAGTAAACCAGCAGCCAAAAGAAAACTGGATGAGGGATGTGTTTCAGTACATGGACCCTGAGCAAACGCACCTTTCCTTTCTTTTCTTCTTTTGCAAGGCAAAATGTGACCACGTGCGCACCATAGTTTCTCCCGCCTAATGAACACTAATGATCTCCAAGGTAAATAAACAAATTTTCACTTAACCTTCATTTAACACTTTTTGGAGGATACAGTTCTCTCCACAGTGCACACAGCCCATATTAACAAAGCACTGAATCTGAATCAAGAGACATGCGGGAAAACTGTGGCTGAGTATCACCAAGGAAACAAGGATGAGGGGGCTGTTAAATTCCTGCACATGAATTAAGCCCAGGTGACCCCAGCCAACGAGCTCACAGAAATAACAACAACAACAAATAACAAGCTTTAATTGAATGTACCCGTCTCACTCGTTTTAACATTGTCTGCAATGTGAGAATGAAGAAATCTGAGGCGAACATGCTGCACTCCAGGTGTTTGGAATGATAATGAAAAAGACATGAAAAGACAGGATCAGAGGAAGCTAGGAGAGTGCCTTATTTCTCTGAGAGGCTGTTCAAGGCAAAAAGAAAGGGGGGGTAGGTGTGTTTACGCCTTTAAAAACAATGGGAGAAGAAAAGCTGGAGGATGAGTACAGTTATTTCACGAGAAGAGTTTTTTTTTTGGTGTGTTATGCTTCTGTTAGGCTGAACTCAAGATGTTTTTTTTAATCAATACCTGCTCCAGTATTGAGTTGATCCTGTCCACCTCACAGTCGATGAGGAAACGCTTCTCCTGACGGCGGTCCATCTCCTCAATGATGCGTCTGTACTCTGTGGGGTCCACAATGTTTCCAACCGAGCGAGCTGTCACCTGCCAGTTATTGGCTACAGCCGACTCCATGATGGCCTGAAGGATTGCAAAACCTGGAGGAGCAGAAGGAGAATACCAGCGTCATCACAACTATTTTTCAGTCCAGAGCAGAAAAATTAGGAGCTAATACAAATAACCGCGCAGAAGAGCTGCAAGGCTTGATATAATGCTTAACAATTTGTTTAGTGCCTGAAAAGCTTTTTTATTACAACCATTAACAATCTCATGATACATTTATGTTTGTCTTCACTATAAAATCCTCTTTTATACTCCACCTACAGATACGATGCCGCTTTTGATGGTTTAGAGAGATTATGTAAAATAAATTAAGAAAGAGACGTCATAAGCAGGTAAATTAGATGTTAAATCAAGCAAGATGCAACAATTTCAAGAGGTTTTCAGAATAAAACAGCTACTTAGTTCTTAGTTTTTCTTTTTTAACATAGTTTTTTTGGCGAGATTTTTGCTTTGTTTGATAGAAAAGCCAAAGAAGGACAAGAAATGTGGAGGAAGACATTTAACATACAACACAACACTCCATTTACTTGATTTTTATGATGAATCAAGCTCGAGGTGCAGAGAACACTGTGATTTTTAAAATCTCAGTAACATCAGAGGTCAGACAAACACAAGACAGAGCAGATTCAGGAAAGAAACCAAGATAGAGCACGGAAAATAGAGTGAGAGCTGAAACGCTCATTAAAAAGACGGAGAGGTTCGAAAGCATAATTAACAAACTATTATCTGGGATGTTTCTGAGTGTCCCGTGCTGCCTCAGCAGAGTGTCACACGAGGTCTCCTCAGTGATCCTCCTGCTGCCTCACTGTGAAAGTGTAACTGAGTCGACACAACAATGAGACGTGTGGCGTATACTCAACCTCATGTTGCGAAGTGGACTGCTAAAGAGGCGGTTTAAGGAGCACAATTGGCATCATGCTGGGCTCACTGTGCCATGGGATGAATGTGTAGCTGATGTGTATGAAATGAAGAAGCTGAGCCAACGTTATTGCTGGGGAGTCGTGATAAAGCTGCAAAAATTCAGTGGTTTATTAAGGGGGCTGAAGATGAATGGTCAGCATTCATAAAAGACCAAGAAGGCTGTTTATTAAGAGAAGAAGACATCATTTTCTGATTAACTCCCCCCCAGACACATCGTATTATCTTAACTTCATGCATCTACAATCACAATGCTTTTTCATTAAATTTAGTTTCTACCGAGGGTGCTATTTCAAGCAATCTTTTAATCAGATGTTAAAGTGACATCAGTGATTTTATCAGCTGCTGAGTGGCTTCAGTGATAAATAGTTTGGCAGTTTGAGTAAAGTGAAGGTGAACTGTCTCATTACTGGGATTGTTCCAGGAAGTAAAAACCTCCTGCTGAGCTGTTTGAAGGTTTCATGGAGCCGATTCAACCAAACATCTGTTATGTGAGGACAAAGCAGTGACATTCTATTTCTACACACACCCACACACACACACACACACACTCTGTCACAAGAGCAAGAGGACAATATCAGTAAATCCTAGATTTTTGAAAATGTTTTGTAAAATCATGCTTTCATCTTTGACTGTTCAAGTAACGATGACCTTTAAATCAGTCAATTTCTTGTTGAGTATCGACTTTTTCCGGGCTGAAATGTTAGCGTCAAACTAGCTAAGACAAAAATGGAGATGAAGTTGGCTGAAGGGGCTACAAAAAGACATTTTATAAGTATGTTAGTATCCAGGTGTTTAAAGAAATGTTAAAATTTAACAGAGTAGGGTTTTCGATGTTTTGCAAGATTAAAAAACTAAAATATTTAAAGAGCTTTTAAAATCTTCTTAAGCTACAGTGAATATATTTAAAGCTCCTGTTATGAGTTTTAAGCTGGTCATGATCATAGACTGTAAATAGAATGGACAGCGGAGCTCTGCCTTTTACCACTGAATGGTTTTGAAGCCAAAAAACCTCTGTCACGGGAGCCGCGCTGTAGAGACTTACGAGGAACTCTGGGAAAATCTGAGTGGAAACGGGTGACAAAAATAATTTATTTTTTTTGTATTTGGACCATCTAATCTCTTCTTAACTGACCATCCCGATGTATTTTTATTATTCCCGAAAAAACTACACATGAACAGCAGCTGTCAATAATTGTAAAAAGAGGCGTAAAACCCCGTTTTTAACCTCTAATCACAAATGAAAAAGAAACATTTCAGAAAAAAGGGGACATGTACCCAAAGCAGACCAATAATATCTTAATATCACCACAGCATACGGATGTGTGAAACATTTCTATGAGGTGTAATAATTTTTTAAAGTTTGACCACATCCCATCTGAAATGAATAGAGAGGCAGAGTTTTTGTCTTGTACTGCAGCCAGCCACCAGAGGGGGCAGTTTTTGTGGCGACCTCAGTTTGAGCCGAGCGAGATGACGTCCATTTTTTTTTACAGTCTATGGTTATGATACAGACTACAACATTTTTAACTGTCTATTTAGGACCTGAAAACTCAAACAAGACTACCAGGGACAAGATTGCTATTTCTAAAAAGTTATTTTTAATAGCTGCAACTGCTGGCAGGGGTCCAAGTGGTGAAACAAAGCAATGCTGTCACACCTTTTATCACCTTCCACAGCAGCAGCAGCAGCAGCAGCAGATGTAATTGGGGATACAAAGACAACTTTGTCCATTGGGTGCGCCAAAATTGTCCGTTTCGCTCTAAAGCTACTTTCTTTTGATTAATAGCACTCCCTGTTGTCAAAGGTTTGCCTCCTGGCTGGTTTTATCCTGTTTGAGATTGAGTTGAATATTTTTATCAAAGTATAATTTTCAAATATGCAAAAAACAGGTCTGTGTCAGCAGCGTCAAGTGTTAGAAATAACCTTTTAAGTATAAACAATTGTGTCTCTGATAGCCTAGTTTGCATTTATATATTTTAAAAGACATCAGTAAAAAAATGGCGCTTCATAACCGTCTCAGAACACTTTACAGGAGCTTTCAAAATTACTGTAACTTCTTACAAATACAGCTGAATGTAAGTTAAAACTGTGTAACTAAACTTGAAAAAACTTGAAATTGCAGACATTAAACGACACCAAAGAGAAAGACCAGTGACCCATGAAAAGGATGCATGTAATCAAGCAGAAAAATATTAATAAGAGCAGAAAAAATGTACAGCTCCCAAGGGGGATAATGACAACCTTCACCACACATTTGCATATTCCCATTATCAGAGTAGCAGTACACAGGATATGTCGCGTGGTGCTGAAAGCGCTCGTTGCACGCCGTATTGGGTCATAACTAACAGACAGAAAAACAAAGATACAGCACAGACAGCACAGTGCAGATGACTGGACCAGATGAACAAAAGCAGCATCACAACCTTTTCTCTCTCAGCAGGGCGGGAACTGCTGATTTCATAGAATAACAGGGTATTATTAGAGGTGCTGAACAAGCCAGTTTAAAATGTGTTTATGTAAATACAAGTCAGCCACATGGCCTTCCTGGTGGAAGATGGCATTACACAAGCTTAGTGAAAACCTGGTTGACATTCTGTTACGAGTGATGCACTACATCCCCACAACACAGAGTACACCGCCCTTTTTTTTTATCACAGCCACTGAAGCTTTAATATCACCTCCAGCATGCATGTTTTATCAGGGGAAATGTAAAGTGCTCTTACATACATTTAGACTGAGCTCGGGTGGGTCATACATACATTATTCTAAAGATACAGTGATGTGGTGAAAACCTCATTGAGACCTTTTCTGTTGAACATACCCTTTTAATATTAAAGTCCTTCATGTCTTAAACTACTGAATTTTGAAGCCTTAGACCTCACAAATTCCTGTCTTTTTTTAAATCATTATCGTTTTAGCAGAGTTTGACATTGGTTGTTTTATTTATTCCCTTTTTATGGAAGGAACTTCTCTTTGTTCAAAATAAACTGAGTGGATGATGCCACTTTGTGACCAACTGGTGTTCATACTACTGAGTGTTATATTAAAATATGAATGTAGGCACTGCGGATTGCCGTATTGAAAATGTCAAGTCAACTCTGCAACATATAGGAAACAGTTACAACTCACCTTTCTGTCAGTCCAGTACGACATGTCCTAAATTATACCGGATTATGCATAACCTTAAGCATTAGCCCTAAAATAATCAAAGATGATAATCAAAATAAGAACAATCCACAATACTAGGAATAAGCAAATGAGGTACAGAGAGTCTATAGTTAGTACAACACTCGACTGCCAGACTTTCAGCCAAAAGCAGGGGCCGTGAGCACGTTACCCCATTTTTATCCTCCTTACACTGGCTCCCTGTATGTTTTAGAATTGATTTTAAGATTTTACTGACTAATGTAAAAGCTCTTCAAAGCCTCACATCTCCCTAAATTTTAGACCTTTTAACTCTATAGGAGCCCACGCGTCCCTTGAGGTCCTCGGGCTGGGGTCTTTAGAATGTGCCGGTGACTCGGCTGAAAACCAATGGAGATGAGGGATTTTCAGTCCGTGCTCCAAGGCTCTAAATAGTCTACCTGATAAAATCAGGTCTGCCAAGTCAGCAGCCTCCTTTAAGTCACTTCTTAAAACGTACTTTTATCTGAGAGCCTTTCCCTGACGTTACTTAACCCTTTAACTTCCAGCTCAACCGTTTGGTTGAGCATTTTTTTAAGTCGCAGTATCTTGTTGAAAATGTGTTGAACTAAGTCAAACTTGATTGAATCGTCTCCACAGCTCAAAATACTTTTTCTAAATTTTGTGGTTTCTGATTTTAGTGCCCCAACAGCACAGGAAAAATACAAAAATGTTTTATTATTTTTTATTTTTTTGGGATGGAACAATCAAAGGTTAAAAATTAAATAAAATAGAAAAATGTTTTATTATTTTAAATTTTGTTTTACCGTACTATCATATTATTATACACTTTAATTTATATTTATTCATATCTTGTTTTGCTGCCTGTGAAGTACTTTGTAACTTTGGTTTGAAAAGTGCAATAAAATAAATCTTATTATTGTTATTTTAGACTGGGCGTAAACATGTTCAGATGAGGCTTCAATGGTTTTCTTGGCCTTTGTAACGAGCCTCAAGTGGACACTCGTGGAACTGCAGTAATTTTTATCTCCTTATTTGTTATAGCATAATATTCCAAAGCTGTGGGTCGCCACTTATTAGATACCCTTAATATTTGAAACATGAAGACTCTAACTCTACGTTCTGACCTTCATCATCTTTTCACTGAAAACAGACATGACCGATAGTCGATCAAAGGCAGGCCAAAAGCATCCCATTCTTTATTTATTTATTCTTAAGATGCAATCTTAATATACAGAGTAAACATTCTGACCCTGTGATTGACTAATGACCAATCTAAGATGCTCCATGCCTCTCGCTCTAAGACAGCTGAGATAAACTCCAGCCTCCCACGACCCTGAATAAGATAAGCAGTATAGAAGATGAATGAATGAATAAACATTCTGACCTGAGAGTACGGATTGAGACCTGGAGGATCACTTCCTTTTGGAGCCTGACACATTATCATTTTTCTCTCTGCCTGCATGTCATCATGTCATATGAGTGTATTTGTTGCACTGGCAAGATGAACAGGTTGAATTCAAATTCAAAAAACTTTATTTATCCCTGAGGGGCAATTAAAGGCACACAGAGCAGCCAGAAAACAATAAAAACTGTAGAAAAGATGAGGAAAAACAATCAGCACTGAGTTCCATATTGAACATTAAACATTAAATTTAGGCTACTGTTTAAAATGCTAAAATACTAAATCCAGAAAAAAAAAATAGGAAGTACTAATCGCTTAAATACTAAAATACTAGAAAATTAACAATACTAATGAAGAATCCTTAGTTTTAGAAAACACTCCAAAAAGCCTCCAAAAGAGCAATTTATGTTCTCTACAAAAACAAGTACTGGTGTGGGTTTTATAACGCCTCGGCTGGCATGGGAGTAATTCAGGTGATTAAAGCCAGCGACAGTTAATGTTATCTAAGTTGATTGTTTAAAACAAAAGGTGGCAAAGCTAATACTGTTACCCAATATCCCTCTTTTATTTTGCTTATTTATTTAATTTTCTTTGTTTATTCCTAATCTCTGGTTCTCTTAATTTTCAGCAGAGTCTTCAGTCCTAACTATAACCCTGACTAATGGAGATCACCAAAGGGAATTCATCAGACTACACAGCTCCTAATGGAGCTGTTAAAAACTGCTTTCATTTCCACTTGTGCTTCCAAAGACCTGTGATCAGTTTTTGCTTTGTAAAATAAAGGGTTCACCTTTCAGAGTGAGGACCTTTGGGATAAAACCATAAAATATAAATTACACAAATAGAGTTCAGTTGATAACAGATGTTTATCTTAAGGGTAAATTAAGGTAAGACTTGTGTGAAAGCAGGTTTTAAGCCTAGCATGTCTGTGATGGTCACTAACAGGGCTTTCGGGTTTGTCTGAATTATTCTTGTGAAAATAATTAAGACTAAAAAGAGGACCCTGTTGTGTCAGGTCGCTCTGACCCGTGCTTCTGACGCATGTGCGGCAGTTAATCAGAAATGTTTCTAAAAGATCATCCATCCAGAACAAAAGAACCAGCTGTTGTAAATTGGCCGGAGCATTCACTGGTGACCATTACTTTAGCATTCAGAGCACAGAGACTTAGCTGACATGTCTGCCCTCCATTCCCCTGCTGCTGACCTTCACAGTGAGGCACTCGGTAGACAGCACTCAGATCAGGTACAGCCTTTAAAGACAAGTAGCTCTCACTGGGCGCCAACACATCAGCCACTCAGGGGTCTAAAGAGGAAGACTGTGTGTCCACATGTCTGATACACAGGGAGGGTAAGGAATTCTAAAGGAGACAGTCCTGTCAGAGTGCATTATTAAGAGTGTGCTCGTAGATAAGCAGCTGCTGAGCTGACCTCAGACTGGATCCAGCTTTGTCATCGCACAGACTTTATCAGGTCAAACAGGCAGACACATGTTTCTTTTTTTATCAGCTGGAGGATATCAAAACAGGAATCCAGCACTGTGTGTCTCAGAGGGGAAATGAAACGGCAGCAGCTGAGTGTCAGTTCTCCTCCCAGTGTCCTGACACATAATACTGAACATCATAAGCAGGGATATGCATGACATTTAGAGACATGTTAGTAGCTGCTTAAGAAAAAGGATTTATGGGGATTTACAAATGACTCCCTTGAGAGTTTTATTTTCATTTCTTTTCTGTCACTAAACTAAGCTGGATATTTGGGATTTAAACATTTTATGCGCTTGTCAATGTTAAGCTATTCAGGGTTGCGTTCAATTTGAAGTATTTTGAGAAAAAAAGGCCCACTCTGAAAGTCCTGACCTGAAGGAATTATCTCCATGTGACTTTTAGGGTACTCTAACTTTAGTAACAACAAAAAATGTCGCAGAAGATTTAAAAATCTCTTGGTGAATATTAACACTGAAGTCATTTATTAGTCGGTGCACAAATGAGGATGTCTTTTTGTTCAAAAGTTTAGGTTGACTTTGTAAACAGATGGTGGGTTTTAAAACAGCCGGCAGGCAGGACAACCATCAAGGGCATTTTACAGAGTCAATTATTCAGCTCTGTCCTGACAAATAATACATATTCAAAATCAGGAGCATACAGCCATGAAAATAGCACACAGAAGCAGCCATTATATAAGGGAAAAACTTGAAGACTGATTAAGTGTTGTTAAGATCAATCACAGATTTCAGACATACAGAAACTAAATGCCAAACAGATATAAAATATTTCATATACAAACACGTACGTATTTCTCAGCTCAAAAGGCAAAGGCTCGCTGTCTCGACTAGGATAGATTTTAGGTGGTGGAGACCAAAACAGAGCAACATATGGCATCTTTTCATGTACCCAGACACTTCACTTGATTAATGATGGTGTCTTTTCACACCCCCAATAGCCAAACAGGTCATTCAAGTTGAATGTTAATCTATCTTATATCTATCTTTTAAATTCTAACTTAATTTCCAATGACTGTCACTCGGTCAGATGTATATTAAACAATTCACAGTACAAATACAGAAAGAGACGCTAAATTTTCCACAGCAAAGTATGAACATGAGTGAAAGCTGGTTTACAGGGAGGTTTTATAACAAAGGAGTCAAGTTGAGTGTGACATGTTCTTAAAATAATACTGTTATGTAGACTTCACCTCAAAAACGAAACTGCTGGTCATTGATAAATTTTGCTGTTCTTTCCTGAAATCCTTCAAGTTCTTTTCTTCTGTTGTTGAATGGGTCCCATTGTCAAACCAGGTTTCTGTGACTTCACAAATTGATGCATGGTTACATGAGTCAGTATCAGCTGAAAAGCCATGTGTCAGTGCTTTGGTTGCCACTAGTTTTGTCCATTGTGGGAAATAAAGAATAGTTTTGTCTTGAGATGGCTTTATTGTATTTTTGTTTTCATTTTGAGTCTCTTTATTTAAGGATTAATAATGTAAATGGTGTCGTATTTCAGTTATTATGACATCTCAGATGTGATCCTGACTCTTCATACACATCCTTCTGGTGACAAACATGTTGAGTTACATGATTTCTTGTTCTACCTTTTTCTTGTGACAGAAAAATGATGTGACGTTTGAAGTTTGAAGTCTTTATGCATCACTGAATTCTTAAGTTCTCCATCTGCTTCAGGCCCGTCAGCCATCCCTGCCAAGATTATTTATGGGCCTCTAGGTAGGTGTCGTCCCATTCAGAGTTGAGCTGGCATAATGTGTGGAGGGATTTTTAGCTCTGTTTGTTTTTCTTCAATGCAAGTGGGTCACAAACAGAACTAAAGGTAGACACAATACACCTCAGACTGTTAGGCTGTCTTTCAGCTTTACTTCAAACTTGAAGCTGTTTTTGTTTTTACCCAGCTGAATCCAAAATCTTCTCTCTTTCTCCAGGTCTCAGCTTTTTACCTCTAAGCACATCAGATTTCCTGTTACTCATCCACGCAGTCTAAAACAAGAGGTTCCTTGCACAAACATCTCAAAACATCTAATAAAGTAAAATATCTTCTTCTTTCAAGTGTAACTTCATCTGGATTTGACAGCGCATGACCCAGAAAAGGGAAAATATCCAGTGAATGGAAGTTTTTCTAGGCGAGTACTTTGATGGTGGCAGAGGTCAGGAAATAATGGCTAGGCCTTGTGGTCTGCTGCAGCTATAGACCATCTGCTTTACAGTTTGACATGTGCATTCAGGGAAGCTTTTCTGCACACTTCAGCTATAACCACTGTGTTATGACTTTTAATGGAAACTTCCAGCAGCATAATGTCACAGGGTTCAATTTGTTTCTGGGTTGAGTGAAACTGGTTAAAATAAGCTCAAATGGTCAAAAGATTTTTCTTTCTTTCCAGTGTAACTGTGTGTTTCATAGGAAAGCATTTTCTATTTTCATTTATCCTTTTTTTTTTCTTTAACTAAAACCAGCAGACTGAGCTTTGAGTTCCACCTTCTCAATTTTCTACAGGCAGTAAAAGCTTAAGGACAACCAACAATCACCAGTCTCTTCTGGATCAAATCCTCTCAGCATGGCAGATATTCTCATCTCAACTTTAGGTTGAAAGTTTTAGAATTTCTTGAGTGAAACTCTGAATTAAAAATCTGTCCATGCATCTTGAGAGTCCTTGAAACAGTGCAGCAAAGGCAAATACCAGACACTTTGTTTACACTGCTTTTGATCCTCAGACATTATTTGCTGTGTTGAATAATGTAGAGGTTGAGAATTCACTTATCAGAGCAAACACTTAAGTGAGTTCACATACTTGAAGTTTATTTTATAATCAGGAGAGGTTCACTACAGTTTCCAGGGCTGGTTGACTTGTACTACATTTAGCAAAAATCTGTTATGTGCTTTATAACAAAATGACTAAATTTAAAGTTTTACTTTTGTTACTTTAACAGTGCAAAGCTAATTGGTGGGAATAGGTTAGTAAAACATTTCCAACAATATCCACAATTGAAAGTTTTCATCCATCTCCAGAAATTCACATTATCTCAAATTACTGCAAGAAAGAGAAGTATGAAAGATATCCACAGTTAGGGGAAATTATTTAACCCAGATTTAACCTTTTAGTTTCCACAGACTGACTTTAACGGTAAAAGTTCATGTTTTTGTTTGAATTTGTAATATATACACTCACCAGCCACTTTATTAGGCACACCTGTCCAACTGCTTGTTAATGCAAATTTCTAATCAGCCAATCACATGGCAGCAACTCAGTGCATTTAGGCATATAGACATGGTCAAGATGATCTGCTTCAAGCTGATAGAAAGTAACTCAAACAGTAACTCAAATAACCACTTGTTACAACCGAAGTCTGCAGAAGAGCATCTCTGAACACACAACATGTTGAACCTTGAGGCAGATGGGCTACAGCAGCCACATCAGGTGCCACTCCTGTCAGCTAAGAACAGGAAAGTGAGGCTACAATTCGCACAGGCTCACCAAAATTGGACAATAGAAGATTGGATTTCTGCTGTGACATTCGGATGGTGGGGTCAGAATTTGGGGTCAACAACATGAAATCATGGATCCATCCTGCCTTGTATCAACGGTTTAAGCT
This sequence comes from Labroides dimidiatus, assembly GCA_030710495.1. Classification (NCBI taxonomy): domain Eukaryota; kingdom Metazoa; phylum Chordata; class Actinopteri; order Labriformes; family Labridae; genus Labroides; species Labroides dimidiatus. The sequence continues at coordinate 14,715,515 of CM061159.1, forward strand.
GCTGGTGGTGGTGGTGTAATGGTATGGGGATATTTTCTTGGCACACTTTGAGCCCATTAGTACCAACTGATCATCGTTTCAACGCCACAGCCTACCTGAGTATTGTTACTGACCATGTCCATCCCTTTATGACCACAGTGTGCCCATCTTCTGATGGCTACTTCCAGCAGGATAACGCGCCACGTCAAAAAGCTGGAATCATCTCAGACTGGTTTCTTGAACATGACAATGAGTTCACTGTACTCAAATGGCCTCCACAGTCACCAGATCTCAATCCAATAGAGCACCTTTGGGATGTGGTGGAACGGGAGATTTACATCATGGATGTACAGCCGACAAATCTGCAGCAACTGCGTGATGCTATTATGTCAATATGGACCAAACTCTCTGAGGAATGTTTCCAGTACCTTGTTGAATCGATGCCACGAAGGATTAAGGTAGTTCTGAGGGCAAAAGGGGGTCCAACCCAGTACTAGCAAGTTGTACCTAATAAAGTAGCCGGTGAGTGTATGCCACCTCTTTTTTAACACCTGATAGACTCTCAGATATTCATGCTATCACTCAGAATCTATATGTGACTTCTTGACTTGTACTTCTAACAAGCAGCGAGCTCAAGTCTTAAAATATGAAGCCAATGCAGAAGTGTTATAAACTGCAGTTCACTGTGCGTCCATTTGAGGCTGACTGCAGATGGACTGTGTTTATACAGCACTTTCTCCAGTCTTGGGACCACTCAAAGTACTTCCAAACTTCTATCCGTTACAACCAATGTAATAACAATATTTTAAAAGAATAAAACATAAGCCTTCTAGAAATGAAATACTTTGATTTCTTAGAATAAAGTCTAATGTTGTTTCATAAATGAGGCAAGCAACCTGGCGTCAAAATAGGCCATGTGAGCGAGCACACATACACAACTGAAATACACACACTGATATCCTTCAGAAAAAGGAACAAAAGGAGAGAAAAGCTTTGAGTTATTGCAGCATCTGATTCCTCTGCGGTTTATTCTGCACCAGCTCTCAACCAGACAGCTTGCCCTTTCATCAACTCACCAGTGAAATCAGATTTGGTGGCTGCTTCTCAAAGAGGAAGAATAGAGCACAACATGTCTCCTGAAGAGATGAGTGCTGACACATCCCAGGCCTGTGACATGCTGACAACACTTTAATAGTTTTACATCATGTAAAGAAGGCCAGAAAGGAGAAAACATGGAGTAAAATGTAATGTGGTATCCAAAACGCCTCACTGCTTCACCCACTAGTAAAGACACTGATATTATATATATTTCGCCCTCTGGTCCACCAACACAATGTTCTTTAGCTCACTTTGCTTTGAAGTTTGTCCACAAAACGCACCCAAAGAAAAGCCTAAAGAGCACAACAAATGTCACAGTGAGCCACACAGAGCAGAGTGTTCATGTAGGTGGGATTCTCTTCAGTACATGAGCTCAGCAGCCCACACAGCGCTGCCCAGCAGATCAGTATGTGCACCTCTGATATGAGAACCTCAGCAGCTTGGACGATTTATGTTACAGAGAACAGAACTGAGAACAGTATAAAAATGAGGGTTACTTAAAGTCTAATCCATCACTGTACATGGTGGCCATCTTCCTCTAATGTCACACTCATGGATTGATGGGTTGAATGCAAACATTAACCGTTGTTAATTAGCTCCCCTAATGGGTAAATATAGGCAACATTTCCTGTTATGTCGTCTAACACCAAACTCCAGTGTCAACCAGATGTAGCTGGATGTTAACATTTATTTTGGTCTAACTCAGTTGCTGCTAAACCAGAAGCAGTGAAATGAAAACTTGGCCATTTTCTTTTTTCCACTTACAGTTCTTGAAACCTGGATTACTGGAGAACAACAACATAATATTTGTGTTTCACAGGAAATTCTGGATGCTGCAAAGCAGTAAATAAATCATCCTTTAAATGGTTTTTTATGTTTTGGTTATTTTTCTTTAGCAAATATTTGACTGTTACATTTACCCAGGCCTAGATTCTTAAATCCTGGGGGGAGAATACTTGATCAAATGCAGAATAATGGATTTACCAAGAGATTTATCTCCTCTGTGACAGGCAGAGTTGGAACGAGGAGGAGGCGTGAGGCTCTGCTGGCACCTGGCCCTGTGTTTCTTCTTCTCTGTCTTGGGCAGTGGCTCACATGACGACCGAGCGTGGTGTGCAGTCTCAACTGTGACTCAGTCATCCCTCCCCCTCTCTGGAGAAGGTGACCTCTTTTAAATTCTCTTACAGGCATCTGAACCACACCGTTGTCATGGGATGCCCAAAGCTAAATGCAACACCAAAGAAAGCTCAGGCAGACAAAGATGCTGAACAGATTCAAGAGAAATCTCAAACAAATCTGATATGCAGCTTCACAAAGAGGGTTGTTTTCAGTGGGCAATGCTTTCAGAGACAGGGAAGTAAAAAGGATTAAAGCTGCCAAATGACAGCAAAAGGACACTTTGAGTACAATTAGCCTAGCAACGCCTACTCCCAATGCAGACTGATGCAGATAACAGGTCCCTGCTCCAAATGAGCTGAACTTTAAAGAGCCCTGCACTCCCACACCACCTACTCCTGCCAAATCACTGCTCAGAGCCAATCAAACAGATTATTTATCCAATGACAGATGACGAAGACGATTTTCTCTCCATGTTACTTTGTTACCTTTTGTATTCACACTCATTTAATAATCTCTCAACTTTGTGTACACCTGCAGATGACTGTAAGGACATGTTTGCATGAATGCATGAATTCAGACGTAAGAAAACAAAAAATGAAAAAAAACAGTATAACAAAAACCTGTTCATGCTCTATCTTCACACAAAGAAGTAAAGCAGACTGGCTCTTTCCCATCACTGCCCATTTCCTTTCAAAGACACCCCTCACATCTCTTAAGAAAACTAAAATGGCGTTTTCTCTTGGGCATGCAGAAAAGCGCACATCACATCAATCTCTTTCATAATGCAAAAAGACTGCTGCTGTAATGGCCTTGTGTTATCCTGAAAGCAAGTGTCCTGAAATAGATGAGAGACATTTGAGCAACACAGACACAGGAGAGGAGACACACAGAGCAGAGCATGCAAAGCAGACTGCACTATAAGTCACCTCGTTTCTTATTCGGCCATGTAAAGTGGTAAGGTTAGAGCGGATTAAAAAGGACAAGCTGGATGATACAGGAACAGGAAAAAAGATGGGGTAGCGGTGGGGGGCTGGGCACTGGATTTGTGGAGTAAAAAACATTTGGTGCATCTGACAGCATGTCTGACAGAGCCTGGCCCTCTGTGCCGTTCGCTGTTTGTGACGCAGGAGAGACACAAAGGCTTTGCTGACTCTTCTGTTCCTTCCCTCACTCCTCGTCTCCAAACAGCTTCATTTTCACAGCTATTTACTCCAAGATTTGGCTGTTTTCTTCTCAGTGAGCGGCCAAGACAACAACACTGAGCTGAGGGGAAACTGTACTTAAAGTGGAATAAACCACTCGCTCCTCTCCTGACAGAAGATACTTAAATGAGAGGATAAACGGACTCTCACCTACTGGGCACCATGGTTCAAACGTCAATGAATCAAATTATCTTGTGTCTTGATTCTGTATTTTTTTAATGTGGCATCATAACTAATGAGGAAGTAATTTATGAAGGTAAACAGATATTTTTGAACGCTAACTACAAATACATTTTTGAGACTACAGGCAAAAATCTGGTTGACGAACTGACATTAGCTGCTTCTGTATTTTTAGATCTCAAAAATAAACAGCTGTCCAAAAGTGTAGCAGAAGTCACCCTTCAACACTTCTACACAAATCCTGTTTTCAAACCTCTTTCTCTCTTTCTCTCTGTCCTCTAGAGGTCATGTAAGGTGAAAACAGAGCTCTGTAACTGAAAGCAATAGCACTCATGCCAAATGGCTCAAAATCCAATATCTAAAAACAGAAACCCATACAGCCTTGGCTTACAGGGAGACATTAGGAACTGGGCACCTCATATATCAATGAGCAAAGAAGATATTTTTGTTTGTTTGTTTGTTTTTTTGGCAATTTCTAATTTAAATAATGAAATAATGAACCACAGAATACAGGAGACAGTGTGTGTGTGTGGGGGGGGGGGATTCTAATTGCATTAGATCATCAGATAACACCTAACTGTCTGTATTCACTGTATGGTATTTTTGGTGTTCACGGTTTTAGTGGGCTGAGGTTGGATGCTGGAAAACTGACTGTTAAGGGCCTGTGTCCATCAACACAATTTTTGGTACTGGTTTCATGTGCGCTTTACTGTCATTGGCTCATTAACAGCTGTGTGACTGGTAATCATCAAGTCATATTCAGGCAGGTGTGCAGTGCTGGGGATGGGAGCCACTGTTGTAGTACTTGAGTCCAGGACCCATACTCGTGTCCGACTCGAGTCCAGAAATGTCAGACTTTGGACTCAATTCGGACTTGGGAGCTGATGACTCTGACTTGGACTCAGACTCGGAGGAGGACTTCTTTATCAATGAATCTTTTGTTAATTTTAATTTATTATTTCTTCTGGTATAAGGTCCTAAAAATAGATCAGCTGACACAAGTTTGTTTACCTGCGTGCACGTTCACGTGCTGTCTTGTTCAGTGACAGTGTGTGGAAAGATGTCAATGGAGGCGCAACGTGTTGTGTGTTTTGCTTTTATAGATTTTACAGCTAACACTGACAAATGCAGAGCAACATGTTCACTGTGCAAAAATAAAACATTAAGGAGAGGACAGGGACATTTTATCTCAAACAGAAAAACAAGAAGATGGGCACTGTGGTGATGTGCCACTCCTAGGAAAGCAAGTGTTGCCATCTTCACTGAGATGCCCAAGGAGCACTTAGAAAAAAGGTTTTTTTCTGCGTTTCTTGTTGTGGCTGTGATTTTATTTTTCCTGACTCTCTGTCCGTAACTATATGTAGTGTGTTCCTCTCTGTGTGTGCACGCACATGTTTATGTCTTTGTGCATCCGGGCAGAACTCTGCTGTGTGCGATACAGACAGCAAAGGAGACCATGTAGAGACAGTCACATAAATGAGATAAATAACATAAACTATCATTTCACAATGTTTCTTTCAGTTGTAATAGGTTTTTAACTTCACAAACATGCAACCCTGAACAGATAAGTTAAGTAACAACATTACATGAATAAAGTCTGACTGCAGGTGTGTTCCACATATAAAGAATATTCTTGTAAGTTGAATAAAGTGTGACATAATGAAGCATTTATTGTATGCATTATACTTACAGTCTAAGGAATTAAGCCAAGGTTTCTAGAACAGACTCTTTCCCTGCTTGTCACACTGTGAAATTCAGATCAGCAGACACTAGTGTTAATCAAGTGAATGTGTTTTCTGCACATTAAAATTGTCCAACTCAGTCAGTCAAGGTTTACACAGCCAATAATTTGGAGTCAAAAAGCAGCATCCCTTCTCCTGAACTCAATCTTGGCCATATTCATCATAATATTTCATTTACTAAAAGTTAGACACTCAAAGTACCAACAGGTGAGTTTAGTGTGTCCTGCTCTGGGGACTTTTCTTGGACATGGGCTAAGGCACTGGGAACTTGGCTCAGATTTTTTTTGGTGGCTTGGACTCAACTTGGACTCAAACACCAAGGACTCGACTATAACACTGATAGGAGGTATATCTGGATTTTTTCTCTATGCAGACACTCAACAAGAGACAATAGACTTTAAATCCATGCAGTGCAAAATCTCAAAAAAGTGTAGAGCTCTCATGATCTCATGTGCTCATGAGACAGCACACGATGGACTTCATTTCCTCATCAAATTACAACTTTCACTTATGCTTCTTTACTCCTTATTTAATTCTAAAATTTAATTAAAGACCCAACTGAATCAAAAAGCACATGAAGGATGTTTAAACCCTTGATGATGGTTGTCACAAATTTGCAACATACCTGATTTGCTGCATCAGGTTGCAGTAAGGGGTTAAAGAATAGAAGTAACACATCACTCTGTCTGAGAGAGCGTTGAGCAGGGAAGGAACTGTCCAAGGTCCTGATCTCTGCAAGCCCACAGTTGCACCAAAATAGTTTTTGCTCAGAGAAAACTACATGAAAGTCATGTTCACGGACATGGAGCAAATAACTGTCAAAACACATATTTTCTGTGACCCATACTTTAACAATTCCTGCATGCTAGCATTATGTGGTAATGGCTTTGTCTACATATACTGAGCCAGTTCTGCAGAGATGCCCAGGGTACAGATTGTCTTTAATGAAGCCAAGCGCTGCAGCTCCCCTTTTAAGCAAAGAACAAAGATTTACAAAGTGATGCAACTGTTTAAAGTTATGTAATGTCTCTCTGAAGGCTACTGTAGCTTCAGTGGTATATTATCTGCATTGTAAGCCAAGCTGTTCAGTCGAGAAGGTATGGTTTGGTGTTTCAAAGGAGAAGCAGCCATAAGCAGATTGTTTTCATTGAACTCCATGATTTATCCAGGCTGAGAATAAAATTGCACTGTTTTTAATATGTTTCTCTGGGTTAAAATCCTCCTGAAAATAAAAGGTAATTATGTGGACACAGTGAACTGGATACGGCAGCGTGGAGCTAAAAGTCAGCTGTTAACAGATTTGACGTTTTTAAGCTGCACTGCCTCTGCATGTGTGGAGGTGCACGGATCAATTGGTGCCATTTTGGGCATTTGGCAGAGTGAAGGCTTTATAATAGAGGATGTTTGGTTCATGCAGAAAAACTCAGACACAGTTAACACCTCAGCTGTATCTTCTCACTGAATGCACATTGCTCTTTGTAGTTTTTATCCAATGATCACACTGCACCACGAACACGCGTATACACAAACGTGCTCTAGGCATCTGCTCTGCCTTTCCAAACACACTTTATACTCATCTGTAAATCTAAAGGTAATCACAGTCCCACTGAGGATTTAACATTCATTCAGAAAGAGTCGGAGCAGATTCTCAGAAACAAAGAGAAGAGTGAAGACACAAAAGGAAAAGGCACAGCTTGATTTTAAAGTTTAATACATTTACAGAGTCCTGTCTAACCTTGGAGATTTTTATTCCAAACAGCAGTGCTACGCTTTCTCATCTGCATCTCTATGTGTTTCAGAATCCTTTAAAAGCTATCTTGCAAAAAAGGCACCTTTCAGTCCCTACTTTGTGATTCTGTTACATGTGAATCCCAGTCACGCTCTCCTCGGCTCTCTCTATGTTCTCTGTGAGGCATAATGGAGTCCTTGAACAGACAGGAAAACAGCTCTGTAGAAGAGGAGCTTATTGATAAAGCTCTGCCCCAGTCGCACTAATACAGCATGGAAAGAAAATATTGTCTTCACACAGTGGGGGGGTCAAGGCCTATTGATACATGTCCATCTGTGACTGACGGTGCAGTCAGGTGTTCACAGGGTAGAACAGCTGCTTTGTGCCTCCATCTTTTTTTTTCTCTCTCTCTCTCTCTCTCTCTCTCTCTCTCTCACTTCCACTCTCTGTTAATGAGCCTGTGTGCCTGACTGCTGAGTGCAGCTCTTTAGCAGCGTGCAATTAATCAGACGTTTCCTCGCAGACACGAAAGCAACCAGACATTCAGCAGCAGGGCAGTTTGATTGCACGCCGAATGCAAATTCTCCAACATCCTGACCATCCCCATTAGTTAGAGGGGATGGAGGATTCAGGGAAAGGTTTTTAGATTGCAGTCTTTCATTTTCATAACAACATACAGAAACTATGAGTTAGCATTGAGTAGGGTTCATGAATAAGGAAGACTATACTAGATGACGAAGATTTGATTATGCCTCAAACAAGTACATTTATCAAGATACTTCGTTCAACTTGAGTATGTCCATTAATGCGAGTCAAGTAGACTTAAGATGGGAATGTTCGTCTTAATGTTAAAATTTACAGGTCTCCAGGAGTTCCTGTGCTTTCCACCCCACCGATGAGCCTCTCCTCATTCATTGTTGGGCTCTAAAACCTCACTGGCTGACTCCTGGCCTGGCTGCACTTATTATGTTAGTTTGTTTTTGTAATAAAGCTAAATACAATCTGGTTTTGACATGTTTTTTTTTTTTATTTTGAAAGTCACTAGGCATTTTTAGGTAGCTGCACACAACTTCCTGTCCGGCTTAAACTGCCCCTTGATGAACTGACACATCACAGCTCAGGTGTCCGGCAAAAATAGGATGGTTGCGTATCTGCTGTGAACTGCCACAGGTGGACCACAACAGAGCAGATCCAGTGTAAGTTAACACATTGACTCAAAACTGAATCAGAATCTGAATTGAATCTTAAATCTGATCTGATGCCGTGACGGTGCAAAGCCAGACCAGAGGCGCATCTGGTGTATTTCAGATGTCATATATGGTGAATTTTGATATTTTTGTGTCATAGGTTGAAAAAAAATTTATGCATCAAATGTTGTACAGAGTACAAGTAAAGGCTGTAGAATTATTTCAGCTCAGGCCTACTCTTTAACAGCTGAAACATTTAATCAGGTTGTTGTGCCAACCATTAGTTGTTGTTATGCAATAAAAAAAGAGTAACAGCTGAAAACTGCACTTCAAATTGGATAAAACATCAGCAGACATGACAGTCTGGTTGGTGAGCAGTGCAGATTGCAGCCACATTTGAGTTGCTGGTACGTTAACACTGTTGTTATCAACTGACAATGCTTTTCTGAAGTGTTCCTTTCCACTTATGTGCAGAAATTTCTCCAGTTTCTCTGATTCTTTTTATAATATTATGGACTGTAGAGGAGGAAATGCCTTAATTTGTGCCGTTGTATGTTGAGAAACATTATTAATAAACTGTTGGAGTATTAGCTCACCCAGTTGTTCACAAAGTGGTGAACTTTGTCCTATCCTTGCTTGTGAACAACTGAGCCTTTCAGGATGCTCTTTTCATACCCAATCATGTTTTTGAGCAATCCTCAACTTTCACAGTCTTTTGTTGCTCCTGTCCCAGCTTTTTTGGAATGTGTTGCAGGCATCAAATTCTAAATGAGTGAATATTTGCAGAAAAAAAACCCAAAGTTTATCAGATTGAACAAAAAATATCTTGTCTTCATAGTGTATTCAGTTGAATATAGGAAAACGATTTTCAAATCATTGAATTCTTTTTTTAAGTCCCAACTTCATTGAAATTGGGGGTTGTAGTTTTTCTGCAATGGTTGATAGCTACTGTGCTGGTTCTCTGGCTAGTTTCTAAAGAAAGGGAACAAGTTTACACAAATACCCTGTGGATGATACACATACATTTTACAAGTACCACATCAAACCTGACATCTAAAATTCTGAAAAATTAATCTAAACCTTGGAAACCGGAGCCTAAAAATGCAAGTACATGAAGAAAACACAAATACGGCTTTGCTTTAAGAGGTTTAGTAAAGGAAAAAAAATGCAATGGAACATAAATGACATATTTTGCAGGATAAACTTCAAATTCAAACAATTTAAAACATATGTACAACCACATTTATGAGTCTTTGTCTTTTGTAAAGAAAGGTCATACGAAGGAAACTATGTACAGGCATTTTTTCCAGGTCTCTTGTCTGTGGCTGCGAACACAGCCCCTTCATCATCATCACTGGCCGTGGTACTACTGCCAGTGGCAGTTCCTCTCTAGCTGCAGACGCATCACAGTCCTCGCACTCCCAGGCTGTGCGTCTTTTACACAGTTTGCAAACACATCCGGAAATAAAGGGTTAATGTGCAGTGATCTCATATTTCACTGCTACTAAATAACATACCTAAAAAGTGTGACTTTCTACTTGTTGACATTTATGGTGACATTGTTCTGTTTGTACCTGCAGTTTTTCCACCACTGATCTCAACGTATTAAAAGTTATAAATAAAATAAGAATAACCTTGCCCACAGCATAACAACATCAGCAAACTGATGAATAACTCTCCATTAGAGCCTTAGTCAGAGGACCAACAGTGGAGGTCATTACGGAGAAGAAGACAAGGACGGAGAAGCAAACTGTAATGCAATACAAGAATGTCCCTTAGTGTCAAATGTAGAACACACTGTTCTGTTATCCATGGGTCTATAATGAAACTGAGGTTTTAAATCACCCTTAAAGTTTACGTAGGAAGAAATGATACTGTCTTCAAGACCCTGAAGTGGTGCAGTAATGTGTTTTGTTCTTATATAGGTTTCTTGGCATTATTACAGTCTGTGTAATCCAAAGGGACCTCTACAGAAGACTGCTTTTAAGTGGATAGAAATGTCTGTGATTAATTTACAGAAGTATGTTTTTTATGTTATTGAGATCATTCATTATCATGATTATTCATTAAAATGTTGTGTTGACAAAAATAATTCCTCCAAAATTCTTAATAACTGTCTTTCATGCCCTGACACTCACTAATAAAACGTCTGAGCACTGAGCGATTAGTTGTAAATGAGGCCTTATAAATTAGACCTTATGTGGTCCTACTCTTTGTGGCCAGCTGTTTATGTCCAGATGTTACTCAGTTCAGGAATCTTTTCTGCCAGCAGCCATTAGCCTGCTTAATGAGGACGTTTCATAACCAGTGGTTTCAGGAGGAATAGTTGTTGTTGCTCTGCTGCAGATAAGACGTCTCTAATGACTCGTGCATGAGGGTTAAAGTCTGATCGCTTCTGTTTCGCCTCTCTAGGATCCATGTTGAGTTCTTTTTTTCCTTTTGTATTGGTTGTGTTGGTCCAATTATCTTTCTTTTTTGTAGGGAGAAAGGGCTTCTGGAAATAGAAACAAGCCCCAGCTCTGTGAAAAAGCAGCTAAAAGCCCTTCTTGTTATCTCATAATTATTGTGAAAATGTCAGCTAAAACAGCTTATATTAGTACAAGTGTTGTGTTTGTGGAAGGCATCACTAACATAAAAGTGAGCTGCACCTGTTTGATGTTGCTCATTTTTCAAATTTGAAATATGCTTTGAAATTAAGTTTGCAGTTCATGCGCGGCTGCATTAGCGGGTATCTTTAGGCATTTTTATTCTATTAGAATCAAAATCCCATCTTGCAGATACAGTCTCGTGGTGGTTATGCCCTCAGGATATCTCTTATGGTGTGTGATGAAAGGGAAGTCAGAGTCCATTTTCACAGGATCTTCAGCAGGGGATGGACACTTTCATTTTAATGGTTTTCACAGTTTCCAGCTGACTTTTAAATGCCTTTGCTATTGTTCAAATAAATGTTCAGCTCACATTGCCTCGTAAAAGGACAGGCATTAGATCGCAGTCATTGTGAAGTGCCTCAGCAGCATATTACCGTCATATCAACAGTCACTGACACAAGCGTTTCTTGAAAGAGCCCCTTGCGAGCTCCTCTCCAGACCTAAATCCAGCCCTCTTCCTATAATGAAGATTAAACTGACATTTGGATGAGTGTTAGCTGTGTGGCTCCAGAGCCTTGACACACAGAGGAGCGGACTGGGACTGGCAGCCAAAAAAAAAAAAAAAAAAAAAAAGAAAAACGACCAACTATCCTCTCAGCAAACACAAGCTGTGCAGCATGTGGGAATCCATCCTAAACTACAGTGTTTACACTGTGTCACACTGCGGAGACAGGCAGAGGATTACAGATGGTGGATCATCAGCCTCGACGCAGCAGGTGAAAGAGGCAGGCAAAGTCAAGCGGAGTTAGAGGGGCCACATCAGGACGCACTTTTGAGAGGCTGATTGTTCCCCGGAGGAGCAAAAAGTCCATCAGTTTGTCTCCAACATGGCAGCCAAATTATTATCAGCTGCTGCAATCTGCCTCCACAAAACAGAAAGTGTGAAAGATGTCGTATTTAAATGAATAAATTTGTTTTTGAAGCTTTTGTGAGGAACCATCTTCTTGTCCTTCGTTTCTTTAAGTGTTAGAGACAGACCAACCCATGAGGCCTTTGTCTGGTTTTCCTTTGTATCAGCCAGACATACTAAAGGTTTGATGAAAAAGCTTTTCAAAAAAAAATTTTTTTTTCCAGATTTTCAAAATGCACATAATGCCTCTGTGAGAACCAGTTATATGAGTGAGCAGCAGCTTACACACCCACCTGAAGTAGAAACATAAAGTGAGGCGAGGAAAGTGGAAAGAGGAGTGCACTTGTCCTAGAAATGCTCTATGTCGGTTTAAAAATACTTGGAAAACACAGTTCTGAACACTTTGGCACATTTCACAGCAGCGACTGCACCCAGAAAACCTCCCCGAAACACGAGTCACACGACTTTCAAAACCCAAAAGGAAGCACATCACACGGTTTATCTTTGCTGGACAGCTTGTGTTTCCATCTCCTCAGACATTCTTTCTTAATGCATCTGCTCCAGATGTTGACCCTCAGAGGACTACAAGACCCAAGTCTGTAAATAGCTGGCCTACATGAGGAGAGCAGGAGGCCAGGAAGCAAATCAAGAACTTAGAGCGTGTTGTGTTCCGTCGTTGAATAATCCAATTAGAGCTAAAAGATAATCAGAGAGTGGCAAGGATTAGCGGCTCAGGCGGCTGGAGTCGTGGTATGCCGTCAGATCAGCAGCACCTGTGAATGAGTCATTCTTCTGAAGCTAGGAGCTATTGACTACCACCGAGATCCACATTCAGACGCATAGAGAAGCAATTTGGGATCATTACAGCATAGATTCAAATGTATCAAGGCACTTCGAATGAGGACTGGGGATAAGGATTTACATATTAAAGACCAATCATTTACACTTCTTGTAGCGTGACATTTTCTGCACTACTCATCTTTCTTCTACCAAAAGCATGCCGTGTTTTCAAGGGTGTGTGCGAATGTCTTACCTCTGTCTGTGTCGTAAAGGTAGACAAACTTCTCCCACTTGTAGTGGGCGAGCAGACTGAGAACGGCGCCCCGCAGACCGGGCCTCATCTGGATGACAAACTGCACGTCAGCATCAATTGGGAAGCTGGGCGTAATGAAGGAGGTGTGCAGCGCCCCACAGAAGGAGGTCAGCGTGTTCATGGACTTTCTGTCATAGAAGCCAAAGATGGCGTAGACTCCTCGGGAGAACTGGGAGCAGACTGGTGACAGAGGGCAGAGAGCAGAATCAGGTCAGGGACAAGTGCAGAGTCAAAACAGTTCAGATCAGCTGTTTTTCAGTCAGGATGAGTGCCAGAGGAGAGGACGAAGTGCTCTTTAAACAGAGATGTGACCAGTCTTCTCATCAGGGGGGAAATTGGGGTCCTGATTTCTGCAGGGGTGGCATGAAGCACACATACGACCTAATAGCATTTATTAACCTAGTGTCACATTAATCTGTACGATACAGTTTTTATAAACATAATGCGAACACATTAACAGCTGTTTGCAATTCAGGCAACTGGGCAACCAAACCATTCCTGGCCACCCCTCTAGATATGTCATATTAATAAGAATCATATGTAAACACAGTGATCAGACATTAATTAGTAGCATTAATTTGCCATTTTTTTAATTTAAAAGAACTGGCAACCACTCCAAGGTGTTTCCCACCCCTCATCAGCTGGAACAGGCGCCAGCCGCCTGCGACCCTGAACAGTATAGAAGATGAAGGAATGAATGAATGAATGTAAAGATCTGAGAAGATGTATCACAGAGAGTGACACGGAAAGCCACCAAAAGGAAAAAAAATGTGCAAAACAGAAGTGTCAAACTTCAAACAGCTTGTTGGAACAAAATCCACACGATGTGGAACAAAGTCTCAGAGCAGGAGACGATCAGGGTTTAGGTCTGGATATTTTGTAGAGATCAACATTAAATTTGTGTAATTTTTTAAGTTTATTCTGTATTATTTCATCAGTTATTGTTTATTAAACAGTTACAGCTCACCTGGGCTTATTGTCACTGAATGAACACATCACAGTTATAGGCACACAGTTTTTTTTGTTTGTTGTTTTGTTTTGTTTTTCAGTGAGAGAAGTGCCAACACCAAAGACAACCTGTTGGACACACCCTGCTTTCAAATGAAACTGAAAGTCTTAAAGTGACAGTGATAGGTGTAAACTCCCTCTGAGGCAAAGTGATTCCCTGATGGCATTACGGAGTGAAATGGTGGTCTAAATAAATGGATGCCATGTGAGATGTCTGCTCCCTATGGCCATGCACGGCTGCCCTGTGTCCTTCACTTCTCCTTGCTCTAAATGCAACTGCTCGGGTAATCAACTAGAAATAATGGGGGAATCAGTGCTCTGGCCACAGCTCTTTATGGACAAATACCCAGAAACATGAGCATGCAAATGTGCAGGCAGCAGGCTGTGCTGCAGTATAAAAGATTTATATCAAGCCTTGTGTGCTGCCATCTGTAGACGTGGAAATGAGTTCCAGCCATAAACGCTCCATGCATCACACACTTGGTCCTACAAGATGTTCAATATTTGATTTTATTTGTTCATAATACATGGTTTTAATAACATCAAACAGGACCAACTAAGGGATATGACCCTTGTCTTAATGTCACTTCTAACTAAAGCAAATGTGAGTCAATTTAGGAAGGCTGCTTTTTGTGACTAGAGCTGCTCAGTTTCTTCAATCAATATTTAACCATGTTATTTTCCAACTCATTACGTTTAACAAGGATCTTTTCTGAGAGTCTGTGGGTTATACTCTTGTGTCTCTTAGACAGGTTACCCAAAACTTTAGTGGGCATGACAAAAACACAGGCTAAGTATGAGTTTGATGGAGTATTGCACTGCTGGACGGCTGGACTTAGTGTCTGTTTTGAATCAAGCAGCAGAAGCAAATTTTTGGAATTATATTTCAGTTTGAGAAGAAAACAAATGTCAACATAACACAACACAACCCCTTAACTGCTCAGTCTGCGATCTGTTAGATCTGTTAGATCCGTTACAATGTTAGTCGTAGATAATTTGGTTTTGGGAAAGTGGTCTCAAACAGGTGAGTTCCCTAATTTTTTATCAGCTGTAAAGTGTTGAAAGCAGTGGGGAAATTACACAAACGCTTCTTACAGTGCACCAAGTCGTCTCCAGGTGAGAGAGATCTTTGAAGAAGGTAAATGACAGCATCACCCATCCTGATGCCTTGCTGAAAGGCAAACTGCCGTGCGTCAAAGGATGACAAAGGATAGACTCAAAGGATCACACTTATCATGCATCACAAGAGCTTGTCCTTGAAGGCTACTGTAACTTCACCTACAGGACGGCTGAGCAACAGAGCATATCAGTCGAGAATCTGTCTGAAAGATATTGTCTAATATTCCCATTTCTCCACATTGAACCTTCAACTATAACTGAGACGTAACTCGAAACAGAAAAGCAGCATGACTCATCTGTCATTATTTTCTGGTTGATTTGTGTCCTTACAATTGCACTTAGTAACAAATTATGCATTACTTTCCACAAAGAGAAAGTTTTCAAACTCTGAGTTCATCACTTCTTAATTATAAATGAGTCCCCTCAAAAGAAATGATACAGAGTTTACGAGAAAATGCCGATTTCACAAAGTCATCAGTTTATTCACAACCAGCTTTGTATTCTCCATACCTCTAAAAACTAAACTTCTAACAAAAGCATATAAATGTCCCCTTGATATTACTTTCAAATTATTTTATTGCAGAGGAACAGCTGGAGGCTTATTCTGGTTCCTATAAATAATTCTACATCCTGCATATTTTAGTCAGTAGTTCAGGATTTGTGTTTTGTGATGTTCATATCAAAGAGTGCCACTAAATCTTTGGCCAAATATCTAGAGACAGACCTTTAGGGAAAATGTTCTGAAAATGAGTGCTTTAACTTTATACAAATGCACTTTAGATGAAGCTGAAAAACACACTCAACCATCCACATCCGTGCCTGAAAAGGCGGTAAAATAATTTCACAGCTGTGTGAGTTCTGCATGTGTGTAGCTGGAGTTTAATGGTGCATGTTTCTGAAAGTTTCTTTTGTTCAGCTTTCCATTAACACAATGTTCCAGTCATCCTTGATCGGTTAAATCATCTTTATCTCAGTTCTCATTCCTCCATCTTTCCATATTTTAAGGCTTCATCCGACAGCTTCTAAACAAAGCAAACAGAAGCATCCATGGCACCTGTTTGGCATCACTTGTAAAAGATAGATCTTAAA
This sequence comes from Labroides dimidiatus, assembly GCA_030710495.1. Lineage (NCBI taxonomy): Eukaryota > Metazoa > Chordata > Actinopteri > Labriformes > Labridae > Labroides > Labroides dimidiatus. Next base: position 14,731,558 of record CM061159.1, read on the forward strand.
TCAAAAATCTCCCAAGGACAGCTTTCTGTGCATTGGAAGGACAACTTTAAGCTCCATTTCAAGGACTTGAACAGCATTCGGTAAACAGTGTAATAAATCTGGCCTCCATGAATATGAAAAATGTCTGATCTTCCTCTCAATTTGGGATTCAGAATGCCTCACCGTGGATAACGTTATTCAACCTGACACGGATCCTTCTCAAATTATTGATTCACACATTTCTCCTTCCACAGATAATATCCAGCTGATGTTATCCAAGAATAATGGAGGGCACCATTAAATTAACACTTCCAATATCATCCAATATAATCCAATTCTATTCTCAAAATGGCAGCATGAGCTTTTTGTTCGTCAAGGTTAAACAGACCGCCTGTTCTCCTAAAGGACTAATGAAATCATATATTAGGGCTTGTGAAGCAGTAAACACTCATCCACTGCAGTAAATCCCTCTGATTGTGGTCAGCAATGAAGATACGCATCATTTACTTTATTGCAGAGGGAAATGGAAATATTTTTTCCTGGACTGCAGCCTTTCAGCATTTTTGTCCAGAATGCTAACACAGACTAAAAAATTCAACTGTTTGCCTCCCGTACAGCTTACTTCCTTCACCACCCTACAAACACCCACATCTGCCCGCCATTATCGCTTCTCTCTCCTCGTCCTCCCTCTCTGCCTCTCCTCGACACCTCGTCAAACTTAACAGGTAGCTGCAGCCGCTCTGAAACCACTGATGCTGTCTTAACTCCTTCCATAAAACTCAGGGCTTTGCAGCTTTAAGGGTCTCTCCAGCAGACAGCTGAAGGATCTAGTTAGAGTCATGAAACTGGCTGATGTAGGGATGAACCTGTAGTGCCTGTGCAGAGCCAGGTTGGGCCTGCAGAGTGAATTCTTAAAGAGAGCGGGGATAGAGGGGTGGCTGCTGTCCTTGAAAATTGAACTTTATGCACGTCAGGAGGTGAGAATGCAGAAAAGGAAAGAGCTGGAATCTGGAACACTGGGAGGAGGGAGTGAACTTTCTTGGACTGAAGGGAATTAGATTGGCTTCTGCACTTGTCCAAAGTGAGGACAAACTTCTTTACTTTGTGTGCTGAAAACAAAGAACCTGTTTTGTTTTGTTTTGTTTTGTTTTGTTTTTTTGCTGCTGCCTGCTGGGGAGTTATTTCCCCCCCGTCTGAGAAATGCCTGCAGTGACTCTAGAGGAGAAGAGAGCAGCAGGACCTCAGTTTGTTCTCCTGAGGGAAGGGGGGGACATGGTTGTTACAGTCACATGGGAATACCTGTCCTATAACAGGGGTCACATGTTCAGCTATGGTAGAAGGTCAAGGACACAGCACAGACAAGGAAAATGATGCACAAATACACAGCAGGAGGAAGGTTTATTACGACCATTATCTAAGTTTAGCATGTTAGCATGCTGACATTAGCAAAGTAGAACAAAAAAGTAGATTACGTGAAGTCAGGTTCATGGAGTATTTAGAGTTAAGTTTGGGAATTTTCCAATGATGCTCTAGCAAATCACTTCCCTTCAAGTCTGCAGTCATTAAAGCAGCTCTGTGGGGTTCTTTTGAGGAAAAGTGGCATTTTGACCAAATGCTATAGCTAACATTTACAATGGTGACACAAACATTGTGATGCTAAGACATTTATCCTTAATATTTGGCATCCTAGCATGCTAACATCCTCTTTTTAGCACAAAAATATATATCAGCTACAGTTGAATCTGAAGGAAAACCTTTTAGTTCAACAGGATTTTGTCATAAAATTTAAAGTTATCCATCTGAAATGAAACTCCGCCAAAAGTTTAGTCCAAAAAAACCCACGTCTCCATGCCAGATTATTTTTGTAACATTAATCATATCAGTGCTGTCTTTTTAATTTGTCATATGCATATTTGCACAGCCAGCATCTGCCCTTCAAAAGAACATCTCTCACTGCTGCACAAAGCAAACTTTTAGTCACCTTATGTCATTAAAGTCAGTCTTTCCAAATCAGATCAAGGGGCAGATGATTCACAGTTGCATATTTTTCTGAAAGTCAACATGATGGTGATACAAAGGGAAAAACGTCACCAAAGTTTTTAGAATGCATCTTATAGGGAATTCAATTACTCATCCAACATGATGTGTCAAAATCCATTCATTAACAGATGTGCTTCACTGCAGAAAAAAAGAGATGCTGGTGATGCCGAGGTAAATAAAAGACAACCGGAAAATATTAGGGATCATCCTCTGGGCATCATGGCCTAGAGTGGAGCAATACATAAAGAAAACCATCCCCAAAGGAGCACCATCAAAGAATATCATGTATTTATTAAGCAGCTGATATGGACCTTTCTCTGAGTGTGTCCCGCACACTGGTTCTCACATAAGGTTGTCTGTGCATCACCCTCTCTATTAATCCCTGATGTCATGTGTGGGGTTGTGTAACCTCTGTCTGCATGATTTACAACTGTGGGAAGAACGATGAACTGTAAATCAAGGTGATCCATCTTCCCATCATCAGACACAGATTGTCCTTACTAAAGCCAATTAACTACTTGTATCTTTTAATCCCAACATGCAATATTGATGTTATGCTTTAATGCATTAAGGACAAAAATGACAGAAAGTTTAAAGTCAAACGGACTAAATAAAAAAAGGTGCTGTGATTTACTGAAACCCCCAAATTCAAAGTAACCAGGATCTCTTTCCACTAATGTTTTAATGTATATATCTTAACTACTAAGCTGGACAGAGGATGTCTTCAAAATGTGCTGGCTGAAGAACATCAAGTAAATTCAGTGTTTCCTCATAAAGACAAGCTTGGCCGCTTAGCTGTGCCATCCTCTGAATGGATTACAGGGTCAGAGCACACAGCCAGCATCCCTTTCCTGTCATTCCAGGTGTGTTCCCTCTCCGTCTTTGCATCCTGCCAGCAGCTGCTCTGTGTCAGCTGGAACGGACGTACACAAACATTGTAAGACTATCTAAGGACAGGATATACCTGACACCTTACAGTGAAAGTCATGTAGCAATCTTCAGATGAGAGGTAATTTTATAAAGATTCTACAAAAAACCTCCACCAACAATAATTCATTCTCTGCCGAAATAAACAAAGAGGAGCCCCAGCCTTCCCAGCATACACTGGGTGGCAGGCAATAAAACAATGAAGAGATTCAATAAAAGTACATTGAATTGCCAACTTTTGTGTATTTATACAAAGAAATCAAGCCAAATTTAGTCATTTTGAGTTGTCATCTGCATATTTTCGAAATGAGAGCGGTACAACCAATCAACAAAAGGGCTTTTTTTTCACAGCTCATGATGCAGAAACATTCTAAAGCAATATGATGTTTCCTTCCATTGAATGCCTTGAGGCTTGTGTGTCAATGCAATATTTGCTCACAGTCCTCATAAGAAGATGTAAAGCTCACTCTAATTATAAGCTATGTCACATTAGGGAAACATGAAGCGGCAGAGAGTCTGTATTCAGATCTCCTTAGTGCACTGAAAAAGATGAAAACATTGTTTAATGTAAAACTGAAAGTAAACAGCACAGCTAGAAGATCTGCATTGCAGTACTTTGATACGGCAGTATTTTGTCTTTTACACGCCAACATCCCAACATGCTCAGGTTCAGCAGGTAACGTTAATCTATAGAGCTACTGTTGATGCAAACATTGGAAATGCATAAATATATATGAAAAGGGGGAACCAAAACATTATACTTAAATCTACAAATATGTACACCAATTTCCAAATGCCTACATGGTTATTAATGACAGACACACAAGTCTTAGCGTTTCCACTCCAAGAGCCGAATACAGAAGTCATTAGTCACAGCTGAGGCTGGCTTCTCAGTTTTTTCTGTTAACACAAGGATTTTGCTCCAGTTCTACCAAACAAGATTCTCAAGTATGTTTGCTGGGGGTTGTTTGCCCTGAGCTCAGGCTCACAGGCTCACCTCGTGTTGTTATAGCCAGCTCAGCCTTGCTGGTTACTTGTTGGAGTCATTTCATCAAACCAGATCCCCACATGGTTTATTTACTTGATAGTCCTGGATGCATCACCGTTTTCTTTCAGTACACAGTTCTGACATAAAGGAGAAAGCTGTTAAAAAGCTGCACTCTAGCCCATTGTGATGTCTGTGCTTTAATTCACTAAAAACATTCTTTAGCAACAATATTAGCTCCTTAGTTTCGCCTGCTATAAGGTACATCCGAGCCTGCCGGAAACATCCTTGATTTGGCAGCCAAGTTTTGAAAATATGTATCTCCCAAACACAACAAATGTCTGGATAAAAAAATTACAGCCTGTTCTTTGGTTGTTGTGGTGTTTCAGCCTGATAGACAAGAGAATAAGAGTGAGACTGATGTTGCTATTCATAGAGCCATGCGGCTAAAATGGCTAATGAAAGGAGTTACCAAATAGATTATGTAACCTTCTATAATTGTGCCTGAGCCTTTGAACAGTGACTCGGCATGCAGCTCATCTGGTTTGAGCTGAATAAGCCGCACACGCTCTGCAGAAAGCCTTGTAAAGACCTGCCAGTTCAATTTGACCATAAAATTGCAGTGAATGTTTGTTTCCTGATAAAAATCTGACTAAAGGCAGCACGGTTTCAATGGATTCTGTGTTATGACATATAAGTGTTTCATATCTTTATCCGCATTACAGTCAGCATTGTTGTGCAATTTGTCCCAGTTGACCAACCATGGAGGCAGCAGAGGGCACATAGGGACTGAAGCCTGAGTAGGTGTTTCTCCTCAGGCGCTCTGGTTGCATGTTGGCTGAAATTCCCTCCTCTCTGCAGATTACCGCTTTGTTACAAGCAAACATATTTTCCTTCTAGTGGGCTACTCCCAGCAGATCCTTATTATTCACAAAAAGCTGGACAACACTGGTTGGATTAGCCCTAATCTGAGATGCAACTGGATTCAGCCCACATGCCGAAACAACATGAACAAGAAGGAAATCAGCAGATATTCAGACAGAGCCTGTGGCTATTGGACTCTTGCATGGAAGAATACCCTTCAATATTTCCCTGCATCAGAGTGAAAGCATCGCTTACACTCCACCTACACATGCTTTGCATATACTGCGACAACAACATCCAAGGACCACTTTTAACAGTGACAGAGGAGAATGACGTATTCCATTTGAAAAGACCCTAAAATGGATTTAAAGATACATCAGGTAAATGCAAATGTGTAGGAGTAGTGTGGGAAACTGAAAGACTCAGTGGCCAAAGTAGCTTCAGTTAAGTCCATTTATCATCTTTGTTCCTGTATATCATTTTTTGTTTTAAGGGATAACATTTAATTTCATCCTTTAAGACTCAGGTCTTTTTAATCCATTATTCAATTGCTTTTGGAATTCAAATTAAGAACAAAACAACACTCTAAATTACTTAGCAGAGCTGTAAAATCACATTACCTAAATGTCTCAAATGTCTCACATCAGGACCTCTGTTTCTCTTTCTGTCTCTTGTCACTTCCTCTTCAACAGCCTTAAAAAAAATTCAAAAAAAGCAAAACAGAGATACAGATACAAACAAGGAGAGCTGCATGAGATGCAGCACGGAGGATAATTTCAGATTGAGTAACAAAGTAAAATAAAACCTTTCTCATATGAACAACTATTTCTCTATGGATCTTCTATTTATCATGAAAACTAAGGACTACAATGAAACAAGATTCTGTGACCACAGTGCAAAAAAACCTGACAAAAATAATCCGACTCAAAATAACATTATAAAAGTCTTCTTCAAAATCAGTTGTAATTGAGTCCAGTGAGCTGCTGGCAGGTATCGTCGCCTGACCGTATAGATTAAAGCATGTAGACTAAGTGGTAACCTCTGGTCTAAATATATGAAGCCGATGTGGGAGTGCTCAAAACTGCAGTGTTTCAATATTCCACCTGAGGTGGGCTGCAGTAACACTGGGAAACATGTACAGACCAAGCTGAAAAAGGAAAAATAAACTATTTTAAAGGCTGGTTGAATGAAACAGCTCTGGTCTGAAAAGGAGAAGCTCACTTCTCTATCAGCACATCTGTGCAGAACTTTGCTGTGCGTGATAGAGAAAGCAGAGGAGAGCTGTAACGATAGAGACAAAAGGACATCCTGTCATGATGGTAAGATAAATAACACAAGACTATTAAGCCTGTTCAATAAAAGAAAAAGGTATAGAACTGATTTATAAAAGAAGTTACCTTAAAGTCTGTGTAAAGCAAAATCAGCCATTTTCCTTTTGAAACACATTAATCACAAATGTGTTTCCTGAAAACATGTAAAAGCCATTAAATCATTTAGGAGTGAATTGTGGAGCTTGGCTTCAAAAACTGTTTCAAATTTCTGTGTTCAGGATTTAATGAGCAGGTCAGAAATCATAGCTGTTACATCATGGAACCAGCATAACCCCGCCCCTGCTGCCAGCGGCGGTCAGCCATATAGTTGTAAGGCAACTGGAAACTGATAACCGCTGGCAGAAATAGTTATCTGTCATAGCAACAGCCATAGGCTTCTGAAGAAACAGGTGGATTGATTGCCTAACTGTATTTATCTTTCCTATAACGTTACTCGTCAGTAATACATGTTGCTAAATGTCATAAATTGGAGAAATAAATGATCATTCTGATGGAGACTGTGAGGAACGAGGCTGAGCTCTATCAGTGTCTGACTCAGTCAGTTTCTGGCTCTGATGGCTCAAACAGGTAGGGCTGGGTCCATCCGATGACGCTGTTAGCATTAGCTTCCATTAATATTGTAAGTAATGTCCTTGTACAGCACACAGAGGTGGTCACCTCCTGCATGTGGAATCGGCTCCAGTGCCTCTAACTGACACACCCCCAGAGTTCCACAACAGAGAGCAGTGCTTATTGTTTCATGATTTTGAGACCTAATGTTATATACTTAGTAATTTTTCAAATCTTCCAAATTCGGCTCAGTAGTCAGTGACGCATTTTGGTGTGACAAACTCACAACACAAGTTAATAGCTGCTTTACACCGATTTTAAATTACTGGTGCTATATAGAAAAGATGGATAATAAAACATATTTGAATGCTCCTGCATTTTTTGTGTAATTTATACAAAGAAAGTAACAAAGGAAAAACATAATTATCCATATAAGGGGTAAACTAATGAGAAATGGAAGAAAAAATATAATTATAGCAAGATTTGGACCAAACCCCTGATTTGTAACCAGGGGGTTGGTGCTCCCTTCTCACAAACAAGTGTGTATGTGTGTGTGTGGGGGTGGGGTGGGGGTGGCACTGGCATAGATCATGTATCACATCATATGGTGGACTGTACATGAAAATACATGAAAGATTGCGCCCATAACTGAATAAGCTAAAAAGCATGTCAAAGTCACAGTCACACAGACAGCTCTGCTTGTTTCCTCTATGAACCATCTGTATCTTCACTGCTTCATCATAAACTACCAACCTGTGACATGAACATGGTGTTAGATATGGTTAACAGTCACTGCCATGCCTACATCATTTTCTGCTCGGTCTAGATTCTCTTCAACTTTGTGTTTTCTTTGTGGCTATAATTTCTTCTAATCCTGTCTTATTTCTGCTCTCTTAGTACATTAAAAGCCTGAAGTTCTTTATATGCAGACTAATTAATATTTTTCTTCTTCTTTATTTGTAAAACTGGAAGATCCATATTTTTTAAAGCATTTAACATTAGCTTAACCTGTAAGATACTCCAATTCTGGTTGCTTGTTTTGGATGCTGAGTCAATATAAACCTTGTTAAATGAGTCCAAAAAGTTACTGTGGTGTATTGATTAATTTCATTGATTAACTGTTGAATGTAAGTATCAAAAATTTCCTTCACTGTTATGTAGACTGCATCATCAGACACCTACGCTCTTATAGAGGACAGACATTAAAAATCATAGAATATGAAACACCAACCTTGTCACTAATGGTCTGTTTTGATTGGCTATGGGGAGGCATCACTGGTGCTTCATAACCAGTTAAAGCTTTTACTATTTTTAGAAAAGAAAACACCAAATCACTATTCTGCTCTATTAAATGAAGCATCGAGGCTCATACAACTTTGTAAAATGTGTGAGAGTAGCTCCTGTTAATTGTTCACTTCCCCCATGACATTTGTGGTTTTCTCTAATGTGATGCTGTTGCTTTAATGTCACTCCTGTTGTTGTCTTAAATAGTAATCTCAGGTAACGTTTAGTGAGTAATAGCAGAACGTTTTGTGTCAGCATCACTGAAGGACTTTGTGTTATATAGCTACAAACTGCTGCAGCATCACTGTAGCTTGTCAGTTGTGATCACATCCCTGCATTTCAGCGCTGACATGTAAGCACATTCTGATGCACAGGATGAAAGACTAACTGCACATCTCCAGTGACATGCCCCCACAACCATCCAATGCTGTACCACCATTTTGCAACATAATAACCAGCCAGCATAAAAAGAAGAGTCTTTCATCCAAAAGATATGAACCTTTTTTAACAAAGTACATGATTCCTTTTTTGAAAGCTTCTGTTGTAGATTTAGCCATTCCTGAGCCACATTCCTCTCTCATTCAAAGAAGCTAATGCATTAAAGCTGCATGATGGGCCATGAGTGTTGTCTTGCCCCTCAGCTAACACCCAGAAAGCTCTTGTTAAACTCAGGGTCAGACTGCGTGTGCATGTCAGTGAGCAGATCAGTTAGAACACAGCTCTGCCTGCAACCCAAATGAGACTTCAGTGAAATTATTAAATGAATCCTCGGACAGTTTGAAAGCTTTATGTTTCTATTATGATTCCTGATGAGAATGCCATGACAAATCTGAGGAAGAGGACTTGTCAACTTGGAGCAGGTCATCCAAACTGACAGGATGCTGGGTGCAGAAGCAGTAACTCAGATATTTTTGTCACTGCACCGTGATGAAAGGACACGCTTTTGGGTAAGTGTCTCATCTGTTCAAAGGCTCCACAATGGAGAGAATCCATTTAAAGCTTGCAAATGAGGCAAAGACATACGAAATCTTCCAAATGTGCAGCCCAAAGAGACACTACGTATCCAATGCTTTACAGCAGTTTAATAACTGAATGCTTGTATGTGCAGTGGAGCTTCAAAGTCAGAAGTGAACATGTTTTTTTTTTTTTTTTCTCATTATCAGAGGGCTCCCTGACTCAGATGCAGCCATGTCTAAAGGTTTGAAATAATGATTCTTCTGTGTTTACACAGTTATCACTGTGGCCAGATAGTGTGGATTAAGATAGAAACTATCACACAGCCAGCTCTCCCTCAGGCCAAACAGTTTGACAGCCTCATCTCTGGTGCTCATGCATCATACATGACTTGTCCATGTAAATTAATTCTCAGAGTTGTGACGCTCCAAAGGTTGTTACACATTGATAGATGGTTGTTTTATTGATAGCCAGTATGTTTGTTTTTGCTTCATCAGCTACAGAAATGATTATGTAAAGCGTTGCCAAAATGACACTTAATTTCAGGCATTACATATTTCCCTAAGCTCTAATGACCCAGCTGCTTAAACAGCAGCTAATGAGTAAGTTCTTTTATATCTCATACTTCTTATATCCCTTTTCCTGAAACCCTTCAGCATCTTTAATAGATAAGTTGTGCCATTTGGAAAGGCTTGAATCAATGTCATAATTGTGTGGTATCTGTGGAGCCACAGTTTAGCACAAAGGCCTGAAAACCTGGCTCTGTTCACATGAAACAATATCTCTCCACCAGCACCTCTAAAGCTTGATAGTTGACTGTTTTTCTGATTGCCAGGCAACTACAGGGGGGCCTATTAAACACGAGAACTCAAAAACCAAACAAACAACAATCTGTTGTTATATTTTCAGGTTTGGATGAAATAAAATAATAATAATAAAAAAACTTACCGAAAGCTTTATATTTCTTTCCACAAAAACTCATTTAGAGCAAGAAATGATAATTGCCACTGTCTATCATGAGTTTCATGCTCTGTTTTTTTTAAAATGTCACCATGGTAAATAAAGAAATAAATGAATAAATTGCATTTTCCTTGTTATTTACAATAGAAGTCAAAATGGAATTTGTCAACTCGTTATGACAAATGCAGTGGTAAATGCATTATAGCAAGCCATTAAGAAGTGAAGACGTGAAAACCCTGCTACCAAGCAACAGAAACACGGGCAGCAAATGATTGATGAAACAGCCCTTAAAATTATGTATAAAATAAAAACAGAAGAAGAGGTGACAATGCAGCTTGGTGGGAACAACAACATTTGACTTAAATATTTAAAGTTTCAAATAACCCGTACTATGGACTAGAAACTTTGTCACCTTTGTCATCTTTAATGATTTTGTCAGTCAGCTGGGCGGATTTCATCGTGCTTTATTTTAACAGACACATGTAAAAGAGCTTGTGTCAGCAGAATGCAGTCTATGAATACAACTGGCACCTATAGTACACACTGTGTGTCCAGTCAGTGATTTTAAACACTACAAATGACTTTAAGGGAAATTGTTTCTCTTTGTGCTGATGCTAGGTGCCAGTGTTCATTCCAACTTATTTTTTAACCAGCTAAAAAACGCACACTGGAGCTTTGAAGAAAACCATATATGAACTACTCAGCTATATATAAAGGCACAATAGGAGGTAAATTTCTCCTGACTTTGAGGCTACTTCTCTGTCTTCTTCCTCATCAGTGTTTTTCAGAGTTGCACTGCAAATGCTATCTATCTGTCATACATTTTTTTCTCCTTTCCAGCTTTTTTACATTTTAGTTTTTACCAAAGTTGCTCACTATCAATGAAATATTTATTTCTACACCATCTGGGCATGTGAGCGTGAACAAACGGTCATGGTGACACTTTCACATTGAGCAAATCTAAACCTGTTTGTGTCCTGTGCATTGTTTCAGCTTGAAGAATCTAAAATAAGAATTGCAGAAGTTAAAAACTGAAATTTAACTTCTGAATGTGTGTGCTGCTGCTCTATCCACTGCCTGCACTTTTTTGCACTGCAGGATACAACAGCTTAAGCTCACACAAGTATAAGTATACTTTTTGACAGGGTGAATTTGCATAAAAGCCCTGGAAGTACGAAAATGTCCATATTTGGACAGAGCTTCTGAGTCAATACAGACGTTGGGGCCTTGGAAATGCAAAAGAAGAAGCAGAAAAAGAAGAAATAGAGGAGAATGAGGAGGAGGAGGCGATCTGGCTTCATAAACTGCTGCATTAGTGGGACTGTCCGTTGCCTACACATTGAAGTGCTTTGACATTAGCCTCTGTCTTAGCAGCATCACACTGTTGAGTCATAGCAGAGGGAGGATTGGTGGCTATAATAAACGCCTCATGGAGAAATGTACTGTCATTTTCACTTTTAAGTTCTTCTCTGGAGAGATTCTGGTCTGAACAGAGACATCACGCAGAAGGATCAAAAAAGAAAAAAAGAAAAAGTAGAGTAGGCTTAAAAAAATGCATGATTCAGCCTTTTTTAAGTTCCTTTTTCATAAGACATGTTGTAGCTATGACTTGAAATCTACTGAAACTACAACGAAAACTTTCAGCATTGTAAACAAAGATATAAAGTGATCTGTTACGGCTGTCTGATTTGTCACCATATCCAAAAAACACAATCCCACATGCACTCCATTTGTGCAGCCGGGCCAGCGGCTCCGTCTCCGCTGTCACTTCCTGCCCTGACCTCAGTCTTAATGGACGTAACCTTCCCTTTTCTGCATTTATGCTCACAATCTGTCCTGGCCTGGGGCAAGGTGTCACATCAATACATCCTGATCCTGCAACTCCACTCCACCCAGACACAAATTGGTGAGACGTAATAAATGCAGCAGGGTAAGGAAGTCCTCCTCATCAGAATCAATTCCATCAAGTTGAAAAAGCTAGAGACTGTTTGCACCAATGTATCACTGGCTGTACACATTACCTGCTCTGTTTGTTTCTTAACTTTAAGAGCTGCAGAGCAAGCACCAAACTGCAGATTTGGTGTCTGCAGCCAAGTAGAGTTGGAAAACAGCCATATATTAGTAAAGAGGGACTGAGACAGAGAAAATGAAAGCTTGGTGAGAATTGATTTTTCCACACTGGTGCACAAACTGGAGCCCCACACACACAACCATTACTGCTGGACTATAGCCTTCCACCTATTGATCCCTCTGCCAATAACACAGTCATTCGCCATCAGGGATTTGTAACAATCATTATATACTGACCCAGCTGGAGGACAGCACTGTTGTCCTGCTTTAGTCCATTCATGATCCTCCCAACAAACACAACAAATGTGCTCTACATAGAAAGTAAGTCCTCTCATTTCAAACAAAAAGGGAGGCTTTGTGGACATTTCCAAAGATCAATATTTTAGGTCCCACTCTTAACACTTTCTAATATTATCAAAATCAACGATGTGAGCTGTGGGGAAAGCACAGCAATGACTAACATGTAACTCTTGCCAGAGCAGAAATGTGTCAAATCATGATCATCACATTCATTTGCTACATCAACACCTGCCAGGCAAGCAGGGCATTATGCAACCCAGACTGCTAAAATAAGAATCGTAGAGTTTGGTGCATTTTCAAGCCTTAGTCACAAGCTGGCCTGAACGGTCTGCATAATGAGCTCCTCACTGGTTCTTTTTTCCAAGCTTGCATCAGATTATCTCACTCAAATTAATCCTCCTAATTATCTTCTCATCCTTCAGGAAGAGAAAGATTAAGCTCCTCTGAAAACAGTGGATTCAGGTTTGCTCAAAGTGAATCTGACCACGGCCTGAATATTTAATGGGTGCATGATGCAAACATAAACTGTGATTGCTTTTGTTTTCACTTTTAAACTCTACATGTAGCAAGGGACATTCTTTTTTTGCTTTATATAAAGCCTTAAGGTTAAATAAAATAACAATACAAAAATGTTGCATATGAAGCCTAATACTGCAGAATAATCCTTACGAGCTGAAATCCCATGTGAGCAAATTAGTTAAGTAGGGCTGAAGGAAAACCCATAGGTTCAAGATGGCTATAGGAAACACAGCTCATTGACACTCACAAGAAAATGTTTGAACTGGATGAGTAATTTTTTTTACATAATGGCTCTCTGTTGACCTCGTTGAAGTGAAAAACAGGCCGAGGTAGGAGTGCTATAACCCTGATGCGGACAAGCCAAGCGTGTAATATTTAACTCTTATGCAGCAACGACTGCTGAAGTGCCCTTAAGCTGCTGACCCCACAGGCGCTTCAGCCTAACCTCATCGTGCAACACTGTGGTCCACTGAGCAGGGTCAAATAAGGGTGTTGGTGTTTAAACCTGCATCTCACCACAGCTCCAAACATCATCTAAACATCATTTATGTGTGTTTATTACAAATGCATATGGTATGATCGTGTTCAGTCGCTCCTTTTTTTTCAGCTATTTCTCACTTCATTAGGCCACACAGCCATCTCTGCAGCAGCTGACAGAGTTGGGAGAGCTGCAGCTGATCTCAAAGCGTGAAGTGTGAAGAGCAGTCGGTGGGAAGATGGATAACAAATTAATTCTCCAGACAGAACTTGGTGCCCTACATGGCAGAAGAGTGACTGGTGGACCAATTATGAAGCCATCTCACACTCCACAGGCCTTCCTATCAAATCCATCATGTTTGTGCAGATGACTACATGGATTACAGCCTGTAACAGTTGATGCAGTGAGTTATCTATGCATCAGAAGTGTAGGCACGCAGATTTACACCACTGTGCTGCTGCTGCTCCTGATACAACATGTTTTGATGGATCAGATTATTATCAAAGCGACTGACAATCAGAAGCTCTATTTGAACCAAAATACAAACAGAGTTGATTAATCCCCTCTTTTCTGCATCATACTGGACTTCAAATCACAGACTGTTCAACCAACTGATGTCGCTATATTGGAAAGGCTGACTCAACCTAACTTTTGATCAACCTGGTGTAAGGTAAAGGGATGCACCTCCTCATTGAATTTAGTTAGCAAAAATGCTAACAGGTCTCGGTGCTGGTGCGGCAGTCCAGCAAGACTTGTAACTTTAATATCTTCAAGACTAATAAATTCACCACCAAACAGTGTGTGCAAAGAGAGTAAAGAAGTTCAGGGTTTTTTTAACCATTATGTTTATTTATAAAGAGCAGCAGTTTTTTAGCACGTTAGCAAATAAGCTAACTCTCTAAAGAACAAAAGTTGCAGTTTGTTTTAAATGCTCACCAAAAGCCTGGTTAACAACCTTTAAGAAATAGCTTGGTTATTATATTACTGGAGAAGGATGGTATCAAATGAGACAATGCGCTTGATGAAATAGGGCTGGATAAAAATAACCATCTCTTGACAACACTCTACAATAAGCAACTTCTACAAATTGTATTTCCAATGCATCCTCTGGTTTCTTTAGCCTGTGCATGTGTGTCCCAGACCAGTAGTTTAATAAGTTTGTTGAATATAGAAAAGTTGTTGTCTTCTCAGTGATACAATCACATTTGCCAGTAGCCGCCACATGCCATGCAACCATCATCCAGCGTGTATCCCTTGTCACAGCAAGGAATCACTACCACGAGAAAAGCACTTTTTTGTTTATCCTCCTGTCAAGTCTACTGTCATCTAAGTGCTGCACATTAGCTACTCTGGAATTACTGAATTACTCAGCTTACTAAATCACAGCATTTGGCCAATTACAGGCCATGTGCTCCATCATCCAGCTGGTGAGTTTTGGATTGCAGGACTGAGGAGAGTGTGTTTGAGGACAGACTCTTGGCAGGTGCCTGTGTGATACATAACCTTTTTATTCAAACACCATTTCAGCTCCTAACATTTGTTTCATTTTTGGATCAGCTGGCCAATTAACCAGAGCAAAACTGGATTTTTCTGAATACATGTAGCTATGTTGCATCATTTCTTCAGAGCATTGTAACAAAGAAGTCTGTCAAGTATTTTGTTTTGCAAAGATATCTTACTGACTTTCCAGAGTGTGTAAGTACTCACAGGCGTGTGTGACAGAGAAACTGTTGGAGGACTCCAGGTTGTCAACATTATAGTTGAGGTGGAAAGGTTTCTCCGTCACATTCTGGTTGGTGTTGTACAGCTGGACAGCGAATCTGAAGGCGCTGTGCTCCTGCACTGTGGAGCGCATGAACAGTCCACCTACAGGACAGAAAATGTCACAATAACCCAGCTCACTGATAGCTATTTTTCCAAGACGTGATACTTCTTTCCATTGGGAAATGCTGCAATCTTTTTCTAAAAAAAATTAAAGGCCAAGTCTAATAAAAACACAAATCCCCCATGTGAAATACAGAGTGATGTCAGTGACGTAAAATTACGCATTAATGCTTACATGATGGGGTCTCTTAAATTTAGGAAAGGAAGTAAAGCAATAAATGTGACCACTCACAAAATAAAAGCACTGCGGAAACTTAAACTCGCATTTGTTTCACCAATTTGGTTCAACTCTATTTTTATCAGACCGCCTACAGAGACGAGCAGCATCCCACAATCCTCCTATATTTGCGAGAAGTGAACTTGGTAATGAATGATACACAAAAAAACGACATCAAGTGAGAGTTTTACGTGTCCTAGTTAGACTATGTGAACAAAGACATGCAGTCGGAGTATCCCGTTGAACTTACCTATGTTGATTTGATTTGGAAACCCTGCAAGCGAGTCCTCCCAAAAATACAACAAAATAAGCACTGTCGCTATTGTGCGATGCCACATTTTTCTCCGAGAAGTAAAATCAACTCCTGGCGTGAATGTGACAGAGGCGAAGCAGGGAAAACCATGTACACGGGCTTGTAGGCGCAAAGAAATCCACAAGATGCGGTGGGTCGCTCTCACTCACTGTGTATGCACCCACGTTGAATGTATGCCAGCGCGACTGCAGCGCCAGCCCTCTGCTGCTGCTGCTGCTGCTGCTGGAAACCTAAAGACAGTGCTTTATCTCAAAGATGGTGGTGGAGGAAAGGAGAAAACGGATCTCCTTGCTGTGGGTAAGGAGCACTAAAATTGGTGAGCGGAAGAGAGAGAGAGAGAAAGAGAGAGAGAGAGAGAGGGGGGGGGGGGGGGGGGCGTTTATCAAACTTGGTCTGACGTTGAATTGAAATAAGAGCAGAGCAGCCCCCAGTTCTCCTCCACACGTCACTGCAGAGTTGGTGAGTGAGGCTGAGTAGCCTCTGCTGTGTTTGGTGTGTGTGTGTGTGTGTGTGTGTGTGTGTGTGTGTGTGTGTGTGTGTGTGTGTGTGTGTGTGTGTGTG
The DNA here is from genome assembly GCA_030710495.1 of Labroides dimidiatus. NCBI lineage: Eukaryota > Metazoa > Chordata > Actinopteri > Labriformes > Labridae > Labroides > Labroides dimidiatus. The sequence goes on from CM061159.1 coordinate 14,747,773, forward strand.
TGTGTGTGTGTGTGGTGCAAAGGAAGAGAAGCACACACCAGATCCACTTAGTATGGGCCAGTGGTGTACTGCTGACATGTATGCAGGCTACTGATTATAGGCTATCTATCTATCTATCTATCTATCTATCTATCTATCTATCTATCTATCTATCTATCTATCTATCTATCTATCTATCTATCTATGTCTGTCTGTCTGTCTGTCTGTCTGTCTGTCTGTCTGTCTGTCTGTAGCAGCACTCCTGCAGCAGTTGCTCTCCTGTACACAGCAGTATAATCTCAAACTGTCCCTGCAGGTGTTCTAATGCAGAGTAAATATAGGAGCTAATTCATCAGTTTAATCATCGTTTGTCGAGCGGCTTAGCTAATGCTAAATATTAGTATCCTAATTAACTTTGGTGTTGGTCATTTCAATCCACATTCATTTTGTCCTGGTAACATTAATATAGCTGTGGCAGGTAGCATCAGACACCTCAGTGGACAGTCACTCAGTACCTAGAAATTTTAAGCATGAGACGCTAGCTAGCAAGTCAGAATGTCTCCCAAAATTACAGATTTTCAAACGAGCGTATTTACACTCAACATGTAGGCTACCGTCCCTGTAAATTAAAATAAACAATCATAAGCTAGTAGAGCTTCCCAGCCAGCAAAAGAGAAAAAAAAAACTACAGATGAGACAAAAATTTGATGATTAAAATCAATTCAATAATAACTGTATAAGTAACAGATATTTTTCTTATTGACTTTTCATCAGGGGTTGTGTGCTAGTTTAGCCATGGTAGCTTGGAACAGAAATACATGACAGTGAAGTTGTATGGTACAGAGAGGATATACAGTGCTATGAACAAGCTTTTGCCCCCTAACAAAATTCTTCTTTTTGCACATTTTTCACACGTAAATAATTCAGATCATCAAACAAATTTTAATATCAGACAAAAATGACCTGAGTAAATAAAAAATGCAGTTTAAATGATTATTTATGTATTAAAGTAAAAAAGATATCCGAAACCATCCTGACCCTGTGTAAAAAAAGAAATTGTTCCCTAAACCCAATGACTAGTTTTGCCTCCATTGACAGCAACAACTTCTACCAAGTGTTTGGCATAACTTGCAATGAGTGTTTCACATCATTATGGAGGAATCTCGGCCCACTCTTCTTTGCAGAACTGTTTTAATTCAGCCATTTTAAAGCATAAACAGCCTTTTTAAGGTCATGCCACAGCATCTCAATCAGATTTAAGTCTAGACTTTGACTGTGGCATTCAAAAAAATTTAATTTAATTAAAGTGTGCTTGAGCTTAAAAGGGTATGAACTGATGGCTGGACATTCTCCTTTAGGATTTTCTGGTAGAGAGCAGAGATCATGGTTCCATGAGTTACAGAAGGTCACCAGGTCATCCACCATCACACTGCCACCAACATGTTTGCCTGTGGGTATGATGTTCTTTTTCTGAAGTGCTAGTGTTAGGCTTTTTTTTTCTTTGCCAGGTGCAATGGGACTCACACCTTCCAAAAAGTCTCACTTTCGTCTCGTAAGTCCACAGAATATTTTCCCAGAAGTCTTGTGGATCATCAAGATATTTTTTTTGGCAAATGTGAGACGAGTCTTTGTGTTCTTACTGGTCAGTGGTGGTTTTTGCCTGAGAACTCTCCCATGGATGCCCTCTTTGCCCAGTCTCTTTCTTATGGTCCAATCATGAACACTGACCTTAACTGAAGTACTTGAGGCCTGCAGCTCTTTTGTTCTGGGTTCTTTTATCATCTCCTGGACGAGTCGTCACTACGCTCTTGGAGTAATTTTGGAGCAATTACTTATTCTCACAGGGGCAGTATAGTTTGAATAGTTTTTTTTTTCTCTTAAAAAATAAAATAAAACTGCATTTTGCAATTACCCATGTTATCTTTGTCTGATATTAAAATTTGTTTGATGGTCTGAAATATTTAGGTGTGAAAAATGAGAAAAAAAATAGATGAAATCTGTAAGGGGGCAAATACTATCACAGCCCTGTACAGCTGGCTACACTCGTAAGGACATGTTGTCAAGTTAGTAAGTAGTATGCAGAGTACTGATTGAGGCTGAATGTTAGAGTATTAGATAAGGCCAACATTCAAGTGCAGAAAACTGGTTTCTTGAGGCTGGCACCAAAAGTGAGTCAAAGGTGTGTGTGGGTGGGGCGTGGAGGGGTTGTTGTATATTTTAAGAATACTTCTGAATTATATCATGCCTCAAACTAAGCGTATTTAGACATTCAAAGGTTTGGCTGTTTTGAATGGCATGTGGGTGCTGTCACCGAAACAAATCCCAGTCAATGAACTCGGCATCTCAGCCATGTTTCCGTTGTATCTTTTATTGAATTTTAAGCAAATGACTGAAAAATATTATGACCTTTAATTCAGTTTATGGCACTAGGACTTAAATCTTTTATACTCTCTTAAATTAGGCATCATGAAATGTTGTCTGCTCCAGGAAGACTCTCAACAGAGTTTATGATGAAGTGATTGTACCAATGTGTGAGCTTGTTATTTGTGAGCTGTTTCTGGTTTAGCATGGTCCATCCAATTAATACACATTCAGTATGGGAAAGAAGTTGTGCTCTGCCTGATGATCAGTCTCCCACGTGGGCAACAGGAATCACAGGCATCGTTACTGCTCCAGCAGTGTAGCACGCAGTCATCAAAAAGGTGCTGCTGGATAATCTAGGGCCGTCAAATTTAATGATGTCAGCAAACCTGCAGCTAATCACAAGCATGCACCAGCAATTAAGAGCCTGATGCAATACTATCAAAGCAGTTCCGGTTAATTTGGTTTAAACTCTGCAAATGTAATGTTAGAATTTGTCATTTAACTGCATCCTGTTTGAAAATGCAGCTCTATTTACTCTTGTCCAGATCGAGTCTGTTATCATGACAGCAAAGTGCTGGAAATGCAACATGGAAGGTTAAATGAACCTGCATTACCACAGTGAGTTTAGAGGTGAATTTTTGTCTTACAGGCTTTTTATTCTGAGATAATGTATAATTTAAAGTAAAATGCTGCAACACTGCAGAAAATCCGATTCTATCCTGCTGAATTAAAGTTATTGAACTCAATCTGTTAAAGATGAACACTCTGCCTGAAGTTCATCCTCTTTAATTATTTATCCATTTCAAGAGGTTAAAGTTAAACCACTTTATTCTCTTCAGTATTGCTTACCCTCTGTAGGCAATCTTTGGATTAACTAAACAATACAATATCAATTAGCTTTCTGTATCATTCATTGGACTGGCAGTGTGCAGAGGATATGCACACACATCAAGTACTGTATATGTGTGCCTTAGTAGTAGAAATCATTACAGCCTCCGAGATAGAGTGCTGCATACCCAGCACAGCAGAACACGCTACAGAGTCTCTGCTTATTGATCTGGATTTGATTTAATGCTTGGCACACAACTCTTATCTCTCACAGGATACCACAAGCAGAGCAAGTGCACAATAACTAAACACAGTTTTAAGAGTACAAATAATGCTGTGACCCTTGTTGATTTTAAACGTGAACCTCTGTGCATGAAAATTGCATATTTATTTTAAGCTCACTTAAATATTAACTCGAACTGCAAATGAAAACATGCATACTCAAGAGGTATCAACAACTACTAATCCCAAGTGTAGCTTGCATTACACCATCAGAGACACCTATGCTGTTAAATTAGCCAAGTTTTTGCTGTTGTGACTGGGCCTGAACCTTATGTTTAACTCTGCACAAAACTTTTACTTACATAAAGGTATTGCATCTTCAAACCATTGTTTAAACTAAAAGAAAAACCGGCACAGTCTCACTTCAAAATATCAAAATAAAGCAGTCTGAAAGCAACATTATGTAACGTGTCTGCTTAAGAATCACAACTTTAGATGACTGTGATGGTATGATGGCAAGTGAGAGGGAGAATGGCACCTCTTTTGTTCCCAATACGCAATACCCAACACCTGTTTTCGCACTGTTAGATTTGCAAGGCAGGGACAATATCACAAGAGAAGTATCACTTCAAGATTCTGGCAGAGAGCCTGAAGGTAAACACATCCAGTCACCAGGATTAATTTTTGTATTAGCAGTAGGAAGCTCATAGCAAAAGCAAATAGACATTAGACATGTGGACTCTGTCTGAGAAGAGAAGACACAAGATACATATTATTGTGATACAATAATGTAACAACAAAGACATGCATAAACTTCTATAACATTTCCAAAACTTTCTAAACTGCAGGCCACAATCTCTCTTTCTAGGAGTATCAATGAATGAATAAACAAACAATAAATAAATAATTCAAACTATCAGCCTCTTAAGGTCTCAAAAAGTCATTACACTGTTCCTTCACCTTAGAAAATCAAAACAAATTTAGCCATCTATTTTGAGATGGTACAAATAATGATGGTTCTGCACACTGATTTTCTTTGTTTCACCTCACATTCAGGAAAGTTAATTGATTTTTCTTAGCTGGGAGTTTGGGGGGAGAATTTTCGACACCACTTCAACACACGCTGGATGTTAGCATTCAGGTTAGCACAACACTGTCTCCTCAGCACACATCAGGCATGCTTCCCACTTCCCACTGTGGTAAATGAGATCTGCCTGGGGAGTCTGTGTGGAACACAGGCTCTTTAGCAAGATTCAATTGACTGGAAATGTCAGCAGGTCTTTCCTGAACCTTCAATGAAGTTTAAGTAGAAATGGCATTTAAAAAGCTTAGCCCATATGGTGGTTGCAATTAATAACATGATGTCGTTCTGGCATTGCTCCAAGAAGCTGGCATATGCACGTGAAGACCACAACGCCCTGCATGTAAGTGAGATACAGTGCACACAAACATACACACCAGTTTTAAAGAGGAATATTGCGTGTACAGTCACACAGAAAGTAACCACATAAATATACCAGTGTTCAGTCACATGTCAAAATAATCGGTGAGCTTAACCAGTGAACTTAACCTTCTATGTACAAAACCAGTGCTTGTTTTAACCCAGAGAATTATACACACAAGTTGTAAGCCTGAGGGAGTGGACTGGCCTAAATACAGACACATCCAGTGTTAGATTTAGCACCGTTAGCATGGAGCCTACAGTCACAGCCTTCTGAAATAAAATAATCAAAAAAGGCTAGTGATTTTCTCTTAGCTGTTGGATTATTCAAAATATGTTGGGAATACTTGTGAATCATATGATACAGATGCTAAAATAAAAAGGATACTGCAGTTTATCAAGTTGGCACCGTGAAAGTGTCATTTTATTTCATAATAAAATAAAAGAGGCCTCTGGGGACTGTTGTAATAGAAACAAAAATAGAAATATAATTTTTTAATAACACTGGGCACTTAAGTTATACATTCACAATAATATCCTCCAGTAATGAAAATGTATGGCATTCAGTAATCTATATTTGTGTGAAAAAATTAAAGACCACTGCAAACTTTTTGGTTTCCCTGCTATTAGTTTTTATAGGCGTGTGTTTGAGTAAAATTAGATTAAATTTGTCCCAAATTCCAAATGAAATATTGTCATTTAGAGCTTTTTTTAGGCTGACAATGACAAATGGACAAAATGTCAAAAAGATGTGTTTTTTCAGACCTCAAAAAATGCAAGGAAACAAGTTCATATTAATTTTTCAACAATACAATAACCCAGATTTTTAAGCACAGTTTTTATGTCTTGGCTCCATTTTTTCAGATTGTTGACTTCATGCCACTCAGGGTGCAAAAGTTCAAGCAGCTCGGTTTTGTTTCATGTCTTGTGACCAACCATCTCCTTCTTGATCACAAATCAGAGGTTTTCAATGGGGTTCACTTCTGAAGATTGATCCTGCTCAGTTAAGAATCATTTTTGATCTTCAATGGTCTTTGTTGTCCCAAATGTCTGCTTCTTTATCTTTTTCTTATGACCCACTGTCTTTGAAGTTTTAAGGACTGGAGGTTTTGATTCCTTTTACTTTTGAGGTTATACTATAACTGTTTTTGCCAACTATGTGGCACTTAAATTTCAAGAATTATTCCAAAAATAGTTACAGTGAAGTGTGATGTTCATGTTATTGGCATGAGGATGATAGAACTGGCGGATGGGGGGCCACTGGTCAAGCACAGTGGTCCCAAACTATGGCCAGCAGGCCAGATACGGCCGGCTCCCTGAATAATACCAGACGCATTATGATTTTTTTTTTTTTTTCCAGTCTGGTCACGTCATGCAATCGAGACTAATACATGCATAGAACATGACAATCTATTTCATAAATAGTGTTATTTAATTCATAAATAGTGTTATTATTTATTTCCTGACTTTTTATTAATATCTGGTTATATGTGGCTTTCTGGAAAACAATAAATGTTTACGTTTAGGCAGGTCTAGCAGTTTAAGTTATTGCCCCTTATATAGTGATTCTACTCCATACATTCTAATATAGGCGAGACCAACCAAGAATAAAACAAAACAATTCAGTTTACAACAGGATAATGATCTTCATGGGCAAAGGGGGAGGGTTAAAGGACATTGAAACTTAGATTTTACTCATGATAAGTTTCTCTTTATACAGTAAAAACAGTTAATCCTGCAGGATAGTTGTAATACAGAAATAATATACAAAAGTAAAAATTATTAGAAACATTTCCGTTTCAGACAGCTTGAGGCTACAGTGGGTCACCAACACTGCTAGTATCACAAAGCTGTGACAACAGTTGTTCAATAATTTTATTTGGTTGCCAACAGTGATTAAAACAAATGGATCTCCATCATTACAATTAGTTTCACCTTTAACACTACATTTGTTTGCTGCCTCAATGCTGACTGCCAACAGCAAAGTTATCTATATGTCACATTAAATACTTATGATTGCCAGCATTATATTTGTTCTAGTTGTTCATGTCAACTATAATGGTAGGTATGGGTTATAATGACAGAAGGAAATCCTAACAATGGGAGCACATTGATGTTGCGCCCTCTCAGGTGCTCTAAGGAAACTGTATTAAAGACTTTCTGAAGCATCATGTTCATTTTCACCTAAAGCCTCAGATTCATCATTAAATCTTTTGGCTGATGTTTGATGTTTAGTCATTTGTTTATTCCCCTCAAACATATCATCTATAACAGACATTTTTTCATTTCTGTTTTAAAACAAAACTATGATTTTTTTCCCCTTTTGTTTAACAGTTTATGGACTCATATATTGCCTGCTTATGGGATTTGAACTTCACCTGTTTATTTAATCAAAGTGTCTGTTTTTTGAGTCATTACTCTGAGCAGGAACCTGTGAAATTAGATGTGGAACTTCAGAGCCGTGTGCACAGCTCTGCTGTTCACAATTAAGATGACTTCAGGGGCCAAAGCCTGCTGGGAGGATTGAAAAGTACACAGTAGAAGCACTTTGATGCATGCACCGCCTTGTTTTCCACTGGGCAGATAAAGTAAATGAAGGTTGGCACAGTATAATTAAAGATGAGAAATGGAGTTGTAAACAATGTCTTCAATCCCTAGCAGAGAGCTGTGTACCTAGAGCAATTATTTATTTCCAGTCAGGGATCAAGATGTAACAGATATCATCGAACAAAGTGTGATTAAGTGTTGCTCACCTCTAAGTTCAGCAGTTCAGACTGCAGCAGATTTTCTTTTTAAATCACGACTTTCATTAAGCCAATGCAAAGAAAAACGTAAAATGAGAGCACAGGATTAACTGGGATTAATAATGCAAGGGCCAAACCAGACACCACAGATAGTACAGTATGTAATATGCCTGCCCTCCAGGCAAAGGGGCTCCTGAGAGAGGCTTTTTTCTTTTAACTAAATAAAAAAAAAGCAATGCCGTTAAAGTTCTTGAAATGAAATGATATTGTTCTTTGTGTTGCAGTCCCCAAGGTCAAAGATGCAATAAGTGTTCTGTAACTCCCCAGAAAGGTCAGAGGATAAAAAGAGCTTGCTGAGTGCTTGAAACTCTGCAGTAAAACCTTTTATGCTTCAAGCTCCTCCAAGGCTTCTCTAAAATGTCTGTATTTATTACACAACACGGAGTTCTTGCTACAGTATGAGGTCCCAGAGATTCCCATTCTGCCACATCTCAAAGCATAGACAGTCATCTTTAATGCCCTTCACCCAGAGACTGTTCATTATCACCTTCTCCTTCATTTTATACTCACCTCACCCATATAGACAATTTTGATGCTGTAATATGTTGGTTCATCTTTTAATTTACAAGACATTATGATAAGAAAGTTGCTGTACAGAAAGCAGCTTTTCAGTGCGGAAACCAGAGGCTGCTGCGTTTCAGTGATTATGACAAACATGCTTCTCTTAAGTGGCTGAGAGGACAAATGCAGGGTACAGACGTGTCCTTCCATGACACCAGTTTTAGCAAACAAGTCTGCGTAATTACTCCATCAGAGCACGGTCACAGCACAGGATGTTTCTGTGTTTGACCTGCAGGCAAATCTACCTAACCTTCTGGAAGATAGAATCTCAGAATATAATTCATGTATGAATAATTAGGTCTTCTTTATTTTGTCTTTTTTACAGGTCCCCTCTGGTCGTAGCTAAACTTCACTTCATTAAGGAGAGGTGCTTTTTTAAAGACCTGCCATTCAAAAGTTTTAGTACTTTATTTCATCTTGTTTTAATTTTTCCCACAGTGTATTATTAATGACCTAAATCTCAAATTCATCACTGTGTAAATTTCTGTTTGTGCCTTGACCCCGACAAACTTAAAATACTGTGACTAGAGTTTATGGCTATGCTAGCACCATCTGTGGCTGTATAAGCAGAGCAGAGACACAAGGCTAATTATTTGCATTAGAAAGCTAAAAGAGACAAAGTGAGACTGCTTACAGGCAGCTTTTAAGTGGTTGGTTTTAGCCTGTTATCAAGTAACATTAAAGTTGGTGTTGGTAATCAGATTTTGATACACTTTTTTGTAGTCTAGTTAAAATGATCTTTATGTCCCAATGGTAATCAATGCATGATGTGTTCTTAAAACAGAACGAAAAATATCTGCTTTCTACAGCAGGAGTAAACCTGGGAAAACACCAACCAATCCTAGTGTCTGGCAGCCAATTTTTTAAACCACTGAAATCCTGTCCTGCCGTTCTGCTGCCTTGTGCACGTACGTTTTGCCAGCAAACACTAGCCCTGATTCAATGCCTATAACCAAGAGGAATCCAACTACGCTGGAGAATGACAGAAAAACTACCTATACCCCGATTACTGGTAACGTAGTGCAAACAAAAATGATGTGCTGAGACCAGTTTGAGTCTGTGGTTTTGAATCCGTCTCGATCATATGATTGTGAATCAGTGACGCTCGTGCATGTAAGCAGGGGCGTTGTTTTGAAGGGGCTCCGAGTGTGGGAGGGCAGGGGCTAAATGGAGTCCTGTGGAGATGCTACATTCAAATTAATGCTAGTTTTCTGTGACACCCAACCCTGCCTTTAAGTTCGTCTGAAGCTGAAGGGCAATGCTATAAGTTTCACAGGTGTTGAATCATAAACCAAGGTTTTGAAAAAAATGACATATCCATTTTTAAAAAAGGCGTAAAGAACAGAAAAAAAGGGTTTTTACAAGTGATTTGACTTAAGCATATTTTTAAAAAACAAACTATTGAATCCACCATATTTGGATGGTAGATTTTGTGGTGGATACTTAATGTTAGCATCAAGCCACATTTTCTGCTAGCATTAGAATTTCTGAGAAAGGCCCACTGTGTTTCAGTTTCAGGCTACATGTAAAGTTTTCAACAGGCTTGAATTTGCATCATAATTGACTACATTAAGATAATGTTAACTTGTTGGTAAAACTAGAGCAAAATAAAGAGTCGAAACCACAAATAACTAACTTTGCAACCCAAAAACTGCCACGCAGCTAGCTAGAAAAAAAAACTTCTTAAGTCTTAAGACATTCCTCATATGAAACTTTGCAGTGCAGTTAAGTAAGTGATTAACCCTGCAGCAAATAGTTGATACAATGAATAAAAAACATTTTTGGCTCAGTCTTTAAACTATTAGCTCAAGCAGTGGAATGCACTTTACACAGAGTTGATCACAGTGTTTATGGACATAATGAAGAAATTTAAATGTACATTTGCCACCTGTCAAATTTACTGCAGATATAATAGCCTAACTGTGTGAAATATTTCTTAGTGATAAGTTAAATACAGCAAACGATGCGTATATGCCTTCATACAGCATTTAACTCACTTGGCCTAAATTCAAATTGTGACAGTATAAATACAGATTCTTCTCTGAAAGGACTCAATAAGATTTTAAGATTTTAAAACCAATTTGAAATGTGGTTAAAAAGTGTATACAAGCTTTAACAAGACAAGCATGAGTAAGATACTTTGCTTTGAGCTGGCAGCAGAATTTTAAACCAAATGAAGATGAGTTAAGGATGACTGTGCTATGCAAGTATGAGATGCATCACAATAACGTAAACAAGTTATGACAAAAGCGCGAGAAAGAAAATCCTTGGATAACCCAACCAAAGCCTTAATATGTCTTTTACTTGAAGCCCAGCTCTACCGAAGAGATAATGGAGCTGATCACAGGCACTCCTTGTCTATCTTCACTAAGCCTACGCAGATCTGAAACACTTAACAGGGAAATATCTCAAGCAAGGTGGTACAGACTTAACAGTGTAGTCACAGATCCTGTACAAGCAAAAAAGGAAAAAAAAAACAAGCAGTCAAAGTGTTTCTAAAGTTGCTCAAAGCAGCGTGTTTTACAAATGGTTGAAACATGTAAAGTGTCAGTGACAGACCTGCTCACCACTCAAGGCTGCAGCTACACTTTTATCATAACTTATACATGCTGAGGGCTGCAGAGGGGAGGTGCCACTTCACAGCTCCAATTGTTTCAAGTTGAATCCTGGCTTGGGCTTTTCTGCGATAAGTTTGGATATTCTCCAAGAAGTAAACCCCAATTCCAATGAAGTCAGGATGTTGTGTAATACATAAATAATACAATCGATTCAATGGATCTTTTTTAACCTATATTCAGTTGAACACTACAAAGACAAGATAATTATTGTTCAAATTCATAACCTGTATTGATATATATTTTTTTTAAATATTCACTCACTTTGAACACACAACAACATTCCAAAAAAGGCTGAGACAGGAGCATGTTTACCACTGTGTTCCATCAACTTTATTTTTAACAACATTCAATAAGCATTTGTGAACTGAGGACACTAATTATTGAAGCTTTTTGGTTGGAATTCTTTACCATTCTTGTTTGATGTACAACTTTAATTGCTCAACAGTCTGGGGTCTCTGTTGTCATATTTTGCACTTCATAATTCGCCACACATTTTCAGTGGGAGACAGGTCTGGACTGCAGGCAGGCCAGTCTAGTACCTGCACTCTTTTACTACAAAGCCACGCTGATTTGCAAATCATTGTAATGATTTGCAAATCATTGTATTCCGTTTTTTTTTTTTATACGTTTTACATAATGTCCCAACTTCATTGGAATTGGGGTTGTAAAAAAGGCAACTATTACATGTTACAGTATTTTTTTGTTTTCCACATAATGACCTCACCTTGTGCAGTGAAACTAACATATTGGGGCCAATACCAAAAATAATCAAAAAGACAACCCTTTTCACTTTGGCTTCACTTTCAACATTCTGGGGGTATAAAAAGTTGGTATTGTCAGAAAGTCATTCCTAGTTCATCACTCAAGCAGCCATGAACACACAACGTCACTTATCGAACGAGTAGCACCATCTGGCCATAGCGCACCTTCAGGTGGGTAGCAGACAGTCAGATGTTGCTCGTGAAGTTGGTGTGTCACAAAGTGTCATCAGCAGACTTGCAGCAAGACACAGAACTACTGGCAGTGTTCGTGACAGACCCAGGAGTGAAGCCCCACGAGTGATGGAACGCAATGATGACCAGTACCTAAGGACTCATACACCATTATGCAACTGCCACACAGCTGCAGGCCTGTTTACGAGAAGTGAGGGGTACTAGAGTTTCCAGATAAACCATTCATAACAGACTCCACCGCTTTGGCTTAAAGCCTGACGACTAATGCAGGTGACTCCACTGACACCAAGACACCACCGTGACCATTTGCTGGGGACACAAGACCATGTGACCTGGACAATGCAGCAGTGGTCTACCGTCCTGTTCACCAATGAGTGTTGGGTCACCTTGCATAGAAATGATCAGCGCATTGCTGGAAAAGGCAAGGTGAGCGATACGCTGAGGTCAACATGGTTCCCAGGGTTCACTTTGGTGGAGGAGGTGCAACAGTCTGAGCAGGCATCACCAGTCGGCGTAAAACAGATTTGGTGATTGTAGATGGCTCAGTCACTGCACATTCTTACCTCAGAGACATCATAGAACCATCATCATCCCCCAATTCCACCTGCACACCTCCAACTTTCTGTTCATGGATGATAATGCTCCACAACATCGTACCAGAATTGTCACATCTCAACTTCAGGAAATTAGATTGCCTCATATGGTATGGCCAGCAATGTCCCCTGACCTGAACCTCATAGAGCACATTTGGGACCAGCTGAAGCAAAGACTGGATGCTCGTATCCCACCCCCATGTGACCTGGCAGAATTGCATGGAGCACTTGTGGAGGAGAGGAACACATTGCCTCAAGAACAACATCATGAGGCTAATGAGGAGCATTAGATGTTGCTGTCAAGCAGTCATTGCAGAAAATGGTGGAAACACCCGCTAAATTGTTAAAGTTAATAAATACTGAAATAAGGAAAATGGTGTTTCTTCTCATTCATTAACAGTTATATCAAAGGGAACTATTACTTATTTCATTAAAATTCAAAACAAAAAGGAAAAGCACTCATGTAAATAACAATATCCCTTTCTTATTGTGAGCAGTGTATTTGTAAAATGAGTTTAGGTGATTTCATTTTCCCACTCATACAATTTTAAACAAACTGAAGCATTTGCATGTATTACAACAAGGAGAGGCTTGCAGCGATTTTAAATGAGGAGAGATGAATCAGAGCGCTTTGCAACCATTATAGGCTCCTTCCTTAAAATGTGAGGCTGAAAGCATTTATTGTTTAGAGATGGTAGAATTGATTAAGCATACCCTTATTTCTCTTCCTCTTGACATGACTGAAAACTGTGATAAAACATAATTGAAAAGAGCCAATTCCACCGGGGGGAAAAGTCCACTTGTCCGTTATTGTACTGAGAATGTAATTAAACTGTCAGACAGCGATCCTCTCAGACAAAGTGTCTTTGAAAGAAAAAGCAGCCACAAAGTCAAAACTGAATTTTGTAGAACAGATTGCTTACAAATGGAGGAAATGATGAAATGAAAGTTTAAAAAAAGTGGTAATTAGGAAGTGTTATTTGAACAGCATGATGGTAACCAGGGGGAGTGAAGGTGCAGCAGCACAGATGAATATTAATGAAAATCTGATTAAACATTCCCACGTCTTTAACTGCATATCCCACAGGCAAAGAGCTCTCGGAACAAAACAAATTAACCCGGCAATTTTAATTATCGATGCTCTGTTTTCTTTCATTCCTTGTCTGTCTCCCTGCCTGATGAGACCTCAACAACAGATGTTTTTAAGGACAAAACTAACAGCAGACTTTCTGCCCTTTGGCTGACTTCACTGGTATTCTCTTTAGCACACATTACCTTAGAAAACAGTGGAACTGCAGGATATTTCATGTGCTAATTTAACATTTCAGTATGTCAAATATCCCATTATGGTTTTCAGAAAACAAACAGTGCATATGGCTGAAAGAATGCCGCAGTTTTTTGTCTTCCTGCGTACACAATGCTGCTGTTAGAGGCTGAACTTTGTTGAAATGGTGTGTGGTCTAACAGCAAAGCACTTTTTGAATGTAATGTTTACTGCCAACATTTCACAAAGGAGCAGTGATGGCTTTAAAATGTATATCAGAAGCCCAGAAGGGTTTGTAGTATAAGTAAAAGCCCATTAAATGCTGAAGCTTTTATGGTAAACAGGAGGCTTCTTAAGGAATATCAGAGATATTAGGATGCTGGTGCCTTATGCATATGAGGCAGAATCCTGATGGTGGTTACATCCTACACAGATACAAGTCAGTTTTATATTTAGACAGAGAGATTCGCACTATTTTTCTTACATAAGATAACCTGAGGTCTGTTAAATAGGTGGGTTGAAGGTTTGTAAGGGAAAAACAGGCAGAATGGATTTTGATGTCTAAAAGAGAGGAGGATCAGTGCACTTTTTGTGTTTCTATGTTACTTTTGGAAAACTGCTTTATTTTCCTGCACCCACAGCCAGTCTATATTTTTAGTGGATCCATGCAGACCTGGACACACCTTCAGAAAACTAAACTGAAGTTTCTGTGCAGGTGAGACTCTTGACATATGCTGATTGGTTTAGCTTGCCCCTGCAGTGACAGCCTGAACACCACTCTTTCCAAATGAACCACTGATCACATATTTAATCAGGGATTCAATCTCAGCTAAACTGTGAGTTATCATGACTTTCATCAAGCGAGTCCATCTCCTCCCCTTAGTTTTTATCATTATTCTAGGCTGACGTTTGTTTGTGGTAGAGTGGTGTTGTGTGCATTCATTCCTGCATCTGGTAATCGTCACATAACACACCTGAGCATCTCCATCCCAAAGTGCACTGATCAGCCTGAGGACAAACTGTAATTACTGCTCCAAACAAGGTGACTGATTGGCACAGGTGGAGGCTTCATCGTGCGTTGATAAAGACATGTTCATGATTGCTGTTTCATTAAAGAAACCATATGTTGGATATAACCTCAAACATCCTCAGTAAAGAGATCAAAGAGGTCTATAATGATAAAATAAATTGAAATGTGTGATTACTTTAAGTATAATGTGTAAAGGCTGCACACAAGAGAGGTAGACCTGCCTGAGGTTGACTCACTTCATTATTTCTAATAAGATTATTTCTCTTAAGAGGAATAAAACCCTTAGTTCAGTTCTACAAACTTTAAATCTGGAGTTTACTTCTGGGATGAGTTTTAAAAGTCACTGCTTGTAGTCATGTTTTAAAGTCTGCATCAATTACACCTACAGGAACTCCACATAGAGCGTTGCTGTAGCTGAAGATCAGACAGTTCAGCTCACAGAGACCCCTCCAAACACGCTCAACATCTCCTGCATCTATAAATAGTGGAACTTGGCTGCCTTTTCTCACACTGCTCTGTGTGGCTGCTGCTCTTTCCCCTGTGGCATGGCCTGCCACAGCAGCACACAGCCATCCAGCAGGCTCTGATACAGCACGCAGCGCTGGTGGTCGACACCCCTGACTCACTGGATCACATCAGCCTCGCACTCTGCTTCAAGTTTGCTCTGACCTCCAGCCTGCAAGAACTTTGTAAAGATGTTGGCGGGTGGCATCATAAACCAAAGCCTTGTGTCAGACATATTTGTTTAAAACAGATGTTAATTTAAATAAAATGTTACATTTATCGCAAGACTGGGGAATGGATGCTTGCTCTGCGACAGTTTATCCTCTAATCTTATTTGAAAACATAGGAGTTCGTGTTCCAGAGGACATTTTGTAAATTCAGTTATTAAATAGTTTGGATGGCAAATAAAACTGCACATTGTATTGCATGAATCAGTGAAATAGGGTCGTTCAATACAGAATACATTAGGGACAAATAGACCGTTTTATTTGAATTCCTGTAATTGGCTGTTTCTAACTTGGATGAGTACCCCAAGACTCTGGGGACATTTGGCAAAGTGTGACAGAAAGTTTTGCAGCACAGATTTATGTTGCCAACAGACAGCAAAGCAGAAAAGATAGTTTGCCCCAAGTTTTGGTTTAATTCACAGTGAATGGCTGGTGATCCGGATCATCTTGTGCAAAGAGCTTCTGACCTCTCTTATCTCATCATGTTGGATAACAGCGCTTCCTTCCCTATAACCAGCTAAACTTTAGCGGTAATTCATTTCATCTCAACATCAGTTTGTTGGTTTTAGCATTTAGTTTATAAAAAGTATTTGAATGATGTCTTGATGCAGACTGCTGATGACATGCGAAGCCGCTGACAGCAGACGTTCAGGTTTGACACACTGCACTCTGACAGCACGTTCGCCTCAGAACCAGAGAGGCAAGAGAAAATATACAAGCTCACATCTGTGAAATCCATCCATAAAACAGTGGTCAGTGAAGACAACATCACAGAACTTCAAAAAGGTCAGGTTTAGGTGAAAGTAAAAATGAAACTTTCATGAGGATGTGGATGTGTTCCCAGATCATGAACTCTATTGAGATCAAAGTTTATGCTACCGTAAAGAATGTACGATTACATCTTCTGAGAAACAGCCAGAAGGAGTCCAAAACTTCTGACCCTAAAGTGCCTTTTGAGTACCTCTCATCTCAGTTAATGCTTTTTACTAATTTGTTAATGACTTAAATGCCTGCAATTTGAAGCTAATTCAAGGACAGCGCAAGTAGCAACCTCAGAACCAAAGTAAATATTCAGCTGTAGAGCTGCTTGAAGTGAAACGTGTAAAAACACTGATGACTTGCACTCAGTCTTGTTTGAATCTAATGTTACATGCTATTAAACCTGAACAGTTAATTAAAATTCGCTGGTAGCCCATCGATTGTTTTTTTACTACCTAATTCATATCACGTCATGTCTGGATAGGAATGCTGCTCTAAATTATTCATCAGTTCACCATGGCTATGCCTGGCTGCTGTGTAGTTCTCTCCTCACTGTAGAGCCACTGGCAATGTAGAAATACTTTAAGTTTGTGTGTCAGTATGCAGTAAAATTCATTTTTCCACACTGATGTTAAGTGTGAACATTGAGCAGCATGTTGTTTTCCATTTAAAGAGAAACACAAGATGGTTCTGTTAACGGTTCCTGTTCAGATTGATTCAGAAATTAATTTAGGAGCTTCTAGTGAAGTCCTTAAGCTGCAAACTCACGTAACACCACATCATCAAAAACTCTGTTGACAACACTTTTCACTGAGCATTTTCAGACACACTCATTGCAAACAGATGTATCTAACCCCCTCAGTCTTTGAACTCTCAGCCCATAACCCTGAAGAGCTCAGAACAAGTCCAAGTACTGAACACAGTGCCCACATAGGATATACCGGTAATCTTTGCCACAAGTTCCTTTGATTTCTGCCCGACTAAATCTCCCTCTCAACTGGAAGTGCTATTTTTGTAAAGTGAAATGAAATCACCTAAAGCACAAACAGCTTTGCCACAGAGTGAGGTGTGTGTGTGTGTGAGAGAGAGAGAGAGAGAGGCAGAGAGAGGCAGAGAGTGCTGATGCACATAGGAAATCGTCCATCATCTGTTGCATTATAAAGAGTTCCCTACTGCCACTGGGTGAAACATCAGCATACAAACTGGTCAGCATGCAAAAAGTTCTCATGGCCAAACTGCTGCATGTAGTCCACACAGAGATGTACAGTGTCAGGCACCAGCAGGAGTGGTGTAAAGTGGGCTGTCACTGGACTCCAGAGCCATGTTAACTTGTTCTTCGGTGGGGAGAATCATTTTTTACCATCAGTTTAATGTATAATTCTGGGTTTATCGTGTGCTTAAAGATTGTACGCTTTCAGAGTGCACAAGGCATTTTATTATGAGTGAGAGATGAGTTACAAGCCTCTTGAATACAGCATTGGGATGTTTTGAGCTTGCATTTTCTGCCCATGGTTTAGAACTAGAATGTGTGGTCATACAAAGGCAAAGTCTGACCTAAACCCCCACCCCCCTCCCCCCACACTCACTGGCCTGTTAAAGGTGGCAGGTAGGAACATCTGTACAACATTTATATGCACAAATCTGAATAATTTCCCAGTGAGGATACTGCAGTTTATAAAATAAAGTAAGCTGCTCTCACCTTTGGCAATATCGCCCTCTGCTGGTGTTAAACTAAACCTAGTCATTAAATTTGTCTTTCAGTCTACCAACATTTCCTTTCATCACTTTTATCATTTATAGTAAGACACTCATAAAAAAAACTGTTTCTGACTATTTGAATTTGTTTAACTGACTATCAATATTATTCAAAGATCCTCAATGAAAAACTTGACTCTTACAAGACAAAACACTAAATGCGGTGGCATATTCCTTTAAATTTGTACTCTGGGATATGTTGACCATATAATATAATAACAGGCCATATAAAACACACACCTTACAATGCACCTGTGTCTCACAGGCTGTTTAAAAAACTCTTGAGCACCAGACAGAAGCAGGAGTGCACTTCTTGAATCAAGTAATACTCTCTCATCAAATGTATTTGATGCATCCATCGTCTGGTTGCTGTGATGAAGCACCTCTCCAGAAGTGCGTGTGTCTGCAAAATATTTGTGATGATTTTGTGTTAAAAAGAAGAGTAGGGACGTCTAGACTTTATCAGTAATTTTGGTCTTACCTCGAGGCTGGAAACTGAAGCTACTGCAAAATTTATTAGCAGTCACGACAACTTGACAAATAGCACAATTATCTAGTTCATCATGATGTTTATCATCATCATCCATTCTATGACTACAGAGTCATTTTCAGATTGACCTCTATAGAAAAACTTCAAATAGAAAGTATTGATTTCTTTCCACATGAAATCATGCAGGTCCTCCCCATCGTCCCTGTGTGATATGAAGAGAAACCAGTGACATTTACTCCTGCTTCATCATAACAAACTCAACACTCACACATAAACCCCAGGAAGTTTTTGTTTCTATTTCTTATTCATGGATCTTCCTTTATTTTAACTTCTTATTTTGACTGGCTTCATTCATATCTCATAAATAGAGCTGAACATAACAGACCTGCAACATTTAAACTACCTCATCACAGGAGTGCAAACTTGTCACAGGTTAAAAAAAGAAAAAAAAAAAGGGGTGGACCCCCTTCCCACCCCACAAAGGCACAACAGCTGCATATGATGGTTGTGTGGGTTTTTTATCATTTCATCTTTCTATCATTAATTTTCAGTTATGTTCTGTATCGTGTTTGATTCTTACTTTGTGTAATATGCTATACAAATAAAAACTGCCTTGCCTTGACTTATATGCAGATTATTGGGATGTCAAGTTATTTTTTTTTTTTTTTTATAGTGCAAGATCACAGCAGAAGTGATTTAAGGTTACCTCTCTTACAGATCAGGTCTATACCCTGTTCTTTTATTTAACAGAATAAACCGCCCTTCTGTCTCTATATGAACGTGGGTTCATTTTCCTCTGCTCTCTGCATCGCGCACGGCAAAGTTCCACCCCAATGCACACGGACACACCAACACGTGCACGCACACCCAAAGAAATGAGCACACCCCATAGCGAACACGGTGTCAAGAAAAATTATGTAAAAGCCACCACAAGAAAAATGATAAAACAAACATTTTGCCACAAAGTGAATAACCAAATCAGATTACCCCCTGGTCCCTCATTTGCATTTACTGACGTCAAAACTATTTAACAAACAAAATGTATTATGTATATTTTACAAATGTCTATGTGCGTAGGACCTTTTGGTTTTTGTTGGGTGAAAATAACAAAAACTATTAAATTTAAAGAAAAAATATCCCATTAAGTAAAATATAGGGAATTGAGTGTTGTGCAGAGTTTAAGTTCTTTGGCAAAAAATCCCCAGCAAGAAACTGCAAAGGCTGATTATTCTGAGACTAAAACTCAGACTGATTACATAAAAACCGGTTCCTTTTATTTCATATAAATTGAGTATTGATACAGCCCTAAGTCTCTGCAGAGTCAAATTTTGTGTTCATCAATATCTCCCAGCATTCTACGTAAATAAAGTCATCCTGTGAACAGGCACTTAGGATCTGATGAAAGATTTCCTGTTTGTGTTCAATTTCAGAACACGGAATGTGGACAGAAGCCATTATTTTTCCTTGGCTGTGGATTCTTGGCTCCTTAAGCATCATCAGTGCCCACCTCTCGAACAAATTAAAGGTGTGTTCTCTGGCTCAAGTGACTCATCATTAGGTATCAGCTGTCAGACTGCCTGTGGAAGGTTCCATGCTGCCACTCTGTCCCTCCTCCTCCTCCTCCTCCTCCTTCTCCTCCGCAGAGTCCTCAGAGCTGTTAACCCCTGCAGCACTGAGGCTGTGGAGCTTTTCCAAAACAGACAGGAGTCTGGCTGCCAGGATGCAGACAAACAATTGTTCAGATCAGAAATATCTGGAAATTTGAAGGGTTTGAAAGAAAACGGACTTATTTGAGAAGAGTTAGGACACGACTCACCATCTGCATGCATGTGTGAAGTTTTTTTCCGATGTTCCCCGGGTGCTAAAGAGTTTTGTGCAGCTGTTGTATGAGCTCTTGTGTACTCAGCAGCAGCCTGGATCAGGTTATGTAAAGTCATTAACATAAATTTAGAAATTTTCACAACTTTCTTTTGCTCTGCAAGGGCTTACCAGCAGCGCATTTCTGTCTTTCACCGTCTCTATCGGTTGTTTATCCTGGACTTTTTGTTTGGTGTGTTCACTTGCATAGTGTTGAGTTTTCCTCATCTCATCCCGTTTCTTTGCTGTCTCTTTCTCAAACTGCCGCAAAGTCATAACTGCAAGAGACAACACAGACGGATCAAAAACCACAGGGAAATGCCGGTATATGCTGCGTAAACAATCACAATCATATTAGATCACAGATATGACTTCAGCCCTCTGCTTTAAGCTGCCGTGGGCTGAGGCAGCATGGTGCTAATCCAGGTACCTGCTTTAGTGTGCTCCCTCCTGGCGGTATTGACCTGATCCTCCATCTCTCTCAGCTTCTCAGCACAGTGGTCCTTGATCTCAGACACTCTCTCCTGCAGGGCTTAAGAGGAGATCAACAATGCATGCTTCTTCAGTACAGTCACAAAAATATAGGCTCATGCTGTATTTGGACCTCAGGGGACAAAATGCATGTTATTGCATCTGTTAGCAAATGCTCATAGACAGCAAGGAAGCAAACAGAAAAAGAGACTGAATCAGCTTGATTTGTCTTTTCTTAGATGAAACCAACGTGACAAAGGCTGCAAAACACCAAACTAAAGCGTATTAAGGTTTTCAATATAGTTAAGGCTTAACGTTTGTTTTTTTTTCCTGCAGTGCAGTGAATCTAGAAAAAAACATAACAGACAAATTTCAACGGTGTGGATTGGATGTGTGCATAGTAAAGGTAAAGGTTTAACCATGAAGTAACGGTAGTCAGTGAAAATGCTTGAAACACCCACTGCATGCAGCGTGTCCAGCAACACAAAGCACACATGCACAGTGACTAGCTGGTGCAAACAATGAAACAATCAACACCTAAAGAGCCGGATATTTCCCTCAGGACTGAGTGGAAAGTCAAACAGAGCAGAATGCAGTGTGAGTATCGCACTTAAACAAACAGGACTACACATGAATGCTAATGGTTCTGCGAACAGTTTGCATGTGAAACTATTAAAGAGCAGCTTGTTGACTAATTTGACTTATCAGTTTAAGACCAGCCAGTGTTCAGTTTCATTTGGTTTCAGCTCCCAGGTAGCCAACAGCCCAGTTTAGGGTCTGGTTTTAAAATATGTATAAAAACAATAGTTATGTGCTAATATGGGCGATGACTGTGTTTTTTTATTAGCTTTTGTTAGCTTTAGACAATTTAAAGATCTCCTCCTCGAGAATAATGGCAACAAGCAAACCCTGTTGGAATGTAAATTTTTGCACCCGATGAGTGTTTTAAAGCAGACTTAAAAATGCAGCATCTACCTATTAATGTGGTTTTTAAGTTTACAGTCTTCAAGTGGTCTCTTCAGACTATTTTGAAAGTTGAACCAGTAACTCCCGCAAACATCTACAGTCAAGGTGCTCTTGAGCATGTCACCTAATCCCCAACCACTCCAAGAAAGTTATGGAGCAGACAGGAGGTGGCCAGGTGTGAAAATGTGGAGATGAAGGGCATTTCTGGAAAGAGAAGGAGCGCTTAGCCTGCTTCCCCTGGATAAGTCAAGGTTGAAAAACAGTCATACCACAGCCACTGCCTCACCACGCTCGCTATGTTCCTGCTGGCTGAGCAGCTCAGAGCGGAGTGCCTCCAGGTTGACTTCAGTCTCCTTCAGCTGGGCCTGGAGCTCCAGCAGCTTCTGTTCAGTCTCCTCCTTCTCTGCAACAGCTTGATGGACTTCCATCCAGCTCTGCTCCAGCTCCTTTTGCTGCTGCTGCACTTTGCTCTCATCTGATGAAGATATTAAAAAGCAAAATAAGATGCCACGTAAACTCAATATGAATTACAACAAAAATGTCATAAGGTGTGAGGGTGCTCACGTTGTTCTTTTAGGTCAGCCAGAGCTTTCTCAATGAGCTCAGGGGTTCTTTTGAGTTCCTGTGCGAGTCTGTCTCTCTCTTCACAGACCAAACTAAGCTCAGTCTGAAGGTTTGTGATGCTGCAGGGAAACACAGACAAGACGGCAGAGAAAATTAAGAAGCCGATAGTCAGGCAGGGAGCTGGAGAAGCAGCTGTGCAGTGCATCACGGAGGAAGCCAAGCCCTTAATAGCCAAAGGCAACAGTTTTATCTGTTCTAACAACACCTGAAAAACATCACTTGGTAACTGCATCCTGTTTTTTTTTTTGGATTGATACTAAGAGCTTTATCTGACCAATGTAAATGTTCAGATCATATTATGATTCAACAAAAAAAGCACCGACACAGTCAGTGTGAAAATCTTGCCAGCTGTTTTAATCATATAACCTGGAAAAAACAGCACAACATCTGCTGTTTATAGCTTACAAAATGCTACATATCAAAAAGTGTAATATCTGGGATTTCACTACAAACAAATTAGCATGTTGTTGTGCCTTCGGGCTCCAAAGTAGCACAGCATGCTTTTGGCAATATTGTTGTAAATAGATGCTTAATCATGATGATCGATTCATTTAAATGGATAATTGAGGTTAGCGGCAGGCATCATGTGACACTCCAGTGTACACATTTCTACACATTTGTGTGATAAAACTGGTAAAAGTTAGAGAGAAAAACAAGACTTATAGGTGCATTTATGCTAAAAATGAGCACATACCTGTCTTCAGTGTATTCTGTATGTTTACAGGCCTGCTGGACTTTCTGTAGAGCAGCTCTCCTCATGATCAAACCTACATCATAGAACATTGAGATGTATTTTTGGGCCATAATAAAAAAAAAACAAAGCTCTGTACTATGCACATTAATGTCCACTGAAATCAAACCTTGGATGGTCTCCACTCGTCTCTTGGCAAAAGTTAGCCTCTGTGTTAAAGTATTGAGCCTTGTGTGAGCTGCATCCACTTCTGCAACTTTGCTTTTAAATGCTGAAGTAAACCTGACATGAATTTTACAGCGAGTTAAAACACTGAGGGGAGAATCAAGTTTCACAAAGTATGAATTAATCCTCTCATTTTGAAACCAGAGTGATTTATTTTACCTCTGCACTGCCTCTGAAACTGTTTGAAGACCAGCCTCTGCTTTGTCAGTCTGTGACTTCAGCTGAGAGCTTTCCTTCTGAGCCTGGACCAAATCCATCCTCAGTTTCTGGGATAAGAAAACACAAAGTCAAACAATTGAGTATCTCTCTTTAAGCCACAGTGAGGTTCAGTTTTGAAAATACTAAGCAGGTTATGAACAGCCAGCAGCTGCTCATAACCTCATATACTACTTAAACCTAGCAACGTTTCTGTGGAGTCAGCGCTGTGTGCAAGGGTACAAATTTTCAGGCATTCATCACTTTGCTATGCAGCCCAAAATTTATCGTGAATCATCACATTTTCAGACACCTACGTAAATCACATCATATGCCCTGGCTGGTACTAACCTCCTTTTCCACTCTCTCCAGGTCCAGCTCAGCTATCCTGTTATCCAAGCTGTGCTGGAGCACATTAGCTCGATGCTGCTCCTGCTGGAGCTGCTGCTCCAAAGTCCTGACCTAAAACACAGGCCAGTCAAGAACCACACTGCAGACAGTTTTAACACCCATAAGGCATCACAGCGTCATGACAAACAACAGGCCACTGATTTCATACTTTTGAAAGACTTTCATCCTTCTCTCTTTTCACTTCGATATCCTTTGAGCGAAGCTGGACACATAACTTGAACACTTTCTCTCTCCAGAGTCGAAGCAGTTGAAGGCATTCTGATTCATTCTTCACAAGTGGGTCTTTCAAGGTCTGTTGAAACACACACATATAGCACTTCAGGAGAGGTGTCACATGAGTAATTATTGCTAACCATTAACCTTTGTTTCCAACACATTATAGGGCCCTTTAGGATGATGAGTCTCTTTTCCTTCTTCACATCTATATCAAGCCACAAAAAGTTTCTCAAAATGGCTGCTGCTTTTGAATCCATCACCGCCAACAACAGTCAACATTTCCCAAACAACTATAGAATACATGCTGTCAACTGTCACAGTTTCCTATCTGAAGCCATTTCCAAGTTTATGAGGGATGGCATATATTGGGGTGAATTTAAATGCTTTTCAAAGGTAGAAAAACATTCAGCTGTGGGGAAAAAAAATTATATGTCACCTGCAGGGTCAGACCGTATATACACGACATTTAGAAAAGCACCTTGGGGGAAGTGTTCAGCCAACTAAATCACTCATGCAGGGTTCCATCATCAATCTTAAACCCTAAAGTCTGCACTGGAAAATGATAGACATGAGTGTCTTTAATGAAGTGCATTCACACCTCACACTTAGACTTCAGAAATAAAACTGAGCTTGATAACTTTGCCAGAGGCCAACCAACATATATTGATAGGAATGTGTCAGGTACAGTACAGAGACAGAGGTTTGTTTTTCATTTCCTAACACTGTTCTCCTCAGAATTTGCCTGTCTGTTGTACTCAACAGACAGCTCCATGATTATTTTTATACATGCATTACACAAAACAGCCATGATAATGACTTATGTAAAACACCCTCCTGATTTAGGGTGTAAACACCAATGCAAGGATCTTTGGTGGGAGAGCAACTGGATAGAAAATGTTTTTTTTTTGGCCAAGCAGGCATAAATGAGGCATTCAAAGTTAGACCACTGTTCTCTACTTAACACATGCAGACACCAGGTACCAGTCATCACCTGTTCACCAATTTTTGTATAAGTTGGATAACTTTAAATTTTTGTTAGGGGAGCTGCAGGGAGTATGGACCACATGTAAAAAACACATTGACCCCTACCACTTACTGCAGCTGTTCTAATATCACTTCATAAGACTTGGTGTCCAAACTTCTTTTGAGGTATATATTTTGAGGTACTTATATAGCACCAATTCATGACAAGCTTTATCTCAAGATGCTTTCCAAAAGCGTTAACAGGTCTATACCTGTAAATGATGGATTTTATTAACAGAGACCCAACATCAAGACAAGATAAGAAGTCTTATCTCATCTTAACCCACCATGAGTACAGATCTTTGCAGCATTTAGCAAGTTACAATGGCAAGGAAAAACTTCCCTTTAACAGGCAGAAACCTCAGACAGAACCAGACTCATGTTTTAGTCTCTGTAGAAATTGCGTTGTTACCCCTTTAACACCCGAGTCTCAAAATACCTGCCTGGACTTTTATTTTTTGTTTATTTTGATTATTAAATGTCAGAAAATGTCCTGTGAGGAAATGCTTTAACCTATTTTTCTGGAACACTTGTAATTTTAATTATCTGGGAATATTTTACAATTAGTGCATGTTATATGAGAGCAAACCAGTTTAAAATGGAGAAAAACGCAAAGACGGTATTTGATTTTAGAGGTTTACTGAAGGATAAAAATTAATGGTGAGTGATATGGGCAAATAGATAAATACATATCACAATAATCTGACGATATCCTACAAAAAATGCTATAAACTCTACTTGCTTATCAGGACATCTATGGATGGACAGTATTTTAGAACAACAGCTCTTGTTTATTTTTAGAGTGCTTCATATATCTTCTGCAAAACATTGCCCAACAGTATTATAAGACAATATTTAACAACAACGAACTTAAAGTTGTGTCCAGGCTGTACCTAAATCACAAGATAATATGCCAAATCAGGTTTGCGCAATAGTATCTTAGTTAAGCTTTTGTAAAAGTAAAAAAAAAACTGTATACAAATAACCTTAAATTAAGATGACATCAAAATTTAATACTAATTAAATATTTTAAATCATCCGGTGAGACAGGAGTCTCCTACATACTTCCTCCATGTCATGTGACTAAATCCTGTCCACTGATTGGCTTCTGAGGCACGCAATCAGCAAACAAGGACTTTCATTGAACAGTATGAATACTCGACAGTGTAAAACTGCACATTGTTAAAGCAACATCTATGATACTATTGTAGACGAAATATATCGCCCTATCGATAAAAACACTGGAATGGAATCACTGCAATTACCATAATGACCACATATTGACTGAAAGAGCAACATCTCAGCTTTTACAAGCCCTTGGAATTTTTCAGACTGTGCAAACTGTTTAGGAATAATAGTCATTCAAAGTGTGCTTGCACGAATGTGTCAGCACCAACACATTCGGAGTTAAAGAGCAGACACTGCTGGCAGAAAAAAATCCAGCCACAAATAAAATAAATTCCACAGGAGGAGCTCATGTTAAGAATGCATCTCTCATAAAGGCTGTTTTTTATAAAAAGCTGTTCAAACTTAGACAGGAAATCATTGTTTTAGTCAGAAAGCAGCCACACTGCTCAGCAGGCTTGTATCATCCATTGCAACCTGAGATGAAAAAACGGACCTTTTTCACCATGTTCTCTTCTTGGAGGGCCAGTATCTCATTCATAGAGTTAAGCCTGATGGTCAAAAGCTCTGAGGTCATCTGAAGAGCTGCTTTCTCTTGGTTCAGCCTCTAAAGAATAGAGAGCATTGGAAGTAACATGGGTTATGAAAATTAAATAAGGTTAATTCAGGAATCTAAGTCATTTGCTCTGTATCTCTTTTTTAAAGCTGCTGAAGTAAGTTTTAAGTTTCTTCCTCGAAGCAATTACTTTACTGTAGGCTGATTACAATCAATACTGTTTATATGGTCTTCACCTCCACAGCGTCATTTAATCGTTCCTTCTCTCCTTTCTCCGGGGCAAGCTGGCCGATGTAATTTCTGAGGCTGTGCAGCGTTGCTGATTGTGTCTCAAAAGCTTGTCCCATTTGGCTGAAAAATAAACAACATATCCAACAGGAAAATTAGTGAATCTGACTCTGCAGTGCTATAGATCTTCAGCTCTTGGTTTAGTTTTAGAACAATATCACACCTTAGGTTTTCTTTGAGCTCATCTCTCTCCTTGGATACCTCCACTAGAGTGTTCCTTAGCTGCAGCAATTCTGAGGAAACTGAGTGAAGTTTGTCATGTAGTTCCCTGTTAGTTTTGATTGCTGTGTCCAACTCTGCACAGTGGGAATTGTTCAACTGTTGAAGCTGTAAGTAGGAGAAACAATTAGGGCTGCAGGATATTGGAAAAAAATGATATTGTGGTATTTGTTTCCTGTGATACATTGCAATATTTTTTTAAGTTTGCTGCTTCACTCTGTTCAACTGAATTCTCCCAGTCTCTCGCTGCCTCTGTGAACACTATTTGCATTTGCAAAGAGTCTTGATCATGTTGATATTTTTTAATTATTGATACTGATTAAAAATATTTCCTGCAAGTGATTCTTCTCACGTAAGGTCAGACTTTTTTAATAACACACTCCTGCACAGAGGTTCCATCATTTATGTTTTCCTCCACAACCAAATAATATTACGGGCATATTTATTATTCTGTTAACATGCTGTGTCCCTCCAGCCTGCATGCAAGAGCCAGGCACACACAGCAGGAGCGCGCACATACATACAAGCTGAGGATATGCACAATAGCTCAATGAGTTTATCCTCCTCATGCGTTTTGCCTTTTTTTGGGTTAAATTATCTTTTGCCAGGGATGGGAATCAATGAAAAGTAATGTTTAGAGATATTTCTAGAACAACCACGATGCATTAGTGAAGATGGTCAGCCTTGGAAAGAGAAAAAGGGTAATTTCTTCAGGAAGCAAAATAAACTTTAAGCAGTGGATTACTTAAACATTAAACTTTGACTTTTTCAAGTTTTAATGGCAGCTCATGAATCATAAAGTGTGGAAAGGAAGACGTGACATAAACAATAAAAGTGGCTAACAGAAGATCAAAACTTAGACCTTTAAAAAAAAAACAAAAAAAACAGTACCGCTCCCTCTCTCTCAGTTGCTCAACCACTCATGCAGCAAGTCGCTCTGCTTGACCTTGATAACAGCAGTTGAGATGACAGAGGTAAAATCTATAAATGGATGCTCATTTAGATCTATTCGTTATGTGATTGGGTGTAGACAGGCTACTTAAACTTAATTGAAAGGCTCCATATATATTTTTCGTCTCCAAAAGGTTTTTTGTTCTCACATCACTTAACTCCTGATGTGACTACACGAGATCCACACAACACACTGACATGATATATCGTGCAGCCCTACAAACAATGGAAATTCTGAAAAATATACCCCGTCGCACTTATCTCCAAAAAGGAGTTCTCTTTTCACCTGTTAACCTTCTGAAGATGCTCAGATGGGTATGAGAAAAGCAGTGTATCACATACTCCTTGTTCTTATAAAAGACACTAACTCAGCAGAGCAGAGGCCCACTGACACTGCACTGCAAGGCCTTGAGATAAACTTTGTTGAAGTAGGAAGGTTAATGATGTTTTAAAATTCCTCGCAGTGGTGTGCTACGCACCTCAACCTTATGCTTCTTGCGCATTTCCTCCAGTTGTTCTGATAATTTAAGAGTCTGCTGTTTAGCTTCCTCTTCAGCTTGTAACCTGCCCATTTCAGCTTTCAGGACAAGCTCCCGGGAGTCCTCTTCACTCTTCTCAAAAGCTCTTTGCAGATTTGTAATTTCCTTACCAGATTCTCTTTTCAGTCTTTCAAGCTGCAGGAAAGAGAAATGTTAAATACAGATGAACCCTTGTATTTAAAATAAATTGTTGTGAAACTTGCTAAATCAAAATTGTAAGATAAAACAAGCTTTATATAGACAACAAGACTGTCTAAAAAAGCCAGACTCCGACCAGCTGAAATGAGATACAGAAGGCAGCAACTCTCAGGTGGTCTTTATCAACAGTGTCGAAATGAAATGTTTAGACAGTAAACAGCATTACCTGTGAGCTTATTTTCTCCTTCTGTGCACTGCTTTCACTGAGTTCCTCTTTGGTTTTGCACAGTTCAGTCTTGGACTCATGCAGCTCTTTGTGCATAGCTTCCAACTCATGACTCTGTCTGTTAAACAAAGGTGATACCATGCTCAGCTTGTTCAAAATGATTCATCACTTGTCCCTGACGTGTTATGTAAAAGAATGTCTGGCCAAACTGTAGAATTACTTGATTGCATAACGACATGAGCGTTTCTCCTACCTGGTCAGTGTGCTATCGTTGTGCCTCATTTCTTCCCTGTGTCTCTCTACAGTCTCCTTCAGGGCCTCTACCTGCCCCTTCAACCTTTCAACTTCAGCTTTGTGCCTCTCTGCCTCCAGCCACCACTCCGACTCGCATCTGGCCCACTGCTCCCCTCTTTCAGCACATCTGTAATTCAAAACAACCAGCTAGTCTTGCACCCAAAGTAAACATGCATCTAATTTACACCATACAACAAAATATGGCAAGATACCTTGTCCTGGGGTCTGGTGGGTGAACCACTGCACCTCTGTTTTCTCGTTGAGACATCCTGATCCTCTGATTTTCCCTCTTTAGCTCCAAGATTTCCTGTTGGGCCTGTGATATAGCGAGCCAGGGGTTGGAAGGACTGGAATTCCCTGATGGCATCGATGTTGTGCTTGGGTCAATCCAATAAATGGGTGCTGATGCGTCCTGGATTTTTGTGATTTTGTGTGCTCCGGTAGGCTGGGCAGTCGATGCGAAATGCGATGGAGGTATTAGCTCTTTTTGGGTGCTTCCTAAATACATTGAATAAAGTTGGTCTTTATTAATATTATATTGTGATAAACTTGCCAAGATTTACTTCTCTGACAACCTCTTCTTTTTACTTTTAGGTTGCTGCCTGGGCTCACGGAAGCAAACTTAATGAATAAGAATGTTTTATTTGGGGCCAAATGCAAGCAAACTCCCACCACTGTATTCATGTGGGCTTGAAAACTTCACTGAGAAAAAGAGGCAACTTACCTGCAAGCGCGGATGAGGTAAAGTCACTGGGCACTATGAGCCTTTCTTTCCCTAAATTGAGTCTTTCCATAGCCAATACAAATCGGAGACGTCTTCAGGTAACCAGGAATAATCTTGTGGATATTTCGGTATCGGTTAACGTTGATTCTCCCGCGAGTCACGTCAAATATTGTTACCGTAGTTACGGCTCTCTAACTAACCTTCAGAAATCACCGCTACACTAATTTTGTGAGCCTACTGATAATGCTCAAACAATAAGTCGATTTAATGAAAATTCCGACAACCAAGGCATATATATGTGTACTTTTGTATTAACTTGTTTATACGAACTTATCTATTGAGCATAAAAACACAGAAATCCCGCGGTGCACCACGGGAAAGAGGAGGAAAGCTTGCGATTCAATACAGTATTTTTTCCTAACCTGTGTCTTGCAGGGAATTTTATTCCCCTCTAATATTGTCTTTGAGTGAATTATATTGTTTGAGATATTTCAGTGGCCCTTATCAAATACACTGGATAGTTGAATTTTTTCAGAGGACTATCAATTCGAGAACACAACTTGGGTGAAGATTTTCCTGGCAGACTATGCTCAGGACAAAACAGATCGACAAACGGAACTTTGTTGCACATGGGTGGAGCGTGGTTTGACATAAGTGTTGTAGTTCATAGCAGTGAGCTGTGATTGGATGGACAAATTAAGAAAGAATTCTGAGAGAGAAAAAAGATTATTTTAAGGGAAGGAGAGAAATGCATGCATGAAAAGTGACTGATAACCATGGTTACTGGCTGAGAACTTTGAAGTGGGTTGGACACCACGTGCAAACGTCAAACCTGCCTTGATGTAGAAAATTCCAGATTCTCATTATAAGCACAGGAAAATTTTTAATGTGACATAGATTGGGGGTATATACCACTTAAAGTATTCAAAGTTGTGAATCATTGTCATTTTATTTTTGCATATTCTGACACTTATTTACATGCATTCCAGCTTGAAGCATCAAATCCTGCCCAAATACATGTGCACAGGATTAGTAGTATTTACTGTCCAGAAGACTGAGGAGACTAAATCCCTCATATTATCGTTTTCCCTGCTGCTATTTTCCTCTGGTATATCAGCAACCAATGCTCTTGCCCAGGGTGTGTCATCTTCTTCAAGTCTGCCATGACCTACTTTTCCCTTGGGTTTCATCAAAGTTTAATTTCATCTAATTAAATCTGTATTTGAGGAAATGAGAGATTTCAGTTGAACTCATTTACATTTATT
Organism: Labroides dimidiatus; assembly: GCA_030710495.1. Lineage (NCBI taxonomy): Eukaryota > Metazoa > Chordata > Actinopteri > Labriformes > Labridae > Labroides > Labroides dimidiatus. Next base: position 14,779,169 of record CM061159.1, read on the forward strand.
TTCACATATTGATATAGCTTGACAATTAAATTCGGTGCAGAGAAAGGATACCACTACATTTATCAAATAAAAGGAGTACACTACCACAAAAGACTAAGAGTATTAATCTCCGAAAGAATGTAGACCTTTGAGATTGAGGTTGTTGATTATGGAGAACAGTTGGAGAGCCATGCATTATTTTGGTCAAGTCTCCTTTCAGCTCTTACCACGTACTGCAGCAGGTCCTAAAGAACAAAGCACAGGAAGAAGGGGATCGGAAGGGGCCACCGGGAATAGAAAATAGAGAGAAAATCGAGACAATACTGACCCTTATTAGAAAGAGGGCATAATTAAGATGCAGCTCTGTTTCTTTGAAGAATACTTAAGAGCGAATCAAGGTGGAAGTTCACTGCCTGTGGTGTTTGAAACATTTACTAAAAAAGAGCATTTTGGGGAAAAGAAGATTGAGGCAGAATTGTAAACGGTCATGAAAATTACATTTAGCTCCTCCTGGGGGATCCTCAGGAGGTCTCAGGTCTCATGTGATACGCTATCCTGTTATTGTGATTTTGTCTTCCCCAGGGTCTCTACACCCTGGAGTGTGTCTGGGAGGAATACTTATCAGTTGCCCAAACCAGGGCAGGATTGGTTTGACTGGTGGAAGAAGAGGAGGGTTCTCATATTCATGAAAAAAAATGCAGGTAAAAAAGTATATTGTGCCTTACATGGCACCATGGCAACAATCCCCTTGAGTGCAGCTCATCCAGAGATGTGAATCTTTTCATTATAAAAAGGAGTAAAGATGTTCTCCCTGCATCTTTTAAGGACACTGGATATCTTGGCACGCCAGCAGCAGAATCTGCTTTGTCTTATTCCTCTCAAATCAAGCTGATTCAGCATAAAGTTCATGTGGAAGAATTCTCTGTGACTGCAGATATCTTGTCTCTAAATTAAAGTTTCCTCTTTGAAAATATGTTTTTTGAGCTCTTCGCATGCCCTGAAGAAAATGATAAGTTCAGCACATGATGGTAACTTTGAAAATATTTAGTTTAGGCTAAATTTAAACCAGGGGTGACCTGAGTTACATTATTTGTACACTTGCTTACATGACGGCTTACAGGGTAATACTCTCCCTGTATTTACATATTTGTATGTTATACACCTTGTGTTTTACACTATACATATCAATCAGAGATTTCTCTCTGGATCTATATACAACGCTCGTCTTGCTTGTGCAGCCCAGCTTGAAACAGGCATAAATAGGATATATCCTCTTTAAGGTCGATCCCTCAGCGCCATACATGCACAAATCACAGCCCCACAGCTTTCGCCCGAGGGTATGATATAAAAAGCGTATGCTGCGAAAAAAAGGTGTCTGATGTGTCAGCAACTGTCTGGACTTCAGCAAAAATCCCACACTATATAAAGAGGAGGATTTTAGTGTGTGTTAAGACAGATTTGAGTGTGATTTATCTAGTTTTCATGTCAGATTGCAAATTTGTATAAAAAATGTAGTTACATAACATCTCAGTTTGCCTCAGCTCATCAGCTGCATTATCTTCTAAGCAATGTTCAGTTTCAAAGACACAGCTGAAGACTACTTTTACTCTCTGTCATACCTGTTGTCATTTAACTAATAAAAACATTTTTTTTTCATCAAACAATAATTTAAATTTCACAGCTGTAGAAAAGGACTATTAATACGTATTTTACATCTCCACTCAGCTTGATGGAGGCAGTGATGTTTCAGAATTTAAGAATTAGGAATGTAAGATTGATATGTTGCCATTTTGTTGTGCTTACAGGTTAAAGAAGACCAGCTACACAAGTTAAAATTTTGAGAGATCAATAGGGATAGAAACTTAATGTTATTTTGACATATTGGTGTGAATGTGCACACACAACTTCATGTCACCCCTGCATAAGTAACATAGAATATACTACTACTACTACTAGTAGTACTACTAATGATGATGATGATGATGTTTATAATGATTCATTCATTCATCCGTCTTCCATACCACTTATCCTGATCAGGGTCGCAGGTGGCTGGAGCCTATCCCAGCTGGCTTAGGGCGAGAGACGGGGTACACCCTGGACTGGTCACCAGTCAATCACAGGGCTGACATAAAGAGACAGACAACCTTTCACACTCACACTCACACTCACACCTACAGGCAATTTAGAATCACCAATTGAGCAAGCACATATTTGGACTGTGGGAGGAAGCTGGAGTACCCAGAGAGCCCACGCATGCACGGGGAGAACATGCAACAGAAAGGCACACTGTGCCTGAACCAGGAACCTTGTTGTAGTGAAGCAATCGCACTAACAGCTGCGCCACTGTGCAGCCCAATAATAATAATAATAATAATAATAATAATAATAATAATAATAATAATAATAATAATAATAATAATAATAATAATACAAGGACATCTTCTCTGTGGCAGCAACCATCTGTTTTTTGAAGTAGGGTTTAAAGCCTATCCTTGTTGGCTGCTGTATTGGAAATGCTGAACTCAGCCTAACTTTATTCAAGTGAGGAGAAAAGAAGAAAAGAACAGGAGTTGAGGAAGGTTTTCAACCTCCATGCTTCCAGCTACAGCATGCCCTATGTGATCATAGAGCTCTGCTGTGCCTCTGATCATACAGTTAGTGTTGTGTCATAGTTGGGGATGGGATGTCCTTCATAGGGGAAACCAATCATTTCTCCAGCCTGCAATACTGCAAACGCCTGGATTTTAAACTATGATGCAAACATGTGAAAAAACTGGACAGACTGTATTCTTGTCCTTATGTTAAAAAAAGACTTGACAAATAATCCCACTCAAAGAACGCACTGATACTATTAACTACCTGGTTTTACAATGGCTTGCAAATCCCTTTTAACCTATATTCAAGTGAATACACAATATAATTCAAACTGATAAACTTTTTTCCCCCAAATAATCACTCATTTTGAATTTGATGCCTGCAACACATTCCAAAAAGTCATTCACAAGCAAGGATGGGGCGAGGTTCACCAATATGTGAACAACTGCGTGAGTAAATAGTCCAACAGTTTAAGAACAATGTTTCTTAACCTACAGTTGCAAAGAATCAGGGCATTTCCTCATCCACAGTCCATAGTATCGTCTAAAGATTAAGAGAATCTGGAGATCTCTCTGCAAGTAAGGGGCAAAACATACATTGAATGCCCATGACCTTCGATCCCTCAGGCGGCACTGCATTAAAAAAAGGATATTACCATGAAGACTCAGGAACACTTCAGAAAACCATTGTCAGTTGACAGTTCACAAGTTAAAACTCTGCCATGCAAAGCCATATCTTAACAACACCCTGAAATGCCGCCGGCTTTCCTGGGCCTGAGCTCATCTGAGATGGACTTATGCAAAGGGGAAAAGTGTGCTGTGGTCTGACGAGTCCACATTTCAGATTTTTGGGGAAAATCATGGAGGTTGTGTCCTCTAGGCTAAAGAGGAAAAAGACAATGATAACAATCTGTATTTTTATCAGTGCAAAGTTCAAAAGCCAGCATCTGTGATGGTATGGGGGTGTGTTAGTGCCCATGGCATGGGTAACTTGACCATCTGTGAAGGCTCCATTAATGCTGAAAGGTACATACAGGTTTTGGAGCAACATATGCTGCCATCCAAGCCATGTCTTTTTCAGGGATGTCCCTGCTTATTTCAGCAAGAAAAAGCCAAGACACATTCTGCACGTGTTACAACAGCGTGGCTTTGTAGTAAAAGAGTGCAGGTACTAGACTGGCCTGTCTGCAGTCCAGACCTGTCTCCCACTGAAAGTGTGTCGTGCATTATGAAGCTCAAAATACAACAATGGAAGTTGTACATCAAGCAAGATTGGGAAAGTATTCCACCTACAAAGCTTCAACAATTAGTGTCCTCAGTTCACACACTGAAAAAGAATTTTAATGAATTCTATGCAGCTAATGATTGTTATCATCTAAAATGTGCCAAATCACAGGAATTTATACACAGCGCAGCCTCCAACAGCAGGGTATGTATTTGACTTGCATTTAATCCAATATCTTTGGAAACTTAAAAAAGTTTTATGCTGGATAAGGTGAATTTGTTTTTTTGATTTTTTTTTTCACTTTTGGGTGTAAACACTTGTTTTTTTATATTCTTAATAGTATTTCATTTATGCTATTTGTTCTCCATTTTTCTAACTATTTGCACCAACGGATAAAGAAAAATTCCGTACAATGTAAGAAAAATAATCAAACAAGCAAACTTGGCAGTAAATATGATTTTGATTCTGATTAGCTTAATGCTTTCAAAAGTGCAGACCACAGTCTTAAAGATGTAATTTCGTTTTTGGATCCCACAGGCAACCGAGCTCATCCTCCTGCTGGATGACTTGCTGCCACAGTGATCTTGTAGCTCTCTGCTTTGGTTGAGTGAATAAAATTGCAAAATTGGCTTTGCTTTTTTTTTTTTTTTTTTTAATGTATATTTACATTTTTATTTATGCAAAGGGACACACAACAGCTCCTCAGCATTGTGGCTAGCATTTTGTTTCCCCTTACAGCACAAACTAGATGTGACATTTTTTTGGGATGCCGATGGTATCTTTACAGAATTTATAATCTTGAAATCTTACTAACAACTGAGCTATGAAAAATCCATCCTCTGTACAGTTTGTGCCTTGGGAAACAAGCTTAAGTTATTTTGTGTACCAGGCTGTAAAAATGATTATTATTACTGTAATAATTGGCTCTCTTTGGAATGGTTTATGGTACTTACAGCACCAACCTTTCAGTGAAAGCTTGATGAATTGCAATTTTTAGAACATCTTCATGCCTTGCAGCTTGAATGCAACATTACTGGTGTGGTGTGACTTGGTGTGGCATGACTTGGTGTGGGGTGTCACGTCTTGGTGTGTTGTTTAAGGTTTCCAGTACTTGCGGAGCAAGCCTCAAACTGACAAACAATGAACTGCAGCATTTCCTCAGAAGCCTCACAGCTGGGCCACCCGGGTTAAAAAGCCTGGACACGCCCCTGATGGAAGGTAGCTTAAAGCTTATAGGTTTGAGTGAATTATATTGATGATGCTTTGTTAAAAGAGGGCGAGTTGGAAACTGTAAGCATTGTAAAGACGTACTGGAGAAAGATTTTGCCTTGGTTTTGTTATCTAATCACATTGTACCAGACTTGCTAAAAGACCCATGCCAATTAGATGTAATGTATTCAACAGCACATCGTCTCCCCTTGTAGTCCTGCGCTCGTCTTTAAGAGCCTCACCAATTTATCTGGTCAACGGATCGGTATTATGGCCGAACACAAAGCAGGGAGCGCGTGAGTGCTGTCCGAGGTTAAGGTGGTTGCTTAATGGTTTCTAAATTGGGATTTCGTCGGTTGTTGGAGGGTGAATTTAATGCACTGGCGTATCCCGGTGGTTGCCTAGTAACGCGCTGGCAGTGGGCGCCGTACAGAGATCTCTATGGTGGGCGCTCCATTAAAATCGTTGGCGCTCCTGACCTTGGCGTCGTGAATGCGCAAAGCACACAGGCTGTGTGTGCAAAGCAGGAGAGATAAGAGTACAGATCTGTGTGTTTGATACTAGAACAGGGGGGAATATTTCACACACAGCCACATTGTCTCACAGGCAGAGAGTGACGGGCATGGTATGGAGGAAATCTCGAGATGGAGCGCGTATTATCAGCTTCTGTAAAAGCAGGTGAGTTAACCTAGTGATTATGTCTGCTTTTTTCACCGTGGGACGATCTTTGTTATGATTGAACACTGTCATCTTGGACAATCATTTCACCTATGGCGACTCTGAACGATAAGCCATGCTGCATCATATGTTAAATCGTTATTTTCCCCTTTTTTCAAATATTACACCATCTTAGACCTAGATTAAAGAAGCTCCTCAGTGCACACACACTACAGCAGTTTGTCGATGCTATCAGGGCTGTGGCTTGCTTTTCAATGTAGGTCTGCATTCATTCATTTTTGGAGCACCGGTCATTATGTTGAGAGCTACCTGCATGTTCTCCATAAGGTATTCTCTCTGCATCAAGCCCTACTCTTGTTTGTTGCTTGGCTAAATAAGGGGGGATTTGGGGAATCCGGTGAAACGGGTTGATCTGCACAACAGTCGAATTACAAGGGCATCAGGAGCCCAGCTCTGTTGTTTGACATGCCAAGCTCCTTCTCAAAATGCTTTCATGTTAAGGGGCCCCAGGCTACTTGAAAATAATCGATGTGATGTTGTCCCAGAGATTTTTATTAGTACCGAATTGGTGTTGAGTTGTGTGCCTGTCAATGACGGAGGTGTACAGATTGTAATGGTGGGAGAGGTACACGATTATAGCAATCGTTCTAATAGGGCTGCAATTAGGATCAAGTCACTCACATGGAAAACAAAGTATTTGGTTTACAGAAAACAAACATTTTTGCAATACACTACTGTGATGCACAATCACCTGGCTGCTATAGTCTATCACATAATGTGTAATGCTTGAGATGATTTTGTGTGGGGTTTTTTTTATATGAGTAACTGGTGTGATGTATGCAATTAAGTATTTGTTACTCTCCTCTCCCCTAACAGGCTTGCAGGCTAAATTTAAACTAAACTAAACTAAACTTTTGAATCAAACTTGATTGCATGATAGTTCACACTTGTTACATGGTTCATTTTGCGTAAGCCACAAACGTTTTGTCCACATCAGTCCTCTTACAGGGTAAAATTTAAAAAAAAGGATGCTGTGTGGCCTGTTGTAAAGCTGTGAAAATCTGAAAGAGAAAGTCCCACATAGCTCTATAACCTACCCTCTGCTACAATGATTCAAATTAGGGGTTTGATTTGATGTCAAACTCAAATCCATTGAAACTAATTTGGTGAACCCATGTGTAATTTAAAAGGAAGCACTGCTAGTTTTAAGAATTCATATCATCCCTTTGATCTACAGCAGTCCCGGCAGTGTCTAATGTTCCTTCTTGCAGGGCTGCATTATAAGCCTTAGACAGCTAACCAAGTCTGATTGGTAATGCCTTCTATACAGCCCGTAACGGCTAATTTCATAATTGCTAATGATTTCAGAGCAGGTTTTGTATGAATAGAGATGATTTCTACCTCTGGATGATTTATTATCAGTATCAGCTCAAAACCAAAAGATATGCCCCGATCTACACTGTAAAAGGGGGGAGAAAAAAAAAGAAAAAAAATGTTCTTTATCTTTTCCATTTTAATGTCTAGGGAGCCGTTCATCATTGTCACATAACAGATATGGAATGAAACAAGTCCTGTCCTCCTCTGGCTGTGGGGAGCTTTCATAAGTGTTAATTAATGCAGACAAAGCTGGCCCAGGGCAGAGATGTACAATATGTCTCAAATGAACTTCACTGATACTACTCAGATTTGTCCTTTTCTCTGAAAAAAAGGCCAAACTGTGATGATGTTCATATAAGCTAATGTTTTAATGCACACCTGTAAAAAAAAAGACAAGAGCTGCTTTTAGTTGTCTTCATTTTTCCTGCTAGTGTAAACAGTTTGCTGCAGGGAATGAGAAAAGCAATGCATCACATCTATAGCTAATTAGCTCCTCATATGAGAGGGGAAGGAATTGTCCCCTAACTTAATGGCAACTGTAGCTTCATCAGACTGATAGAAACCCATTTAGCTGCAGTCTTTCACAATGCTGGAGGCGGTGCTCATCAATAAGTTTGATTAGGTTAACAAGCTTGTTTTTGCTGTGTTCATTGACGAGCCAGTGAAGATCCTGCTGTCGAGCTTATTATGCTAACTGCTTCCCTAGCCTATGAGGATGGAGGGGGATGCATTTTGGATTATGAAGTCGTTAATTGGAGGAAACTCAAACACAGTTAGCCTTTGTACTTCTCCATGGGTGAGCTCACATTTAAAACCATATTTTACAAACAGTATTCACTTCAGGGTTGAATGGGTATTTGAATGTTTACTGGAGCATGCATGCCAGTGAACAGTTATTACCTGGCATCTCACAGAAGCTCTATAACCTGCAGTGTGCTTAAAAACTGATCATGTATACCCAAAGCTAATATTTTGTGTCATTGTGCCAAACAGGTGCACTGTAATGACATAAACATTCAAGACCGGGGAATATTTCAATTAAACATCTTAGTAATCTTGGTTAAACATCTTAATAAACCATAACTTCACATTTTTCAGTAGAAAAATGAGCATTTTTATGGAAAGAGGTAAGAAATGACTTTCAGCAGTTAAGGCTACATTTTTTCTTAAAAAGAAGAAAGGATTCCTTTATGTATGATATTAAATTCTCATGCTGCCTTGAAGCTGTCCTCAAGTCTCTCAATTAACCTGTAATTACTCTGCTTTATAAGGAGAGAGATTGTGCTTGTGTGGTCCCATCAGACATGTTTGTTCAAAGACGCTTCCATTTTGCATTTTCATCTCAGCTGGCAGGGCTGCTGCTGCTGACAGACACAATAAAAAAAGCAAACATTCCCAGTTTGTGATGTGAGATACTTGATGTTTTTGAAGCATAACAAACACTGACACATCACATATTTCTCCCTCTGTGTGGTCCTTCTAATCTCTCGTCTTTGCATATTAAGGATGTGCCAGTGTGTGCTCACTCCACTTTGTTGCTTTTATATAAGAAAAGAGGTGCTTAACACCTTTTATCTTGAGATGCTTTTGCAGCATCACTCGAACATCACTCGAACATCACAGCAGATGGATTTTTCCAATTTCGCCCATCGCCTCCTCCACAGATATATGGTGATCAATATGTAGTAATTTATATATTTCAAAGCTTAGATTGGCTCTTTCAGGGAAGCAATTTGTCCCAGAGGGTTTTCTTTTTATCCTTTAGGATAAGACATGCTGATTTCAATCATATTTTAAGGGCCCTAAGATAAAGACGGAGGATCACGTTAAATAAAACAGTGCGACATGAAACACAATAGTACCATATAACTTGCACTCAATGTGATATAATTAGGGATGCATCGATCCCCATCCTGGTATCGGGTAGGTAGGAAAGGTCCGATCCGTGTTGCTGATCCAGGCAACCAGCTCCATGCCTTTTTCTAACCAGCGCTCTCATATTTTTTACTAGAATTTCTGTCGTCACTTAGAGAATTTGACACTAAGGTTAAATTATTATTAAATCAAACAAGGTTGTTTGCACTGTTTTGTCACTTTGTTAATAGAATGTGGTTACAAAGAGTTGTGTAACAGTTTTGTACTTGAAGGTTCCCTTTTAATGCACTTTCTCTGTTTTTTTGCTGCATTACCAGACTAAAGGGTATAAAAGCTTATGACTGAATATTGAGTTCTGAAGCTTTTTTTTTAACCAAACTGCTGGTAAACATTTCAGCACTTTATAGTTTTAATAAATATCAACTTCAGTAGTTCCATATGTGCTCATTTTTGCCTTTCACCCAATGATACAATAGGATGTAGCAGCATATTAGAACACGTTGATACAAAATGATAAAACATATGATGTGATATGATATGATATGATATGATATGATATGATATGATATGGTATGACAGAACAGGACAATTTTCTGTCACCATAGGGGAATTCCCTGCCATCATCAGTTCACCAGTTACACGTTGGTTAAGCTATTTTCACATTGTTTTAATGTCATCTTTTGTCATCTTTATAATCATCTCCTTTCAGATTTCCATACAATGCGATGAAAAGTGGGAGTTGGGGCGGACTGTACCGGGCTAAGGTGTATTTGGATTTGATGACCGTTGGAGCCAAAGGCCCTGTGAGTGATGCCTGTTTGAGGGTCTTGGTGCAGACGGACTAAGCGGACACTACAGTGTGCTTTTGTGCTGTGAAGGGCACTGTCTGGCCCAGACCATGTGGCTGGCTACATTTAGAGACCATCTGTTGCCTGCACACCTGCTCCATCAGCAAGGGACTGTTACCATCACCCACTGTGCTCTCCTCTGGTGGATACTATGTTCTTGCTGGTCATTTACGAAGGCAACAAGCCAGAAATTCTACCCATCCGTGACCACCCAGTTTGGGAAACTGCGAGGCCTCAGGGTTCCTGTGCCCAGCGAGGTGCTCAGGCCTGTTGATCAGTATCTGGGGGTCCCCTATGCTGCTCCACCTGTTGGTGAAAAGCGCTTTATGCCCCCTGAGCAGCCCTCTTCCTGGTCAGGGGTAAGGAATGCTACCCACTTTATGCCTGTGTGCCCTCAGAACATCCACAACACCGTGCCAGAGATCATGATGCCAATATGGTTCACTTATAACCTGGACACGGTGGCCACATACATTCAGGATCAAAGTGAAGACTGTTTGTATCTGAACATCTACGCACCGACGGAGGAAGGTGAGTTGGTAATAAGTACAGCAATGAATTCTTCATGTCCATTGGTCACTGATATTGTGGCCCATGTGGTATTACCATTAAGCATGTGTGCGACTGATCATTGTTCATTTCATTGCTGCCCGCAAAGGCTGATTTACCATCCCAGCTATGGCATCCTTGTTCTGCCTGTTCAAATATTTTTCAAATTATGCAATGACTGGGTTTTTTTTATCCCTGTGATTTTGCAAAAATCTGGCATCATAACACGAAACAATACGACACACCACACAACACACAACACATCACAATGCAACACAATAAGTTACATTACATTCATTGGCAACCTCTGGCCATGAGAAATCAGGCTAATAAGGAAGTGTTAAAAACTGTGGTTCACTGAACAATTACAAGTTTGCCCAATCAGAGGCACATTAGACCTGACTGACAGGTGGACACACAAAGCCTGCCTCAATTCTGCTTTTTTCCATTCCCTAGCTCAACTGTAGTTAGCGGATACACAGGGAATCATATCTAAATATACATTTAGGGGAATTCCTTTTCCTCCACAATACCCAACCAGTAAAATGTTGCTGAGGTAAGGCATTGGTAGAAGTATTGGTCCACCTATACTAAGTTATAGCTTTTAAATTGATTAACCAAGCATACTTGGCTGTTATCGCTGAGCTTCAAAGGTTATCATGAAAGATTAGAGAGCAGCAGCTTGCAATCCCAGCTGTCCTGTTGGGTGGAAAAAAATTACAAATTCTTTATATTTTTCTAAATCTCTGCTTAGTTTAGACACTGGGTCTGCTGGGGGCCAATTAGAGAGACACAGGAGTCAACTCCCGTCTATTGCTTGCTGAATCTCTCCTATTTTTGTATAACAGAACTGCAAAATGAACCAGCAAGGGAACATTTGGTTTGTGAGCCGTGAACCTGTAGATTAGCAGAGCAAGGTTATACCACAGCACAGCTATGTGTTCTCTGGATCTCATGTTGACAAACTTGGATTCAGATTCCGTAGATGCTCCAATTTAACATGGCTTCCTGTGGATTCAGAGTGCTCCATCCTCCCCAGCACTCAGCATAATAAAAACATTCAGCATTCAAAGTTGAACCGTGTTCAGCTTTTGTATGTAACACGGCACTCTTTGACTGACTTTCTATGGTCGCATAGCAACAACACATAAACAGCCTGCTGGAGAGGGAGCTGTCCAAAATGGTGCAGCAGCCCACGTTTTATAAGCTCCTGGTCTGAGAGCTGCCTCCTCACCCCACACACAAGCAGGTTAATTAAATTTTACATTTGCATTCACAGGAAGCAACATAAACCAATGGTTTTATACATTTTAATTCTTTACACTTCCTCATTGTTTCAAATGCACCCTGTCTTGATGATGTGTTTCTTACTGATGTGAAACATTTGCTGTTTTCAGTTCTAGCATATCAACAGTATTAGTTAGAGAGTGTATTTCTGAAATGATTTAATATTCATATGTGTTCCCTGATGCCCCAATCAAGTCATGGTTCATTAATAATTCATCAATAAGCTTTACACTGTACCTCATATATCCTCAGGATAATTATGCTGCAATGGAAGAATCAACAGGAGAGTTTGTGCTAAAATATAATTGCACGGAGTGATAAAATGAACCAAGAAAGATGTATTCCTACTGTCAAAACTGAGGAAGCTAGGTCAATATAATGATGCACATAATAAAGCATTCAAAGGTAGCAGTGTGTTTGTCAAGACACACAATGTCCTATTTGCTGCAAACGTCTAACAAGGATCAAGACTTTGTTCACTTGATAAAAAAAAAACAGATTCTGACATGTGCTAATTTGTCTCTACCTCATCGTGTAATAGTGTCATGCATCTCCTTGAATTGAAAGAACTGTAACATCATCTGCATTTTGTCAGAAAGCAATTAGAAAGAAAAAGTGGAATATGCTGTGTGCAAATGGGCTAATCTTCTTTTTGCCTTTAATTTATGGGTCCTGTTCCCTGATTCTGTCAGTTTGATTGGACCGTATGTGTTAGAGAGGCATATTGAACCATGCTATTTTGAATTCCCTTCTTTTTTTTTTTTCCTCATGTGAACCCCAGGGAGCCAACACAAGAAAAAGGGGGCGGCTTTCTCACATGCTGAGGTTCATATATCTGAAGGTATTTTTTTTAAGCGCTCACAGTCTTGATGCATGGATCCTTTTGGCTTGAGTTTTTCCTTCTTTCTTTTTCTTTTTTGTGGATGAAGATCTTTCAGCTTTTACTTTACTGAGGAACTGTGGGGGCTCTTTTATTTCAGGAGAAGTAAGAATAATGTTGTTATCTGATTTGTGATTACATAAGTTTGCTGCTCCTGCATCCCATGTCTTGAATTGAACGCAGTTGCAATCCTTTCGGAATGCTGCATATTTGCTGCTGTGCACATTGATCCAGGGATGCATTATCTACTTATTGTCTCATGGTCCCTTTTAAAGACAGTCATGGATCAATACAACAAATTGGGCTTCAAACATAAAGTATTGACTTTCTGTTTTCTTATTTTCTTTTTTGAAAGTACAACTTCTATTTCAGTTTATATTTGAAGATAACAGGAGCTGAGTATAATGACATTTTGTACTTCAAAGACTGAGTCCACACATGGAAAAATAGTTTCCAAATATGTGCATGTATATTTTACCAACTGCACAGTCCCTTTGGCATTCTGAGTTTTCTCCAGAATCGAGACCTAACAGAAGTCATATCAGTCATTTTTCTTACTCTTTTGATCTCTAAACCAGAGTATATCTGAGCAAAACAATGTTAAGTTGAGCATGCACTATAAAAACTGTTAATTACTTCTGATCCTTTTATTCATACACACCGTCTCAGTGTATTCACCGTGCTTTTTATGAATGTCATTACAGCTTCCAAACCGCAGGCCCACCACTGCTTATGAGCACCTTTTTTAAGCAGCCGTTCCTCCATACCTCATACTGATCTCTCGCGCTCTCTGACTCATGCTGTTTATATCAAGTTTTATTAACAGTGCTCCATTAACTCTCTGTTTCATTACTGTTGCCTCTGCAGTTGTTTGCTCAGCATCTGTGTGTGTGTGTGTGTGTGTGTGTGTGTGTGTGTGTGTGTGTGTGTGTGTGTGTGTGTGTGTGTGTGTGTGTGTGCACCTGTGCGTGTGTGTGTGTGTGTGTGTGCGCGCGTGTGTTGACATTACAGATATAAGGGATTCTGAGGCTCGACCTGTAATGGTCTACATCCACGGAGGCTCGTACATGGAGGGCACTGGGAACATGATGGATGGCAGTGTGCTGGCCAGTTATGGGAACGTTGTTGTCGTTACGCTCAACTACAGGATTGGAATATTAGGTGATGAAAACTTCTCTGTGTGGTAACGTTTTTGTGATATTAAAAATTGAGTTTTCAGATCCTTCAGACTGAAATCATTACTGGTTCCCAGTGATGGGGCTTTTTTTAAACTGAGATATTAAGACCAGAACATGACTGATACATGGTAGTTTAAGGTTCGATACACTCACTGAAACTAGAGGTAAGAAAAAAAAAACATTTGATTTGTTAAAAATTGGTATCAGTTTTGGTTTTATTTTATTTTATTTCATTGCTACTCATAGCTCTAACCTACTTTGAATTAACCACAACTAAAACATCCTAGTCCAGTTCGGTCAATAAAAAGTCACTACACTTAAATAATCACTGTTTTGTCAGAGCATTTCTGTCTTCACACTAATTTATTTAGGCTGTCTGACATAAGTAAGTAGGTATGAGTGTTTAAATCTTAAATCACTTGTGTGGTCACCATTAAAAGGCTTACATTGCACCTTTACAATGGGGCCCTGGGCCTGTGGGGACAGTCATGTTGGTCAGAGTTTGTCATCTAAAGAGTTGATCAAAACCTCCCAGCACATTACTCAAAATGCTCTCTAACGTATCACCAATGGAGAATGAATTCAAGGCACATATTAGAAATATTAAAGACACAGGTGCATAATGAAGAAAAGTGACCCTCACTGTGCTCCTCAACCAATACAAGCAGAAACAGGAATACTATTTTGATGGGCAGATAACATGCAACATGAGGAAAATATAAAGGGTTTTGAAGTTCTCCACATCCTACAACTAACATTTGAGTCCCAGTCAATCTTAATTATGTAAGCATAAAACACATTGGTCTTGATCTTTGTCATCAAGAAAAAAAAAGGTTTTCAGTGAAAATTTGTGGTCAAAATGTTTAACAAAATAGTATAAAGGCTCCCAAAGTCACTTGTTTACTCATCTCTCGCTTGAACAAGCAAGTTATTGAATTTTTTTTTTCTTAAAGTTTCTATAACTGCTCAGTGGTGTTGAGTGTGAATCAACCAAAGCAGCGGTGTCAAGTGTCAATAATGCTAAATCCAACATCAACAAAATTTCCAGCCAGACGGTTAGTCAGTGTAGCTCAAAGAGACGCACCAGAAACATGTAACACAGTGTAGGAAAATAAGCAACTGAAAGTATAGCCAAAGATAATTTGCTTAGAAATGTTGGTTTTAGAGGAGAAACAGTGCAAACACATGCCCCGTCCTTGTTGCAAACAAGCAGTTCACTCCTCCTGAAAGCACTCTTTATCTTCTTTTAGATGGATTTATCTAATCACTATAAGATAATCAGCCTCTGCTTTACTTGAAAGAAAAATGATTTAAATACTGGAGGGATGCAATATTCGCAAGCGCTCACAAGGTCAAGAGTTTTTCATTTCACCATGTTTAACATTCAAAAGAGTTTGTTGTTTGGATGAGACAAGACAGGGGAATTAGTAATAGGATCAATTGTAAGAGAACCAGTGACCTCCGCTTGGTTTTATGAAGCACAACAAAAAGAAAAGGGACAATCAAAAGATTTATTTATTTTATGCACACTGAATTTGATGAAGTCACATGGCAGGAGAGCATGATTTAAAGAGCTGAGGGGCACAGCTGTATGGAGACTATTACAAGGAGTTGACTAAAGTAGTGGAGACACTGTGGGAGAGAGCAGAGGCGTATTTGCACCTGAGGGGAAACGGTGTCAGTTCATTCAGATGCCCTGCTGGGCTACAACTTTAGATCAAAGCAGTGACAGATACTGCGGATCTCCTCCTCAGCACTGTTGTCTCTTTATATACTACAGGCTTCCTCAGTACTGGGGACCAGGCAGCAAAGGGAAACTATGGACTCCTGGATCAAATCCAAGCGCTCCGTTGGATCAGTAAGAACATTGGTTACTTTGGAGGAGACCCAGGTCGCATCACAGTCTTTGGATCGGGAATCGGTGCCTCCTGTGTCAGTCTGCTAACTCTGTCCCACCACTCTGAGGGTAAGAACCTGCCAATCACCACTTTTATAACATCAATACAGGTCTGTGTCAATGAAACTTGAGGTACTTTTTAATGCAGTGATTTCACAGAAGTGTTTAAATAAAAATAATAAAAAACAGATACATGATGTATTACTTTCTCAATATAATTTTTTATCTTGAAGGTGTCACTTTTTAAACAATAATTTTTAATCATTCTGATATTTTCTTCTCCGTGTCAACTGTAGCATTAAACACTGTCAGAAAGATGAAGTGTTATGATATGAGTGTAGGATAAGGGGGGTATTTGTTAAGTAAGTGATTGCTTTTGTTCCCCTCTACTCAGTCTAATCAGCCTAAAAGCTTTGTGCCTCTTAAATGTGAAGCTCTTAAAGAAGCCTACTGGCATTATAAAGTGTGCACCATGTCATCACACTCACCTGTGTCCCTCAATTTTTAACCCTGATTCATAACTCTGTCTCCAGAGTTTATATTAGTTCCTCACAGAGACAGATTGTTAATGTTTTCCAAAAAATAGAACTTTTGTGAGATATGTTGGCAGATTTTATGCCGAACTCCAAGCAATAACCAGGGAGAAATACTTTAACAAGTTGTAAATCCAACATTTTGAATTAAGTGCTAAAATAATGGAGTCACAATACAGTTACTAACCAAAAACAAAATATCTGCAAGTGAATATGCTTTAAAGCCCCTGAAGGGAAATTTCTGTTTGTGTTGACTTTGGTGCCCCCTATGTGCAGAGTGATACCTCTTATCTCTTTGCTGATATTGTCCTGTACATGAATTGGTACTTCTCTGCAATAAAGTTTCCTGATGATGCCAAACATGTCACTTACTAATGGTCTTGTTTGCATTTGAATTTCATAAGCAGTGTCACCATCAAATCTGATGTATTTCTACCTATTTCACTAAAAACTCCGGCGGGTCTGATTTAGTACTGATTGAGCAGCTTCAGCTGCCACGAAATGCAAATGAGCAAAAATAGAGTGAGTTTTATGCTCAGCAAACTGTGCTGCATAGCAAATAGCATCACTGTGTGCCAGTGCTATGTCCATACATGAAAATAATCCATTTCACATTAATTTGGAACAAAACAAGCCCTTCTCATGCAAGTGATAAAAGTGGCACTAACAGACAAACTGAAGCTGCTTTTTGCAATCCAGTCCCAGGAATCGGCTGTATGTAAATGTATATATTGAATTTGTTGGTTTTCATACTTAATAGGAAGGACGACATTGTTTATTCTAAAACTGAAAGCTCAATACACCCACATGTGAAGAGAAAATGACACTACTGTTGTCTGAAATAATAGCTGTTGATAATAAGAATTTCTTTCTAGTATCTGAAATACCCATTTAAAATTTACAGGTACCAGTAATAAAATATGGCCTCAGCATTAATTGTAAAACAGCCCACTGTTTACCTGACATATGGTCAGAAAAAATAAACAATTGTTTAGATACAGATATTTTTGCTCGGAGGTCTGATGACAGTTCACTAGCTGAATATTTTCTAAATTTACAGCTCGCAAGTGATACTAATCAACTGTAATGACACAAAATGACTAAATCAATAGGAATTCTATTAAATTATATTTAGTATGATGGGAGCTGGTGTCCATCTGTTGAAAAAAAGAAAAACTATTCTTTTTTTCTGTTGAGCCAATCTCATTTCTTTTGGTTAACACTTTTCAAAAGCGCCCTGCTAAAATCCAAGGTGTATATTTCAACGTGAGTGTCCCACATGGGATTAAACCTCCTATCTTAGCCGTATTATTGCCTTGGTTGTCCCATTGAAGCCAGCCAGAATCACAAGGAGGGCAGAAATTGTGTTTTTTTCATCAATGCTTGGGAGGCTGCGGCAACGCGCCTTTGTGAGGTTCCTATTTGATGCCCGAGCTTGGCTGCAGCAAATTCACAAAGACCTCCGGCTGTCTTTGAAGTAGACTAGCTAGCTGCTGCACCCTCTCTACCCCCCCCCCCCCAAAAAAAAAATGAAATAAATGACAGCAAAGGAGGTTGAAAGTGACACAGCTCCTGCACTCCTTTTCCAATGACTGCTATGCTGTAACCTCAGCAGAGTGTTTTAGAGTTGATACATATCACTTGTCAGTTTAGGTGGTAGATACAAAATCCCCCGAGACAGAGGTGACTCACTGCATATAAACAATTCAACAGAGTGATGTTTACTGTATCAACATTGAAGGATCAGGGTTACTGCATATTCAGCTCCCTGCAAAGACCCTCTCCCGCACACTTGGCATCAGCAGTATATGTGTAAGCTAAGCAGCTTGTTAGACACACAGCATTAACGATCCAACAATTATCGGATGGCTGTGAACCACTGGTGTACAGAGCAGTGTTCTCCTCCACACAGAAACAGTGCTGTGAATTGATCATTAATGTGACTTGTATTCTTTTCTTTCTGATTACGAAATCACATGAAACACTGAAGACAATCAAGTGAGAAAAAATGCTTTATAATTTAAATAAGATTAGAATGAGCCAAAATGCATGCACCATCCACTTAACTGAGCATCCTCTTGTCAGTAATACTCAACAATCTGTCCCCACTGAGCTTGAATTTTCACTTTGGCTTGAATCCAAACTCCCCCATTGGATCATAACAAACCAAGGACTTTATTGTAATTTGTAATTTATTTTATAAGACAGATGGTGTAAACTAATTTTGCTGAAGAAAAAAACGAATAACAATGACATGCAGTTCTGCAGACAGTGCTGAAAGTATTGATAATATGGAAAAGAGATATTTCAAACCACACCACACATGGTCTTCTTCAGTAAATATTGGCGAATCTATACTTAACTTATGATAAAGATTTGAAAAACTAACTTTAGTCCTCTTGGCTTCTGTTTTCTTTCTCTTTTGGTTCTGAATCTTGTGCGCTAAGGTTTGTTTCACAGAGCCATCATACAAAGTGGGTCGGCCCTGTCCAGCTGGGCTGTCAACTACCAGCCGGTCAAGTACACGCGCATGCTGGCCGAGAGGGTCGGCTGCAACGTGCTGGACACTGTAGACATGGTCTCCTGTCTGCAGAAGAAGAGTGCAAAGGAGCTGGTGGAGCAAGACATCCAGGCTGCCCGATACCGCGTGGCTTTCGGTCCGGTCATCGACGGAGACGTCATCCCTGACGACCCAGAGATCCTGATGGAGCAGGGGGAGTTCCTCAACTATGACATAATGCTGGGTGTCAATCAAGGAGAGGGACTGCGCTTTGTGGAGAATGTGATGGACCTGGAGGATGGTGTATCTGGCAGTGACTTTGACTTTGCTGTGTCAGACTTTGTGGACAGTTTATACGGCTATCCAGAAGGGAAGGACACACTGAGGGAGACAATTAAGTTCATGTACACAGACTGGGCAGACAAGGACAACCCAGAGACCCGGAGGAAGACCCTGGTGGCTCTCTTCACCGACCACCAATGGGTGGAGCCCTCAGTGGTTACAGCTGACCTCCATGCTCGTTACGGGTCACCCACATACTTCTACGCCTTCTACCACCACTGCCAGAGCCTGATGAAGCCAGTGTGGTCAGACTCAGCACATGGAGATGAGGTTCCTTATGTGTTTGGAATCCCCATGGTGGGTCCCACTGACCTGTTCCCCTGTAACTTCTCCAGGAATGACATCATGCTCAGCGCTGTGGTCATGACCTACTGGACAAACTTCGCTAAGAGTGGGTGAGTGGCAGCAAATCTAGGACCATCAATATTGCTTAGTAAACAGTGTTACTGAAAGAATAATCCTGTGTCCTGTCTTTTACACTCCTTTCTGGTGGTTTGATCATTTACCAATCCGTCCACCAGTGATTTTGGTAATAAGCGCCACATCACAACTAAAGTTATCTCTTGAAAGTCTACACATTGAGCCAGTCTAGACTGTGCCCCATAGACAAACGGTTCAACTGATTTAGTAAATGACAAGATAAGCTTTGTTTTGATTTCTGCAGGGCTGCATAGCCACATAAAGTGATGAAATTTCAGAATATAAAAAGCACACACAATCCAGGGAAAGCTGTGTCTTTCTAAATGTCATGTTGTCTCTTCTTTAAAGAGCCAGTTTAGCCTTCAGTGTAACCTCTTTTTACACACATAACTAAGTTTCATCACTCCGGGCAGACTTCCTAAAGGTGATGGATCTTTAAAATTTACAGCTTGACTCTCATAAATGTTTTAACGCCTTGGAGAATGAAGAGGTTATGTTTAGGAGAAATTGTGGAGAGGTCTTTACAGTTTACTTCATAAACCTCAAATGGCTGTTATTTTAAGCAGTGGTGGCACAAATAATATAGTCAGAAGGCACGCTGTGTATTCATGTCTGGTTGTTATAGACAACCCTTATACTATTGGTGTCTTTGTGCGAAGCACCAGTATTTAACCCAATATTGCTGAACATATCATATTTGATACATGGGTTTCAAAGACCTCTATCTCATCAAATGATTACTGTATTGTATTCCCTTTTTAAAATGGCTGTACTCATGAAATCATAAACACACTTTTATTCAGGGAAAATCATTGCTGATTTTAGAAGTTGCTATAAGAATAACATCAAAATTGTTATTCATTTTTTAAATAAGTATTTTCGCATTAAAGTGATGCATATTTAATTTAAAAGAGCACTATAAAAGTTGCCAAAATGCAAAAATTACATCATAAACAAAAAATATAGCAATATTTTTGTGGGTTCTGTTTAAAAGGTTTATAAAAAACTTAGATCCAAAAAAAAAAAAAAAAGAATTTTCGAGCTATTTTTTGATTGGTCAGGCTTTAGGGTTAAAGGGTTAAACCACTCTTCATTTACTTGACATATTTTGAATGACATTTATATTTTGGTCTTAAAGAGAGGAAAAACCCATACCCATATATGTATGAGTTTCCTCTATGCACCCAGTCTGTATGTATTTTGAATTATCATTTGAAAAAAGTGACGTTCAAAACTATTTTGGAAAAAATTGGACACTTTTTCAGCTTGATAAAGTTTGCAATCCTGAGAGTTTATTACCCAAGACAGGCTATGACCCAGAGTTGACTGATACTGTGCTCACACTTACTCAGCACAGGAGTATCATGCTGCTAAAAGTGTACCAAAGTGAAGCCTTGCAGCTCTCCTCCTGACAGCTTGTTATATCATTTGTCATACAGAGGTTAAGATTTCCCATGTGTTTTTAAAGATAAGAGACACCTAAGTGAGTCACACTGTCGTGGAGGACTCCACCAATGCCCTTGCTGCATTTTAACTGCACAGCTGCACTGAGTGTGAGAGGAGAAGGACCATTAGCAAAAGGGGCAGGCCCAGCAAAGGTCACTTTTAGTGTGACGACATGAGGGAATGCTGAGCCCTTGAGGACAGACGGTGATATTGCATTGTGTTGACCTCCTTTTTTGCTCTTTCTGTCTCTTTACCCGGTTTTACTTTTTAACAAATAGGCCATCTGGTCCCATTTGTATTAAGTATAGCTACATGGTTTTTATCTGACTTGGTACTTGGCTATATGGTTAGACATTGCGCAATTTGATCTAGGCTCTTGTCTCATAATAGTGTGAATTATTGAGAAGATCTTTGTGAATTCAGTTTTAATTACATCTTTCTTTGAGTCCTTTTTAAGAATTTTTATACCCAAATCCACCGCGATCTTTTAAGCAGCTCAGTGAGTTAATATGACATCTACAGAGATTTTTGTATGTTTTATAAAGACTAAAAAGTCTACCACTCTATGGGCAAATTGTTGTACTTAGCTTCGGTACTTTTGTCCAAAGCAACGTGCAACACAAGCAAGAATTTAGACTGGAGGTAAAAACCTTTGTATATGCAACAAAGTCTTCAAGTTTGTTTGGCCACAGGTGCTGCCATCAATTGCCAGAAGAAGCCTTTTCTTTATTCCATCTAAAATAATGTAGAAACAACTACAAATCAACATCAACAAAATTGGTTCAATATTCAACAACATTCAATTTGCAGTGCTTTCATTCACTAAGAACTGAGTCTGAGACCTTCTGATTCATTCTATCCCTGAGGACAAGCGCCTGAGTGTTCCTGGAACAGTTAAGTCTTAAGACATATCCTAAAAATGGAAAGGGACTCTGTGGATTGTATAGAGTTGGGTAACATTTCAGTAGTTGGGAACAACAGAGAAGAAGAGTCTGGCCAGAGATTTAGAGCCATGCTGGGCTGGGAGCGCCAGGCATCCCTCACAGGCAGAGCGGAGCAGGCAGGAGGGAGTGTAGAGCTGGATGAGGGACTCCAGGTAGGCAGGAGCCAACATGATATTTATATTTAAGTACAGTTTTTCTCAGTTGCTTTGATGCATTTTTCTGATCAGAATTAAAATTCTCATAACTCTTAGTTCAACCTCCACAGCATTGAGTCATTTTCTGCACATCATAGTAGCAGTTTCTCATCCCTTTGTTTTTATACAAATCTCTGCTGTTTTAAAACATTATCATTTGCTTATGTCGTGTCAGTCAAAATGAACTATACTTATGAATGCTGGAGAGTCATTCCCTATAAAATTAATAGTCTTAATTTTATTCCTTGAGTCACTACATACAAAAATGTGCCAAGTATTCAAAAATTTTGTCCAGAAAACAGGTGTGTATATTGGACAGTAATTCAGCACCAAACAGTTTGCACTTCACTACTGTCTTTGTGTTTTACATGAAGCTTGTGAGAGCTAGTCACTTTTTACATTTTACATTTAGGCCTACAGTTTTACTGCAGCACAGATTTACTGTATTGTAGTGTACAGTAGTGTCATAGTTGAGACATCACAGCAGAGTCCTGCAGAGGGTGGATTCACCCCTCGAGGATAATACTTTCTTCGCTGAATTGCCAGGGCTGATATTCGCTTGTGATGCAGATAAAAATATGTGTCCAAACAGACAGGAACATCTGGATGTGTGTGAATGATTTACAGTGCTGTGTATGTTGTGTGTTCAGTTCCAATCATAGACTGTATAAAATATGGACGTAGTCACCGCAATGTCACCTGTGTGTTCCTGATACACTCAAATGAAGCTGATCATTGGACAGGGTTATACTGGATATGACGTAGACTTTGAACTTTCTTTCTAGCTGCTATAGGGCGCCTCTCAGTCACGTAAGCTGAGCTCAACCTCTGATTGGACAAACTTGTTATCCTAATATCGTGTAAACCGCTGAGTTAGAAAAAATTCTCCTGCCATACAATTTTTGCAGATAGCAAAAGTAGCATTTCAGACCCAAGGTGTTTTTTGAACCAGGCTATAAACAGGTTTTTTATGCCCTAAAAGTCCATATTTTTGGCTTGATGTGTATGTGACTTCCAGTCTTTCTGCAGACAGCCTCTAGCAGTTTCTCGATGAACAGCAACTTTTAGCACTTCCGCATGGGCTTCATTTTTCTCTACCAGATGTTGCCCCTTGCTTCCAATATGCACTGCAAAATATTTCACAGTTGTGCACAGCTCTACCCAAAGGGTGTTTTTTGTAAATAAGTGTGTATTTTTCTTTTGCACAATGCTGTGAACAAATTAGAACTGCAAAGAGCATATGCAGTAAAAATGTGAGACATACATAATCAGTATCTTAGTTTGTACTAACTGCCAATGAGATGTAGATCAAAGAAGAAAGTTGATGATCATAAAGTACAGCCCACGACAGCTACATAGTCAACGAGAAACTATCTCAACAGAAAATGAGTTTGTTTTTTAAATAGTCTTCCCAAGTGTAACAGATTTCTCTTTTGTTTTCTCTTACAGCTCTGTATAGTATTTTTCAACAAATATACAGTGGCGTTTAACTAAAGAACATTCCTGTTCTAAACTTGGGTTTCACTTTTATTTTTTATCACTTATGTTTACTCTCTATTATTCATCTATAGGGATCCAAACAAGCCGGTCCCGCAGGACACCAAGTTCATCCACACCAAGGCAAACCGCTTTGAGGAAGTGGCCTGGTCAAAGTATGATCCATTCGACCAACTGTACCTGCACATTGGCCTCAAGCCTCGTATTCGTGATCACTACCGCGCCACCAAGGTGGCCTTCTGGAAACACTTGGTGCCCCATCTCTACAACCTCCATGACATGTTCCATTACTCCTCCACCACCACCAAGGTCACCCCACTGGATCCCACCCAGTCCAATGGAAAGAGGCCTGGCAGCACCGGTAGACCTCCCATGTCCTCAGGCCATGAGGGTGAGGGTGGGAGAGAGATGGGTCCACTGATCATGCCGAACCCGAGAGATTACTCCACAGAGCTCAGCGTCACTATTGCCGTGGGGGCATCATTGCTCTTTCTAAATGTCCTGGCCTTTGCTGCTCTCTACTACCGCAAGGACAAACGCAGTCGGCAGGACACGTCCCAGCAGCCCAGTCCCCAGCGTGACAGCAAGGGCAACAACGTGAGTCACACCAACACCGTGGATGAGACTCTGTCCCAGCAGCGGAACCAGTGTGAGGCCCTTCACAATCCTCTACATGTCTCACCAAGCATGGACTACTCTACGCTCAGCCAGCGCCGCTCCCCTGACGACATCCCTCTGATGACCCCAAACAACATCACCATGATCCCCAATTCCCTGATGGGCCTGTCCAACATGAGTCCGTACAGCACCTTCCCCGCTGGTTACAGCTCCGCAGGCCTGCCCAGCACCCACTCTACCACACGGGTATAGCTCTGCAAAAGTTGATAGGAGCCAGAGATGAAACTGTCATACTTAAAACATGGAAATGTAAAACTGTATTTAGGCTGTGTAGGTAAAATAGGATTGAATATGTTTTTCTGTCTCTTCCAAAGGTGTACCACCAACATCCTGCCTTTGCTCTCTCATATAGGAAGTGTAACTGCAGAGTCATTTTATAATAATCATTTTCAAAGGCAGACTAAAAGAAAAAGTGCATTTCATTTTCCACTTTGGCTTTTTTGGAACTTTACCTAGCAAGAACTTAGTATAATGTTTATACAGTTGGATTTGTATGGGAAGCTTTTTCTTACTCTGTGATATCTATTTTGATCTTGTGGAACAAAGTGACATTACAACTAATGTTGGACGGAGGTGAGATCTGGGAAAGGCTGAAAAGCAGTATTATGATGATGATTATTATTATTATTATCAAGCTATTTTATACATATTTCTCATGGTACATTGCTTATTATGAAAATGTATTTTTACTGTAATTACTTTAAAATGCCTTGTAACTCGCTCACATAAGGAATTACTGTGGAATCATTACAGCAATGGACTCAATTTTCCTTAAAAACTGCTCACACGTGGTGAAAATCTCTCTGGTAGTGCAAAATATAGCACCCCTGTGTATGTAAGTGAGTGAGTGGGTGGGTGGATGCGTGGGTGTTTGGATGTGTGTGTGTGTGTGTGTGTGTGTGTGTGTGTGTGTGTGTGTGTACTGAGAAGTGTGCAAGACAACTGTAAATTAGGCATTGTTTGAATTTAACAGTTCAGTTTGGCATATGTAGTGTTGTGTAATCTATTGTAGTCTATTTGAGTATCCTTGCTATGTTTTTGCTTTATGTGTCTATAATTTCTGCTCAACACGTTGTTGAAATATAACTTCTGCTTTGCTATAAAAAAAGAGAATTGCTTCAAATGTGTTTCCTACTCTGACCAACTCATGGTTCTTTTGGCTTGGCTTCTTTGTACAGAATAAACTTAGACCTGCATTTTATTTTCCCTTTGTTAATGATACTGTACGGTCTTCAGAAGGATAACTGTTACTTACATTATAATTGTATGTATACCAACTCAATTATTCAAATTCTGAAAGGAGTATCATGAAAATTATCACTCCTTCCATTAGTGGTTTGGACCCAAGATATAACCGGGGTCTGTCTTTACTAAACGGACATAAAGGACGCCAAGCTTTGAGATCTGATTTCTTTGAACCGATCATAATGTTGTTTAATCTACATGAGACAACTATTAAAGATTTTTGGAACTAAAGAGGAGTCTTGTCACAAGTTGGAAATCGATCAAGCCCAAGGTGGCTATAAGGTGTTTTTGAGTTGACAAAGTTTCAAGAGATACTGATAATTTATTTAGGGTTAAGTAAACCATCATGCTACATTCAGGAAATAAAAATGTGCTTGTGAGAACAGCATCAAGTAATGATATGAGAAAAAAAAGTTGTAATTGTAAAAGTTGTCTTTTGTAAGACTAGTGGTTATTTTGAAGGGGAAAATCAGAAAGATGAGGAACTTGGAGCATCATGTTGTGTTATTTTTTTCAGTATCTGTATCACAAATAACAAAATACTTTATCTTTGGACACATCAGCACCACAATATTATCACATCATGACTCTGAAGAGATTGTGTCAAAACTGAGCATAATATACAACTGGTAAATAGTAAACAGTAATTAAACATTTACAGCTACAACCCCAATTCTAACGAAGTTGGGACGTTATGCAAAACGTGAATAAAAAGAATACAATTATTTACAAATCCAGTTTAACCTATATTCAATTGAATACACTACAAAGATAGGATTTTTTTTTTTTTGCAAATACTCAAATTCAATTCTTATTTTGAATTTGATGCCTGCAACATGTTCCAAGAAAGCTTCAAAAAGAGGGAAATAAACACTCTTCAACCCAGCAGAACAGAGTTTCATAGTTTCAAACTGAAGGGTTTAGAAAGGTGAAAGGCAACAACCTTTCCTTTAGTTTAGTGGTTTTACCTTCAAACAAAAGCGCTTTTTTCCCCATTAATCTGCTTTATTTAATTTAGCCATGAGTTCAAGCATAGGTGGCACATTTTCTCAAAACAAGCCACACTGCTTTTGAACCTGTGATAGAAATAGTTGTTCTTCATTTGTATTATATAAATGCAAACAAATTAGAATACGAATGCATGTTGTCTGGCCAAATGTGTGAATAATGTAGTCAATCAGACTTTGGGCTTTTAAACATCAAATCCGTATCCGTTTATAACTAAATCCATTTACATTTTTGAAAGATGTGCTGAAATTTACTGCAGTTGTTTTAGAGATTCAGTTCAACATTAACAAGAATACAAATTTATAGGTTTTCATGATGCTAGATCTTCAGACTCTTATGCATCAACAGTTCAAGGTGTTATATTTAAACTCTGTTACACTTAATGTGAAATGTACAGTGGTCTTGTCTCACCTCTGATCCACTAATGGAGGAAGTAGCAGAGGCATAATGTGAGGAAGATGGTGGCTTTGTGTAACATCAAAGCCAGTGAGCTGAACAGTGTGGTGTGTTTGTCCGTACATGTGAGGTGTGTGTGTATTTTCACACTGTGCCTCTCACAGGTTTGCAACACTGTATTTCAAGGTGGCACTGAACACTGGGAAACCAATATTACATCAGTGAGTTGTGAAGACTCGAAAAAACAAGGCAACAAAATGGAACTGATAAAGCTTCTTGGATGAAAGGCGAAACATCTTCCCAACTCTACACAGTCCAGTTGCCTTGTTTTTTAAAGCCTTCAGAATAACCATGACCTGGATGAATGAGAATCTACATAATATATACATAAGTGAGTGCATTCTATTCGTACAAAGGCACAATGACGAAAGAACTATTCAGATATCTATATGCATGGCTTCAAAAAAATCTAGTTACCTGTTGGTGCTAATAATAATAATAATAAAAATCTAGGCAACAACTTAATTGGGGTTAAAGAAAGAAATTTTTAGATGTTTATAAACTTCTTTTTTAGCTCTGCTTCTGATTAGTAGTTAAGACTGCACTAGCTACTACTAGCATAACCCCAGACTCAGCTAACAATATCTGATCAAGCTTTCAGCTGTCAAGATGGATTGTTTGTAGTGTGTGTGTTATAGCTTTTGAGAAGCTCTGAAGATGAATTCATTGACAGAAAAAAAATCACTACATAATTTCATTTTGGCACAAGCATTAGCCTAGTTTATGAGGGCCACCAAGTGCTACTGAGAAAATCAGCCCATGTAAGCTTGCTCTAGAAAAACTGTAAAACTGACGTTACAAAGTCTGCGTAGTCACTTCAACCGTCTACACTTCAAACTATGACACTGTATGTTACCAATATGAAGATCACTACTTTATGTATAATCCTACTAGTCGTCACAGCCACTACTAGTAGGCTAATATGTCTGTTTTTAAGGCTGTTAGACAACCACTTGACTCACCCTGGCCCTGTTTACATAAAAACCATTTTAGGATGAAATACAAAAGTATTGTTGTGTTTTGCCTCTCTTTTATTCCAAAACAGCATTTTAGGCGCACATTTTTTAAACGACCTTCAGAGTGGAATTTTTCTGAAACAATGCAGCCATCATCGCTGTGTAATCACCAAGCTGGAGTTTTCAGTGGAAACGCTGACATCATGCTTTTGTGAGTGTGACTATACATAGTTTATTGCGGTTGTCGGTTTTGCTCGTTCGGTTGAATTTTCTGTTTACGTCGCGATGGAGACCACAAAGCTGATAATGTTAGCCTAGCTGTCATACTCGCTCTAATAACTGGCTTTTAAAAGCAAGAAAGCAACAAAATGAACAAAAATCGGAGGTAAAGTCATAGTGCAGATGTTTTTTTTAATTTTTTTACACTAAGTCCTGTCTAGAATTAAGGATTTCACGGCAGTAGTCTTGAGCTAGCTTGCCAGCGGCGGCAACCGAAAGTATATATCCACAGGTGGAAGTCAACACCCATCGGCTTCTTAGGAAACAGGTGGATACAGCTATTTCCTGACTCCCCATGGTTTATAGGGGTTGTCGGTTTTGCTCTTCCAGTTGAATGTTCTATTTACAACGCCATGGAGATCACAAGCTGATGATGTTAGCCTAGCTGTAATACTCACTTTAATAACCATCTTTCAAAGTCAAAAACCGCTGGTGGAAGTCAACACCCATAGGCTTCTAAAGAAACAGGTGGATATGCCAGATGATCAGCCCTCCTCTGCTTTGGCAGAGGGCTACCAAAAGACTCTACAGTTATATCTCCAACTACAGGCCTAGCCTAGCATGCATACTACAGCGTTTTCAGTCCCTCAGCCTTACCATGTGAACGCATATTCTTTTTCTGTTTTTTTTTTTTAATTTTTTTGCATTTTAAAGTGAAATGCTGTGAAACATTGTCATGTAAACAGGGCCCCAGTTGACTCTGTGTTTAAGAATCTCTTGCTACACCCAGCTTTCCTCACACACATCACCTTAATATGCCTCTATTGTTCCCTGTTAGCTCCTGCTGCAGTTTTTTAGAGTTAATCCCCCCAAATTTGTGGCTTGCAGCTTGTGGCTGTATTCCTGGGCTTCAGAGACGCAACAGACAGACTCTGATATTATCATGGGAGAAAATCAAACACGCACACAAATAAACTGCCTGATAGGGGGCAGATCAGCCTCCTGTTTTTTTTCTTACTTCATTCTGCATTAAACCAAATAATCACACCCTCGGCAGAGGTTAAAGCCACTATCAGACTGAACCTAGTGTGTCTTTGTCCTCCAAGTGCTTGTTTGTTTGTTTGCTGCGTGTTTGTTCATTTTGTTGGATGATAACACATTACCATAACGGGGATAGAGGGTGGTGGCAAATATTTTGACACCCCTCCCCCACATTTCCCCTGTTTAAACACATGCACATTAGCACTTCTGGTGTGTAAATATTGGCATGTGTAGTTATCACACAGCAAATAGTTATTGAAAAGGCTCAAAGATAGGTCACTGTGCAATATTACAGGCTTACACTGTACAGTACATTGAAATAAGTCTGCTTACTGTGAGTGCTGTCCATGGTGCTGATTATGATATAGGAACCCATAGATAGATAGATAGATAGATAGATAGATGGATGGATGGATGGATGGATGGATGGATGGACGGACGGACGGACGGACGGACGGATGGACGGATAGATGGATCGATGGATAGATAAATAGATAGATAGATAGATAGATAGATAGATAGACAGACAGACAGACAGACAGACAGACAGACAGACAGATAGATAGATAGATAGATAGATAGATAGATAGATAGATAGATAGATAGATAGATAGATAGATAGATAGATAGATAGATAGATAGATAGATAGATAGATAGATAGATTCAGTATTTGCATTTGCATTTAAGCTCACTTGAAAGCTTGGAGAGTAATATGTTGGTTCAAAATCAGTTCATGCATTTACTAATGACTTTCAGGCAGCTGTATTAAGTGTTACCCAATAATTCATCATCCGAGCTGCTTGCATCCCAGACCTCCATCTGCTGCAGCTTTTGTGGAATATGCTTTATTCATAACTGAATGAATGGCTCTCTTTATGTCACCCAAGCTAAAGCCACTCTCTAAAACTTGTCCTCCTAACTAATCCCCTCCTTTGATAGTCAACATTATTGCTAATTTACATCTCTCAAGTAAAGCTGACAGCCATGCTGAGCTCTCACACACAGAACAGAGGTCAATTAATGCTTCTCCTCTCTTTCTCTCCCTCGTTTTTTGTCTCTCTGTCTCTGTCTCGCTTGCTTTTTTCTGAGGTTTCAAAGGCATCGCTCCTCTTTGCTCTTCACTCTCTGCTTGACAAAGCCGATGCCATTAATCCTTTCTACATACTAATTACTTGATATGTTATTGCTTTGTTTTTCCAAGAGACAAAAGTCAACAGACTGTAAAGTCAAACCAAACAGTTTACCAACCCAGTAGAATTTCATTTTTTAGACTCCTCACTGCCAAAAAAAGGTTTGTGTTATTGATGTTTGAGCAGTCTCCCATACATCCAGATTGTCCATGGAAAAATATTGTGTCATGGAAGATAATCTAGCTAAGGTGGTAATATGTGTTTGGGGCCCAACGGCATGAATTAAATACACTAAGGTGTTTTTTGTTATCCTTTTCTGATACTTCCAGTTTGACATGGGAGGAAAAAATTGGGATGGGGGTCTTCTCCAAAAAAAAAAAAAAATAAAAAATGGTGTTTTCTCCTCCTGCTCCACAGTAGCTTCTTTGTACTGGTCCCAGCTTTGACATCAACTGGGTCAAACATGCGAGAGGGAGGGAAGGAGGGCAGCAGCTGGACCCGACCGTCAATGTCACCCTTGTTAGGAAACTTCATCCATGTCAGTCACTGCCGATTCGATTTATTTCACTCTTTTGTCTGAGAATTTCTCTTATCTCTGCGCTTTCTGAGGGTGCCGCTCAGACATGTTTACTGTGTCTTGTTGATGCCTAGCACATGCGTTCAGACAGATGACACATGAAAACATACAGAAAGCAAGTTAAATCCAACCTGCATATAACTGACCACTGACTAAGTGGGAACATAAAATATCTTTAAAGCTTATCACAAAGACACATTTAAATCCTCTGCACAAACAAGAAAATGGTGCACCATAATTCTCTGACCAAACTACTAATCATAAATCTTTATTCCTTAAATAACTTGAAATGTATGCATTCAAAAACCTCCTTTCATGTTTCATCATATAAGGCATGTTTTATATATATTTAACACACAACAATCATTAAAATGTGCTTGATGAAAGCAACAAGTATTTATCAAGAGCTCTAAGGTAGAACAGAAATCCCCAAATTCCATTAAAAAAAACTTTCATATTTGAGTTTGTGGGCAGCTCTGTGTCCCCCTTCCTGCACCCATGGCTCTATAAATAATGACTGGCAGCTGAAATGGGACTTTGTGACTTTAAGATGTGACTCGGGGAGATGTGCTCTATCTATTGTTGATGAGACAAAAGCGCGAGTCAGATTCATATAGGAGTGGCGGGGAATAACTTCTCATATCCTCATATCAGAGTCACAAAGCCAAGCAGCAAAACTTCAATAACCGCGAACACTACTTTCTGGACATGGGTGAGTGCATCGAATTTTTAATAACTCTTCTCATCTATTATTAATGGGATTTGAAAATATGGATTTCAATAACTCACTAATGTTGCCTTTAATATTTCCTTGCTGCCCTTAGACATCATGTTGCCTTTATTATGCACTGTGATTTGCTGCTTTAGATCTGTGTTAAAATGATTTTAAATCCCCATATGGATTATTTAAGGATTCACACGTTGCTGGTATTCCTGATATATGACATATTTAACATAAAATGATGATTTCTGCAGACTTGGAAGTATAACAGCAGATGAATTCAGACAGGATTGATTACTTTTTAATATAGGAGGCTGTCCTCATTACCTCCTCTAACCCCTTTTACCCATAAGGCAGAGAGGACTCAGTGCTGCAGACAGAGACAGAGACAGACAGTCTCATCATACCAAGGCGATGCCAGGTCACTCATGTGAAAGAGGTCAAATACTCCCACATGTGTCGCAGGCATAAATTAACAAATCTTTATGAGAACAAACAACTCTTACCAATCATTTTTTCTCACTTACAGACAAGTTGTGGGCTTTCTTTTTCACACATTTTCTAACAGATTTCAAGCAGTGATTGACAACCTGGCATCTAATATTCATGTGATGTTTCCTCTTGCGCTGAATTTCAAAGAGGGCTACAGTGGCCTTTAGTACCGTCACTGTAACATCACAGCTGTAGTGTGGGTGTCCACAGGTGCGATCATCTAAGGGGTCTGGGGGTCTTCCTGCTGTTACTATTTATACTTTAGACACAGTTTGTTTAACTCACACTCTGACTCTTCCCACTCTAAACATGTCATTTGTGAAATTATGAATTTTCTGTTGCGCCTAAATAGGTCAGATTTCTTGATTTTGGAGCGACGTGACTCTAATTTGGTGTGGGGTTGTTGTTTTTGTTAATGTTGTTGTGAATCTATTCAATCCCCCCCTCATCCTCCCCCACCTTCATTCATTAATGCTTGTGCCCACTCTTTGAACACTTGAGCCCACCCTCTTGTTGGCATCAACTCTCAGTGGTACCAGTCTCAGCCAGCTGTGGGTGGAGGACGGCTGGAGTAGTGACAATGCCAGTGGTGCAGACGTGGTCCTGGTGACCCCTCCATCACTGCTTATTGCAGTGACCGTGTGTGTGTGTGTGTGTGTGTGTGTGTGTGTGTGTGTGTGTGTGTATCATGGCACTATAGTCTTTCTTTGTTTTACATCGCTGTCCTTTGTTCCCCCCCTATGGTGACTAAATTAACAATGGATATTGTATTCAAAGCCACAAAGAGAAGCTCTTTCTTGAGGCCACCATCTCTCACTCTCGCCTGGTGACGCCTGTGACCACTGGAGACAAGGGGAAGAACCAGATTTGAGTTGTGAGGTGTTGGTACCGGCAGAGGAGCTTTTTCCTGTGGATGAAATCAGCGTGCAGGGGAGGCTTATAGGCAGTTTTGTACACCCCTGGTTGGCTTTGGGATCTTTCTTTGTTGTGGAGCAAAGGATCAGAAGCATCAAATGTTCCCGGTCAGGCAGCCTTGGCTTTGCAAAGCCTTAGGTGCTTTCCTCTATCCCATTTCTGCCAATGCATTTATTAACACTGTGGATGTTTGCTACCTGCTTCAACAGCAGTGCTTACACTGGAAGAAGTGCATGAGTTTGTGGTGAAGTCGCTTTTGTTTGGACGCTTTTATTGGGAACTGCTGCTTGAACTCTGTCGCTGCTGTCTAATTTTGAACTTTCTGTTGCTTTCTTGCCTGTTGGTTGGGTTTTGGGGTTTGAGGTTTAGGTTTTTGGGGTTTGGGTTGTGAATTCATGGATTTGCAGACAGAGCAAGGCCTCTCTCACAGCTCTCTGACCGTGGCGTAGATGTGCTGTGTGGTAATATGTGCGGTGTGTGCCGCCTGTGTGCTGATTTATTATGCCCCCTCAGGTTGTTATGATTGCTGTATCCGCTGCCTCGGGGCAGTGCCCTACCCATCCCTGGTGGCCACCTTGCTGTGCTATGCTGGCATGGCGTTGTTTTGTGGCTGTGGGCATGAGGCGTTGGCCAACACTGAAGTCCTGGTGGAGACTTAC
This sequence comes from Labroides dimidiatus, assembly GCA_030710495.1. NCBI lineage: Eukaryota > Metazoa > Chordata > Actinopteri > Labriformes > Labridae > Labroides > Labroides dimidiatus. The sequence continues at coordinate 14,812,719 of CM061159.1, forward strand.
TTCGCCCGCAATGTTCAGGACTTTGCTGTCATGGCCTCCTTGTGAGTGATGCTTTGTCTAATCATCATAATGTTGATTTTTAATGTCTTAAGATGTTGTTAAATTGTACTTTTTTGACCTGACTTCTTCTTTCAACAAACTTTCCCAGTATCAAATACTTCCAGTATGTCATCTATGGCCTGGCATCATTTTTCTTCCTCTATGGTATCCTGCTCCTGGCTGAGGGATTCTACGCTACAAGTGCCGTCAAGCAGACGTTTGGTGAATTCAGGAGCACTCACTGCGGCCGCTGCCTCAGCCTCACGGTGAGAACAAAAAGGCGGGAAGGGAGGGATAGTGTCGTCATGCCTCATGGAGAAGTTATGCTGGTTTACTTTACCTCTGAAGCTCAGTGAACTTGTCTTTTGAACTTTATATGTTTACACACTCTTATAACTTGCTTTAAGTGCCTTTGAAACAATTTTTGATAGTAATGTAAAAGATTAAGGTTGATATGCAATATTCATTTTGGCCAACAACAAAAAAAAGTCCCTACCCAAATCGTGTTGTCGGTGCAAACACTCTACTCATTTTTATTCAGAATCAAAGCTAACTTTCAAGGCCCTTCCATACCTCAGCGATTTCCTCCATATCTCCACCCCTGTCTGCACACTCAGATCCTCTTCCTCTGCCCACCCTGCTGTCCCTCATGTCCGCCATGTCATGGTTTGCAAATCCTTTTTAACCTATATTCAATTGAATATGCTACAAAGACAATATATGTATTGTTCAAATATATATATGTATTTGTTTTTTTTTTTTTTTTATATTAACTCAATTTGAATTTGATACCTGCATTACGTGCCTAAAAGCTGGGACAGGGTTATGTTTACCATTGTGTTCCATCATCTTTCCTTTTAGCAACATGCAATTGGCGTTTTTGAACTAAGGACACTAATTGTTGAAGCTTTGGAGGTGAAATTCTTTCCCATTCTTGCTTGATGAACAACTTCAGTTGCTTAACAGTCCAGGGACTCTGTTGCGCTTCATAATGCGCCACACATTTTCAGTAGGAAATGGGTCTGGACTGCAGGCAGGCCAGCCTAGTACCCGCACTCTTTTACTACGAAGCCACACTGTTTTAACATGTGCAGAATGTGTTTTGGCATTGTCTTGCTGAAATAAGCAGGGACGTCCCTGAAAAAGACGTGGCTTGGCAGCACATGTTGCTCCAAAACCTGTATGTACCTTTCAGCATTAATGGAGCCTTTACAGGTGGTCAAGTTAACCATGCCATGGGCACTAACACACCCCCATACCATCACAGATGCTGGCTTTTAAACTTTGCACTGATAAAAATCCAGATTGTCCTTTTCCTCTTTGACCCAGAGGACCAAAGATGAGCTTGGACCCAGAGAAGCCAATTGCATTTCTGGGTGTTGTTGATATATGTCTTTGTCTTTGCATGCTAGAATTTCAACTTGCACTTGTAGATGTAGCAATGAACTGTGTTAACTGAAGTGTTCCTGAGTCCATATGGTAATATCCTTTACACAATGATGTCATTTTTTAATGCAGAGCCACCCGAGGGATTGAAGGTCAATGTTGGTTTTCAGCCTTGCTGCGTACGTGCAGAGATTTCTCCGGATTCTCTGAATCTTTTGATGATATTTTGGACTGTAGATGACGAAAACACTAAATTCCCTGCAGCTGTACATTGAGAAACATTGTTCTTAAACTGTTGGACTATTTGCTCACGCATTTGTTCACAAAGTGGTGACCCTTATCCTATCCTTGCTTGTGAATGCTTAAACTATGCTTTTACTTAATCATTGTAACTCTCCTGTCTCCAATTAACCTGTTTACCTGTGGAATGTTCCAAACAGGTGTTTTTTGAGCATTCCCCCAAACTTTTTTGGAACGTGTTGCAGGCATCAAATTCAAAATTAGTGAATATTTGAAAAAAAAAAAGTTAATCAGTTTGAACAATAAATATCTATGTAGTGTATTATATTGAAAAAAAAAAGTTTAAAAGGATTTGGAAATCATTGTAAGCTGTTTAATTTACGTTTTACACAATGTATCATTGTAGCATTGCAAGGTATCCTTGAGTTTCTTAAAAGGCTCCTTTTAAATAAAAAAAAAACTCCACAAAGCATTAAATAATACCATAGCAGAAGGATCATCTACTTTGTCACAGTACTTCAGCTAACAGTACTTTATTCTGAGGCTACAATGATGAAGCCTTTCAGTAACTCAGAAGTTGATTATTTCTGCAGAAGAACAGGAGGAGAAAAAGTGCTGTTTTTAGATTTTACTGTGGATCGAATTTGTACACACACTAAGCTGAATGTCGTCTATCTTTTGATTGTGTTTTTTCTTCCCTCAGTCATTTTTATATTAAATTCAAGTTTTAATGTCAGACATTCACACTGGACATGGACTCATGCCGTCAATGCTTTGGCCTTCAACAGGAATACCAATGTGTTGATTTGATTTTTACTGAGAGGCAGTTTTTGATGTTATTAAGAATCAGGGTGATGCACTTTGCCAATTATTTCCAATTTACATTGGAATGAACAGTTTGTATTATAAAAATAATACATTAACTAAATGATTAAATTCTGTTTTCTGTCTCAGAGTTATTTAATGACACTATATTTGTCATTCTGAAGCATTAGTGCATGTGTTACATCCTGTGACCTAACACACAGCTCTCTTAATTTCACCAGTTCATCATCGTGACGTACATCTTGGCCTTCATCTGGCTGGTTGTCTTTGCCTTCTCTGCTATCCCTGTTTACTTCTTGTTCAACATGGAGCAGACCTGCCACACCGTCAACATCCTGGCTGAAACCACCCCCAGCATCAATCAGCATGGCTGGATCTGCATGGACGCCAGGCAGTTCGGTGAGCTGTTCTTGAAATGACTGACCACGTGTCCGTGTGTCCACATGAGGAGAATGTTAATGCATCAGGAAAGTGGTGCGGACTGGATACAAATTGCCTCATAGTGAATTTCTTACTGAATAATGGAGATAATTTAACCTTTACTTTTATTTTCTGCTGATTCTCTGATTTGCTGTGTGTGCAAGCTAAGATTAAAATGCGTCATAAGTCATCATGATTCAGTGTCAGTCAGAGGTACTTACGTCATGTCTTCATTTAAGGTCTGCTCCCGTGGAATGCCATGCCAGGAAAGTCTTGCGGGATGACCTTGGCATCTATTTGCAAAACCAGTGAAGTGAGTAGATGAATCCAATCTGTTTAGTACTTAAGTTCAGCTCGCAGAATGATTCCTAGATATCATCTGAATGATTCAGTGATGGTTGTATAAGAGAAAGCATTTGTGTTTAATAAAAATACTCAAACAAACAAGGGGTACTTTAAATTCTTTGAATTTTTATTAACTGACCTGTTTGATATTTCTTGTAGTTCTACGTCACCTATGACCTGTACATTGCCACATTTGCTGGAGCTGGAATCACTCTCTTAGCACTGGTAAGCGCTTATTTTTTTTTTTTAAATACAAATATATTGTTGTTGTTTTTGTTTTCAGTTTCAGTGTCCTGATTTTTTAAAGGTTATTCCACTCGTATTACAACAAGATATGAGTTAAGTGGAAATCTCCCCTGTTGAAAATGAACATTAAGCCTCTACAGGAGTGGAAAAAATATATTTTTTTAAGTGTCCACAAGAGGCTGCTTCTAAAAGCCATGTAATATGTTTTATGGTCATATAAAAATTATCTACAAATTATCTTGTTCTGGTTCAAGTCTTCTTATTCAGTTAGATAAGAGCTAAGTGATATTTATGAATTCACATAGATTTATCATCGTTGAGCAAAACAACAAAACAGCAAAGCATCTCCTTGAGCTGTGTTTGTGCATCCCAGGAGCAGGAGGGCTGAGCAGTCTGATCGCTCAGTTGATGAAACTGTTCACGATTCGCTTTGACAGACCTGTTTGCCTTCCCTGAAGGATTTCAGTCACTATGTGATGCAGAGTGACCAGCAGAAGCTGTGGGAGGTGAATGTGCGGTTGGTGGTCATTTCAGGAGTGCTGCAGACGAAGGACCTCATCTATGTTGCGTGTACAAAAAGTGCAAAACAAATGGGCTTTCTGGAGGCAGAATGAGGTGGTTTAATGAAATCTTAATATAGCACTTCCAGATAAGTGTGTGGGTCGGAGTCAATCAAAATAAGTTCAATTGTACAGCAGAGCTGGCAGAAAATTGTTGCATAGCTTGCACACTATTTCTCATTGAAAGGGGACGAGCTGACTAGCCTTGAATCTTTTTACTCAGGTACCAATCACTGAGTGGTGTTGGTGGTCCAGAAAAAATCTCGGGACTTGAAGCTGGTGGCTCCCTCCACTTGCCCAGGCATTTAGTAGGCTGTAGTTGCATTGTCCTGACCTGTGAAAGTCTAAAACCCCTTCTCTAATCTTTTTATGTACAGAACCAGGTTGTGATTTTGACACCAATCTGCCAGTTGGTGCCCCTCCCTCCCATAGACTCATCATCACTGGAGACGAGGCCCAGCAAAGTCGTATTATCAGCAAGTTTAAGGGATAGGATGTAAAGGAGTGGATCTGGCACATATCTCTGTGGGAACATACTGTGTGTGTTTTGTTAGGAAGTCTAACGCCCAGTCATAAAGTGAGGTGTCGAGTCCTCTGGGCTGTGTCTGACGCCATGAAGAGAGGATGGGTACTGGGTTGTTCCAGGGAAGGAATTTTATCATTCAGTCTTGGTTGTCTCTGTCAAAGCAGGCATTGAAGTGACTGAGCTCATCAACAAGAGAGGCACAGCTGTTCACAGGCAGGGCTGTTGTACCTTTGTAGTCTGTGATTGCCCACATTTACCCCCAAACCTGACAGGGGCTGGATGGGCTGCAGAAGTTTAGTTTAATCCACTGTTTGTATTTGTGCTTGGTAGACTGGATGCCTCATCTTGATGCTGTCCTGACTCCTCTGTGAGTGCAGCTGTCTTGGATACAACTCATCAAAAACATATAATAAGGCATAATTACGGGGCAGTAATGATTTGACTCACAGGTGGAAGTATGAAAGCTTGCCAGACGGTGAGACCATGACCCCAAATCCTCCTCTTTGCAGTCTACGTTTGATTCCTCTGTCCTGCCTCATTGCTGAGATCAATAGAAAAATATTTTGTACCTGCATGACTTCAAATGTATACAAACACATCTATATTTAGGTGAAATTGCCGTTTAAAAGGTAAAATATACTTTGTAGTTAATCATACATATATTTGTTCTCCTCTTCCTCTCTCTATGTAGTTCCTGTACATGATTGCCACCACCTACAACTACGCTGTGTTGAGGTTCCTGGGCAGGAAAGGGATCCGCTAACCACAACACCTCCACTTGAGTCAACCCCATCCCCTGGCTATATGATGGACAGTCAACATGTGCAACACTACATTTCCAACATCCTCTGGGAAAACTTCCAACCCTGGTTCTCTTTATCTTTATAGACGTGTCCTGTAACAGACATCATTTTTTTGTATGAACAACAGACAAAGAGATGAAGATTACTTTCACCCGGCAGATCCAGCAGCAAATCCCTTCCTCGGATGATTCTCTTGGCTTTGTTGTTCATTTTCCCCTTCTCGTGGGATGTATCTCATTTGATTCTTTTTGTTGAAGCTTCATTGGTGCTGATGCTGTTGTCAGATTGTGATGTACAACGATTCATGAATAATTAAGAGCGATGACAGCTTGCCCTGCAAATCATTACTGCATATTCTCCGCCCAGAGTTTACTGATGCATATATTTGATTTTTCTGCTTCCTCATTTTTAACTAAAGCAAATGAAGCTGAATGTACAAAAGTTCTGTCTGAGGTTCAGGTGTAGCTTTTCATTTCTCTCTGTGCTTTTACTCACAATGCATGTACTTTGCATTCACTCACTGCATGTCTGCTTTGCTTGTCTTGCACAGTTTAGCAGGGATACAGACGTGCATTCGTTCTCCTGGAATCTTTTCATTTTGTTACAGCTTAAAATATGCTGCTTTTGTATATCACTGAAGTGTTGATGCTTCAATAATGTGCCTCCAGGTGATTCCTGTGTGTGTGTGTGTGCTCATTTGAAATTAAGGCTGATTAAACTGTTTGAATCTGAACCAGTAATCTGTGATTTTTATTTTAAGCATATACAGAATGTTGCAACAGAACATTTTTTTTTTTTATATAAAAGTGTTTCAAAGCAAGCTTTTAATGACAGAATCCCTTCCCCTGATAATGCAGCATGTCCTAAAAAACCCCCTCAGAGTGGAAACAGAGTTAAGGCAGCAGTGGTGAGTTTCTCAGTCCAAACAACACATTAATCACAGAACGCTTTGGGTCTTCTCTGATGACATATTTGTCCCAGATAGGCTTTAGGTCTTGATAGCTTTTGCAAAGCAGCCATCACATTGGATCACTTGGTTATGCAAAAACATAGGGGTCAGCAAATCTCCCAGGGCCTTCGCACACACACCACACTACAGAAAAAAGAAGCACTCAATATCAGCATTATGCAATGACATGAGCCTGTCAGATTCAGTACATAGGTACAGACATGTGATGTGCTTTCTGATAAAAGAAGAAGAACAAACCTTAAGACAGTCGGGGTGGCACCTCACCAGAGGTTCACTGAATGTGATCTTCACGTTTCCATCGATTAGTTTGTCACAGAATGAACAAAACGGTATGCCATCACTGCAGGAGGGAAACAGGTTTTAAAAGCCTTTTCATTTTTTGTTTTGAATCTTCAAAAGAAAGATGAAGGAGGAGTTTTCATGAAGTGTGTTTCCAGCATGAAGACTGCATTTCCCATGAGCACCACCGCCCTCTATTATACAGGTGGGGCTCTTGTGTATTTGTTGAGGAAGGAAATAAAAAGGACTAAGATATTACAAGACTTAATTTGTTTGTTCAAAACAGCTTTGCAGGGTGATTTATTTCTTAATAAACAGATTTATAACCATGGGTAATTTATGACTGTAATGTAGGCAATGGAAAAACTTTGTAAACTCTGATATTTAATGTTAGTTTGCTAACAAAAGGTGAGCAGATGAAACAGTTATTGTCAAGCATCCTGCCATTATCCAAATTACTTAAACATGCACACATGCATGTTAACTCTTTACCCATCAAAGAGCAGGAAAACATTTACATACCGGCATTTATTAAGTCCACTTCATCCTTAGCTCTTTTACATATAAATATTTGGTTGTAAATAAAAATAATAATTCAATAGAAAGAACGACCTTTATGCTGTTCTTCCTCTAGTATTAACCATGAGTAACAATAACTTTAGGTAATACAATACAATCTAATATTATGATAATAGAAAGCAGAAAGCATTATTTTTATTATTATTATTATTATTATTATTATTATTATTATTATTATTATTATTATTATTATTATAATAATAATAATAATAATAATAATAATAATAATAATAATAATAATAATACAAGCACCAAAATACAGTATAAGGAATCAACTAATCCTGTGGATGGAAACTTGAGGCATCAGTATAAAAGTGTTATTATTTATATTATAATATGATACATAACAGGTAGATTAGAAATTTGTGCATTGCATCTAATGTTAATTTTTTAAATATGAATAAAACAGAGTGACAAAAAGGGAAATTACAATTACAAGAATAAAAAGTATTACATATTTGACATAATTTACATCAATCACAACCTTCTTCGTCTTACACATAAAACTAATCTTATATATATATATATATATATATATATATATATATATATATATATATATATATATATATATATATATATATATATATATATATATATATATAACATCTTAAAAATTAGCACAATACCTCTCTTTAAATTTATGCAATGTGACAGTGTTTTCTTATAAACGTGATATTACCTGTTTTCTTTCAGTATGTATCTTGGCTCCTCCACTGCTTTTTGTATCACATCTGGTCTATAAAACATAATATACAAGCAAGGAGTCAGTGAAAACATGAGCATTTTAAAGAGAATCTGTTATCTTTCCCTGACTGTGTACTCACACTTTAATCTCCTCAGACTCCTGGATCAGTTTTTTCTCCTCTGTGGGGTTTTCTTTTAAATCAGGTAGAGGCTCAGGAACAGTGTCAGCAGTGGGTGTCTCCACATCCAGTGCATCCGTTATTTCAATCATTTTATATGCGACTGTATCCTGAGTGGCTTCAGAATCTGGAACAGTTTCAGGTGTAGGTTCAACTGTGTCTTCAACTGCACTTCTAGGCACCAGCTCAACACTTTGTTCAACAACAGACTGGACCTCACTCTCCACTACCTCCTCAACTGTGGTCTCTGGCAGTGGCTCTTCTGTTGCTGACACAACTTCATGCTCCACAGATTTTACTTGAGTCTCAGGAGCCGCTTCAGTTGGCAAAACAGACACAGTATCTGCAACTATATCAGGCACAGGTTCGACATGGCCTTGGGGAGCGGCTTCTTCGTTTGCAGTTTCGGTCACATCAGGATTTTCAGGCGCTGACTTCACAGCGACCTCAAGTACAGCTCGAACAGTTTCTGCTGCAGCCTCTTCAATCGCTTTCTCACAGCTCCCCTCTGAAGCAGCTTCAGCAGCAGCTTGAGTGGGCGATTCAGATGCAGATTCTGCCGATAACTCAGCCACTGTTTCAACACTTTCTTGGACTGCAGCCTCCTCTTCTGGCGTTGCATCCGTCACATCACTCTTGTCAGATGATGGCTCCACTGTGACTTCAGTCACAGCTTTAATAATTTCTTCTGCAGCCTGCACAGGAGGACTGCTCTCCTCTGCAGACTGACTGGTTGGTTCTCCTGCTGCGTCCTCCACATTTGTTGTACTTGCCAGCTCGGGTTCAGTGGAAGGTTTATCTTGAGGTTTCAATTCAGCTGGAGGTTCAACAGAGACTTCAGACGTGTCTTTTGCCTCCTCTACAGCAGGGGTTTCTGAAACTGAATCTACCACATGAACATCAGCTGTTGCATCTGCAAGTTCTTCCTTGATTTCTTCCAATGTGTCCACAATTTGTTGCTCAGTTGTCCCTTCTGCAGAAGCAACTGGCTGTGCCTCACCACTTTGGGCTTTTTCTTCAGTAAGAACTTCTGCAGCAACCTCAGCAGCAGCCTCAGTGTGTTCATTATTTATCTGCTCAATTACTGCATCTGCATTAGCCTCTTTGATTTCTGTTCTAGTGATAGAAATTTCTGGTTGTGCCTCACCATTTTGGACTTTTTCTTCTGCAAGAACTTCTGCAGCAACCTCAGCAGCAGACTCAATGTGGTCTCCGTTTATCTGCTCAACTGATGCATCTGCATTAGCTTCCTTGATTTCTGTTTTAATATCAGTGATTGATATTTCTTGTTGCGCCTCACCATTCTGTGCCAGGGGCTCCATGACTGCTTCAGTCCTGAAACAGGATATTTACTTATTTGAAAAAAGCACTGAAAAGTAATCAATCAGCATTTCCATATTCACGGTTAGTTTCAGTCAACAGAGGGATACTCTTAAAAACTTACTTCTTATCATTGTTGGTCTCCAACACTGATCCCTCAGGCTGAGCATCTTTTGTGGGAGAACCAACCTCAACCTTTGCTTGACTGGCCGTTTCACTGGAATAAAGAAAAGAAAATGAAAGACCTACAAATACACACATGAGGCAAACATTCAATACTTAGCTCAGATCAACCAGGGGGATCAGAATGATTTGACTGAATTGATTAAGTATTTCTAAGAATTATTAGAACAAATTATATGATTCCAAAGTTTCCCTGTTTTCTTAAAATTGGGTGGTGCTCCGAAGTAAATTTTATTGATTCTTTGAGAATATGTTATACTCTATTTGTTGAAGTTTAGAGTGCGGACATTCTTCTAGTGACAAATAGATGACGTATATTTTAGAGTATCAGTCTTTGTTACACTAATATCAAATGCAGTAAATTAACATGAGCAACAAATTATTACTGTATATGATGGAGAACACTCAGCTATATCTGCTGCACACGTACACCTGGATTTTAAAACATAAAAAGTTAGTTGTTTTTAGTCAAATTATTTGTTTGACAAGGTACTGGTCATAACTATCTATATAGAGGGATATGAGTGCAATTCGTAAAACGTAGGCCTCACTATTGTGGATAATGTCTTTCTTTCTTTCTTTCTTTCTTTCTTTCTTTCTTTCTTTCTTTCTTTCTTTCTTTCTTTCTTTCTTTCTTCTTTAAAAAACAACATTTGATTCCTTTTAGCACTTCTTTAAGGATACAAACGATTGTTGGACTTTAATCATCAAACGAATTTGACGGAGTGTCAAACATTTATTTACTATTACCACTTTTGTAGCAGGAACTTCAGGACTTTTACTTTGACAATACTCTCACACAACTTCCGGTTTTCTTCCGCTGTTTCTTTGGTTGTTGAATGGAAGCGTTAGCAAGTTGATGCTAAACAGGTTGGTGTACAGTTCTCTTTAAACATACGTGCGTATTTTTTACTTTTCCACCCACATTAACTGAGCGGTGACAGCAGGATAAAAAAACACTTAATTATTTGCTTCAATGCTCATTTATTCCTCTTAAACTTCCAGGGTTCATTCACATCATCTTGTATACAAACAGTAAGGTGAGGTACGCAGCCTCTTCGGTCCTCACAGGAGTCGATATCTGCTCCCGACTCCACTTCAGAGCGAGAACTTCTTCACCCGGTAAGTACAACACGTTTCTCTGCTCCTCTAGTTAAAATTGACTGCAATTGGCACTTCGAATAGACAGGTTCATTCAGCTTCCTAAGTGCAACAATGTGCCTAAATAAGCCCTTGAAACTTTCACTTACTGAGTGAAGTGAGAAATCCAACAGAAGATCCTATTTGAAACTAAATTTCTATCTGGAAGAAATGCCCCACGAGGGTGTATCCAGAGGCGTGAACAGGGTGGCACTGCAACGCCCTGATATCTGATTTCCATTTAAAAAGTCCTAATATATAATCTAATCTATGATTTGCTATTGCTCTTTTGCTTTTTGGAGTCATCAGATAACTTAAGTTTTACAGTTGCCACTCGGTTGTGTTTCAGTTATTTTAAAAATATATTATATATGCTGTACTACAGGATCAGACTGGATTACTTTGATGCTGTTTATTCCTGTGTGTGGAAACAGAGTACTTCATGAATTAATTCAGAGTTAAACAGGTGAAAAAAAGGGGGAAAAAAACACACTCACAATTCACTTCATATTCCTCAAACTTTAGATTTCAGAATGTACTTAAATGAAGGTCTTTTAGAAAGATGTAGAATATTGTGTTCACCATGCCAATCATGAGCTGGTATTTGTCCTCTAATTTGCAAACTCCCTTCAATTTTTCTCCTACTGTGAGAGGTTTTTTTTTTATGATGAGTTTTTTAGCTATTTATTTATGTGGTAGTTATAAGTTATGTTATTGTGGAGCGTCGACTGAATGGTTGCACAAGCGTGGGACTCTGCATTTGCTGGATTTTTTGATAATTGCACTTCTTGATTAAAAAAAAAAAAGAAGAAGATTCCTGTGTTGTTCTGAAAAAAAAAGTTTGGCAGACCTGTGTGCCTGCTGCTGTTAAATATTGTCAAGGTTCTGTCTCAAGAGGTTTCATGTAAATTAAGTGACCGGGAATGTTTTGTTATTTTGGGTTGCTGTTGTTGTTGTTTGTATCCGTCCTTTGTGTATGCATTATTCAGGCTTGCATTTCCTGTCATCCTAGAAATAATGCCATCAAGAAATCATCTTGACAAAATTGGGAGGAAGACGAAGAAGAAATGGACAGAGGAGGCAATGGAGCGAGCTCTGATTGAGGTGAAGTCGGGAAGGTGCACAGTGAGGCAGGCAGCCAAGCAGTTTGGTGTCCCTAAATCTTCTCTCGGGGACAGAGTCAGCGGACGGGTGACACCGGGGTGTCGCAGCGGGCCAGCTCAACTTATAACATCAGCAGATGAGGAGCTGCTGGTGGAGTTCTCTTTATACATGTCCAAGCATGGATTCCCACTGACAAAGCAGCAGCTGGTGTCTTTTGCCTCGTCCATCTATAAGCGGCAGCACCGCAGGGTGGCATTCTCCAGACTAGGCCAGACCTGGTGGCTGAATTTTAGGAAACGTCAAGAAAAGAATATAACGGTTCAGCCAGCAGACAACGTAGTCCGAGGGAGGACGGTTTGTGTGAGGAAAGAAGCAGTGGATCAGTTTTTTCACTTACTGAGTGCTGTCATGGATGCTCATGAGCTCAGAGGTAAACCTCAACAGATTTTTAACTGTAATGAAACAGGTTTTCAGCTCGGCAGGAAGAGAGTGATTCTTCCCAAATCTGCAAGTCATGGCTTGAAACCCACATTAGGACTGAGAGACCACATCTCTGTCTTGGCTTGCTTCAACGCAGCCGGAGAGGACATTCCTCCATTTATTATCTACTCGAAAGCCTATCCAGGAGGAGTTTGTTACAAAACACAAGGACCTCCTGATGCCCTCTATGGATGGTCAGACTCAGGCTGCATCAACTCTGAGCTTTTCAAGAAATGGTTCCTCAAACACTTCCTCCCTCGTGCCCCAAAAGAGCGCCCGCTGCTGCTTATTTTCGATGGCCACAAGTCTCCTGTGAACCTTGAGGTAGTGGAAGCAGCTCGGAAAGAAGATGTCATCCTTCTCTGCCTTCCACCTCACTGCTCCCACATCCTGCAGCCGCTTGAAGCAGGTCTCTTTGTCCTCCTGAAGCAGCGCTTTGCAGCACTCATAGGCGATGGTTGTGCCACAGACTCTCACTTCGCAGTCAGCAAGAAAGAGTTCTCAAGTGTATTTAAAGCGACATACCAGGTACTGGAAGAGGAAGACGGTGTCAGAACTGTGAAAGAAGGTTTTAGGAAATGTGGCATCTACCCGCTGAGTCATTTCACTGTAAATGATGGTCATTTAATGCAGTCGCACAGCATCGACTCAGCAGCTGGAGGCTCTCTGTCCACATCAGCACAGGAGCTGCACACTTTATGAGACATTACAGCTGCTGGACCTTCCTAGAATTCTTCCACATCAGGAACAAGATTTACTCGTTCTAATTGAACATTATTAAGCTCAAATTAAATCTGTTATGTGAAATACAGACTGTGTCCTTCTCGAGTGTTAAGTTTCTTGTAAATTGGGATCTTGTGTGTATGTCACTCTCTATTAAACATGAAAGTCGTGCTGCTGATACTAAGAACAACTTGCAGAGGCTGTGCTCAGATTTAGTAGTTGGGATAAAAAGATGTGAAGTTGAGTGCACCTTTTCTTTAAGTTCAGTTTTACATGAATTTGTTGAGTCATGTCATCTTAAGTATTTCAACAGAGGACTGGATCTTATAAAGATTATCTCAAGAACAAAAGCTGAATAAAGCTATTTAGTGACTGTGGTTGCTGCACAAATGTGTCCATAAGCTTAATAATTTACTGAAGAGGGCTGGACTCTGTGATGTAATGTCGATGCAATGGGTACAGCCAGAGGAAACACTGCTGCATGTATTGATGCTTATAACTACGTGCTCTGTGCATGCTAACATGTGTGCACAGAAAACCTTGATTGTGGCATCAGTTGCTTACTTAGGATCTTTTTTCTTAAAATTACAAATTTTTGATAAAAAAAAAATAATTAAAGGATATATGACTTATTTCAACCCAGTAAGCCCATGACTGGTAATATTTTTTTTATGTCTTTAACTCGGTTTCACATCATGGTCACAAGCTTCTGCAACCAAATTAAAACCCATATTCTCAATATACAAGCAGGCAATAAAAATCATGGACAGAAAACCAATGAGATGGCATCACTGCCGCACAGTAAAACAACCCAATCTCTTCACCTTTGAAAATTTTATGAATTTCAGTGCTCTTAAACTGTTTTTTTAAATGTCTAAACAATCATGTGTCAACACTGTTTTCTGAACTGGCCACCAGGCGTCAGACGATCCTCCACCAGTGGTGATTGTCTTGTCCCAAGACACAAGACTTCACTCCGCTTCAATCAAAACAACAGTGTTTGCATAAATGATTTTAACTGGTCGACGGCTGATCATGTTGCCTTGGCTTTACGTTTTATATATATATTTAATTTGAAAATTATTGTTTCGATCTTATTGTCAGATGTTATTCTACATTGTACTTTTCCCTCTCCTTTCTTCACTCTTTTCATTTATTAGTTTTATTATTTTACAACCTTAGAAAAAATTATCACTTGTGCTAAATCACTTTAACAATGCATCTGGTTTGTCCAATGTAATTGTGATGTCCACATCAAATAAACAATATATTAAATTAAATTATAATATTATTCATGATATTTGTTACAAAGCTTGAAAGGCCTCATAGGTGTTATAGAGTAAATATGAGCCTCTGAATACCCCTGTGATCCCTCAGGGGAGAACGTCTTGTAGGTAGGATACATGTATTTGTAGACAGAAAAAAACCAAGCGCCGGTCAGCCTGCATCACACAGTAAGTCTTTAGGGAGGCAACAAGCAGCCCAGGGCTAACTTAATGTGTTTGTATGTTAATTTCACATATGGTGATTTGTGTGCCTGCAGCCTTTTTTGGGGTTTGTTTTTGTCCTGACAACAAAGTCTGAGGACATTTTGTGCTGGATTCTAAAAGCAGCCACATCAGAGTAATGTTGTTTTGGGGTTTTTTTTCACCTAGTGGGTCTTGAAAACATCTTTTTGAAATGATGGAGTTATCAAAGCTTGAGTTCTAGTTCTTAGAAATTGGAGACTTAATCCACAGGATCGATTGTTGAACAAGAGAAAAATAAGTTTGTAACTGCTTTAGACATGACTGTCAAACTACGTTTTTAAATACTCCTTTAACATTTCTTAGTGATCGAAACAATTCTTCTGAATCACTGAATCATTTTAAGTATTACTGTAAAAAATCCTGAAGGGATTCTCAGATTTCAATGCACTCAAAATTGTGACATCTGCTGGACAAACGTTGGCACCTCATCTGTAAGAATTGATGAAGTCTGTACAAAGACCCACCGAAACAATAAAAATGTGTTTTTCAGTCAAAGAAGTGACCAGAGTAAGTGTATAAAACAGAGCCTGCTGCTGTTCTCTATATCATAAAGATACAACATCTTTTGTGTGGTCGTGAATTTTTTTCACACAATAAAGGAAAGCTTCAAAAATAACTCGCCACCTCGTGCCTGCATCAACGAGTCAGTTAATAAACGAAGTAAGTCAGTCAGCTTCAGACTGATGTTGACTATGGAATATGCAGAGACCTTTGCCTGTATTTACTCATTTTTAATTTCTCAGAAAATATTCCAAACTTTGAGAAATATTTTGTTCCTCTTAAAGAAAAGCATCAGTCGTATCTTTAAATATTCAATCAGTAGCACTCACTCAAATTTCTTCACCGCAGACAGAACGTATGAACTCTGCCTCACTGCTCTGGGTTTGGTCTCCACCAGAACCTCGTCCACCCTGTGAGACAGAGCGGGTCAGGGTGAATTTGCAGCATCATTTTTATTTATTTATTTATTTTTTTTAAGTGAGATGAAAAAGGGTTCAAAAATGAACTAAAGCAGCGTGTAACTTAGCATAAAAATGTAGGAAACCAAACAACAAAATGTGTTTGTGACATTAATTGATGTATTTATTGATTTAACCTTCATACATTTGTAATGTTGAGGATACCTGGCTTTCTCCTTCTCTTCCACTGGTTGTCTTGCTCTTTGGATCCAGCTGAGATCGTTCTTCAGTGCAGTTCGCACCCTGGTGGTTTGAAACACCTTGTCTCTGTCGACAGCTACAAACCACACATTTTCTGTCAGTACGTGCTGGGCAGCAAGAATACCTGCACAAAGTATTTATTTGAAACTTGCAGGAAATTGCGACTTACTTTTTGACATGGTGGGGATATTTTCCTCAGAAGTTCAACCTGAGGAAATTATTACAAGATTAAAAAAAACATTTTAAGTATTTTTTCACGAGTTCCATATTTTGAAACTACACTCATTGGAAGAGCGAATCCTCATTCTGTTCCTCTCTATCGACTTCAGATATGTTTACAAATTCCCCAGCATTTCATTCACAACCTGTCCTACGGCATTCTGCAGGGAATCAACTCCCCCCGAACTGTAAATGTGACATTTAAGTATTTATTGCTTGTGAACTGATCACTCAGGACAACTACGGCATGTTCCTTCGTGTACTGAGATTATAGTCTGAGGAATTGTACATTTTATACATGTATAAGTAGCTATAATCCTGACATATTAGTCAAAAAGTGCATCCACAAATGGATTCTGTACTCACTATCCTCTATTTTTCTCACAAAGCCAGAGTTCAGTGTCCTGTTATTCTGCGCATGCCCTCTGTTCCCTCTTTGAGTATGCGTTAACATTTTGACCTGCACTTTTAATCTCATACAGTGACCCTCAGAGGAGATTTAGCACCAATTATCCAGGTCAGATTCATTTTGCATAGAAAATTAAAGCAATCCTGACTTTGTAATGACTGCAAAGTACTGCAGAATCAGTGAGCATAAAATCAGAAACAGTGTGAAGTCCATCCCAGCGTGATGTTGTGATCTCACCTGTGTGTTGGTTGGCTGTCAGATCAGAATGCTGTCAAGCCTCCTCTGGGTCTATGTGCAACACAGACAGACAAGTAAAGACACTTCAGTCTGAACCCCACCCCCTGTCACTTCAGTTTCCTCCCACTGGTCTGCTGATAGTGGCGCACCTGGATGCTGCAGCACAGGTTGAGTGGGCTGCTTTTTCAGAACAATTATAGAGTGGGCAGACAGAAACCAGTGTGTAAAATGTTACATTTGACAGTTGTTAAAGACTTTTTCACTTTTTTTTTTTTTCGCGCTGGCAAAATCTTTCCTGCTTTCATTACTGGTGTGAAATAATTGAAACCAGCCCTTTGGTTAAGTCCTTTATAGTAAATAATTTTAGCCTTGTACATCAAACTTACAATGGTGCAAATGTTACCAGAAGTTAAATCCTGCAGATCATCAACACACCCTATAAAATGTTTTATACATTACCGCGTGACTAGATTAACTATGCAACAAAGGATTAACCACTTGGAATTTAATCTACCTCCTTATCAAAAACTCTGAATTGCATCCTTGGTATGCATCCAAGTGAAGCATGCATGCGCTCCTGCGTATCTGGGACAGGTGCGTCAAAACATTAAACCATGGTTTCTGTTTAATTAGTTCAACTAAATAAATAAATAACAAACCAAAGCGTCTACTGTGCAGATTGTTGGGAGTATCTGGAACCCACACTACACACACAGTTTGGGGTTTTATTTTTAGTGCTGTATGCACCAAAGCCTATTCACTTGACTTTTTTTTTTATCAGGGATGTGGTTATCTTAGAGACAGATATCTTAAAACATAAGCTGGAAGCTATCTGAATATTGTTGTCATTGTTTACATCGATCCCATTTAATCGTCCCATGGTCCAAAACATGCTCATCAGGTCAATTGGTGATTCTAAATTGCCTGTAGGTAAGTGTGTGTGTGGGAAAAGTTGTCTGTGTCTATGTGTCAGTCCTGTGATTGACTAGCAACCAGTCCAGGGTGTACTCTGCCTCTTGCCCTAAGACAACTGGGATAGGCTCCAGCCACTCATGACCCTGAACAGGATAAGCAGTATAGAAGATGAATGAATGAATAAATTAATTATTAATTTTTTTATATATTTTCTTTAGCCTATTCAGTATCATCACAACATTACTCACTCTCATACATGCAGTGAAACATGAGATCATATTAAACAGAGAAGATGCACTAGCTTGCAGTAAATAACAATCACACGTTAAACACTTTGTCACATTGTGTCTTCATTTTTCAGGTGTTTTGTCCTCTATGGAAGCTTCTGAAGTGGACCAAGTAACAAAAGACTTTTGGTAGATAACATTTAAAAGTTGCTTGGAATCCAGAAAAACCACCTCCGTTGGTTTTCCTCCTGTGACTACAGCCAACATGTTCAGTAAAAATTCCTTGTGTTCCAACAGCATGGAATAAAAACAAAACAGAGGTTGTTAAAGGCATGTATCACATTCCCAGTATCAACAGGACTGATGTGGTGGAACAGGTACAAATTACACAACCTAACCTATAGAAGGGAACATTTTGAACTCAACAGTGATGTTGATTTAGCACAATGTCTGCTATTTGAAACTAGTTTGTCAAACAAAAGTTAATTTTCTTTCACATAAAAATTGTTATTTTCATGCTGCAGTGAAGCAGCAGAATAAACAATGTCCTTATTTCAGACTATTGAAATTTTTGTTGTTTCATTTCATCTCTGAAAAAAAGAACTTTGTAAAAGAACTGTATGAGACATTTGTATTAAATCTGACTGATAGTAATAACAATCAAACGGATTAAATAGTGTTTTAATTGCTCATTTTAAAAAAATGGGTATATAGAATATATAATACAATAAGAAAACACAGGTGAAATACTTGATTGAATCAAAGTTACTTTTTTTTGCATGCTTTACATCTATCCACTTTACTGCATTATCACCTTACACTCTAATTTCTTACAGCTCACTCAATGTTACCGGGATAGTTTTTACATCATGTTTTTGTGATTTAAGTCTGTCAATTTTAACTGTTTTCATCTTGCTTCCAGCCAAAAATTTCTTTTCATGTACAAATAAAGTGACCAAACCTAACCTATACAGTTTTTAACTAGCTTTAAGTATATGCCCAGTAGCCCACACTATGATGAATTATAATAATGCTGAGGAAAGACCAGCAGGAAGTCACAGGAGGTTGTTAATCTACTAAAGGGAATCGTTTGAGCATATGTACATCTTAAATTTCCCAGCGGTTTCAAACGCATCATCGCCGTAGACTTCTGCCGGACGTGACGTTACTTCGCTTACCAGGTACTGCTGGCTGTTCGTGTGGTGGCACATTTGTAAGTAAAAAATCCCTTTAATTTAGTTCATAGCCAATAATGCCGATTTAAGTGATATGTTGAAGATTTATTTTGCCGTTATAGTGGGGACTGGGAAAGCAAAGAGCCTTAATTTAGCTCCTGCACTGTGATGTTTGATCAGTTAGCATTTTCAACCGCAGAGGCTAACAAGTTAGCTTTTGTTGTGTATTTAATAAACAGCTAGAAAACTGTTTAGGTTGACAGTAAGTATGGTTTTATGTGCCTCATAACTACGATAGCTAGTAATGTACCTTCTTCCTCTTTGAGAAAACTCCTTTCGATTGTTTGGCTCACCCTGTTCTTACATCACTTACTACTCGAAATACAGCAGATTAACTTAAACTCTTACCTGAGCTTTTATTTTAGTTTTTTTTTTTTTTTTTTTATCTTAGGTGCATAACTTATTGCCTATTAACAATGTAAAGTGCGATAGCAGAATCCACGAATTGTTAAATTCTTCGAGGATAGATTTCAACCCTATCCTGCTGATAAATTGGCTCAGTTGTTTCGTAAGGCTGAGGCCTCAAGATCACTTTTTGGGAGCAATACTGTAGTATCTCTTAAAGGCTGCTGTTTTCTCTATCATGTTATGATAGAATCAGATATTACAGGCTTCTAACCTACAGCCTGATTAACTTGCTTTATGTGCTCTGCTCTTACTAACATACAGAAATCATGAAATATCCCTCTATGCATTTTCAAAACAGAGCCATCAAAGATGACTACAGCTGCAAGGCCAACTTTTGAGCCAGCGAGAGGAGGGAGGGGGAAAGGAGAGGGGGATTTAAGTGCTCTGTCCAAGCAGTATTCCAGTCGGGATCTTCCAGGTCACACTAAGATCAAGTACAGGTGAGTAAATCAAACATACAGTAGGTACACTTCTGGACTGTTGCTGCTGCATAACCCCATCTGAGGCAGCTGGAAGCATATTTTTAACTTTTATCTTGTTTGAAGACAACCGACCCAGGATGCCCCTGAGGAAGTGCGCACCCGTGACTTCCGCAGAGAGCTGGAGGAAAGAGAGCGTGTAGCTGCACGTGAAAAGACCAGGGAAAGGGGCCCCAGAGGTTACTATCTCAGCTGATATTATGTTAAATTTTTCATTTATGAAATATTTATGACAAAGCATATGCCTATGACACCAACTATTTTCAGCAGCATATTGACCTTTAATTTTCAGAGCACACCACATCATCTTCATCTTCATCATCATCTTCAAAGAGGCCCAGACTGGATCAGATCCCTGCAGCTAACCTTGATGCTGATGACCCTTTAACTGATGTGAGTGCTTACACTGCACATTTTAGTGGACACTCGGGGATAATTAGTGCTCATTTATTTCCCTCACCACTTACGCTTGGCTGTTTACAGGACGATGAGGATGAGGACTCTGAGGAGGAAAGTGATGATGATGACACTGCAGCTCTCCTGGCAGAGCTGGAGAAGATCAAGAAGGAGCGGGCTGAGGAGCAAGAACGCAAAGTAAAGTTTTTGTGTCATATTCAAGTGTACTGACTTTCTGACTCTAACAGAACCATCAGAAAATTATGACAAGTTCTGGTTGCAATCATTATCTCTTTGTGTAATGTTAAGTTGCTTCTTGTTCTGTGATAGGAACGGGAGCAGAAGGCAGAGGAGGAGAGGATTCGCATGGAGAACATCTTGAGTGGCAATCCACTGATTAATTTGGCAGGGCAGCAGCAGCAGCAACAACAGATGACCCAAACTCAGAATGCATTCAGAGTCAAAAGAAGGTACCTCGCTTAAATGCTGACATGTACACATTGTTTTTTGTAATTGGACAAAACACAGCTCATGTAGCTTTACACTTGACTTCAAGAATTAATTTGTGAATATCTTTTCAGATGGGATGATGATGTTGTGTTCAAGAATTGCGCCAAAGGAGTGGATGATGCACGTAAGGAGAAACGCTTTGTGAATGACACGCTGCGCTCTGAGTTCCACAAGAAATTTATGGAGAAATATGTAAAATAATGGACTTCATGTGTCTAGGTTTTATTGATTTTTGTTCTGTTTTGTTTTTTCCTCCTGTTTCTCTCTTTTCCAACAAAAGTAGATGGCATTGGAATGTGCTGGTGTTTGAACAGAAAATAAAAATGTATATAAATGAGCAGATGGCTTACATACTTACAGTAAAACTTATTTAAACTTGAATTCCATTGTTAAATGTGATTACTATTTGAGTTTTTCTGTAGGTTTTTTTTTATTTCAATAAACAAAAGCTTGTGTTAAAGATGGCTTGCAAAGCTTTCTTTGACTGTCAACATTTTGTAGTTTCATGTTATAGTTACCCATTCACAGATTTGTTTTTCAGTGACTTCTTTCACCTTGACTGAATTCTACATTTTTTTTTAGTGAGCAAAATCAGGAGTTTTTACACAGTGGATTTATATGTACATATCAACACAGACTTTCCAAATAAAAGCATGTCAATTAGAAACATTGAAATGTTTATATTTTTTATAAGATACAGGGCATTTATGATGTGACACTGAGTTTATGTAGCACATAGTTTTTCTAAATATTTAGAAAAGGCAATATCAAAAATGCTTCGGCGTTTTTAAGTGTCATTTTTCATTTCTATTCATACTCACGCCACATTACCTGTGTGAGACTAAACTTCAATCCACGCACATACATGTACATATCTTCATTCGGCACAGTCAATGTACAACATTCAACAAAGGTGCCAATGCTTGCTTAACATATGCATATAATGTCATTTTAACAGAATTTCTTGCCTGTGCCAAGCACTTAAATTAATGGAGTTGCTATTTCCATAGAAACTTGGGTGGCTTAGTTACACTTTTTCCCTCAAAAAGAAGACAGTAGAACAAATAGCATTTAAACATGCAAAATGAACTCTTACACGGTAATAAATTCAATCAAATTATTACATTTTTTCCCCCTTGGAATAACTGACTTTTTTTGTGGTCCTCATCCTCTTCCGTTCTAAACTGTTCACCCCCTCCCCCCACACACACACACACACCCCAACCCCGTTTTAGAAATCAGTGCTATCCCGTCAACCGACATGAAATAGTGAGTGAGTTCTCCGCTGTGACTATCCAGGAAATCGTACATCCAGTTCATGCTTACATCAAGTTCAGACCACTGAGGCTGGAATGCGACACCCATAGTAGCCGTTAGGGGGCGCCATCCCTAACAATAGCAGTCTTGTGACAGACGGGATTGGGAGGCTGCTGGGAAAAGATGGCAGCTTCCTTTTGTATGTGGGGATTTACTCTGCTCCGAGGAGGCATTTAAAGACTTTCCCCACTGAATACACGGACTTCCATTGCACACTCGGGGTTCAACGACACACTTAAAGCAAGGAGATGGAGAAAAGCGGGAGTATCGACAGTTTGGGCTCGAAACGCTCCTCTTCCCGACAGCCAAGCGTTGATTCATTGTCCAGGTAGGCGAAGCCCACCACGAACACTTCGCCTTTAAAGATGGCTAAAAGTTGATAAATTATCAGAGGGCGTTATAGAAATGTGTTAGGGGTGTAAAGTAACACGACTAGTCACCATGAGATTATTCAAGCCCCAGGAAATGATTGTTAATGTAATGTAATGAACTAACTGCCTTTTAGAGACCACTGAGGCTGACAGTTAAATTAGGGCATCACTTAATGGCCGCTGTCATTGTCGACCAATGTCTGTTTGACCAGAAGAACAAATGTTGCTTTAAATTGCAAAGTCTGATAAAAACAGAGCAAATGTTCAGCTTTACTTATTACACTTAACTGAGTTGCTGTATGTGCATGTTGCCTGTCAACGGTAACGTTATAACTCCTTAGCTTTAAAACAACAACCCTGTGTTCGTCCATATATCCCAGGATGACTGTGTAGATTTGTTTCCGTTTTCGTCTAAACTCACTCAGAGAGAAACTTTTTAAAATAACAGGGTAATAAATCTGCTCCTTATGTCTGAGCCGCTTGAACTAAAGCTGATTCACAATATCCAGACAAATGAAAGATTAGCTACCAGCCAGTCTAACACTGAAGTAGTTATTCGTCTTATACAGTCTGAAGTCAGTGGTTTGGTTTCTCTCTTTTGTTGTTTTGAAATATTGTGTTAAATTAATCCTCTGTACACTTGAATCTTCTTTCATCATTTCCTGTGTTGATCTTCCACCAGTACTTCCACCTCTCGCTCTGACCGGTCAGCCCAGGCCAAGCCACCCTCAGCCATGTCCTCAGATTCTGTGGCCACCTCCACCGAGCTCTCCCCAGAAATGAGGGTTAGTATCCTGTTTATAGATCACTACACTTCCTCTCCATTATCAACTTCATTTGATAAAGCTAAATGACTTACCAGTTACTCTCTTGTCTGCACACTTTAGGTTAAGCCCAAAGCTTCTGCAAAGGTAACCCAAACCATAAAACACATTAAATTCAAAATGTCTTTTAATCATGCATCTTTAGAGGGTACTCTTTATTTTTTGTCTAACACATACAGTATCTTGAACTTGCAGAAAGTGCTCAGAGAATCAGACAAGGAGGAGATACAGTTACTTCCAAATGAAGCTGTTCAGGACATAGGTATGCTCTCTCTTTGCTACAATCACAACAGCTTAGATTTACTGAATGTGAAATGGTTCTTTTCACATCATAGTAGTTTGTTATTATTGTTTTGTTAACTTTGTTTAATTACGTTGTTTATTCTCTAGCCCAAGATGTCACCTACTTCTGTCCTTTCATTGGAGCACTGAGGGGAACTGTAACAGTCACCAACTACAGACTTTTCTTCAGATGTATGGACAGGGTATGCTGTGTGTTTCTTTTTTTCCCCCAGATGCTCTCTGAAAAAAGATGATTTTTTTTTTTAGTTTAACTACCTGTGTTTGGTTTCAAGGAGCCAACTTTTGTGCTGGATCTGCCTCTTGGAGTGGTGAGTCGTGTGGAAAAAATTGGAAGTGCATCAAGCCGTGGTGACTTGTCCTACGGTCTGGTTTGCAAGGTGAGGAAGAAGAGGAAACTGTCTGGGATAAACTTGAACTTTTTAATTTGTGCAGAGGGGCCAATAACAAACTGCGTCATCAGTAGAATACTATTTTAAAAATGCACTGGATTTACTGACAGTTAAACATTCCCACATCCAGCTGTTGACCTTTGAGTTTGACCATGACTTGCTACTCGGTTTCCTTTGTGCAGGATATGAGAAACTTGAGATTTGCACACAAACAAATGGATGACACTCTGAGGAAGTCCATTTTCGAGGTGTTGATGAAATTCGCGTTTCCTGTTTCCAACGGGCTGGTGAGTGCTTCTCAGCCACACTCTCTGTGTCCCTGTAGCTCTGCACCATCTGTCCACTGATGAGATTCTCCCCTCTTCTCTGCAGCAAATCTTTGCCTTTGACTATGGTCAGGTCTTTCCTGAGAACGGATGGAAGGTGTATGATGCTGTCTCTGAATACAAAAGACAGGTATGACATTAACAAAGTTAAACCTCTGAGCTTGCTGTTGGGGAAAAAACGTGATCATATTGTTTGGTTTGTTTGATTTCAAAGGGTATACCCAATGAAAGCTGGAGGATTACAAAAATAAACGATCACTATGAACTTTGTGACACCTACCCATCCACTCTGGCGGTGCCTGTCAACATACCTGACGACGAGTTGAAGAGAGTCGCTGCCTTCAGAGCAAAGGGGAGGATACCTGTGAGTTACTAGTTTAGAGCATGAAAATTCTGCTCTGCTCATATGTTGGACTGTCTGTGACGTCTGTTGTCTGTCATTTTCTGTTGGCAGGTTTTGTCATGGATCCATCCAGAGAGTCAGGCCACTGTGACGCGCTGCAGCCAGCCAATGGTTGGGGTAAATGGAAAGCGAAGCAAGGAGGATGAGAAATACCTTCAGTCCATCATGGATGCTAATGCTCAGTCACACAAGCTTTTCATTTTTGACGCAAGGCCCAGTGTCAATGCTGCTGCCAACAAGGTCCATTAAATCTCTATGATCTGGATGTAGCTATCAGAAATTACCTGTCTTTTGGTCATTTGTAATTCAGCATCATCAGCCTCTGCTCACCCTTGTTGCTGCAGATGAAGGGGGGCGGATTTGAAAGTGAGGATGCATATCAAAATGCTGAGCTGGTGTTCCTGGATATTCACAACATCCATGTGATGAGAGAGTCGCTTCGCAAGCTGAAAGACGTGGTCTACCCCAACATCGAGGACTCCCACTGGCTCTCTAATCTGGAGTCTACTCATTGGCTGGAACACATCAAAGTGAGCACTGTTAAAAATCACAATAACCTGCTCACTATACATTACAAATCTGTGTACTTAATAATCAATAAATTATAATAATTTTATTTGGGCATGGTTTTATTGACAGAAAATTAGTTATACTTCAAAACACATTGTATCAAACTTGCAAATTAAGCCGTGTTGTGTGGTTTCCTTCTAGCTGATTCTGGCAGGAGCTCTGAGGATTGCAGATAAAGTGGAATCTGGGAAAACCTCAGTGGTTGTACACTGCAGCGACGGTTGGGACCGTACAGCTCAGCTCACCTCGCTGGCCATGCTCATGCTGGATGGTTACTATCGCACCATTCGCGGCTTTGAGGTGCTGCTTGAGAAAGAGTGGCTGAGTTTTGGTCACCGCTTCCAGCTTGTAAGTCCACATTTTCATACTGATGTTGGAAACCAACCGCTACAAGGTGTGTTGGCGTATCTTAATGAGTTACTGATTCTTTTCTCGTTGTTTCTTCAAGCGTATTGGTCATGGAGATAAGAACCACACGGATGCAGATCGCTCACCTGTATTTATTCAGTTCATTGACTGTGTGTGGCAGTTGACCCGCCAGGTATGCAAAAAATTAGATAGCATTAAAAAAAATCTTCATAATCACTGCTCTTTCATTGGCACTAATGGTGCTGGTTTAATTTTAGTTTCCTGCAGCGTTTGAGTTCAATGAATACTTCCTGGTGACCATCCTGGACCACTTATACAGCTGCCTGTTTGGCACGTTCTTGTGTAACAGTGAACAGCAGAGGCTGAAGGAAGTAAGAGCACCTCATGACAGTGGTATCAAAATGAAATTAAAATGTACTTATATGGAGGTATGCTCTGCTCTCAGCATCTTTACAACCACACCTTTCTTGTTTTACAGGAGATTCCTAAGAGGACTGTGTCATTGTGGTCTTACATAAACAGCCAGCTGGAAGATTTCACCAATCCGTTGTATGTGAACTATTCCAACCATGTGCTGTTCCCTGTTGTCAGCTTACGCCACCTGGAGCTTTGGGTTGGTTACTATATCCGCTGGAACCCTCGCATGAGACCTCAGGTATGTGCAGAATCTTGTCAGGTCACACATTTGATGTCACTGTGTCTTATATTGCAAATAAAAAGTTTGCAGTCTACTGAGTGTCAGAACTTGAGTTTTACATTCGTCAGGAACCAGTTCATCAGCGCTACAAGGAGCTGCTTGCAAAACGCGCAGAGCTGCAGAAAAGAGTGGAAGAGTTACAGCGAGAGGTGACCAATCGTTCAGCTTCCTCTTCCTCTGAGAGGGCAGGCTCTCCCACACGCTCCATCACGCCAGTGCAGACCTTTGTTTGATACCTGCTGATCCTGATGCAGGTCACAAGAGCTGGATCCTGTCTGAGAAGTTGCTATGTAGCAGTTAAGATCACCCCAGTAGCCTTGGAGGACCTGTGTGTGTTTTTCTGGCAACACTTTGCTAAAAAGTCTGATCAAGCAGATCACTCTATTTTCCCCATCACAGATAATGTGGAGTCCGTGTTTGTGTCTCAGACTGCTTTATTACAGCCATATTATACTCCTCCATAGTCCAGAGGAACATAACCAGAATCGTAAATACTCTTTAGCATATCAACCTATCAACAATCAATGTTTCTGAAGTATGCTAAAAATATTTCACAGGTAAAATATAAATGCCTTATACACCCTATAGGAACACTTGCTTCATTCCTCCTCACTACAGCTGTTAAAGTTTGATTTAAAAGCAATACTGCTGAGGCAAATGCTGCAAAAGTAACACTTGAGCCCAAAACACTAGCACTAAAAGTACCTTAAGGACTCCACAGTCGTCATAATGTAGCTAAAGGGCTTTGATGCTAGCTTTCTCGAATGATACAAACAAGTCACAGAGTGCATTAAAAAATAATCTGTGCTTTTAGATTGAGGTGACCAAATATTTTTTTTATGAATACATCACATGTATTTTGATGCATTCTTCTCATTGAGTGAGTTCAGTTTTTTAAGTTTCATTTTTCTAACTAGTTAATATTATTTATTATCCTTTAGTGCTGACTTGTATTTATGGTTCACAAACACATTCTGTCTCTCATATTGTAAATTAATTACAGATGTTCCCATGCAACATTAATAAGCCATTATTAGGACATTTTGGAGCAATGTTTTTTTTTTTAAACGCTATTAGCTTATTTTCTTTTTATACACAGCAGAATATCTGACTAGTTAGTTGTTTTGAGTGTTTTTTTTTTCTACTTAAACAGATCTGATTGAATATCTGTGCCTTCCTTTGAACGACTGTTTGAGAGGGGAGATAAGTGTGAATAGTTTTTAAGATTTTAATAGCTATGGTTAAAAACAATAAAATAAGAGTTAGTAGGCCTTTCCTCTGTCTATAAACACTTTCAATAAACATGTGACTGAACTTCAGGGAGACGGCATGATTTGTTACATCAGTGTGGTGTGTTCACATGAAAGACTGTTTCATAACTGTTATCTTCTTAATTTTTGTCAGTCAAGTGTTCCTAATACTTGTATGCGTACACTTTCATACCAGTTAACTCCGGTTTACATTATGTGAGTGCAACAATATCGAGAAAAAGTTGTCTTCACTTAAATAAAGGGATATTATCATGAATTTTATAGTGTGACTGTCCTGTAGCACAAATCTAGACTGAATTTGATTTTCAAGTATTATGTTATTATTTTTTTGTTTGTATCTTAACTCCAATCTATTTAAACATCTACAATCTCTGCCCAGTCCACTTAGTACTCCAACCTGATAAACCAGTAAACTCCCTCCTCAAACCACCTGACAACATCTCCTCATCGTACACTGCTGCAAAATGTCAATCTTCCTTTCTGTTCTTCCCAACAAATATAAGCACCATCTATAGTGACCATAACACCTCTTTCTTCTTCTTCTTCTTCTTCTTCTTCTTCTTCTTCTTCTTCTTCTTCTTCTTCTTCTTCACACTGTACATGTCCGAAAGAGGCATGCTCACCTGTAAACGCACTATTTCTTTATTTTAAGTATTTCTTAGCTTCTTCTGGATAATCTGACATTACTTCTCAGGGTCATAGGAAGGTATTTATTCATGTCATATAATCAGGAAAAAAATGCATTACCTAACATTTCCTTCACAGATTAAAAAGAAAAACATCTAATTCTATATCAGCTTTGGTCTAAATATCCAAGGCTATCAACAGCGATTTAAATGCAGGCACTTTTTCTACACAGCTTCATTGCTAAATTCTTTACTTTGAAGAAAAAAAATTACAGTTTTGATTGGCACAGTGATGAAAAACTTTTTGTGCATTCCTTCATTCATTCATGTGAATTCAGGTAAGACATTTTCATTTATTTTTTAAACTCTTAAACTTTGTTCCCTCACATCATTCATCACAATAAGGAAACAGCAGTAAACACTGAATTATATGCAGCTTTGTTGAATGATGTCTACTTTTTTCATTCAACTTGATCGAACTGGTTTTTGTACTTAATGTATTTTCTTTTAAATGCCAGGATAAATGTAGTGAAGGCATAAAACCAGGGTAAGCAAGAGCACACTATGATATTTTGTGCCTCATAATATGCCACACATTTTCGGTGGGAGACAGGTCTGGACTACAGGCATGAAACCAGGTTAATCAAGAGCACACTCTATGATACACACTCTATGGATGGAACATAAAATCACTGTTCTTTAGATGAAACCCATTAAATGCATTCCTGAGTCGTTAGTTCTAGTCAGTGCAGCCTTAAAAATTCACTCACTCATAAATTTGAACATTAGTGATCTGTGATCCACAGTCTCCCAGGGACACAAGTCACACAAGAATCACTTATACCACAAGTACAAAGATATGCCATTAATGAAAAAACAAACAAACCCACCCTTCATCCTCTTTAATCAACAGTTAAAGATGACACAGTTAGTTTTACTTTTTCCTTTTAATTTTGTCTGGCCATGTTGTTCATTTTTAGAGTAATGGTGTTTTTTTTGCCTTGTGACTAGCTTTTGACTTTCAAAGGAGGGCCCCTGACATATCTGCAGCTGGTTTGTCACCACATTAAACATCCAGTAAGTGACCAAAATATGTGAATAAGCACATTTTAATAGAGCATGTATGATTACCTTCACATTAAACCTGATTGTGAGGACTCAATACTGACAGAAATTAAAGATGTACTCCGGCAAACTTTGTGGCGGTCATTATTTGAAAACAGCGTTTGTGCAACTAAAGTATCGATTGTCGTTTTGCTTTCCATCGTGAACAAAGTGGTGAAAAAGTGAACGCTTTCGTGTCATGATTAAATGATGTTGAGTCTCGGTGAATGAATCCAGACGTGTGATTGGCCCTGCTGATTTCAAACTGTGGATCCCGCGGACGGATGTTGTGTCGCGATAGGTTTCCTTTCTTCTTCTGGAGCCGTCCGCCACTTCCGGTTACATGACGACGACGGCGTCGATACAAAAAGAGAGAAGGAAAACAGGAAAATACCTTTTCTTGGCGAGAACACTGGAAACTTAATGTAAATAGATAAACGCATTCAAACGCGTTGCTCATGTGGCGGTGTAACTAGCGGTCGACCTCAGCTTCGTGTGCTTTGATTACATATGAGCAGTTAAAGATAACAGATATTTGGAGTTTATTGTTCTTCGCCTGCTCCCTCTTGCTAAGCTATTTCTGTGTTGCCCTACCTAGCCGCGCTAGCAAACGTTAGCTAACGCTGGATGCCAACACAGCGTGTGTGTGTTTAGTTCAGAATTAGCAAGCGGCTGGAAAGAAAATATAGCGCCGTTAATCCTTTCAGTGTACAGCGGGACTCCGATAACCTCTGCTAGGTCAGTGACAGTAGTTCGGAGAGAATGGCAACGTCGGCTCTGTACGCCTGTACAAAGTGTAACCAGCGGTATCCCTTCGAGGAGCTATCGCAGGGCCAGCAGCTGTGTAAGGTATGTGGGTGATTGTGGCACAGGATGGCCGCTAACAAGGCACAAACATCCCCGAGCTTACACTGTTTAGAAACGTGCCAGTGTTGTTTCCGAACCGAGGGTGATGCTGTAACTACGAGCAGCAAGTTAAACAGGCTCAGATTATGTAACAGCCCTTATCTCCCCGACCTGGACACGCACAAACACTAACTGTAACCCTGTTTGGATAGTAATTACATATTCCCATGAATTCTATCGCTGCTTATTCCACAATCCTGAAATTTGTGGACTGTTAAGAGGAGTCGTGTATGCATTTACTCCTCAACTTGTTGCTCGTACAGAGGTCCAGTTTGCTATCGCTGTGTTCTGTTGGATTTTTCAGAGAAGGATCATTTGATCCTCTATCAGGTCCTCTGTTTACATTTGTTTTCAAATCACTGCCAGCAAACACTGATTCATGTTAGTGTGGTATAAAATTTACACAATGAATCAGTGATTGTTGTCAGTGTCATTTAAAAGTACCAGCTAACAACCTCCCCCCCTATGCCAAGCCTTAACATGGTTATACGAGCTCATTGAAAGAAGTCCCAATATGTTCTCATCTCTTTGTTCACACCCAGTCAGGTGTTGATATTTCCACAGATGTTGTAGTCAAAGGGTGTCTCAACTGATATCAGGCTGTGCCAATGTTAACAACATCATAATACAGATGTGTTACTGATTTGTCCACATTGTACATATTTTTACCTGCATTTTGCCAACATCTGTTCGTAAAAGCACAGACTGATCTTTTCTGTGTTCCTACAGGAGTGCCGCATTGCACATCCAATAGTGAAGTGCACATACTGCAGGTCTGAGTTTCAGCAGGAAAGGTAAGATACTCACACCTAATGAGATGTTTTCAGAATTGTTGTGGAATTAACAAAATTAATTTATATAAAACTCTGTTTCTCACAGTAAAACTAATACAATTTGCAAGAAATGTGCCCAGAACGTCAAACAGTTTGGAACAGTGAGTAACAAGTTTTTCAAGATTTCTCCGGAGGCATTATTAAGATGAAAGGAATTACTCAGTGTTTCCATGTGAACGGGATTTTAAGTTTGCCTTTTGTCTGTCTCTTTAGCCCAAACCCTGTCAGTACTGTAACATCATCGCAGCTTTCATTGGGACAAAGTGCCAGCGTTGTACCAACTCAGAAAAAAAATATGGACCCCCACAGACCTGTGAGCAATGCAAACAGCAGTGTGCTTTTGATCGCAAAGAGGAGGGGAGAAGAAAGGTAAAAACATCCCACACCCATGAAGTCGTATCTCACTGTTCTGCCTCATTAAAAATCACTTTCTGCTCTCCGTGTGGCAGGTGGATGGGAAACTGCTGTGCTGGCTGTGTACTCTGTCCTACCGCCGTGTCCTGCAGAAGACCAAGGAGCAGAGGAAGGGCTTCGGCTCCTCCAACTCCTCATCCCTGAATGAAAAAGATCACCACTCCAGACCTCACCATCATCACCACCACCACCAACACAGACACAGCAGTTCTCACCACAAGTATGTCAGCTGTGTCACTTGTTCATGCTCTGTGACAGCCTGTCAGGACAGGGGAATATTTCATTTTATGCGTTGAAAAGCTAGACAGCAACAGAGGCTATGAGAAATCTGGACTCACAAGTACTTTTAATTTCACAGACTGAGTGGGAGCTTGAGTCCTGAACAGGAGCAGGGGCTGTGGAAGCAGAGGTAAAACTTTCTTTTTGATTTCAACCTTTTCATTTTAATCTGTTTATTGTTTGAGTTTTGAAGGAAGCATCACTTAACCTTGTTGTAAATTTCTGTCCAGCCATAAATCGTCTTCAATCCAGAAGGAGACTCCAAAGAAGAAACCAAAACTGGAGATGAAGCCATCCAATGGAGACAGGTATGAAAGGTGTTGAAAGTCCTGAGTACTCTGTATTCTTCTCCACCCAAATTGGTACTGGCCTCATGCCCTTTTTTTCCTTCCATCAGTAGTTCCATCACCCAGTCAATGGACTCTGGAGGAACAGACAACTTCATTCTCATCAGTCAGCTGAAAGAGGAGGTGATAACTCTGAAGAGACTTCTGCAGCAAAGGGATCAGACAATTTTAGAGAAGGACCGAAAGGTATGTCCCCAGCCTTGCTAAAGCTACATCACTTTTCCTGATTTGTAATAATTTAATGTAGTTATCCTTCCCCTCTTTTAGCTCACAGAGCTCAAAGCAGACTTTCAGTACCAAGAGTCGAATATGAGAGTGAAGATGAACCAAATGGAGAAGTCACACAAAGAGTCGATGGAGCAGCAGCAGGTAGGAAACTACATATAGATGTCAGAAAGTGCTTGTATATGTGTTGAAGTTAAGTGTCTTAAGTCAAATTGCACAAGGGTGAGTCACACATTGCACAAGTCTGCAGCCTGTCGTCACAGATGTAAATGGTTGAGCTTTTATGTTGGATGTCTCAATGTGATTGATGCAACCACATTTAATAAGTGCAGCCTGAAATGTAAAACTTGTTTATCATTATGTGTCCACAGTCCAAGAACAGGGAGTTGATGAAACAAGTGGCAGCCCTCTCCAAAGGAAAAAAGTTTGACCGGACAGGAAGTTCTCTGCTGCTGCCCTAACAAAAGGCCAGCCAGTGGGTAACAACACAGAGCGGCTTCATTGTTGTAACACTGTGAAAGTTTCCCACCTGTGTTCCCTCATTGCCATCGACATTGACTAAAACTTAATTTGGTAAAGTCAGATGCCATGTTGTACATGGTGAACAAATGTTGAATCAAAGAAACGTTTCTCTAAATGTAGATTTTAGATATTTTATGGCTACTTTTCCACCGGATCACAGGACGTGACTGTGGAGGGGGATGGAGCCCTCGTTTTTAACACTGCCGGGCCAAAACAAAAAAAGCATGGTGTGCGTATGTGGATATCATTGTGTCGACTCAGTGGATCCACTGAATTTTTATGGATGTCATGCAATTTATTTATTCAACTGTATTTCTTAGCTTTTTTATTTCCTCACATACTGAGCGAAAACCCCACATTTGGGGGTTTTCTTCAATAGGGATTAGTTCTATTTTTCTAAATTGATTGTGGGGGACATGTTCTCCTTCATGGAGACCCTGTGCAACTTTATGATGTATGCAAATGTGGGAAGAGTGACCACTAAGCTCCTGCTCAACGGAGAACTCTCTCCATAACAGATCATGAATCAACCAATGAACACTCTGACAGGCTGTCTGATAGAGCGACACCTCTTAGCTGCCCTCTTTCTCACTGTGTGACAGCTGTGGTGTGTTGCTGTTTCTCTATAGTGGAACGATTGTAATACTGCATGATTTACTCCAGACACCGGTTGGCATTGTGGTCAAACCCCCCCTCCCCCATTTTAATTAGTTTTCTAAGAATCACTTGTAAATGTAATACTGGGGTCAGCCATTGTATTTAAAATATTGCTTGTATCTGTTTTAGTGAGTACAGTATGTGTATGGTAAGGCCAGTTGAAATTAACATGTCTGTAGAAGATGCTTTTTAAAGGAACACACCTTTCACCTTGCTTTATTGGGCTGGTTTCATACTGTGGCATCCAGGATCACTTTTGTACTTTTTTCCAAACCAACTGTTTTAAAACAATTAAAACTGGCTAAACTGTTACTGTTTAGTGTTTTTATTGAACATTTCTGAAGGCTTCTGAGGCTTCTCTTGATATGATGCAATGAGATTAATCTAAATGGGAAGATGGTTGAATGTTTGTACCAAGGAATTATAGGTACCTCATTTACACCACAAGTAAGAGGCATTCTGTCAGTGTTTAAGGAAGTTTGCTTAAAGAGTTGAAGTCAGTTTAGGAATGCAGACTGAAGCCTGGAAGGGATGAGTGGATTAGATAAGATGAGTAGTTTTTGCTTTTAAACCTCTGTACACGATTGGTTCAAAAATTGTCTTCATGACTTTACCTGATCTCTAGGAGAAAACTAACCCTAATGGGATCCATTTCAAGACTCTCTAAATCATTGTGCTGCAGTAGCTTTGAGCTGAAAGCTGTTAGAACTAAAGACACATTCAGGAGTAAGCTGCCCTAGAGAGAAGACACTACATTCATGTTTTAAATCTCAATCACTGCACTTCACTTTTCCCAATTCTTGTTTATCATGTCAAAGATATCAACAAATAACAGTGATTTTTACATTAACTTCTTCTGGACCAATTATTTCAAACATATATTCCAAATTTGAATAACTGCAGCAGAATTTCACTTTCTCTGTTGAATCTACTGTTTAATTGTACTCGCTGTGGTTAAGTTGTCTGGTGTGCAAGTATAAACACCCCCAAAAAAAAAAAAAAAACTTTATTCTAGGACTTATGTTGTTGCAACCCAAGGTTCCAATGAAGATGGGATATAATGTAAAATTTTAACAAAATCAGAATACAATGATTTATGAATCCTGTTTCACCTATATTCATCTGAATACACTGCAAATTCAAGATATTTATTGGTCAAACTGATAAACTGTATTGTCTTTTTTTTTTACAAATATTCATTCATTTTTGAATTTGATGCCTGCAACACGTTCCTAAAAGCTGGGACAGGGGCATGTTTTCTACTGTGTAACATCATCTTTACTCTTAACAACACTCAATACGTGTTTGTGAACTGAGGACACTAATTGTTGAAGCTTTGAAGATGGAATTCTTTCCCACTCTGCTTGGTGTACAACTTCAGTTGCTTTACAGTCTGGGGTCTTCATTGACATATTTTGCGCTTCATAATACCCCACACATTTTCAATGGTACATCAGTCTGGACTGCAGGCAGGCCAGTCTAGTACCTGCACTGTTTTACTATTAAGTCGCACTGTTGTAACACATGCAGAATGTGTCTTGTCATTGTCTTGCTGAAATAAGCAGGGGCGTCCCTGAAAAAGACTTGGCTTGGATGGCAGCACATGTTGCTCCAAAACCTGTATGTACCTTTCAGCAT
The DNA here is from genome assembly GCA_030710495.1 of Labroides dimidiatus. Taxonomy (NCBI): domain Eukaryota; kingdom Metazoa; phylum Chordata; class Actinopteri; order Labriformes; family Labridae; genus Labroides; species Labroides dimidiatus. The sequence goes on from CM061159.1 coordinate 14,847,868, forward strand.
TAATGGAGCCTTCACAGATGGTCAAGTTAGCCATGCCATGGGCACTAACACACCCCCATACCATCACAGATGCTTTGTGCTTATAGCAATCTGGATTATTTTACTCTCTGGCCTGGATGACATGGCGTCTATGAGTTCCAAAAAATCTGAAATGCGTACTCATCAGACCACAGCACACTTTTCCACATTGCATCAGTCCATCTCAGATGAGCTGAGGCCCAGTGAAGCTGGCGGCGTTTCAGGGTGTTGTTGATATATGTCTTTGGCTTTTCATGGCAGAGTTTGAACTTGCACTTGTAGATGTAGTGATGAACTGTGTTAACTGACAGTGGTTTTCTGAAGTGTTCCTGAGCCCACGTGGTAATATCCTCTCCACAATGATGTCAGTTTTTAATACATCACGGGCATTCAATGTTGGTTCAGAATCAGAAATACTTTATTTATCTCAAGGGAAATTGAGTTTCAGTTACATCTCGTCCAAGAAACATGAAAACACAAAGACAAACATGGGGGACAGGAACAGGAGAACTGTGGGGCAGCCAACATGCACAGCGCAGCACACCCATTTCATCAGATCAGATCAGCCTTGTCGCTGATGTGCAGAGATTTCTCCAGATTCTCTCCTGAATCTTTTGATGATATTATGGACTGTAGATGATGAAACCCCTTAAATTGTTGCAATTGTACATTTAGAAACATTGTTCTTAAATTGTCTGACTATTTGCTCATGCAGTTTTTCCACAAAGCGATGAACCTAGCCCCATCCTTGCTTGTAAACAACATTTCAAACAGAATTTTGGGGATGCTCCTTATGAGTCATGAGGTGAGTCATGACACTCACCTGTTCCCAATTGAACTGTTCACCTGTGGACTGTTCCAAATAGGTGTTATTTGAGCATTCATTTTTGCCAGTCTTTGGTTGCGCCTGTCGCAACTTTTTGGAGCATTTTGGGCATCAAATTCAAAATGAATGAATATTTAAAAAAAAAAAAAAAAAAAAGTGAATCAGTTTGAACAATACATATATTGTCTTTGTAGCCTAGTGTGTTCACTTGAATATAAATTAAGCAGGCATTGCAAATGTATTTTTTGTTTTTATTTACGTTTTACACAACATCCTCCCAACTTCACAGGAATTGGGGTTGTAAATAAAGTTGTTGCTGTTGTTATCATTATTATTTTTATTAGTTGTAATAGTAGTAGTAGTATAGTATACGTGTTATAAATACTTTTTTTATTGATAGTGGTTGGAAAAATAGAACTTTAGACGTATGGGATAGTTGGGATGGAGTTATACTTACAATTTGTACCGATTTTTCTTTTTTAGAGTACTAGGTGAGCTTTGCTATTCATCAACAGTAAAATGGTCTTCTTTGCCTTCTTTCCCCAATGTCAAACAGAACAGTTTCTAAGTTTTGATGCAGCACTTGAACGCATCATTTTGTCCATCCGGGTCACTGGGCTCGTAGCTTAGCGGAAGGTGGCGGCGGTGCTGCGGGCGACAAATACAGTAACAAAAATGTAAAGTTTGAGCTAAACTCAGGTCTGAAATGACTAGATTAAATGCATTTTTGCGATTTTTTATTTCATTTAACCACCTAATTATTACAGAGTCTATCTAAACATATCTATTGTTATTTTAACGTACGTGTTACAAGTTTTTTGTTTAGCAAACATGAGCTAGCTAAAGGCTGAATTGCGAGAATTCTATTTGTCTTTACCATCCTGAGGAAACTTAAAATCCTAAAGTGACTTGAAACCAAGCTGACTTAATCTGCATTTGGATATCTAAGGTATGTGCAAGTTGCATATATGCCATCTAGCGTAAGTTGTTTTGAAAACACAGCAAAGTAGCTCAAGTTAGCTGATGCAGCTGGCTAACGCTGCAAACTTTATTCGACCGAAATGCGCGTGAAGAAGCGTTTTATATTGTCATGTGTTGTTAGTACAGTAAGCGAATCTTGTGATAATATAGTTGACCACATCAGTCATGGAGGATAATTGAGACATCTTAACGAAGTTCCTTTAAGCATGTCTCCCACCATCACACGATTAGCCAAATATCTTTAATAGTTGTTTTCCCTTTAAGGATGTCAGACTCAGACAGTGACGAGGACCAAGATCGTCCATTCTCCATAACTGGCTTCCTCTTTGGAAACATAAACGAAGACGGACAGCTCGAAGATGATAGTGTTCTGGATAATGTAGGTGTTTTAATGTATTTGTCTACAATTACGTGTGCATAGATGTGTGTGTGTGTGTGTGTTTGTGTGTGGGGCAGGCGGGAGTATTAAGAAGTATCATGCACATTTTAGCAGTTGATAATGTCAGTTTCATGTTTGAAAATTTACACTATATGCTATGGTATTTTTTCCATATATTATTTTAAATTCCTTTTCTCTTTCCACTGTTTATTGTCACCCTAGGAGTCCAAAAAGCACCTGGCTGGTTTGGGTTCTCTAGGCCTGAGCTCGCTCATCACTGAGATCACTGCCAATGATGAGGAGGATCAAGAAGAAAACAGAGAGTCTGGGAGCGGAAGTGCAAGCGTGGATGCAGAGGGTCAGATTATACATGGAAATGAACTTTGCATAGATTTAACAAGGAACAGGCAGGACAAAAAGTTTAAAAATTTCTCTTAATTCAGGTTGGGTGAAAAGCACTGAAGATGCTGTTGATTATTCTGACATCAGTGAGGTTGCTGAGGATGAGACCAAGAAGTACCGTCAGGCCATGGGGACCCTGCAGCCTAGCAGGAAAACAGGTACTCACCTTACAGCTTCACAGAAGCATGATTTCTTTGTTTGTTGTTGCATTCAATTAAAATACCAGATCTTTAGCAAGATCTACAAACCTGATGTCAATTTGATTAAAAAAATATATTTTAAGCATCAAAAAAAGTTGTTATTCAACCTTACAAGGGCTTATAAGTATTGGTGAATATATTTGAACTTGTACTGTGTAACTGAAAATTGTCATATTTCCTCAAAATAGATGATGAGGACGACTATGATGCCGACTGTGAGGACATTGATTCTAAGCTCATGCCCCCTCCGCCTCCACCAAGTCTTCCTACAGGTGTCAAGAAAGAGGAACCATCAGCCCAGAGCACAAGTGGTAAGAACTTGTGCACAGATACTTCAACCTTTTAAAAAATAAACAGAAACTACAGATAATCATGTGCTACATCCAAAATAAACCAATGACAGGTTAGTAAACTCTGCTGCTGTGATCTGTCTTTGTCTCTCATCACAGTTGGAGAAGAGGGTGAAGGCATCATCCTGCCTTCGATCATTGCACCGTCCTCTACCGCTGATAAGGTTGACTTCAGCAGCTCGTCAGACTCTGAGTCAGAAACTGACCGGCCCTGCCAGGGTTTAGGATCTGGAGGCCCCCCAGATAGACTCACTCTCCCTCTTGCAGGCATCATGCAAAAAGATGCTGCTAAAGCACTGCCAGGTGTCACAGAACTATTCCCAGAGTTTCGGCCTGGAAAGGTAAAGCATCTCTGCACATCTTTTTTCTTAATTCTGTTTTATTTCATTAATATTTTAAAATCAAGGAGTGTACTGACACCAAGACTCAATTGTAAAACCAGGTGCTTAGGTTCTTGCGACTATTTGGTCCTGGAAAGAACATGCCTTCAGTTTGGAGGAGTGCTCGCAGAAAGAAGAAGAGGAAGCACAGAGACCCTCAGCCTGGAACCCCTCCCCCTGAAGGAGAGTCCACAGAGCAGAGCCAGGAGAAGAAGTCAGGATGGATTTATGAATATGCAGCTGCTCCACCCCCAGAGCAGTGTCTCTCTGATGATGAGGTAAATCTTTCACTTTTTACAGACTGTTCAGGTTTGTCAAGTAGTATTAGTCTGGTTATGTATCAATGTTTCGATTCCTTTCTACTTTTCAGATTACCATGATGGCTCCTGTTGAATCAAAGTTCTCTCAGACTTGTGGTGATGGAGACAAAGAAGCTGAGTCACGACCTAAAGTTGCAGAGTGGAGATACGGGCCAGCCCAGCTCTGGTACGACATGCTTGGTGTCTCTGAAGATGGGAGCAACTTTAACTATGGGTTCAAGCTGAGAGACGAGTCCAGAGAATCTCAGAGGGAGGACACGCCCAAAGAAATAACCGATACCACTCATGAGGTATGCAATCTGGACGAGCTCGACCGTTGGGTTAAAGTTTGTGATGAATTTATTGCTAATGTTGTGTCAAATGTACTGTCAGTTGCTGAGTCAGGAGGAAGATGATGCTGTGGATGGTAATAATGAAGAGAAGGAAAAGGAAAGACAAAGCCTTGAAGACGAGCTTTTCCTGATGGTCACTCAACTGCAATGGGAGGATGATATCATCTGGAATGGGGAGGAAGTAAAACACAAAGGCACCAAGACTCAGCGAGCTAGCCTGGCAGGATGGCTTCCCTCCAGCATGACCCGGAACGCCAATGCTTACAATGCACAGCAAGGTGAGACCGCTGGGAAATGACCTTATCCCAGTTTAAAATAACTGTGCATTTCTTAGTACCATTGTAACAAGTTATGGAGCTGTATCTAACATTCATTTTGATTGAAAGAAATACAATCATCTGTTCACAGGTCTGACAAGAAGTAATTCACAGCTAGTGCCGCCCACACCTCCACCTATACCCAAAGCTTCTTCAATCTCTGGTTCCAAACGGGACAAAAACAGCCATGACAACCAAGGTGATATGATTTTATTGACCAAGATTCAAATGAATAAATATCACTCAAGCTTTTGATCGTGCCTAACTTCTCATTCCTTGCTCAGCCTCTCTAGAAGAAGACTCTCCCTGGTTCTCCATTTTCCCCATCGACAGTGAGGAGTTGGTCTATGGACGCTGGGAGGATAACATCATCTGGGATGACCAGGACATGGACCGCATGCTTGTTCCACCTGTTCTTACTCTGGATCCCAACGATGAAAACATTATCCTAGGTATTACCAAAATTCCCCTCTTGTCTTGTTTGGCTGATTTAAAAACACAGATATTTTTTTAATTGATACAACAAAACATTTGCAAATTTATACTTTAGCTGTTTCACAAAAGTGTGTCTCATTTCTGATGCTAACAATAAACGACTGATTGGTAATCTTTTAACAGGTGTCCAATGTTAGATTGTGGGGGCAGGACAAAGAGCTGTATCACAAACACTGACATTCAGCATTGCTGCTACACTTCAGTACATAGTGTGTGCACCTTGAATAATTGATATGCAGATTTACACCAAAGTATTGTAATCAAGCACATCGTAATAAGAATTTAAGTTTTGCTCTGCGGTGCTGTCTAGTTTTATTATACTTATCTCAATTTTTGTCTTTTGTAGAAATTCCTAATGAAAAGGAGGAGATGACTTCCCATTCTCCATCAAAGGAGAATAAGAAGGAAACTGCAATCAAAAAGAGCCGCATCCTGCTGGGAAAGACTGGTGTGATAAAAGATGAGCCACAGCAGGTATGCTTGACACGTCTGCATGATCTGCGCAGCTTGGTGTGGACGAATGACGTCATTTTAGCAGCCTTGCCCCTTTGCACGGTCCTTTTCATGTTAACAATTTCTGCGACGCGCACATCTGTATAATTTACTGCACAGAGATCAATGTGATAACCGTGTGATGAACAATCCCTGGCTTGAAATTGTGGCCAAACTCACCAGAGAAGAGAAATTGGAGAAAAAAAAATGTTGTAAACATTGTAAACAACTTCTTCTACTCTAGTGAAGTACTGTGGTAGACGTGCATTTGCGATTTCACTGCCTCCTGCACTTTGTGAATGTAGGCCGTGCGGAGTGTTAGAAAGTATAAAAGCCACATGCTTTCTCTCTTGCTGATTACGTGTTCCACGTCTGTGCAGAAAGCGTAACCCAGCCTTGGGGTTAAATGATGTGAAATGGCCAAATAGAAAACTGTAAACTGAGGTCAGTTAAAACTGAGAATGGTGCAATCAGTCCTCAAAAGAATGATGATTTTTAGCTCATACCACTCAGTTACTGATGTTTGTGAGCAGTGAAATATCAAACATTGAAAAAGCTGGAAATGAAAGATATTCAGCTAGATATTTTTTTTGTCTCGACTCAGAATATGTCTCAGCCTGAGGTGAAAGACCCCTGGAATCTCTCCAATGATGAGTTCTACTATCCCAAACAGCAGGGTCTGAGGGGCACCTTTGGTGGAAACATCATTCAGGTGAGATAAAGCCCAGCAGGCTCCGAGCTCTGACTGGCCAAATATCATAAACAGCTCAGCTGTTGCACGTCATAAAAACTTGATTATGTCTTTCACAGCACTCCATCCCAGCTCTGGAGCTGAGGCAGCCCTTCTTCCCCACTCACATGGGGCCCATGAAGCTGCGTCAGTTCCATCGCCCTGCTCTGAAGAAGTACTCTTTTGGGGCTTTGGCTCAGCCGGGTCCCCACGCTGTCCAGCCTCTGCTGAAACACATTAAGAAGAAAGCCAAGGTGCCGTCTTGCTCACAACAAGCACTATCACTCCCTCAGGTTACCCTGCTGCATTTAAAAGCATTAAAGGTGGGCTGAGCGTTTGTTTTATTGTATTTCTGTATAGATGCGAGAGCAGGAGCGTCAGGCATCAGGAGGAGGAGATATGTTCTTCATGCGAACCCCACAGGACCTGACAGGCAAAGATGGAGATCTGATTTTGGCAGAGTACAGTGAAGAATACGCACCGCTTATCATGCAAGTGGGCATGGCCACAAAGATCAAAAACTACTACAAAAGAGTGAGTCAGACATCTCAAATGTCACGGCATACATCTGTAAAATCTTTAATATCAGTGGTTTTGAGATCAAACATTGTTTGAAATAGTCGTTAAAATACATCATGAAAATTCTTCCAGAAACCTGGAAAGGATCCAGGAGCCCCTGACTGTAAATATGGAGAGACTGTGTACTGCCACACATCTCCTTTCCTCGGCTCTCTGCACCCGGGACAGCTTCTCCAGGTCAGCGTTAGCACTGTCAAAGATTCATGACACACATCAGCTGATGCATGAAGCTTTGCTTGTCTGTCAAGCCAGAAAAGTGTGAGATGCTTTGTTTTCTTCTTGTAGGCATTTGAAAACAACCTCTTCCGTGCTCCCATCTACTTGCACAAGATGCCAGAGACAGACTTCCTGGTTATAAGAACGCGACATGGCTACTACATAAGAGAGATTGTGGACATTATTGTGGTGGGGCAGGAGTGCCCTTTGTTCGAGGTCCCTGGACCAAACTCCAAACGAGCCAATACGCACATCAGAGATTTCCTTCAGGTGCGTTCAGTTTCTCGACATCTCACAGAAAAAGAGCTGCTGTTTCTACCACTGCTCAGGCTTTACATCTGTCTTCTTTAGGTTTTCATTTACCGCCTGTTCTGGAAGAGCAAAGATCGACCCCGCAGAATCCGCATGGAGGATATAAAGAAAGCTTTCCCCTCACATTCAGAAAGCAGCATCAGGAAACGACTCAAACTCTGCGCCGACTTCAAACGGACGGGTAAACCATGCGTATTCAGTATTTATGCAGCCTCTATGTCCATCATTCAGTGATCACAATCATTTGTCGGACTAACCTAACCCAGTTGTGTTACACCAGGGCAGTTTTGAGGTTGTAGAGTGCAGTGTGAGCTCAGCAGTGTGTGCCTTGAATTGACAGAGAGGAATCTGAACAGGGTCAGAGCTATGTACAGCTTCTATGGACTGTACTTTGAAGGTAAGATGTAGAGTAAGGAGAGCCCAAAGACACATTTTTAACAAACATGTTCAACAGACAGTTGACGGTTTCTATAATGTTTTCTACGAAACAAGAAGTCGGCAGAAGTGTACGCAGAAAAAGAACCACAGAAAAGGATTTAGGGCCACTAAAAAAAATTTTAGGGAGTTTTTTTTTTTAATTCTGACTTTGATCCCCAAATTTTGAGAGGTAAGAATTTTGACTTCAATCTTAGATTTCAGAGGAACAAGTAAAAATCTGTAAAAATTCCGACTTCTTTATGAGGATTCTATTTTAAACTCTCATAATTCTTGAATAAAACATTGAATTCTATAAAAATCACAAATCTAAGAAATCTCCTCCTTTGAGATTTAATGGTGACTTAAACCAAATGTCACCATATTTCTTTGGAGAACTACTTCCTGTTCCAAGACAAGGTTCAGGTGTCACAGCTGTTAGGTCCAAACTATCTTACTGATAGAGAAAATTAAAAATGCGTATTTTACAAAAGCTGAGATCTCAGGATTAAACCTTCAGACAGAATTCAGTGGCCCTAATCCTCTTCTGTAAAAGACAGGATAGCATTTTTTTGTAATAATGTTGCTCTCATGATAAAGTCTGAGATTGCATTTCTGCGTTTCAGGAATGGACTCTAACTGGTGGGTGCTGAAGCCTGACTTCAGATTGCCCACAGAGGAGGAAATCAGAGCCATGGTGTCTCCGGAGCAGTGCTGCGCTTACTACAGCATGCTGGTGGCAGAGCAAAGACTGAAGGTAACACAGCCTGCTTCTTATTAACACCATATGCTCAGTACAGATGAGCTTCATTGCACTGAAAATTCATTTCCACCCTGCGTAGGATGCTGGATATGGTGAGAAATCCTTCTTTGCTCCAGACGAGGAGAACGAAGAGGACTTTCAAATGAAGATCGATGATGAGGTATTGATCCGAGAGCGTCCCTGCAACAAGGATGACTATTCCTGAATTTAGATAACAAATTAGCTGCTTCTTGTCTTACGTCTCTTAGGTGCGAACAGCTCCCTGGAACACGACGAGAGCATTTATTTCTGCCATGAAGGGGAAATGCCTGTTAGAGGTGACCGGTGTGGCGGATCCTACCGGCTGTGGAGAGGGTTTCTCTTATGTCAAAGTGCCCAACAAGCCCACTCAGCAGAAGGTTTGATAGTCTTGAGTGAAAGCACACCAGTCATTTTTTTTGTCTCATTCAAATGAAGACTTTGAAAATGTTGATTGTTTGTGTTTTTTCAGGATGACAAAGAGCCACAGCCTGCGAAGAAGACGGTGACAGGGACAGATGCTGATTTGAGGAGGCTCTCGCTGAAGAATGCCAAGCAGCTGCTGCGCAAGTTTGGTGTACCAGAGGAAGAGGTAAGGCCACAGTGATATGTGTGCACATTAAACTGATACAGGATGAAAAAATCTACTTTTAGCTTCATTAGTTTTAGGATTTTTTTCTTAAGACATGCTCACTTTTGTGGCTTATTTCTCTGGCTTTCCAATTTTGTTGCTGTTTTTTTTATGTGTTTTAGATCAAGAAGCTCTCTCGATGGGAGGTGATTGACGTGGTGAGAACCATGTCCACAGAGCAGGCACGTTCAGGCGAGGGACCGATGAGCAAGTTTGCACGAGGCTCGCGTTTCTCAGTGGCTGAACACCAGGAGCGTTACAAGGAGGAGTGTCAGAGGATCTTTGACTTGCAGAACAAGTGAGACTCTGATTCAGTGTTGTATTTGTTTAGAAAGGATTCCATCTGAGCTGACGTTGAGCCGTTTCCTTCGCTGTGTCCCTTCCACAGAGTGTTGGAGTCGACGGAGGTGCTCTCCACAGACACAGACAGCAGCTCAGCTGAGGACAGCGACTTTGAGGAAATGGGGAAAAATATCGAGAACATGCTGCAGAACAAGAAGACGAGCTCCCAGCTGTCTCGAGAGAGGGAGGAGCAGGAGAGGAAAGAGCTTCAGAGGATGCTGATGGGCGAAGAGAGCGATCGTGACAACAAGGGGCGCAAGGAGCGACGGAAAGGCCTGTGTGAGTCTGTGATTTTAAAAGGACATAACAGTTCAGTCTGTGTAAACATGTTAGCACAACAGCAGGAGGATTTAAAGAGACACCAAAACTGACAGGTTGGAGAAATGCTGTTAGAGCTGGCCCAAAACCTCCTTTGGTGTTTGATGGATTTAATGTTTTCACTGAAATGTCACCTTTAAAAGAATTATGTCTCTTTCAGTCTCAATCTTAATTTATGAAGAATCTTTTTCTTCTTTTCTCTTTACAGCCAGCTCCTTATCCACCAGCTCTCACAAAGACGACGACACGTCCTCGGTCACCAGCCTGAATTCCTCAGCTACAGGACGCAGGCTCAAGATCTATCGCACCTTCAGGGACGAGGACGGCAAGGAGTATGTGCGCTGTGAAACGGTTCGCAAGGCTTCAGTCATCGATGCCTACACCAGGATCAGAACGACCAAGGACGATGAGTTCATGTGAGTCTCAAAGTCATCAAACTGTGAGCTTGGGAGTGTGTGGATTATTTCTATTTTGATATCTTGGTGACTGGTAGCTCTTTTTGCATCATAGTTGGTAAATATTAACCATTTGTTTTGTGTATGTTTGTAACTCCAGACGGAAGTTCGCCCTGTTCGATGAGCAGCACAGAGAAGAAATGAGGAAGGAGCGCCGGCGCATTCAGGAGCAACTGAGGAGGCTGAAGAGAAACCAAGAAAAAGACAAAATCAAGGGACCTCCAGAGAAGAAAGCCAAGAAGGTCAAGGAGAGACCAGACCTCAAGGTAAAAGTAAGCTTGCCGACCCAGTATTATATTCTCTATCTCTTTAACTTTTTCTGCTCTTTGTTACTCTTTGATAAATGCAAACTTTGCATCTATTAGATATTAAATCTAATTAAAGTGCTTTCCGTCGTTTCCTTCAACATTTTTTATCAAAGATTACATGTAGATTATTTTCGCGTTCCTTAATGTTTGCCTCTTTCCGCCAGCTAAAGTGTGGTGCATGTGGAGCCATCGGACACATGAGGACCAACAAGTTCTGCCCGCTGTACTATCAAACCAATGCCCCGCCGTCTAACCCCGTGGCCATGACAGAGGAACAGGAGGAGGAGCTAGAAAAGACCGTAATCCATAATGACAACGAGGAGCTCATCAAAGTGGAGGGCACCAAGATCGTGCTGGGAAAACAGCTCATCGAGAGGTAGCTGTGTGTTTCTATAAAGTGATAATCAGCAGCGTCTCCTGGTTTCTAACTCTGTGCTTCTCCTCCAGTGCTGATGAGGTGCGCAGAAAGTCTCTAGTACTTAAGTTCCCCAAGCAGCAGCTTCCACCAAAGAAGAAGAGACGTGTAGGCAGCGCTGTGCATTGCGACTATCTTAACGTAAGCCCTCTTTTTTTCTTCTTTCAACACGTTGAACTGAGGACCTCTTCAGCTGATCTATTATGTTTTTGTTTTATCAGAAACCACACAAAGCCATCCACCGGCGGCGCACTGATCCCATGGTGACTTTGTCTTCTGTGCTCGAGAGCATCATCAACGACATGCGGGATCACCCCAACGTAAGATTTACACCTACCTCAGGATGATTTCATCTCTTCATCATTCTTGTACCTCTTGTACCGCTCCTTGTCTTATTTATTCTACATTTTACTTTTCTGTGCAGACGTATCCGTTCCACACACCAGTCAATGCCAAAGTTGTAAAGGACTACTATAAGATCATCACACGGCCCATGGACCTTCAGACGCTGAGGGAGAACGTGCGTAAGCGAATGTATCCGTCCAGGGAGGAGTTCAGAGAAGCCGTAGAAGTTATTGTCAAAAACAGCGCCACCTACAACGGTAGGACATTCATACTCATAGATGTGAGATCTCCGCTTACTGAAGAGAAACATAAATGTGTTCAGCTTTTTTTTTCCTGGTGTTTTTGATCCATCAGGAGCAAAACATCCAATAACACAGGTGGCACAGTCCATGTTAGATCTCTGTGACAACAAACTCAAAGAGGTGGGTGTAAATGTTTTGTGTAATCTCACACCTGTCTGCCATCCTTTCATTTCCACCACTGACTGTTTTTGTGTGACGTGTGTTTATGTAGAAGGAGGACAGACTCGTGAGGCTGGAAAAAGCCATCAACCCGCTGCTGGATGACGATGATCAAGTTGCTTTCTCCTTCATCCTGGACAACATTGTGACGCAGAAAATGATGGTAGTTCCTGATGTGAGTTCCTGTTTTTTTTTATCTTAATATATCTGAGAACTTTGACTTGTGTGGGGTCTTGATTTGCCTTTTCTGATTCCTCTTCCTGTAGTCGTGGCCGTTTCATCATCCCGTCAACAAAAAGTTTGTGCCTGATTATTATAAGGTGATTGTAAACCCCATGGATCTAGAGACCATCCGCAAGGTAAGAGTGAAACGGGGAGTCGACTTCAAAGAAAAATACCCCGTAGAAATGTTTGATATCAGCATCAGAACGAAACTTTTCCTTCCTGTGCATTTATTTCATGTTGTTTTTTTTTTCATTTACAGAACATTTCCAAACACAAATATCAGAACAGAGAAGTCTTCCTCTCTGATGTTGGTCTCATCCACACAAACAGTATCAAATACAATGGTGAAGGTGTTAACATGACTCCAGTCCTCTCCTCTCAATATGTACATTACTAAAACAAAAAAAAAAAAGTTCAAAGCTCAAGGCTTTTGTTTGTGTGTCACAGGTCCCGACAGTCCTTACACAAAGACCGCTCTGGAGATAGTCAACGTGTGCAAGCAAACTCTGGCAGAGGTTTGTAGATTGTTTAGTCTGTTCATGAAACGTCAGAAGCAAAGAGTGAATGAGTGTTTATACCGTTCGTTTTATTGAGCTGGGTTTTGTATATCATGCTAACAGCTGAGAAACATTTATGGCTGCAGTGGCTTTTAAAAGATACTCTTTTATAATGCAGTGAAAAGGTTCCCATCTGCTTCTCACACATCTTATAGTAGGAAATATGAAGACATGCAACCAAAGGGCAACATCTAGTTGGGAAAAATGAAGCATATGCAGAAGTGCTAAAAGTTGCTGTTCATCGAGAATCGGTTAGAGGCTGGCTGCAGAAAGACAGGAAGTCATGTACACATCAAGCCAAAAAAAAAGCTTGCTAGCTATAGCTTGGTTCAAAAAACGGCTTGGGTCTGAAATGCTAATTTTGCTAGCGGCACACACTGTATGGAGGGTGAATTTTGTTCTAACCCAGCATTTTTGAAGATGCTAGGATTACGAGTGTGTCCAATCAGAGGCTGAGCTCAGCTCATGTGACTGACAGTCGCCCTATAGCTGTTAGAAAGGAAGCTCAAAGCCTGCATCATATCTAAGATGGCCCTGTCCAATGATCGGCTTGCAACACAGTGTTTTTTTTCCCTGAGTAGCCGTGTTTCATATTTTATAAAGCTGCTCTTTAATGAACCAAGTTGCTTTAAAGAAGGAGCTTGTCTGCTAATGTAGCCAAATTTGTAAAAGTTTATGTTGTGCTCTGTAAAAACCTACCATACGTTTCATAACTAAGGCTTACGTTTGCTCCTTCAGTATGACGAGCACTTGACCCAGCTGGAAAAGGATATCTCCACTGCTAAAGAGGCCGCTCTGGATGCTGCAGACCTGGAGTGTCTGGACCCAATGACGCCCGGGCCGTACACACCACAAGTAAGAGAGCAGCCCAGGACCGGCTCACCTTCTACACTTAGTTAAACAGACATTTATACTCTCAGATTTACATCGTGCCACATCAGGCAGTGTCAGCTTCTCCACAAGTAGCAGCCTCCTCCCGACACCTTCTAGTTCTCCTGGCCCTCCTACTTCTACACTTCCACACTTTGCTTTCCTTTCCAGACTTTCACTTTTTATCTCTATAGCCTAGTTTCCTCACTGTACTGTTTCCTTTTTTCCACCCTTGTTATTCCCTTCACTCCTGCTCTCTCTCCCTGTGTGTGTGTGTGTGTGTGTGTTTTGCTCTGTGTGGTGTTGTCCAGCCTGCTGATCTGTTTGACAGCGGGCCTTCAGGGAGTCTGCCCAGAGAGACCAGCAGCCTTTTCTCTGAGGGACCTCTAGTGGTTGCTCCAGAGAAGAGAGGGGGGCAGGTATGGAGAGAGACAGAAATCAGACCATCTCTCCCTCAAACCAGCTTCATCACAGGCTTATGCTAACGTTGTCAGAACATTACAGATCTTACTGTGTTTGACAGTGTTTCTTTAGCTTCTTATCTCTCATAAAAGAGAGTCCTCAGACTTTTATCAAATTACTCCTCAGGGTCGCCACCTCAGAAGACCGGGGGAGGAGGAGTCAGATGTGGACATTGAAGGCTTTGAGGAGGATGACGATGGCAAACCAAAGACTCCTGCTCCTGTAAGAAAAGCACATTAATTCAGAGGAGTGAAGCTTGTATCAAGCAGAAAGTGACTGAAAACACTCTAAAGAAATCTTGATTTCAACCTATCTGTAATTATTAACAAACGGTGTTTAGTTACTGATCTCTGACTTGACGATTCTTCCTTTTCTTTTAGGCTGAGGATGCTGATGGAGATCTAGAGGATGAAGATGACGACGAGGAGATGCTGCTGCCGCCTCGCAGACGGCTGCACGGCCATGATGAAGAAGAGGAGGAGGAAGATGAAGACGGTCAGCACAGCCGGCCGGCCCAGGCCAGCGTGCTTTACCAGGATCTGCTCATGTCTGATGGAGAAGATGATGCCAGCGAAGAGGAGGGAGACAACCCGTTCTCCTGTAAGTTTTCTAACTGTATAACTGCACAGGAGTTGTTTTAAAAGCTTGATAAGGGGTGTGTGTGTCATGCTCTGACTCACCATACGTCTCCTACAGCGATACACCTGTCAGAGAGTGGGAGTGACTCTGACAGAGAGCTGGATGTGCGTCCTGCACCTCCACGACGAACCCAAGAGACGGCTCGTATGGGCATGGAGCAGGACGAGAGCATGATGTCATATGAAGGGGACGGACCTGATGGGCCTCACATGGAAGACAGCAACGTCAGGTAGAGCTTAAAGATATCCTTAGGAGATTTTTTTTTAACAGGTTATCATGCTGCAAAATCTTCATCATAGTCATGTGCAAATGACTTTAAGAAGGGTTACGATCAGAGCTCTTCTCATCGACTGCCAATAAAAATCCTTCATATTTCACTCGTTGAGATCAGCCCTGGCAAGGCGACACAAACAGGTGCTTGAATATTTATTTTATTGTCATAAAATTCTGTGAAAAAAAACCAAAAACAAGTCTTAGCAGGTGACACTTTAAGTTTTAAATTCTATAAAGAGAAATGAATAGAAGAGAAAATAATCCAGATATCTTGTACCTAAAAGTGCCGACCATAAACCAGTAATTTCAACAGTGTCCTCATCATAATGTTCTGTAGTCTTGCTTTACCCTCCTCTTAATAATCATTTTTCCTTTTCGTCCTGTCTCAGTTACGGCAGCTACGAGGAGACAGAGAGCCGAAGTCAGATGCAGCCCTCGAGCATGGGAAATGGAGACTACGGCATGAGCGAGGAAGAGGAGGAGGATGAAGAAGATGAAGCGCGACGAAGAGGCCCTGCTGTGCTCTCCCAGGTTCAGCTCAGTGAGGATGAGGAGAGCGAAGAGTTCCGATCCATTGGGGGCGACAGTGACATGGACTCAGACAACTAGAGATGTTTGTTGTTAAATCGAGATTGTTTGTTAACTGTCGCAGAAAAAATGAGTTTGATATCAGAATGTTTGTATTATTATGTAAATAATTACTTGTGTTTATAGCATCCTCTTCCAGTATTGCACCTGCAGTGTAGCACATTGTAAATTTTATTTGCTTTTTGTTAAGTGAATATTGTGCTCCATGATTATTCTTGATGTTGGAGAGTGTAAAGATGTTTTTTACTCTTTTAAATCATTCAGAGACGGCCATTCTGTTCTTCCTACTCCATCGACTGAATAAAAGAAGGAACAAACAGTGAAAACTCCAAATATTAGCGCAACGTTTTTGTGTATGTTCACATCAAGACACTTCTCCCTTTGCTTAAGTTTCCTCATCAGCTGGGTGTTTTTTTTAAAGGAAGCAGTGTTTACAGTAAATCTCACCTCCTTCTTTGTAAAGATTTTCAGGAATTCCTTCTTGAGTCGACATTTGTTTTAAAGAGGAAACACCTCTGCAAACAAACTCACCTATAATAAGAAGCTAAATTTAACATATGCTTACTGTACAGGTGAGGTCAGGTGAGGAACAGCAAAGATTGACATCTTGTGATTTAAACCATGTTGTGATGATATATTTATTGATTGTAATCAACAGTTGATATGGATGACAAGCATGATTGTGAGTAATACCATAAAAGGTGAAACTATTCTAGGACAACAGGTGGTTTTATACATGTCAGCTTGAGTTCGATAAACAATTCAGTCAAACATTCACTAAGAGTTGAGTCTTAGACCTTCTGATTCATTCTATCCCTGAGGACAAAGAGGAGAAGGGTGAAGTACCAAAGTGTTTACTGAACAGTAAAGCATTCAGATAGAAACTTACTCCTTTGGTTGTTAAAGAAGAATCGCTATCTGGGTAACTTTTAATATGGCCTTTTCTTGAAGGATCAAACCACATTAGCTTTAAACTGACTGAAGGAAATGTTTCAAGTGTAAGAGGAAGATGCTCAGGCTGAGTCTACACCGTAGAAATGATGACCCAGGAAAGAGTTTTCCAACGAATACAGTGGAAGTACAGCAGAGAGCAAATGTGGTCATAAAGTGTCTTTTGACTGATATGCTATGAAGCCAAGAAAGATTTAACATCCAAAACTATATTCCTCTTTAAGAGATAAAAACTGCAAGGACGGCTTTAAAGGAACAACTACCTGGTTGTTAAAAATGAAAGCACTCAAAAGCCAAATGCTTAGGTTTGGTTTTACCATCATGTCATCTTCAACTAAAACAGAATAGGCTTGTGACAACGACATGTGAAGAGGAAGCCACACACGAAAAAAAAAGAACCACACCTCTATTTCCTGGTAACACACTTAAGCCTACACACAAGTCACCTGTTTATATTTTCTGGTATGATGTCAAACTGCTAACTTCCTGTTGCAGTAACTTTATAGAATACAGTTCAGTCAACAGAGCACATTAGATTTGAAATCAGCGGTGAAATCTGGATGATTGTTCTTTAAAATCTGTTCTGTTTTGATCCACAGTTAAAAAAACAAACAAAATTTTGTGTTGTTAAAAGAAAATGATGCTAATTCTACGTATGATCAGCACTTTTTCTGTTTCAATAAAAAAAAGTCACCACATTATTCAAAAGAGATCCTCTCAAAGCATTATGAAAACCAAAATATATGTTATTACTACAGTGTTTAAATTTCATTCACTGATGTCAAAGGTTATTCAGGATCAAAAAATGAGGCTTTGTCTTTCAACTGTCACTTTTGACCTCAAATTTGAACTTACTCTAATATTTTTTTATCCCATGCTTTATTGTTCTTTAATTTCAAGCTCCAAACTCTTTACTTTTACTTTTCTTTTCAACTTAACTACAAGTTTTCTTTCTTACCTTTGCTTTCTTTTTCTTTGTCAGCCCTCTAACCTTAGATTTTCAAACTACTGTAGTAATCATAAAGAAGGTTTATTAAATAAACAGCACAAGCGTGTGATTTTACACAATATCTGTCTAATACTAACTCAGACCAGTCATGATACGTCTGTCAGGGGTGTGTTATATATGACCCAGATCACATCCTGTAATCTCAATCTACAATCTTTGTCAGACAACATTCCTCCACAGTCTTAAGCTATTACAGGATGCTATTCAGGTAAATTTGCACAAAACTAATAGTTCCTTCATGTTACATTTCTGTCAGGGTTTCACCTCCGAGTGGATGGCACGTTTCTGCCCCAAGCCAAAGAGGCCGCCCTGTCAGGTGAAGCAAAAACGCGTCCCCGAAACGGCAGGTATCCCTTTGCAGAGTGAGGGATCCTGCAGGGGCTTGCAGACTGAGACCTCTGCAGCTTCTTTATCCGAGCTGTGATGTCTGCTCCTGAATGAACCGGGACACTTGATTTTGTTGAAGCTCCAGAAAATGATGGAGACCAGAAAGACGAACCCTTTGTGCTGAGCGATGCACCTGATGAGAGGAATTATACTCTGTACAACTCTGGTACCACAATATCAAGAACATTTTGGAGTAATATGACACAATGATTGGGGGAAAAAAAGGATTTCCTTTAGGATAATGGAAGATGCAATTAGCAGCTTTTTCTCTGTACTAAATGTGATGGATTCAAACCTGATGGTGGATGATTTACTGGGTCAGCAGGCTGGCAGTCATTATCACTGATGTCTAAACTTCGGCTGTTCCTCACAGCCTGCAGGGAGCGGAGGCTGGTCCGCAGAGGTGACCTGGTCCTGTCTGCTGATGTAGCTGCAAAACATGTGAGAGTCACAGCTGGTTCACACATACTGTTAAAAACAAACAAACAAACAAACAAACAAATAAATAAAAGACTTAAGTTTATGTCTTGGACATTTTGTAAACAAATAAGGGATTTACTTAGTCCATTGGAATGGCATTTAAAATTTAAAGAAATGTTTCTGAAAAAAAAGAAGTTTAATAAATTAAGTATCCCCTCTCTGGTAGTGGTTCCCAGTATGAACAGAAAGGAAGCATACTGAGGTCTCTTGTGGACAAAAATGAATTCATTATTTTGTTTTTAGATCAGAAATAAAGACAACATTTAAAGACTGTGAATGTTCAGTGCACCTTGATTCTGAGCAAGCTTTAGCAGCTTAAACTGCGTGACTTGCTGCTGAAGTCTGGCCAGCCTTGGACTCTGGCAGCCCTGCTTTGCCTCTGGTGCTCGAGAGTGACAAGAAAAGGAGCTCTGTGCTGACAGACAGGAAGAAGCCTCAGTTTTACTTCCTGGGGTGAAGTCATCTCCGTTTTCAAAGGAGGTATCAGAATGAGATGGAAACATTACTGCTGACTCGTGCTCTCTCTTGGGTGAAGCAGCAGCGGGAGTGGAAACAAAGTCCTGCCTCAGACCTGGAAAAATAAGAACCAAAATGACCACAAACAGACCTTCACTGAGTGTCAAGTGCAAATTAGATCAAAATCAGTCTTTTGTACTCACTGGCTTCCTGCAGACGAGCCATAGTGCGGACATCAGTGATGTCATGCAGTCTGTAGCTTCTGGTTTTGAAGTCCTCTGTGATGCTCAAGTTTGTGATATCTTAACAGATTAATAATAACACGTGATTAGAGTCGAATCTTTAGTTAAAAAGTTGGTCTGCAAAAGAAAAGATAGTCAATGGAAGCCCCAAGCAGACCTGCATTTTCTTAACTTATTTTTCTTTTCACCATGAATGAGTAGCTTATTTTCTTTTCATTCGTACAACAGAAATCATAACAGATATTCTCACAGCAGCCAAAGCTCAAAACAAATAGAGTTATGTTTTGATTACTAGATGACCAGGAAAATTTCTTATCCCAGGAAAAAACCAACAACCTTGATTTCTCAAGGTGGAACATTTATTATTTTTATTTTTATATTTATTAAATTTTTTTTTTACAGCTTTATTTTTTTTTTACTATCTAGATTCTCTCAAGTGTACAAGATGAATCTGGCAAGTTTGACTGAGCTAAATATATCCACTTAGGGCTTCCATTTATTTCTCTGTTGATTTCTTTTAATGAGTTAAAAGCGATATATTTAGGTATTACTTTTTAACTTTAAAATAAGCTCTTATTAACACTTTACCTAAACTGTCAGGGGTAAGTTGAGGTTTGCTGTCAGAGGTTTTGTCCAGAGATGGACCCACAGTGACATCAGCGGTATGTTGGAAAAATGCAGGACGTCTGTAGTAGTGACTGCCTGATCCTGAAAACACAGAGTGTGTGTGAGAGGCGAGGAAATACTGTCACACTTATGCTGTTATAATGACTAAAGAATCAACATTACTGAACTATTATTTTTTCGTGCAGTGGTGTTGTCCTGATCAAATTGTAGCCTGTGGTAAAAATCTGAAATGGTGCTGAAACAGTCTGTTTTTATATCACAGTTTATGCCTTTTTGTCCTTTTTTTTTTTTCAAAACTGATCAATATATGAAATGAAAATGGGTCACTCTCTGCTTACTGTCATCCAGTCTATGCATTAGCTGACGACATGCTGCCTCCACTTCAGGGCTGGGGTTATCCAGCACTTGTCTGCACCATGTCAGAGCTGATTCAGTTTTCTCTTCAAACACATGCTTCTTTGGAGACTCATACAACCTGTGAAAATGAGAGAGCGTGATCATTTCATTAACCACATCCTACACCAGCTCAGTGTCGAAAACAGACCATCTGAAGAGGAAGTCAGCTCCCTGTAAAATGTACAGAACTTGTAAAGTAAACAAAACTAAAAATGCTGATCTGGCAGATTGCTGCTGAAGTTGATCTGGTCCTGGTTTCTGCCTGAAGTTTTACATCGACACTGTTGCCAGGTACTCATTGATGGATTAATGTTATGTCCTTACCATAACATCAGTTATGTTTATTACATGAGCATAAAAACAAGGCCATACTTCTTTCAACTTAACACCATAACCCTGACGGTACCTACCAGCTCTCTTCATTCTTCACATCCTGCTCTACATCAAGAAGTTCCACTAAATCCAAAGCTGAATCTTGTGTATCTGGCTCTTCCTTCTTCAAGAGGTCTTTTTGATGGTTACAGTTGCTCAAAAGCCCATTCACAGGACAAAAAGGTTGTGACGATTTACCCCCTGCTTTTAAGTTCTCAAGTCTTAGTCTCGCATCCATTACATATGAGTGAGCGCTACAAGTCTTCACTTCAGCTTGTTCAGGGTAAATCCTGATGCCAGAGAATGAGTCTGAGAGTCCATCCTGCCCCACAGAATGAAGAGCTGAGCTTGTGTTGAATTCCACTGGATGCTGGTGGCAGACGTATTGACTCAAACTGCTCTCAAACTGGCCTTGATGAATTTCCATTTTTTTCAGTGAAGTCCTAAAACCTTCTCACTTCTTCAGGTTCTTGTCCAAATGTTTTAGCCCTCCAACAAAAAAAGTAGCTAGACAAGATTATGACAAATTACACAAAAAAACATCCAAAAACACTCTAAAGATTCCAGATATGGTGATATTTCCTTCACCCAACAGTCACTGTTTAGCTTCTCCCCACATCTTTGACCCACATTTGCTGTGAAGGGCTGTTAAGTATAGACACACAACAGATTGGATGGATTTAGCATCATGAGCTTACCTGGATTAAAGACAGTTGCTTCTAAGAAAGAAAAGGAGGCATTCAACATCAAACCATCAGGAATTTGATTATATATCCATATATTCTTTGTTATATTTTTAGCTAAAGTTGTCAGCTTATTGTCTAACTCTTCAGCGTTAAATTTTTTTGTCAGTTTTTTTGAAGTTTCTTTGTGTCCAGTGTTTATTAGCAAATGAACCCCCCCCCCCCCCTTAACATTAACATGTCAATTAAAGTTTATTTTTGCTATAAGGATTCTCACTTAGAATGCTAGTGCTAAATGTGTATAGCTGATTGTTTTTGACTCGCCTCAGTCATTATTAAACCCGAAGAAGCCTGAGAAGTGTGTCAGTGTGCTCCTTTCTTCTTTCTCCTTCTAAGAGGCACACAAACAGATTAACCAAAGCTTCCATTACAGACATGTGACACCTCAAAATCTCTTTCTTTGTCACTCAAATGTCAGAGATCAAGAGCTACACTTTACAGACACTTCATCAACTGCTCGAGTTTTTTGGGATGTTCTATTAATTTGAGGGTCGGTGAAAACAAGCTGATGCAATGAGGCTTTTAATTGAAGACTGTCTTGCAGTGGTATATCTTTCTTTATAAGGCTGTACTAAATGATCTGCTATCTTATTTAAAGTTTTCTCTCTGGTGGACCGGATTCTGTTTGTCACTCTCTGGACTTCCTCTGCTTTGGGTCAAAGTGTTTTTCCTGCTTTTGCTGCTGCAAGCTGCAGGTCTGAGCCTAAAAAAACTAGATTATTTTGTTAATTTGGATTATTTTTCAAAACTAGGATTAGGGATTGTTTTTATGAGTTCATGCACAGGTTTCACTGATAAACGCAGCTAACTCATTGATTGATGTAATGTTTACTATACTCTTGCAACTCTGAACAGGAATATTCCTGGTAAAATAAAGATATAACAATAATAAAGATATAATAATTAAAATAATAATAACAATAATAATTCAGGAAAAACATCAATTAAAAAAATCTATCTATTTTGATTTTAGTGGCTAAAACACAATATGACCCCCCCCCCCCCCCCCCGAAATACTTACATTTCTTGATTCATAAATACGTCATGGCACATTTTAAACAAATAAATAAATAAATAAATAAATAAATAAATAAATAAATAAATAAATAAATAAATAAATAAATTAATTAATTAATAACTGTCCTTGGTTGGGATAAAAACCACAGATTAAATAGACGACTCGTCAGTTTTAGCACCTGTTGGCATGTTAACAGGTCAATGTGCAAGCTGTAGGCTGTAGATGGCTGAACGGGTTGTTGTTGTTGTTGTTGTTGTTGTTGTTTTTATATTGAGTTTGGTATCGAGTTTGATAAAATTCTAAAAGATCTCTCATCTCTGTATTAGGTTATTGTAAAAATGACAATTTCCTCAGTAAGGTTTTTGTGCTCCTTTTTTCCCACCACACACAATGCTGACACTTTGCTGTCAAATCATGGCCTTTAAACACTTTGGAACATGACCTTTTGTTAGGCTCCCAGTATTTTTTTTAAAGTCACCTAATTTTATTTTAAACTTGCCTTTCACTTCATAGGTATTGTGTCCATTGATATTTTTTCCTATGATAAATAACACTACAGCTACAAAATTTTGACTAAGAAACGGAATTTAATCACAGCCAAATCGGTAAAGCCAGACACTTCTGTCACTAACCACTCCCAAAACATCCTTGTGTCAACCCTGCCCTCATCTCACACCAAACAAAGCCAGAAACAGGTGAGGAGGAAGGGGGGAGGTGACTTCCCTCTTCCTCCGTATCAGTTCTGCTCTTGCTCCCAGCAGCCTCTCTGTCTCTTAGCTCACCACCCACCAGCCTGCCTCCTCTCCGTCATCGCTGAGGTCTCCCTGCAAACCGCGTTACACTTGTCTATAACCACGGATGTTCACACTTCTGTAACTGCCATAAAACTACAGCAACATGGTGTACTTTCAAGGCTACTTTCCAGTGTGAAATGTGGACGGTAGACAAATAGAGTCGTGAAGCTCCACCTGTGCCGGGGGGAAATGCAGGACGAAAGCGGCAAAGCAGCCTCCGAGAGCCCCGTAAACATAGCACAGGTAGGATCGGAGGTTTATTATTCGACCTCTCGACACGAAACACTTCACCCGCTTTCACTGTGTGGGATTTGAGACACGTGAAAGCGGGGACATCTTTACGTGTGATTAATTTAACTTTTTTTTTTTTTTAACTCCCGGAGGTAGATCAGGTAAAATGTCTTCAGATGTGGCAGACCAACCTGTTCGTCCACATTGCTCCCACCCAACTCTGAGGCTCCAACTGAGCTAACAGATACTGTGGACACAGGAGATAAAAGCTTGAACCCCGTGTACTAACTTGGCAGATGTGTTTGCCCACAGTTTTCTCAAGTTTAACGTACAGAACATGATGTTAAAGGGCTGCAGGCTAGTGATATTGTTATGGTAAAATTCACCCTTGCAGGGTCATGACGTCACTGTGATTCGATGTACCCAGGAGTCATTAAGGAGCATGATGCTGTTTTTAGACTACCTGCATGTTTACGATTAACTAGTTAGAAAGTAGATTTAATGATCCCACGAGTGAGAATTTGATTGGTTGATAGCCTGCAAAGGAGTAAACACTAATTTTAACAGTCATTTTTAAAGATAACTAACATTTTCTCCTAAATTTTAAGTTCAGGTGATTAGTTTTCTTTTAGTTACCAATTCTTTTGTAAGAGTGTGTGATTTTAGATCTCCGGTCTTCTTTTATATGGACTGTTAAAAGTTGTGATGTAATGCCTCTCGTGCTGCTATTACAAACGTCTTATATAAGATGGTTTTGGAAAATCTATTGTTGTATGTCGTGCCTAATGAAGTTGGCTGAATCTTTTTCAGTCACTCTGGTTTATACTGTGTGGCTATTGATATACCTTAATCCTCTGTTGAGTTATCTTGTCAGCACAAACTCAACTTCCTGGCTCCCTCAGTCCTGTCATAAGCTTAGCTGTTCAGTCATTTCCCCTCTTTTGTGCAACACCAGCTGTAAAATGTAGGAAATCATCAACACATTTGCATGAGCATAATTTAAATCAGTCCATGATTACTTTGTTTGTGTCACTGGAATAAGTGATACAAGCTTAATCATAACAATGACAGTACAGCCTATAAAGCAGAAGTTGTTCTGTTATCTTCATCAAACTTCCTCACTGTGACCCGGCCTGATAAAATAGTTCCTCTGCTGTGAAGGGATGGATGGCCTGCAGAGAGGAAGAGGAAGAAAGGTGTACCTGGTAATTTTAATGCCTCTTACTTTAAACCCAGAGGCCGACAGTCAGACAGGGTAAACACAAATCATGTTGCACATATAAAAAATAAGTCTTCCTACAGTTTCTCTGAACTGAAACCAGATGGTGTTTGGACTTGATTAGGAACTCAATAATAATTAGTTATATTGTCACTGAATGATCTACTTTGATTATTTGGGTGCTGTTCTGTATAATGAAAATGACCTCTTAAACTCTTTTGACACCTTCGTCCCTTTTTTGGTTTCATTTATTCCAGAACTCATTACAATCGAACGGGCACACTGTAACTCAAAATGGACACAACCCAACAGCTCCGGCTCCACCACAGCCAGAATTGGATTCCCAAGCAGCCAGTCCTACACCCACTCCCACCCTGATTATCCCGAGGGAGCAGTGGGGAGGGAAGTACGAGTTCCTTCTGTCCTGCATTGGGTACTGCGTGGGACTGGGGAACGTGTGGCGCTTTCCGTACCTTTGTTATCGCAATGGAGGAGGTGAGAGGTCTACAACCCCTCCTTTTGATGCCTCATATGTTCTACATGCCAGGAATTATGTCTGTAATGATTTCTCACACTCATTTGGACAAGAGGCACTCTTTGCCCTGCCCTTGGGTGTGCACTATTCATCTAATCAGGTTGGCTTATTCTGCTCACTAAGGCAGCAGCTCTCCATACTGGAGGCTAAAACACCAAGTATTAGTTAATCCTATAGGCAGAGACAGCATTCTCCTAAAATACACATCAGGCTCGAGATCTAGAATTAAACATGTTAGAGCCTGACTTACAGTACGGCAGAATAACATCTGTCTATGAAGCTGCCACCTACTCAGAGCTTATAAGCTAACCTGCCTCAACAGGCTGTCCACTGTAGCTGCACATGAAAATCATTGTGCTAGATGTCACCTCTCCTCAAGCTGGTATTTTTCCATTTCTTTTACAGGTGTGTTTCTCATCCCTTACTTCATTATGCTCTTCTTCACTGGTGTCCCACTTTTCCTTATGGAGCTGAGTTTAGGCCAGTATGGAGCAGCTGGCCCCATCACTGTGTGGAAATGCTGCCCTCTGCTCAAAGGTAATGTGCACCTGCATTTTGCTTTGAAACCTCAGCAGTTATAACACACCTCACATCCTTTTATTTTAGGACACAGTCTTCAAAACCTTTAAGCTGATATGTTGGAGTCAGAGTGGACTGATACTAGCCTGTAATAAAGTCTGACAGCTATAAATGGTGTGAAGAATCCGATCACAGCTCTGTGTTAATTCTACATTCATCTCAGGAATCCAGTTTGAATCACATGATGTGATCTGAGTAAGCAGGATGTCAAGTTCACAACAAAATACCAATGTCAGCCGTCATTCTGCAGGATTTTCCAGGAAAATAACCAACTCATTCACATCAGTTTGTGAAAACAATGCTTTAAATTATGTGGCACACCGAAACATTCTTAAGAGCTCTGCAGCTTAAATGCTGTTTATATATATATATATACATCTGATAAAGAAACTTCTAGGAACAGCCTCAGAGCCAAAAATAGAGCCAGAAAAGTGAGTTTAATCATGAGGCAAGTTTATTTTAAGCTGGCTGAGTTACAAGAACACTAAGAAGACATTCCTTTAAATACAACAAAGGGAAATGAAGCGGTTATGAGAAGCAGCGATTGGTGTCTTGAATGCTGTCTTCATGGGGAGGTGGTGTACCTTAAACCTTCATTATACATGAACAGATGTACCACACTGTGGAGCTCATTGCTACCTGTATATATCAGTGATACACCATGTCTTTACACTACAGTCTGTATCCTTTTATCTCCTTATATTAAGTACACCTGTGTCTCTTCTTTAAGGTATTGGCATTGGGATGCTCTGTGTGTCCACTCTGGTGTGTCTCTACTACAACGTCATCATAGCATGGACATTTTACTACCTGGGCAGCTCATTTCAGAGCCCCCTCCCTTGGTCCTGTGATGCTATAGCTAATGCAGGTCTATGTGGCAAGGACAATGGCACCACAGGCAATAGCTCCAGCAGTAGACTCAGTCCCACTGAAATCTTCTGGAAGTAAGTGTGTACATGTACATTTATGTACCCCCCTTCATTTACACTTTTTTATAACATGTATAGTGTTACAGCTTCCCTGAGAATGTAACTTCATAACACCTAAATTTCAATGTGGTGTTTTAACAACACACTTTTAAGCATAATGATGGTAAACTTTTCTCCATAGCACTGATCTTAATGATCAAATCTCTGATCTTACATTTCACATGAAGGTTGTGCAAAGTTGTTGAAAGTTGCCCATTTTAGCCACAACACCTTGATCACAGCCTTTTCCAGCTGTGAGTCAAAATATGAATTCTCTAACATACAGCAAACAAACCAAAGGCCTCAGAGGCAGGCTCCAGCATGTAGGTCAGACTGTTGACCCGATCACTGAGCAGCCCTTCAATGCGTCATTCACTGGCTCTGAGAGAGGCCGCTTCTCTATTGAACTGTGCCCCCACCCCCTCACGTTATCCCTCCATTCAAATATTCTCTGCTGGATGACAACCCCATTTCTTTCATTTGTCACTATTTTTCTCTGTTTTTTTCCCTGTTCTTTTTTGCAAGTCTTCTTGTATGTAGGGATGCACAAGATTGGATTTCTGCCGCTATCCTATATGTCAAACTTTTTAAATTCAAGAAGACCGCAACGAATTTAATCACTTCCTTTTCTTCATTATAAAGGATATCATGTCTTGTGTGTACTAGAATTTACTTTTTGTCATATTTTGACAATTTAAGAAACAAAAATAAAACATT
Source organism: Labroides dimidiatus (assembly GCA_030710495.1). Classification (NCBI taxonomy): domain Eukaryota; kingdom Metazoa; phylum Chordata; class Actinopteri; order Labriformes; family Labridae; genus Labroides; species Labroides dimidiatus. The sequence continues at coordinate 14,875,005 of CM061159.1, forward strand.
AACAAATTTTGCTTCTACCAAAAAAAGATCAATTTATTCTTACTCAAATACAGCTATTTAGAAATATGGTTACTGATACATTTCAAAGTGTTGCCAAATACCTGAAGTACAATGCTTTTCTGATTTTATTATTCAGAAACTCTTGTCCCATGTTTATTGTTTATCTTCAGTAGTTTAGTAATGTAGAAAACCCATAGACCGCATAATCCATAGACCAAGTGTCTGTGATGTCATTTGTTTCTGATACAGAGTTTTGAAGCCCGACATCGGTGGGTTGAAAAAGCTGAACTCAACCTATTTTCTTTCAAATTTGGATGATGTAAAGTTTAATAGCTTAAAAGATAATAAGTAATGAAAAAAAATTCAGCCCCTGTACATTGTGTGCTCTGATAGAGAAATTAGGTACTCAGACCAAAACAGTTTTTGGGCAGAGCTGCAAAATTTTTTTTTTTTTGGCTTGGTGTGTGTACCAACAGCAGAATCTTGGTGAACTGTGGTTTTCAAAACTTCCACATAGGCTTTATATTGTAAGACTGGAGGTAACGGCTTTCAGTGCAATTTATTATACATTACAAAGGCCATTTTTCTATCAATCTGTTTAAGCAGACATTATTCATCTGTTCATGTCATTCTTTTATTTAAGACCTTTCTTAAAGCACTCATGTAACAGACCAATACAAATACAAATGTTGCAAATTCACTTCAGCTTTATTGAATCATAGCTTTGAGATAGAATATTTAAACACTGGACAAAAGCCTCACAGTTAAACAAACACTTCAGCCCAAACTCCATACTCGGTGAGTGTGGCAGTATATGTGGTAAGCATTGTATGGATTTACATGTTTGTGTCTAACTTGTATGTCTCATCATAGTGAGCGTGTGCTGGGTGTAGTACACAGCGAGGGTCTCCATGACCCGGGTCCTGTGCGCTGGCCCCTTGCTCTGTGCCTGTTGGCTGCCTGGATCCTCATCTTCCTGTGTATGCTCAAGGGCATCCGCAGCTCTGGCAAGGTGAGTCAACAAAGGAGTGTTATTGTTAGCTCCCACAACACAGACATACAATATCCTGCTCTCTTTTTATATCTGTTTGACGTAATCAATGTGTCTGCACTGTGTTTTGCTTTTAGGTGGTTTATGTAACTGCAACCTTCCCGTACTTTGTACTAATTGTTTTGATCATCAGAGGTGCAACACTGGAAGGTTCTCTGCAGGGCGTAGCTTTCTACCTCACACCTGACTGGAGCAGATTAGCTAATGCACAGGTATGTATGATGGCAGAAATAACTGTAGATGTTTGTTTGTTTGTGTATGTATGTATGTATGTATTTATGCATTCATTCAATCATTCATTCATAGGCTTCTCACCCTGCCTCAACCCTACCATGGTGCTTTGTTATTTTGGCCATTTCAAATATTCAGTTTTATAAACTTAACTCCACAGCTTGATTTTTGCACTAAAGTTGTTGTGTTCAACATAAATAATAACAGAATACAGTGATTTGCATGTCATTTTTAATGTATATTCAGTTGAATACACTACAAAGACAAAATATTCATTGTTCAAACTGATAAGCTATTGTTTTATTTTTTCCAAATATTCATTAATTTCGAATTTGATGCCTGCAACATGTTCCAAAAAAGTTGGGACAGCAGCAACAAAAGACTGGGAAATTTAAGGAATGCTCCAAAAACACCTGGTGGAACATTCTACAGGTGAACAGGTTGATTGGAACCAGGTGCCTGTCATGGTTGCAGGAGCATCCCCGAAGGGCTCAGTCGTTCACAAGCAAGGATGGGGCAAGGTTCACCACTTTGTGAACAACTGTGTGAGCAAATAGTCCAACAGTTTAAAAACAATGTTTCTCAACGTACAATTGCAAAGAATTTGGAGATTTCATCATCAACAGTCCATAATATCATCAAAAGATTCAGAGGATCTGGAGAAATCTCTGCACGTAAGCAGCAAGGCCGAAAAACAACACTGAATGACCGTGACCTTTGATCCCTCTGGCGGCACCTGTCTCCCATTGTGTGGCGCATTATGAAGCACAAAATACAACAACAGAGACCCCAGACTGTTGAGCAACTTAAGTTGTACATCAAGCAAGAATGGGAAAGAATTCCACCTCCAAAGCGTCAACAATTAGTGTCCTCAGTTCGAAAAAAGCTGATTGAGTGTTGTTAAAAGGAAAGGTGATGGAACACAGTGGTAAACATGCCTGTCCCAGCTTTTTTAGAACATACTGAAGGCATCAAATTCAAAATGAGTGAATATTAGCAAAGAAAAAAAACATTTTTGTCAGTTCGACCAATAACTATCTTGTCTTTGTAGTGTATTTAATTGAATATAGGTGAAACAGAATTTGCAGATCATTGTATTCTGTTTTTATTTACGTTTTACACAACGTCCCAGCTTCATTGGAATTGGGGTTGTACAAATTGTATTGTCTACTGCTATTCCAGGTATTCAGTGTTCACAGGAAACATTCTGTGTTAAAACAGTTTTTAAGTTTATCAGAACACAATATGAGGAGCCATTTGCTGTGCTCTAACAATTCAGCTTTGATTAATTTTCTTGGATAGATATCAGTGTACAAGTGTCAGCTGATAATCTCCTTCAAAATGTTGATCTTGACCTTAACTTGTTTTTGAAGAAGCTAGTCAGACTGTATTGAAAAACAACACGCATTATATCCTCATCACTCCCTGAGGATACAATGTTGTCAGCTGATAGCCGATTCTCCTTTCTGGTGCTTCATTCCTGTTTTCTATTTTATATAATCAGTCCTTTAGCTTTTCAAAGAACGCATGTATTAACTAATGTGAACTCTTCTCTTTATAACTATGTAAAAAAAAGGGATCCTCATTTTTGCAATTATTCTGAGCATGTCGAGGAGAACGTTGGATTGTTTGAAGCATATTTCTGGTGTATTGCAGGTTTGGAACGATGCAGCCTCACAGATCTTCTACTCTTTAGGTATAGGAGTTGGCGGTCTGCTCTCCATGGCCTCGTACAATAAATTTGACAATAATGTCATCAGGTAAGTTTGTTTTTCTGCTGTTACGTAAGCTCTGTTGTTGCAGCCATGATACATCTACTCTTGTGACCCTGGTTCTTTTGGTTTCAGGGACACTTTGATTATCACCACGGGGAACTGCACCACCAGCTTTTTTGCTGGATTTGCAATTTTCTCCATCCTGGGTCACATGGCATTTAGGAAGGGAGTGCCTGTGGGAGAAGTGGCGGATACAGGTTGTTTTGCTCAGCAATTCAGTTGTTATTCTTTAATCCAGGCAATCTGATTCATTGAAGTATCCTAACTTAATTACGTCTCCACATATTATCATCTGAATATAACTAAGTCTTCATTTTTTTAGGGGAACTCTGCAACCGATCTTTAGGGGCCTGATTCTTTTAACAACTGAATTAGTTTTCAATATTTGAATTTTCTAGGAATTCAAACCTTAAGTTATTTATGTTTTGCTTCGCTGAGCTTTATATTTTCTCTTTAGGTCCTGGGTTGGCCTTTGTTGCATACCCTGAAGCCCTCGCTCTCCTGCCAGGCTCTGTGTTCTGGTCCATTATGTTCTTTCTCATGCTTTTCATGCTGGGGATCGACACGCTGGTAAGGCCTCACTCACCACGCTAACTTGTTTAGAAATTAAGATGTACCAGTCAGTATGATTCATATATTCTGGTTTGCTGCTTCACAGTTTGGCAACATGGAGGGAATCACTACAGCCGTCCTGGACGAGTTTCCACAGCTCAGAGGGAACACACTGCACAAATCATTGTTTTTGGGTGCTCTGTGTTTTTGTTTCTACCTGATGGGTCTCCTGCTGGTGACTGATGTGAGTGTGTGTTAAAATGAGCCACATTAGGTGAAAAATTTAGCTGCATATGCATGTTTTTCTCCGTGCTCATTCTCACATTCCCCCCATCCTGTTCACAGGGTGGGATTTACTGGTTCACTCTCATTGATGCCTTCAGCACTAGTTTTGGCCTCATCATCATCGCCCTCTTCATGTGCATCGGCATCTCCTTCTTTTATGGTGAACCATTTCATAACCCCTAACCTGAACATCAAGCTCCTCTAACACCTCCTGATTCCTCCTGTCATCCAGATCATGTGATGTTTGAGAAAAAATTTAAAGTAGAAAAACTTGTCTTGCAGTGCAGGTTACTCATCAGAACCAGTTTCTGTTTTACAAATGTACTTGTATAAAACCATTTTTTTAAGCTATGAACAATTTGTTGTCCAGTTTTTACAATGTTTTGTCTCTTACTCTTAACATATTATGTTTGTTCTCCTTTTGATTTCTCGGTGATCCCTAACTTTATGATTAACATATATTTCTGTGCATTTCCTCAGGAGTGAACCAGTTCTGTCAGGACATCATCGATATGATCTGCCACTGCCCTCCCTGGTGCAGCAAAGTGCTGCTTTACTTCAAAGCATGCTGGGTTGTCTTCACTCCGTTTCTGCTGCTGGTAATTTTTATACCCGAGTATTAATATAAATATTTACTGTTGGTGAGATGCAGGTAAAGCTGAGCTGGCCCTTAACTAGGATGATGGATGCTTTATGTGCGTGCTGTGTTCTTTAATAACTTGTCCAAGAAAAAAAATCAAAATGCACTGAAGTGTGTTGTATGTTCATGTAAGAATTTAAATGTTGTGAACTGAGTATCCTTCAATTTGTGAATGTAGTATAGCTCAGTAGTGTCCTTTCAAAAGTAACCACTAAGCCGTGTTGAGAATCTCACTGGCATGTTAAGGAAAAAATCTTATATTATCATGTTCTTACAAACTGATCTGTTTATTGGTCTAAAGCTGACTGAATATATTCAAACTGATCTTTGTATCGATTACACAATCTGTGGTACGTCACTCAGTTTCTGTGCTGCTCCTGTCACCTGAAACAGAATCACGACTTTGGCTGATTTATATAGAAACAGCAACTTGATGCTTCTATTCATTGTGTCTTTTGCTCTCAGTTAAAGGGTAATGTGAGGAGGGCTTAGACACCGTGCAGCCTCAGTGTCATATTGAATAACTAAAGTAAGGAAGAAAAAAGTATGAACACTCATTTACCAGTTGCTATTAAACTTCTCTCTAGGGAACTTAACTAACATTACAACTATGAAGTGAAGCCAAATGAACTGAGATCTACTCAGCCACTGTGATGAATAATTAAAGAGGAGAAACTGACATTCAATCTGAGTTCCTCCTGTAAGCATTTCTCTGCTCTTCCTCTGTTGCCTCTATGTCTTTGTATCCTGTTCCTCTGCTCACTCTGCACCTTTCCGCTCATGGCTGTAGTTCATCCTGACCTACATCTTCATTGAGATGTACAACACATCACTCCACTACGGGTCTTATGTGTATCCACGGTGGGGCAAAGCAATTGGCGTGTGCATAGGAACAACCTGCTGTCTTCAGATCCTCATCTGGGCCATTGTGGCCATCAGCAGAGAAACGGGAACACTGAAAGACGTGAGTGTCACTGTTACGTCATTCTGTCAGTGTGATGTCTGGTTTACACCTCAGCCCCAACAACAGTACAGCTCAAACTGATTGGCACAGTTGAACATGTTTGAGCACAACATTATGAAAGTTAATGTTTTAATCTCATTTTCAGCGTTTCATGAAATCAATTAGACCTCTGAATTCTTGGCGGGTGAACAACCTGAACAGTGCAGCAAGAGAGGAGGGTCGCGTGGAGTCTGAGAGGGTGGAGGCTCCATTCACTGTCACGCTCACAGACATGGACTTCACTGCGATGAGGTGGGAGATTGGAAGCCAGCCGTGACAGCAGAGAACTGCTGCAAATGCACAGTGATCAGAAAAATTCATCCTGAAGAAACAGAAGGATTTATGACTTTGTATTCACCCCAGCAAGGCTCTGGTGGTGTGTGAACAGACTGTGTGTCCTGCAGCGCAGTGTGGATTCATTGCTTTATTTATATTATGTATAGTTTATTGTATTTTTTAAAGCTTTTTTACATTGTGTAGAGAATGAGGTTAAAGTTCCTACTGAAGGACTTTACCAGGACTTTGGAATGATGGTGATCCTGCCATTCATCTGATGATCTTATTTATTGTTTTAGCTAAGCATCACAAAGTTCCACTGACAGAGATCAACATCAGCTGAGGGACCAGATTTTGTTAATGATATACAAGGAGGGGAAAAATGTGTATTGACTTCTCCCTGATATATTTAACAGCCTCTGATGGACCTGGATAGGTGACCACAACTCTGCTCCCTGACAGACTAAATAGTTGTGAAGACACAATTTTTGACAATTTAGCGCATAAATTGCCTGAGTCAATATATGGATTTAAAAAAAACACATGCCAAATGTGCTTTACTCAGGTCACTGTGACAGTTGCTCCCCAGATATCTCTTCTAAGTGATTTCATTCAGTGGATAAAATGTAGGCAGGTTTGCGCTTGCAAAGCCTTGCTAGTGTCATCTTAACAGCTGCATTGTACCGTTTATGCGTATATGTGTTTAGACGAACAATTAAAACTAAATTGAAGTTGCTTTCTATACTTTTGTTGTTTTTAGGGGAAAAAAAACAACACGCCTCAATGATGTTCTGGTTTTAAGTTTATGTTAACTGCTATTTCACAGTCCACTGTTTGATATACCCCCTCAGCTTCCTATGCACAAAACCTTTCCAAAGGAACTGAAAATCATTGGTTTAATGTTTAATATTTTATGGCACTGTTAAATATATTATTCAACCATGGTCATGATTATTGTCAAGGTATAGAAGAATCCTGAGAACCACCAGAAAAGAGATTGGTGTATAAAACTTGAGCTTTTGCTGAAACAAGATATCAACTGCTGAAATTGTATTTATTGGGAAAGTTGTGATACTACAGAAGTGAATTTATAAATGTAACTTAAATCTCTGTACTTTTACTTGACTTGCTAGATGATATTGCAAGTCACCGTTTTTTTTTTCAGTTCAGAGCATTTTGCTTTAAACATACTATTTTCCTTTGTTTTATGATGTTTTTTTTTTTTTTTTGCCTCCTTGGGGAAAAATCCTGTATTTACCTCCTTTTTGCCTTTGTACACCTTGTTGCCCTGTCAGGTCTTTGGTTATGGATTAAATATTCTTGTTTTTCATGTCTTTCATTCTCTTTGTTTCGACTTTTCCTTTCTTCTTGTATGTTTTATTTTCATTAAGCTTCTTAAACATATGGGGATGACAGTCAGTAATAAAATGGTCTAGTGGCCCAATAAGGTGAAATAACTGCTAAGAAATAAAGGACGAAGTTTTCTCAACCCTCTGGTCAATGGAATGACTTTTACCACAAGGGGGCGTTAGTTTCAAGACATTAGTGCAGGGTGGGGACATGATTATCGGTCTCTGGTTCTGTCTCAGCTGCTGTCTTTAGATGTTACGACATGATGCGTAATTATGCTTAAAAATAAAACATGCCGGCTGTAAAAAAAAAAAAAAAAAGAAATAAAAGTCAATACGTGTTCATAATAAAAAATAATCAAAAGCTTGCACGAGCCTCACCATACTAATAACGCTATGGTAACAGTTGAATGGCTCAAACGACGCGGAGCCATCGTCTCACATGCATTAAGACACTTCACGAATCCTTTGTACCGCGTCTGGTGGCGGGATAATCGCCAATGAACGGATGTTGCGTCGAAATTTTCCCGCGTTTTCATCTCCAGACTTTGGGTTAGTTCGTTTTCGTTTGGTCACGTGATACCCGAGAAAGAACACGACGTCCCATGTCACACCGCACAGAGTTTAGTTAAATGCAAAGCTTTAACTTTAAAACTGCTGCTAATCTTTCATTAATGGTTTTATACCAATAATGAATTGTTCGAAAACACAGGAAATATGTTAGTTTAAATGAGGTCATGACAAATGACTTTTGAGAGCACTTTAACGTTGAGACTCCGGCTGCACCGCCAGCCTGCGGCGTACATCGGTGTAGTAAGCCAAACAGCCACATGACCACCGTTTCAGGAAGTCGATCAGGGTTGTGGTATTGTTGACTCGGAACTCGTGAAGTGGGATTTAAATTTTATTAGCCCATTTTCTTACCCTCACATTATATCCTTAATTCAAGCGTTGTATTTGGCCGTTAGGTAACTAAGCACCGTAATGCCACCTAAAAAGCGCAGCTCAGGTACGACACACAACAAGGAGCTGAAGTCTGCAGCTGAAACTGCTTCCCCGGACAAGAAGGAGAGTCCGGAGTTGTCCTTTAAAAAGTAAGTTCATTTGTGTTTGCACAAACAGAGTTTTAACAGTCATAGAAATGGCATGCTAAGCTGTAAAAGAAGTAAGCTCCGCATGGCAGTGTTGTTCTCTTGCTATCTGGTAAGTGTTATTACCGCTAGGCTGAGCAGCTTTTTCTCTTTTGAATCCAGGCCTGTATTCAGGGCAAATACCTTAGACTTCGCGTCTGTAAATCCTGAACAGTAGAGATATAGGGCAACTGTCCACCTCAAGGAGTAACATGAGCTCTAACATTGTTATTACACTATACTACACCAAATGTCAGACAGTATTTGGTTAACAGTCACTGAAGTCTCTGTAATGGGAGTTTGTTGTCATCAGTGCAGTGTGTTTGGATTCCTGTTAACTGTGTTTGTGTTGTCCATCCCTTCTCTCCTGCAGACACAGAGACAAGGACGCTGAGTTTGTAAGCCTGTGCAAGGGTCTTCATGTGACAGACTCGGTGTGTGACCATGCATGGAAGCTGTGGAAAGCTGTTCAAGACTCCATGGATGAAAGTGCTGTATGTATATACTGGACTAGCAAAGGCTGAAAGCAGGGCTGGGCGATATGGCCTAAAAATAAAATCCCTGATTGTTTCCCACAACACTCGATTTACGATTTTAATTGATCTTTTTCCCTCTTGAAAAAACCATCCTCAATAATTCAGAAATTACTTAATTCTTATTTTTCTGCTATTTTGTGAAAATATTTTTCCAAACAAAACAGAATTTCCCTTTTAGAGTTGAAATGTGTGTCATAAAATGTTGATAATGTAGTTTGAACGTAGGCAGGTTTGGAGGAAAAACTCAAGGCTGAGTATTTTTACAGGATATTTACATGAAACTCTCTGATCAATATTTAATCTCATTTAAAAAAACAAATACAAGCCTTTAAAGTCCTAGTACAAAACCTGACAGGGCCTACCATCATGAAAAATGGACATTTTTTCAAACATTGCAACAACTTACAATCAGACTCAGACAACAAAATAAATCATGATTTTTAATTTTATTAATCTTCTCGGAAAAAGAATTTGAATTAATTGATTTAACCGTTATATCTCCCAGCCCTAGCTAAAGTGATCCTGTTGAACTGAAGGTTTAGTGCAGATGTAGATTGTATTACTGTGATTGAAGACTATCAAATATCACAGACAGTTTAGTTTGGCTGACATCGACAACAAAAGAAAAAACAGTAGACTAAACTATGTATTGTTAGCTTAATAGCACTTTGCCCGAGTCATTCCAAAGTTTTCCGCAAAGAAGAAAACAAACATCTTTTTTAATTTATATAAATATTTTTTCACAGTTCTATTTGTAATTTTATGTTTACATTATCTACATCACTGTTAATTTATTTATTTTTGACTTCAGCATTTGTACTATGAGGCTCACAAAATGATAATTCAAATGTGTATAATATATTATTCAGGCAATTCTGCTATTAGGCTAATGAGATAGGCTTTCCAAACAGTAGCTGTTGTCAGACTTGGAGTTGACATTTTGAAAATGTAGTCTGATTTTTTGGATGAAAACTTTAGAAAGTGCTGCCTACAGATGAATCATATCTCAGTGCCACAGGTTTTCATGTTATAAGTCTCATTTGTGTGTAATTGCACACTATAGCTTTCATGCTTTGCCATTACTGAAGTCGTAACTTGACTTAAGTCTTTCATATTTTTGACAGCAGAAGCTTAACTGTACCTACACATACATAGCTGATTAGTTCAAACAGATGTATTGAATTTTGGTTTCATTCATCCCCTTAATTGTAAGATTAACAGGAAATCCAGGATGTCGGTGATGGGGGAAAAATGTAACTTATTTTTGTAAAGTTTATGCAAGTTTTAATACTTTGTTGATTTCTTCACAGGATGGCCAGATAAAGTTGTGGGGGGCTTGTCTGTTTGTGTCAGTTACAGACATGAACGTCCCCTGTTTCACCATAACTCAGGTTCTGAAAGCAGTCAGTCTGAAGTAAGTCTGAACTCTCACCTGAGCAATCACTGTTGTGATCTGTGACTTTTTTAAATTGTGCAAAGTAAAATCGCACTGAGTATGTTTTCTTCTGCTCTCATGTTATAAAATAACATAATGGTAAAAGAATGTGTATAATGCTTGTCATTACAATTTTAGATGATGTTAAACGTAGTTCAACTCTTACCTGCTTTCTTTTTTCTTTTCAGTGTGAAGCAGTTCGTGGCTCTGGTGCAGAAGCTGGACGTGAACCTGGACACCATAAGCACCAAGGTGAATTCAGCTCTGACGCGACTGGAGAACAAGTACAATGTGATGCTTGCTCTCTACCAGAGATTTGAGAAGTAAGTGAACACAGGACAGGAGCCTAATTCATGCACTCAGGAAAAAAAGTGCACCTCTTAATAATATTTATTATGTTTCAGGACATGCAAGAACATCTTTACTTTGGTTTCAGAAGAAAAGTAAGTTGAGACAATCCTGTTACATCTGTGGTGCCGGATGTAAAAAACCCCCCACTTTTATAGTTTCTTACTGTGATGAAGCTGCAAGATTAATGGTTCTATTTCTGTTTCAAGAGAGAGGGAGACCATGCGGAGCTGCTGGACAATGTTTCTCCTGGCCAAAGGTAAAACCTTTGTTTGGAGGACAAAAATCAAGCAGTGTGTCCCACACAGTGACAGACAACATCATATCTTTTTTCCAATCAATCAACTGAACTAGTGCTTCCCAGGAGTGTGAGCCACTAAGATACCACAGGTGGGCTTTGAGAGGTCCAACACAGCTCAAAAAATGATCCTTCCATATGATTTATTAATATAAATACTGTTTTTATACAACAGTGTCTTGCAAAAGTATTCATACCCCTTGAAGTTTTCCACATTTGTCACGTTACAAGCACAAACTTAAATATATTTTATTGAGATTTCATGTGACGGACCAACACAAAGTAGCACATAATTGTGAAGTGGAAAGAAAATGATAGATGGTGTTAAAATACGAAAAGTTTGGTGTGTATATGTATTCAGCCCCCTGATTCTATACTTTGTTGAATCAACTTTTGCTGCAATTACAGCTGCAGGTCTTCTGGAGTATGTCTCTACCAGCTTTGCACATCTAGAGACTATTTTAACTATTCGTCTTTGCAAAATAGCTCAAGTTCAGTCAGAATGGATGGAGAGTGTCTGTGAACAGCAATTTTCAAGAATTGCCACAACTGATGATGATGATGATTTGTCATTCACGTCTTTCCATCCTCTTTCCTTCCATCCTTATGTTTGACTTTGGAGTTAAACTTTAAATAAAAAATAAATGTCCTTAAATGTTCACAGTTCTGTTGTTCCCCCATTTAGCTGCAGTATTGTTTTTTCTTTTTTTAATGTTCTGCATCTTTTCGATCTGCAGGAAGGGCTTTGCAGATGGAGGATGACCTGGTCATATCCTTCCAGCTTCTGCTTTGCGCACTTGAGTTGTGCATCAAGCGCTGCCCTCCCAACATTCTGCAGCCTCTTTACAGTAAGTTTAGCTTTCATTCACTCATCCACCTTGTAAAAGGTTATTAAGGTTTATCCGTCACTCATATTTTCCAGCCATTAGAAAAACTGAGTCTTTTAATCGTTTCGAAACATGTTTTCAAATCAGAATGTCCCTCATTCCCCACATTTAAAACTCATCTTTAATGATGGCTGAAAACAATTGGAGGCAACCTTTTGTGTGGTACAACTTCGGGAGTAGCACTTTATCACTAATTAGCACTTTAAATGTTTTTTTGCACTTTCTATATGAGTGACATCCTTATAGCTTATTATATTTTATTTTTATGCTATCAGGATGTTTCTATCAGTATCTTGTATCATGTGCAGTTGTTTTAAAAAGGCCTGCCAGGGACTACAGATGAAAATCAGCTTTATGACTAACTCTGGCATATTTGCATTGATGCTGTGCTGAAATGTTAATTAATATGCACTGTCCCTTTAAATAAATGAATAAATAAATAAATGTTTTTCCTCAGAATCTGCTATCAGCAAAGTCCAGAGCCCACTGACAAGAACATCTCGTCGCAACCAGAGCAAAGCCAAATCCCGACCTGCAGAGCCAGAAGTAGATCTGCAGCTTCTCAAAACTCTGTGCAATGAGAATGATTGCAACACAGAAGAGGTCAGAGCTCTCTCTCTCTCTCTCTCTCTCTCTCTCTCTGAAGATCTCTCTTACAGTCATCATGGAGACATGTTTCTAAATCATTTGGTGTGTTTTTAGTTGGTCTAAAGTACATTGTTATTGTATTTATAGGTGAAGAATGTATATCAGACTAGTTTCTCAGCTTTCCTGGACACACTGGATCTTTCAAGGTCTCCAGATTTTCCTCAGGTAGGTTTTTTTTTTCTTTTTACTACACCTGCTCTTCTGCTTGACCTCACTGCCCAGCCCCCACGGACTGTTTCCTCTGCGTACCTGCTAGCTGTTGCCAGTTTTACTTGTTTGAGTATCTGGCAGCTGTTGGACGTTCTGTTTGCTGGTCATACGTGTTTGTTTTAACATACGTGGTGTCAGGAAACTGTGTACTCAAGCGGGGGATTCTCTCTGGAGGCATCAGATAGATATATTGCAGTTGGAGTCCACTAACAAAAGAGACAGGATGCTCCTGTTTGCTGACACCGTCATGTATTCTCTGAAAAAGAACACTGGACATATTTAGTTTACTGTTCCATTTCCCCATCAAGTGTTTGTCCCTATTCATTGTTCTGTATACACCGAAAATTAAATATGGGTAAAAAGTTAAATAACATGTCTACTGGGTCTGTGTTCCTTATGTAGCTGCAGAAAACTTGTAGCTTTACAATTTTTATGTCTTTAGATTGAGACAGTTTTGTGTCAAAACAGTTACAAGTTTCCCCATGTGGCATCATTAAATCTTAGAATTAGGAATTTCCCTTTTTTTTACATTAAGGCATCAATAATTTGTTTTGTCATCTGAAATAGTGTTTGTAACACCACAAGTAACTTTAAGCTACCTTGAGTAACCTGAACCTTGCGTTTCCTCCACAGGTGTCTGACCTCAACCAACAATATGAAGAGCACTACCTCAAGAGCAAAGACTTGGATGGACGTCTGTTCTTTGATGGCGACGAGACTGTCCAAGCACCTAAAGTAGAGATGTAATGCCCTCTCTTTTTTCCCTTTTCAATGTTCTGATGTTGACTTCAATCGAAAGAGAAGTGTTACACAGCCTCCTTCTTGTATTCAGATCACAGGTAGAGAGAACACCAAAGAAGAACTTCCCAGATGAAGAAACCACAATGATTCCTCCTCAGACTCCAATCAGGTGAGTGGACAGCTCTCACTGTTGTCCCTACCTGTGTCTAAAGTTTTTCTTCAACGTATGCTTTTGTCATTTAAAGACTTTTTAAAAATATTCAAACAAAACCTTTCAACAAGACCACCCTTGGGTGTCTACTCACAGTATTAGGTGTCTGGCTGTTGGTGCAGTAGACAGGGACTTAAGGGAATGTTTATAAATGTTGGAGAATAGAACAAAACTACAGTTTAACCCAAACTACAAACTAACTTGTTTACATTACTTGTAAACAAGAATAATAAGGATGTAAGATTGTTTAGTTTGCAAAGTGTTGACTTCTTATGTTTCTTATGTAAGTCCTTAAAGGAGCAGTGTGTAGAAAAGGAAAAATTTTGCATCAAAGATGGCAGCCTCTGTTGAAGGGGACCTGCTCCTTGTGTAGATTTAAGAGGCTAATTCTGAGCTAACAAAACAAAATAATGTTTAAATTCAGGTGATTATATACTCATTCAAGCATACAAATGAATATTAAACTTAATTTCTAATTTTTTAATCTATTTAAATATTTATTCCATTTTTATAAATTCACTCTGTTAAAACCTGACTGATTGCTTTTTCTTTGTTTTTCCTGATTTTTCTTTCTCTCATCAGAGCTGCCATGACCTCCATTCAACAGCTGAGAGGGGACCTCACCTCCAGTGGAGATCAACCATCCACCAACCTGGCTACATATTTCAAAGTGGGTGAAGACATCTTTTGGCTCTATTGAAAATGTCTCCAGGAAAATCCTCTCACAAACTGAGTTTGAATTTTCCTCCTGTGGACAGAATTGCACCGTGGACCCAACACAGGATGTGCTGAAGCGTTTAGAGACTCTTGGTTTGGCGTTCAGCCAGAGGTTCGGTCAGGCTGTTGGCCCGCATTGTGTCCTACTTGGCAGACAGGTATGAAATTATTTATTTCTAACTAACAAACAGTCAAAATTCTTGATCTGCTGAAAAAGTTAAGTGTCTCTTTTGTCTTTCAGAGATTTACCCTTGGTGTCAAGCTGTATTACAAAATCATGGAGGCAATGCTGAAATCGGTACTTTAATTATGTTACCCACTCTGACACAACATTTATGATTAGTCTCTTCACTGTTTCTCTCACTCAGAGGCTCAGGTTAAATAAATACCCGGAGTAACAAGCGTAGTCTGTCCTCTTGCACCAAAAACTGTAGACAGGAAGCAGCTCACATGAACTCTAAATTACAGAGAACAGGTGCTCATATTAAGTTTTATTCTTTGTGTTTATAAGTTTTAATTCTCTTTCAGGAGGAAAAGCGTCTGTCTGTGCAGAATTTCAGGTATGTGTATCATTGCTGTCTTTTTCGAACTTGATGATAACTTATTTGTAATGACTTGTGCATTATTTATTTAAGTGGTCTTAATTTTCTGTGTTTTTGCTGTGAGCTAATTCAGATGATTTATTCTTCAGTAAACTCCTCAATGACTCCACATTTCACACGTCCCTTTTGGCCTGCGCTCTGGAGGTAGTGATGGCAACATACGGAGGTTGGTTGGAAATCTGATTTCATATACGTCTGAAATAACTGTTGCTCTGTCATGCCAGGCATACAGGTAAATATGTACGCTTGTAGATCTGACATACCTGATGTTTGCTGCTTCATTAGAGAGCAGTTTTAAGACTGCTGGATACAACCATGGAGGGGGCGACGCAGCTGAAACAGACATGTGTTTCCCATGGATACTGAATGTGGTCAACCTCACTGCCTTCGACTTCTACAAAGTCATAGAGAGCTTCATCAAGGCTGACCCAACTCTGAGTAAAGATATCGTCAAACATCTGGAGACCTGTGAGAACCTAATCATGGAGAGGATTGCATGGAGGACGGTGAGTTCGCTCGCCTTTCTTTTCTGCTATGTGTCAGTCACTGTGTCACAGTATTTTTATTAAAGCGATACATAAAACACAGAAACATAAAACAAAGTTACAGTCATATATTTAAAGGCCCATTACTGGTAATCACCTCCTGCAGATTAATTTGAATCTGTTTTTCCTCATTTAATAAAAAACAGAAGTGAAACAGGAACAACTCAGTAACTGCTCCAAAGAGTCTGAACTGATTGTTTTAGGTTCCTCACCAGTTTAATAGACACTACCTGTTAAAAATTGCAGCACATCGATATTTCACACAAAACACACTGAAAAAATGGACAAAGTGCTGCAGCTAAAGGCTTAAACTAAACACAGAAAATGGCAAAAAAAAACATCATAGCTTCTAAAAATGTTCATAGAGCAGTACCTTTCCTCTCAACAGATTGTTTTTTTAAAGAGTTTATGCTGTGTTGTGGTTGGATCGGTGTCAGTGGCTGCTGCCTCCACCACCAGCTGCCTCTCTGTGCACCAAGCTGCTGGAGAAATAGTAAATGAAAGGGTTGAGGCAGCAGTTGAAGCTAGCTAATGATAGCACCACTGGGTGCACAGCCCTGGTCACTTTAGCCAGCCCACAGTGAGGCAGCAGCCCCACATGTGTGAGCGTGTATCCCAGGAGGTTGATGTGATAGGGGACAAAGCACAGCAGGAACACAGCCAGCACCCAGTAAATAACTCTGAGCGTGTGCCGGCGGCTGCGCTGTTTAGCACGGGAGCGATGCCTCGGCTGATGGAGCACACTCAGCACTCTGCAGTAGCTGTAGAGGAGGATCACAGTGGGCAGAAAAAATGACCCAAAAACTAAGCCTAGAGCCACCAGGATGATGGTGCGGTGGCGGCGAAAGGAAGGGTCCAGCAGGCAGGGCTGGTGTGGGCGAGCAGCTGCAGAGCGCAGGAGTGGAAGACCCACACTGAGTCCCAGCACCAAGCACCAGATTCCTCCGCTCAGCAGCTGTGCAGCACGCTTTCTACGGAGAGCTGAAGCCAGCGGGTGCACTACAGCCAAGTAACGGTCCACACCAATGCAGACCAAGAAGAAGATCCCTCCATACAGGCTGATGTATTTGAGGATGAAGGTGAGGTGACAGTAAGCCACCCCAGGAGTCCAGCTGAGAGGAGCTTTGGCCCTCTGGTTATAGTAGTAAACCCTTAAGGGCAAAGAGATCACAAAAAACATGTCGGCAGCCGACAGGCTGATCATGTAAATGGCAGTGCTGTTCATCGTGCAGTGAGACTGACACAGTCTGTGCAGAGCCAGGCTGTTGGTGACCAACCCCAGCAAGAAGATGACACTGTAGGACACTTGATAGAAGGTGAAGCGGTAGCTGGTGTCCACTGTACAGTTAGAGGGCAGTAAAAACGCCCTTTGTGGCTCCTCTGTTGTGTTTAACAGCTCCATGCGTCACAGGATCCTCTGTTCAGCGCTGCCAATCACTGTGCTGCTTTCTTTCTCAGATGCTTAGTTGAATTTCCTTTTAAAGATGCAATAAAGGAGCATGTATAGCAGTTTATGTGGAGCAGTTAAACCTGTGGCAAGTAAAAATTTAACAAGCATCAGCCGTTATGTCGAAAGTAAATACGCTGCGGTGACAAGAATATACCATATAAGCAAACACAGCTAAATTAATATTTGATATTCAAGACGGTAGTCGGACGCATTTTGACAATAAAGTTTAACTGCCAATTCCTGCTCTCATAAAAACAGCAAACATTTCATTTGATGGCAAGCAGGGAAAAACAAAGATCTCACTGTTTCACAAAAGCCCTCTGATAACCAGCAGAGCTTGTGATCTCTCACTGAAGTGGTCAGGGGCTATATTTATGTTTGTACTTTTATTTCATAACTAACTATGTGGTAATGAATCTTGCAGGCAGATTTTGGACCTCTTATAGTAAGCAATCATTACTCTTACATTCATTGGTTTGGTTCATGCAGTCAGAAGGTTTGAGACTTTTCGTTTTATTTTTTCTTCGTCATAATTTATTTATTTAAAAGACAAAGTTATTTTTGCTTTTAATTAATAACACAAGAGCGCTCACCAGGACATGACTGTAATGAACATACACTAAAGAATTACAATTAATCTTTCTCCTATCTTCTTTAGTCGACTTTCAAGTTATTTTTTTTAGATATCTTAAGAGTTAGTCAATACATTCTCAACTTTTCTGCATTAAAGGTTTTTGAAAATGTTATAAATCTTCAGATCAACTTTAAATCTAATCTTATAAATCCCAAAGTTTCTAACAAACTTGAAAGTAACTCCATAATAATAAAAATATAACATATTTAGTACAGCATACATAGAGAAAAATCTGAGGAAAGTATTGAAAGAAACACTCACCAGGATCTGACTGCCTAATGAAGCTGTTTATCCAGTCAGCTGGTGTCCAGCAGCAGGATCAGGTGTGAAGGATGCTGTGACAGTGTACACCTTCACTCACACACAGGTCAACATCTCCCTCTCTTCCTTCTCTCTCCCTCTCTCCACCTTCACTCAAATCCCCCCCCCCCCGGTCTAGATTTAAGCTGATAAAGTCAGAAGTTTCTTTAAAAAGCTGTGATTCTCATTTAAGGCTCTGTTAGACTCCTTATCATCTTTAAAACATTTCACTAGACCGGGTTGTTTTATCAGCTTTGAAATTAATTCAGTTATTGTGTCATTGCCTTCTGGGAGGGTGTCATGGTTATAGTTGCGCGTTATAAATCTTCAAGTGATTGGGGTTAATCATTAACTCTGTTTGTCAGCCAGCTGATAGAGGAACACCAACAACACACAGTAAAGAGAGGTCTTAATCAGACATCTGTGTATCTGGTGTTTCCTTCTATGCAGCCTTTGGACCAGTGCTCGGAAAGAATAACAATCCAGGTTTGGAAGTCGGATATATTTATCGTAAAACGTTTCTTCCTTCATTAAACATAAAGTCAGAAGGACAAGTCTTCTGACGACAGTAATTGAAACAATAAAATGAATGTTTTTGCACCAAAGTAAGCAGAAGTTCCTCTTTGATTCAAACCGCAGTCAGACGGCTGAGTTTAAGCAGCCCTGAACTAACCGCATTTTTAGATATTAATTTAGTTATTATTAGGTAATTATAAAATAAGTACACACCACTTTGTCCTTGTTATATGATTCGATTTAAAAAGGATCAGTGAAATAAACAGCATGGAAAAGTCAAATCAAGGATTTAATCTGTTGGTTTTACTCAAACATTTAAACCTAAAACCTGGTTTATGTTTCTGTTAAATAGACTTCTGTTTGTTATTTTAACAGGGACAGTGTGCAGCCATTCAGTTGTGCCAGAGCTGACTATAAGCTAATTTACATCTGTAGCTCCTGGTCAGGCGACAGTAGAGGCAGTTACACAGCAAACAACCACAACACGTCTACTTCTGTTCTACGGCTACTTCAACTATACATTAAAACTGAAAAAATGGTGGCGATGGTGACAGCCAATGTTGAATTCTTTAAGCTCATATTGTAATTAGAATGATATGTGTTCATTAATATTACCCAATATCTGATAAAATACATATAACTGAACTTTTTTAGATTACAAGAGGAACTATAACTCGTCAAGTCACCCTGAAGTCATTCAGTTTTTCCTTTAAAATAGCTGCTCACTGGATAACATCCTGTGATTTCTTTACATGAGCTTAAGTTCACATGTGGCTAACAGACTAAGGAAGCCTTCTCAGTAGTTTCTAAATAAGTCTTTGGGTTTTCTCTCTTTGCAGTGACCATTGCTGCTCTGTTCCATGTAAATGTACTTTTCCCTCCTGAGGCATGTTGTTGCCTGCTTGCGTGCTTGCCTGCTCTGGTTTCACAATTCCTCCATCAGTGTAGCATTGGTGATAAGTCTACCCATGTCAGTGCAGACCCTCAGGCGAAGCCTCCCTACAGGAATGCAGTAGTGCTCTGTCTTGCAGCACTCAGCTTTAACAAGAAGTAACAAATATTTCACATTCATTCCAGCTGCACTGCATTCACTTTACTTTGAGAGCTGTGTTTTTTGTTGTTTTTTTCACGCTGTTGGTCCATGCTACACAGCTGTCAGATTTTTACACCTGGAATCTACAGTTTTCAGCGAATTGACTCAACCACAGCAGCAGAGTGGTTCCGCTCCCCTGATACTAATAAGGTACACAAAAGGATTTGGTTTCTCTCAGTGGCGGTATTAAATAGTAATTTGTTAATGTGAAATATTTCCAAAACTCCACTTTATCAAACAAATTTATTAGTTTTTAGAATAACAGATAAATGCTCTTATAGAGCAGACTGCCCTAGAAAGTGCTCGTCTAAGTGGGTCCACAGTTAGAAACTGCACAGTTCAGAACATAATAAGAGTTTAATACTGGTCGAGCTTTACCAAAATAAAATTTTTCACACAGAGGATCTGCTCCGAAGAACAAAGCCACACAAATGATATCAGCTCATACTCGTTTGCAGCACCATGTACATGACAACATCTATATACAATCTAAACCCATATCCAGACAGAACAGAGTACTAAAGATCTGTTTCATTGCACTCATGTTATTTCTGAAACACTGTTTTCTTCAAATGTCTCCTCTTTGATGTGTTCCACATTTTATTTACCGAGGGATCAGCTTCCAAAGTCTTTGTGGTGTCCAGTCCAGTGGATCAAAGAGTGACTCCTTAGTAACCATTGTGTTTATGTGTTGTTATGATCCTCAAGGCCACTCCGCTTGCACCCACATCCTTTGACAATAAACAGGTTTTACTCGCAATCGACTCTGAATTACAAGTCCCATTACATAACAAAGCATTTGTCAGACTGTAGACTCACTGTCAAACATTTTGGGTCTCAGAGACCTCAGGGTGAGGCTTTTGAGTGTTGTGTTTGGACTGCTTTGAGAACTGTCCGTCTGTAGCCTGTCGAACAGCCTGACACCGTTGTGCCACACGGTGGACTTGCGTTTAATGGAGCTCTGAATGGACTCTGAGGTGAAGTAGTAGATAACTGGATCAAAACAGCAGTTGGTCACTGCTATGCACAAAGCAATGGGGTAAATTGTTCTGACCACATGCTCGGCGTCGCATCCCTTCAGTATGTTGGAGCGGACCATGGCGTAAAACACAAGATTCACATTGTAGGGGATGAAACAGAAGCAGAAGATCAGCAGATGCACAACGATCATCCGCAGGATTTTCGTCTTGTTGAGATTTCCTCCTCGGCTGATAGTTTGGGGTTTCTTCAGCGTCCGTAGCACCATGACTGAGCAGAAGACATTCAGCATCAGTGGAATAAAAAAGCCTACCGTCTCGATAAAAACCACCACTTTGGACAGCTCGGCTTTCCACTGCTTTCTGGAGTAGTTTTCAAAGCAGTAGTGTGCAGAGGAGTTCACGTTTTTCAGTGAACTGGTTTCTAAAAAAAACCCTGTGGGTATACTTCCAGACAGAACCATTACCCACACTGCACAGCAGGCCAGTTTGGCATTCCTCTTTGTGCGAATAGTCTGGGACTTGAAAGGGTACACGATGGCCAGGAAACGATCAACACTGATGCAGGTGAGGAAGAGGATGCTGCCGTACATGTTGGTGTAGAACAGCGCCACAGATATCTTGCAGAGCACGCTTCCAAACCCCCACTCCCGTTTGACAAAATAAGCAATCCGAAAAGGCAAGCTGAGAACGAAGAGAGAGTCTGAGACCACCAGGTTCATCATGTAGGTCGTGGTCTCGTTACGCAGCTTCAGTGTGCATGCAAAAATATATACAGCCACCATGTTGAAGAGAAGTCCAACCACGAACACCACACTGAAAACTGAACTGTATAGAGGGTACTTGAAATCATCACTTTTGTTACAAATGACATGATTTTGGTTTACCCCCATAACAGTCATCAAGTGAGTGCTATTATACATATTTGGACCCAGCTGGAGAGTCTCAAACATCTAAAGAGTAAAAAAAAAACCTTAGATGTGTACTTGTGTCAGTCAAAAGATCCAAATTCACATTGTTAAACCAGCCATGTGCATTAGGCAGGATAACATTTACATTTCTCCTGGGTTAAAAAAAACACAGTCCACAACTCAAGGCAATAAATCCCGAGGAAAGAAAATCAGCTCCACAAAATACCTGTAACGGTGTCCTGTTTTCTGATTTTCCTTTACTTATAGGCTGTCCTGTACGTCCATGGTTGATAATCCACAGTTGGTGAACTTTTCAGTCTCTTCCTTCTTTCTCTCACAGTTAAAACATTCAAACGTTTCCCTCTTCTCTTTAACGGCAGTCCAGTGACTTTTTAACTCTCTAGTTCTCCTCTTTGCTCCTAAAACAGCCCTTGGAAGAGGGGGGGCACAGCTTTCCTCGCTCTTAACCTCGTATCAAGAAGAAAAGTCAGAGGCTCTACCATAAAGAACTTACAGGACTGTTGAAACAGGAGGGTGGAGCCTCTGTCAGAGTCCTCCCATTGCTTCCTTTGTTTTTTTTTTTTTGTGTTTACCTGTTATTTGAATTATGAGACCTTTTTAGAAAAAGATGGAGCCTGATTTTTAAATTCCTTTAAATTTATAAACTTTGAACTCAGTGATTACTTCTTCTTCACAGCTATTGGTGTGTTTAAATCATCTTCCACAGCAGGAAAGGAATGTATTTAATCAGCAGGAGTCTGGTTTGTCTGCCTCCTGTCTTATGTCACAGCTTTAAGGCTGCTGAACGCACTGCTCACAATGAATACAAGAATCCACAGGTCCAAAAAAAATAAAAAATAAAAAATGATAATAATAATAATACATTCCTTTTTCTTATTAGCAGTGTATTAATAAATGCAGTTTATGCTATCAGAATTTAAGTGTGCCTCTGAAACGTGTGTCAGGCGGGTGCGGCATGCATGTCAGGAAGAATGTTTTCATAGCAAGTCTGTACCTGCTGTAACTGTGTAAATCACCGAGTAGTAAACCACTCCCACTTCCCTGTGTAATCTCATGGCTGACTTCCAGCTTGGTGTGTGCATGTTGAGAGTCACGTGTACCTTGTCTGCATATCATTTGAATTTTGGACTTAGATATTGTTTGATAAGTGCAAGGGGTGTTTATATGGAGGCTGGATGATTGCTGTGCTGGTATCAGGGTGCTTTATATTTTACTTTATTAGTAGTTTCATTTAGAGAAGACCTTTTTTTATGGCTGTCTTTTTTTCAGTGAGTATCATGCAGGGTGTGTTCGTGGAGCACCATAAAACAAAGAACAGATATGCTATCAGTCTGTGGTTACAAATTGATCATCAGGTTATTGAAGGTACATTTGGCATATTTCATTTAATTATAAATGTTTTCCTGATCCAACTGATTCATGATGACTTCTAAACCTGACACTTATTTATTAGAACAGAACAGAACAAAAACCCTTCATTAAAATTGTACCAGGACGATGAGACTTGGAACACCACACCTAGTTGGTGTCTAGGCACGCTAACATATCACATAAAGACGTTTATAGAGACTGTGTACAAAGAACACATGGAGGTAAAAACAAAGAAACGACCACATGGCACACAGAATAACAAAGAAGGTAAGGTGCTGTACAGTGCACAGAAAATATCGTAGCGTTCTGATTAGTTTTTGCTGAAGAAAGGAGCTGCACGGTGGGGCCAGTAGTTAGCACTGTTGCCTCACAGAAAGAAGGTTCCTAGTTTCACTCCTGGCCTTTCTGTGTGGAGTTTGCATTTCTGTTTGCATGCAGGGGCTCTTTCCCGGTAATCTGGCTTCCTCCAACAGTCCAAAACACGCTCATCTGGTTGTTTGGTTGCTTTTAATTGCCTGAATGTGTACGTGTTAGCCTCAGGCTGGTGTGTACCCCACTCCTGCCCAATGACAGCTGGGATAGGCTCAATTGGGGTAAAGGTAATAATAAAATTAAAGGTACACTGCTGTACACAAAAACACAACAGGTTTCTCATGACAGTCCTGATTCTGCCTGCGGTTTCCTCATGTGAGTAACACTACAGAGGTTGCGTAATCTGATAGATGAACCACAGTGCTCCAGTGGGTGTCAGGATTGAAATGTCGTCATGCTTCTGTCATAACACTAATTATCAGGCTGCTCAACGGCAGTGGAAAAGTCCTCAAGTCAACAGGAAATTCAAACTCCTTAAAGCTTTAGTTTGAACCGCCTTTTGAAATGTTTTGATTGGCTGTTTGATTTCTTACTGATGAAGTGAAGTGCCTGTATGTTTCAGTGAAAAGAGTGGCGGGTTTAGAAACATGTCTGTGTCTCTGCAGGGTTCTCCTCTGTTTGAGCTGCTGAAGCAGGAACATGAGGGTGGAGCAGCAGAGCAGGTGGAGACGCCAGCAAACTTCAGCCAACCACTGCAACACAACCACACCGCGGCGGATCTGTAAGTGTGGCACAATTCATGACAGTCTCAGTCACTTGTGTAAGAAACGTTCCACTTAAAAACTGTCATGACTCATTTGTTTTGCGCAACAGTGCTAAATTCAAGGCCCTGAATCATGATTTTTAAAGACGGGTTTCTGTAAAGTTCCATGACTCGTTCTCACTTTGAGCTTTTGTGTTTGAGGCTCTGTTCCCTTTTTATTGAGAGCCATCTTCTCAGAGTGTTAGAATTTCATTATTGTTCTGCAGGTATCTGTCCCCTATGCGCCCAGGCCTTCGCGTCCTGCCTCCAGAGTCCCCAGCTGCACCTGCCTCCCAGCCTCCGACCCAGCCTGCCAGCCAGACTCCACGACATCCAAAATCAAACTCTCTTAGTCTCTTCTATAAAAAGTGTAAGCTGCTGTTTAAGCTCTCATACGTTCTTGGTTTGAATCACACAAGAGTTGAAGAACATCAGGTCTGACTGACTGACCGACTGACTGACTGAATGACGAATGAATGAAAGAAAGAATCTCTATGCTTCTTCATGAGACTCAGATTGTTTGCCTGTTGTCTCCTGACTTCACAACAAACTGGAAATTTTTAAATCATTAACATGATGTTTTTCCTTTTGTGAACTTTAAAATAGTGTTGATGAAGAAGGCTGATGTGGTCTTCCAGTGAGTCCAAATGTTTTCATTCTGTTTTCATTGTGTGTGCTGTTAATCTTTAAGTCTGCGTCTCTGGTTTCTTCCTGTAGTGTACCGCCTGGCTTATTTGAGGCTGAAGATGCTCTGCTCCTACCTGCTGTCCTCCCACCCTGAACTGGAGCCCATCATCTGGACTTTGTTCCAGCACACCCTGCAGCACGAGTACGAGCTGATGAGAGACCGTCACCTGGACCAGGTACCAAAACAAAGCAGCCCTTTATTTTTTCTTCATTTCTTCTCAGTCTTTGTATTTTCCTCTAACTGCCTCTTATCTTTTTTTTAGCTAATGATGTCCGCCATGTATGCCATTTGTAAAGTAAAGAGTGTTGATCTGCGCTTCAAGACCATCGTCACAGCATACAAGAACATGCCGAACACCAACCAGGAGGTGACTCATTTTATTTTCACAACTTGTTCAGTGTCTTTCTGTTTCTGTTATAATTGAACCATGTTATATTTTGATATGAAATGATTTCATCTTTGTTTGTGTCACATTTTTTTTGGTTTGTTTTACAGACTTTTAAGCATGTGTTGATCTCCGAGGGTCACTACGACTCCATCATCGTCTTCTACAACCAAGTGTTCATGCAGAAGCTGAAAACCAACATCTTGCAGTATGCGTCTACTAGGGTGAGCCTCGTCTGCACATTTCCTGATCACATAAAGTGTTCAAATTTCTGCTTTGCCTTCTGATTGTTTGTTTGTTTGTTTTTCCAGCCGCCCACCCTCTCTCCTATCCCACAAATACCACGCAGCCCCTACAAGTTCCCTAACTCACCCCTACGTGTGCCTGGAAGCAACAATGTGTACATCTCCCCCTTGAAAAGCTCCCGCATGTCTCCTGGTATCATGACTCCTCGCTCCAGGTGAGCTCTTCATCTACATGGTGACTTTGGTTCTGCTCCTGTTGCACATGGTTTTCTTATTAGCGCCCATTTGTCTCTTTACAGAATGCTGGTCTCCATCGGTGAATCTTTTGGGGTAAAAGCCTATTTTCTTTGCTTCTGAGTAAATCAAAGGACCATATGAAGTTTCTTCTTTACTCACTCTGTTTTTCTGTTACCATCTGCAGCTTTCCAACCGCTTCCAGAAGATCAACCAGATGGTTAACAGCAGCGATCGCTCCTTTAAGAGGACTCTGGATCTCGGCTCCACTCCAAAACCTCTGAAGAGGCTACGATTTGATGTGGATGGACAAGATGAGGCTGATGGCAGGTAGGTGACATATGTGGTTTAGATTAGGACTCGACCACTTTTTGAGGTCGATGTATATTCTGGTATTTGGCGGGAAAGTTTGATAACCAATCAATCTGCCGATTCATTTTAACAATATATATAATAAATAAAATAACTTCTTTTTCAGTCCCTTAATGCCGACAAAAACGATATGAATTACAGGCAGAATTTTTTACTGTTTTACAACAGTTTGTCCTTGAGTATTTATTTAACTTTACAACAGAGAGAAATATTCAAGTGTAAAAACATGCAGAAAGCATTAAAAAAGGGCTGATAATCGACTGATAATCGGCTGATAATCAGCTCATTTTCAGCAAAACTCCAGCCGATTATGATTATTCAAAAAAGGGCTATAATCAGCCAATTAAATCAGCCGGCTGATATATTGGTTATTTTTTGAAGACACATAGTTTGAACACTTATTAGACTGGTGTGTGAATCAAAGCTCACTTCATGTCTCTTCATCAACAGCAAATCTGGAGGAGATTCTACGCTGATACAGAAGCTTGCAGAGATGAGTAAGTGAAAAACACTTTACACTCCACTTAATTCTTTTTCTTTATCTTTGAACATTTTCATTGGCCTCCTGTCCCTCTGTTTACCCTGTGACTCTTTGTGCAGGCTCCACTCGCAATCGCATGCAGGAGCAGAAGATGAAGGAGGATGCAGAATTAAGAAAGGAGTAACGCTAGAAGCTACTGAGCTGACCTGCACTGTTTGTCACAAAGTGAAACACAAGTTTCTCTGTACATTTAGAGTTGGATTTTAGTTTGTATTTAACTTTGTCTTTAAGGAATAATATGTGAATATAGAGGGCTTTTCTCCTCTTCTTTTTTTTTGTTGTTGATGCTTTAACTGAGTGTTTTACCTGAAAAAATGATTGGAGGTGGATTTTAATTTTGAGATTTATGTTTGGTTTGAAGAGTGGTATTAACATTGTGGGTGTTAGGGAAAATGTGTTCATGTGTGAAATCTCTATTTTCAGGAGTGTTGTCATGAGACATGACTGGTTGTCTTAGTTGAGTCTTTGCACCATCAGGAGATTCACTTGTTAGGTTTTTCTTTTTTTTTTTTAGAGACTAGTCATATTTCAAAGGTTCCAATCATGAGGCAACATTCTGGGTGTTAAATCATGATGACTTCCTTTAAAAGGATTAGACGTCAGCCTCTGAGGGAAATTGCACCGTCTTCATGCAGAAATTTGACCTTTTAGAGTAACGTTTTAGAGGCAGGCTTAGATAATATCTTAAGGAACTTTATACTGTGCCATGAAGCTGGAGCCATGAAGATCAAACAACATTTTAAAGGAAATCTGCTTGATTTACGATCCACTTTAATTCATGCATATCAAGAGGATTTCTTTGTAGGTCATACTTTTCTTTAGTAGATCCAGTGGTTTAAAAAAATCAGACATACATTAAAGATGAAGCCTAACTGTCTCAACTACAGAAGCATTTCTGTTAATGGATATATTTTTTCTGTTTATTGTTCGTTAAAGGTTTTATAGGATTTTGGAGAGTTTGATAAAAAATTGAGGATATTACAGCAGCTACAACACGCCACATAAAGCAAATTCATATGTTGGCAACACTCAAGAAAAAAAAAATACAACAGAAATTCTAATTATTAGATTTTTGAAATAAACGTTTTATATCTGTCTTTTTTCGAGTAGCTATTTGAAAGTGTGGGAATTTTTTCTTTTAACACTTAAATTTTTTCTCTGGTACTTCTTTGCATTGACTTCACTACATGCGGATTTACTAGTTCTTGCTTTCTTATATTCAGTGACTCCCTTACCTTTGTGGCCAACAGTATTTAGTCATTAACAGGCAGATAGACTGAAGTTTGTAGCTTTAGTTTGAGAGATGAAACTTTTTATTTTACTTTCAGAGAGGACTGTTAAATGTTGTTCCATCTTATGCAGGTTCTCATGTTTGCTTTCTCTTTGTACACTTTTACAGATGTTCTTGTGATGCTGATTGGTGAAAAATGCTACTGTGTAGTGTTGGATGTGAAAATGAAACATAAAACACAGACAAAGTTGTGTTCCTCTTTCTCAGGAATTGTAGGCCACGGTTGTCACTTCCTCTTAAGGAATCCACTTCTTGGAGCTGCATTACCCAGACACATCAGTACTGATAGTATTTCAATATACGTCAAAGGAACAGAATGACACTCAAACCAATGTACTCTTGGGTGCAGATACTTGATATAATATTTCAGCAGTCACCACAAACCAATAAAAGCAAAGCTGGGGGCAAAAAAAATCTGTGTAATTTTCTGAATCTTGTATAACAACAAAAAACTTCAGCTACTTCAGCAGAGGGAGGAAGAGAACCTCTGTTCTTTTCCTCCCTCTGCTGTGCAAAGGTCGATTCACAGGACTCAAAGACCAGGTTCACTTTTCACCAGATATTCAAGAAAAATAACTACAAGATATGTTAATAAGTTTATTAATTTCAATAGACATAAACATAGGAGATTCATCATTACTTCTTAGATTGCAAGAAAACACTCCTTGGATAGAAAATATTACTTTGTCCACAGGTGGCTGCTACTACTACGACACCTGATAATAATGATAATCAAAAATTATTAAAAAAAAGGAAGCAACTTTATTTGGATGTTAAATGTTTTATTTTGTTAATGTTACCTAAGAATTAATTGGGAAAAAAAGTCAATTTTTACAGTAAAAATAGTTGTACTTGTTTTGTACTACACATTGTTTTATGTGAGAAATGACAGAAGTACACAGATCTAAGAGATGACACTTTCATATTGATTTTAATTTTTAGAACTATGAAAAAAAACAAAGCTTTGTCTCAACTCCTCAACTTGAGTTGATCCTCAAAGGAAATAGCCAGAAAGGACATTGCTGGAAAAGATGTGGGCTTTTAGTCAGTTGTGTGAATGTGTGTGATCAAAAACTGTGAGCGGAAAAGTCATTGTAGTTAACTTTTCAGCTTGCAACCCCCAAAATAAAGTTATGTTACAGGAAACTGGCAGCCCCCTGCTGTGGGTTGCTTAATGTAGCTGATCAGTAAAAAAATTAGTGTTAGTGTTTGGCCGTCCCCCAGGGGGTCCCAACCTTTACCTTAGGAACCACTGCATTAGAAGAACAAAGTGGTGTGAATGAGTGTTTCAATTAACACTAAGTGATATTCCATCCCTGCTGAGAGAGACCACTTTATTGAGAAATTAATTAAAAATGATTAATTACCAGTGACTGAATGTAAAAAAAAGAGAGCAAAATTAATCACTGTATCCGTGTTCCCACTCCTTGTTTTTCCCTTTGCTGTGAACTCCTTCCAGGCCCTCTGGGAGAAACTATGACAGCTGCTGCCTGTTTAGTAACAACTCTTTAATTGTGCTTAGTCACTGTTTCCAATGGGGAGCCTGGATGCTGAAACAGTTTAGGACTGGCCAAGCGTGAAACACTTTGAACTGGTTACGTTTTAATTGGTCTTGCCCCCTGGAGGACTGGAGTTTGTTATTGGGTTTGTGGGCGCTGATTCCGTGCAGTCAGCCGGTAGCACATGATCATAGGACACCGAAGTGTTCAGTTCTCCTCTTACTGGTGCTACTAATGCAAAGATATCTCTGTTTCATCTCTGAAGTTTAAAATAGCTGGATCAACTTAAAACTCTGGGGAATATGTTTTCACTTTTGGATCACTGATCAAAACGTTTTTGTCTTTCATCTGAGATGGAGAACCTCACAGTAAGTTGAGCTTTTTTTCACATATAGTTAGTAATATCTGTTTTTCAATACACCAAGGCCCAAAAGAGAGTTTTAACAGACTTTAGGTAAAGCTTTATTTGTCAGGGTATCATCCAGACAGCTTGTTTCACAACACCATGCTGTATCTGAGTGATGTTGTCTTTACTAACCCAAGGAAATCTGTCTTTAAAATAGCACCAATAAGTTAAATGTTTCACACCTCTAAACATATTTGTAGCCCTCAAAAGTTTTGCATGTTTTCCATTTGTTACATTTTTTAAATACCTTTTAATGTTTTAAAATCTGGGATTGGACATCTAATTATGCTACTTGTCTTTTCTCGTCCCTCAGCCAGAGCAATGGCGTGAGATTATGAATAGAAAGATGCAGTTTCCCCCAGAGCTCATCAGCTCCATTCAGGAGGGGAAAATAAAGCAGCTGAGTCGTTTGTTGAGGACCGGCGATGGCATCATCCGCCAGCTGGATGAGTCAGAGGATCGCCAGTGGAGGGAAGCCCTCAACCTGTCCATCCGCCTGGGCAATGAAGACATTATGGACACCCTCCTTCAGGGAGTCAAATTTGACTTCCGGCAAATTCACGAGGCCCTGCTTGTTGCTGTGGACACCAACCAGCCCAGAGTGGTTAAACGTCTGCTGGACCGACTGGACCAGGAGAAAGGCAACAAAATGGATGTGCGCTCTTTCTCTCAGGCCATATTTGACCACTCTATTGACAACTCCCAGTTTGCTCCTGGTGTGACTCCTTTGACTTTAGCCTGCCAGAAAGACTTGTATGATATAGTCACCATGCTCACCCAAAAAGGTCACATCATCCCATGGCCACATAAGATATCCTGCGCCTGTCTGGAGTGTCGTAATGGCCGGCAGTACGACCTGCTCAAGTTCTCCTTGTCTCGTATCAACACCTACCGCGGCATTGCCAGCAGAGCTTACCTGTCCATCACCTCCGATGACGCCATGCTCAGTGCTTTTAGTCTCAGTAGAGAGCTGCGCAAGCTCTCACAAAAGGAGCCAGAGTTCAAGGTTTGGTGACATTTTGACATATTTCTTAACACATTAAGTAAGTAACTCTACAGATACTTGATCTGCTCAGTACCTCTCTTCCACAGCCTCAGTACCTGGCTCTGGAGCAGCTCTGTCAGGAGTTTGCTGTTGAGTTGTTGGGCATGTGTCGTAACCAATCTGAGGTAACCACAATCCTTAACAGCTGTGGAGACCAAAGCCAGGATGCTCTAGATGAGCAGGCTTTTGAGAAGGACATACCCAACCTGTCACGCCTGCGGCTTGCTGTAAACTATAACCAGAAGCAGGTAGGTAGATGCAGAAGCTACGATCAACTCGAAGGATGAGAACAAAATGACACTGTCTGTTGCATAAAGCTTCTCTGTTATGTGTGCTTCCAGTTCGTGGCCCACCCTATCTGCCAGCAGGTGCTGTCATCTATCTGGTGTGGGAACCTGGCAGGTTGGAGAGGTAGCAGGACAGCTTGGAAGCTGCTTGTCTCTGTTGGGATCTTTCTCACCATGCCCCTTCTTAGCCTCGTCTACTGGATTGCACCAAAGTCAAAGGTATTATTCAACAAATTTGAGGATCATGGGTTTTCAGTTATGGACATATGACTGACTGTCTCTCGTTCTTTCTGTTTTGTGGTTTCTACAGGTAGGAAAGATACTCAAGATTCCTGTGATCAAGTTTCTCCTCCATTCTGCCTCCTATCTGTGGTTTCTCATCACTTTACTTGGAGAATCAATAACAATGGAGATGTATCGAGACAAGTTTGCCTCTCGACAGCAGAACATCCTGCACAGCTCCTTCCACATGGTCTGGGTTGTTGGTATGTTAATGCTGTCTTTTCCTCTAAACTGTTGGCCATATAATGGTTTGAATCAGGTCAATGCATTGCCATCTCTTTGCAGGATTCTTCTGGTATGAGTGTAAGGAAGTGTGGATTGAGGGACTACGAAGTTACTTCCTGGATTGGTGGAACTGCTTGGACGTGATGGTGCTGAGCATGTACCTGGCGTCCTTTGCATTACGTGTGCTGATAATGCTCAAAGGATACTTCCTCTGCAATGACCTAAGTGGCACAGATGAGTGTGTCTATTTCACTCAAACAGGTGAGCTGTTTGATATCAAATGAATAAATATTGTAGGTCTAGAAAGTTCTCAAAACATAGAATTATTTGTTGTGTGAAACCGTCTTGCAGTGCGTGATGACTGGCACCAGGAAGATCCTCAGCTGATTGCAGAGGTGCTGTTTGCGGTGACCAGCATGCTGAGCTTCACACGTTTGGCATACATCCTGCCAGCTCATGAGTCCCTGGGAACTCTGCAGATTTCTATTGGGAAGATGATTGATGATATGATGAGGTACAAGCACCTTTTATTGTTTCATCTGCATTTATACTGAGCACTGCCTGAAGGGAAATGGAGCTGTGTGAAAACGTTGTTTTCTTCTTTTAAAGGTTCATGTTTATTTTGATGATCATTGGAACAGCATTTCTTTGTGGGATCAACAACATCTATGTTCCTTATGTTGTCTCTCCACATCTTGGCAAGTAAGAAAACAATATTGATCTTCTTAAGCTACAGTTTAACCCATTGATCTTAAAGAAAACACCAGTTTGAAAACAAAGCACCCTTGAGGCTGCAATGCTCAAAAAGTTGCTCAGCTGTTGCAGAAAGTCACAGTTATGAGGAAAAGAACTAAATTTGAGCTTTGAGTCCTAGAGAAAAAAAAAACAATCCCTGAGAATTTAGTCAAGATATAGAGGAAAATCCAGTGTTAAACCTCAAAATACTGAGAAAAAAACCTCAGATTTCCTACTTTGAATTTGGATTTCCAGTGGCTGTAAACAGACAGATAATCTGTGTTAATGATGAAAGGGAAATTTGTGTAGGCTGGTCTGGCTTTGAGGAAACTTTTCATTATATGTTGAAGGCATGTTTACTCCCATTCTGCCTTAAAAAACAGCTAACATAAAATGATATTTGTTAAAGGAAAAGATTGTTTGCAGTTTTATTGTTTTAACCCACTTCTCTTCAATGCTGCAGATTCAATGAGACGTTCCACTTCTTATTCTGGACCATGTTTGGTGTTGCAAACCAGGATTATGTGGACATGCCACAGTTTGTGCTGGCAGAGTTTGTTGGGAGGATTCTGTACGGCATCTTCACACTCGTCATTGTCATTGTCCTGCTTAACATGCTTATTGCTATGATCACCAACTCCTTCCAGAAAATTGAGGTGATTCGACTTCTTTTATCATCAGCATCTGAAAAGGAAATTAATATAAGACTTGCTGTGACATCTAAATTAGTTGCTTTTTTCAGGATGATGCTGATGTTGAGTGGAAATTTGCCAGGTCAAAGTTATACCTCAGTTACTTTAGAGAAGGCCTCACCATGCCTGTGCCATTCAACATCATCCCCTCACCCAAAGCTGTCTTCTACATCTTAAGGTGTGCTCTGAAATTTAAACCGATGTTGACCAGCAAAATTACACAAGTTTCTGATTTGTATTCTGATTAACTTATTTAAAATGATACTCCAGAGGAATCTTTAGGTGGATCTGCTGCTGCTGCACGTGTAATTCCGAGGAAAAATACCCCCCTATAGCCTCACTGGTGAGTGTGTAGTACATCTTATATGCAGAGGTCTGTAAGTCTGTGTTGAAAAAAGTCAACAAAACCCATCTTATGTATTTTAGGCCAATGACAAGGGATCTGACCACAGCAAGGTTCCCTACAGGCAGCAGGTGATTGGAGCATTGGTGCAGCGTTACATTGAGTCAGCTCGCAAGGAGTTCGAGGAGACCAAGAGGAAAGGTAACCAGGACACAAACCTGTCACTTCACTATCAAACAGTCATTTAAATACTTCATCACAAATGTGGGCTCTTTATGTGCTACAAATGGTGTGAGCATAATGCCTGTGAGTTATCTATCAGTGTTCAATATAAATGAACAAAAAAGGTAAGAAATATAAATCACCATAATTAATGGTGTAAACCATGTTAATGAAATTTTTTTTTCAAAAAGTTAATGATTTCTAGGATCTGTTTTGAATTAACCTTTCTGTGTGGTTAGAATAATAAATTCAAGGTTGGCTGTTCTTCGCTTCCTTACATTGCATAAGTCATTGTAAGTCGACCAATTACCGTTTGGAAATAAATACACAGGTTAAAATCTAAACTAGATTTCTCATGCTAACCACCTATCTTCTAATTTTGGCAGTGGGTAAGCTTGGATTTTATGAGGTGATTTAAAGTAAAGATCCTGGGCAAGCAGTGCAGGTTAGCAAAGCTAAGTATAATATCCACAATAACTTCTTTATGAACTTTACAGTAAGTTTTCTCTTTACTAGAAACACCTGTTACATTTAAATTTAAACACTTATTTCTACATTGAATTAATTAGACAGCACTAGCTATTTACACAGATTCTTCACTCTAATGCTAAGCTGACAACTCCAGCTAGCTAGTTTGAAAACAAGTACAACATGCTATGCAGACCTATATTCTTGTCCCACTTAAGCATCAAAAGAAAATGAAAAGAGATTAATTTTTAAGTTTTTGTGTTCTGTCTTTATTTACAGCTGCAGAAAGTTTGTTCAGAACCATTTTGTTGTTGCTGAAGCTAACAGGTGCTAATAGGCTACACTTTGGAATAAGTTGGAGTGGAGTAAAGGGTGGGACAAGGAGGCAAGAGAGTAGGACTTGTGACTAGCTTGAAGGGTTATTAAACAAAGATGGTTTTGATATAAGTAACATTTGTAAATATAAATAGCAAGTAGTTAAAAACTTTTTCATTATCATTTAGGTATTATGTATTTAGGTATTTAGGCACTTCCTGTGGGTGTTTTAATTTTTTTAAGAAACGACCTTTTCCTAAAGATTCCTACAGTAGGTTTAAGTTCTTTCACTTTTTTGAGTTTATTATGTAATCACTCAGAGGCGCCTCAGTATCTCCCCTTCATGAAAAAATGAATATGAACAGAATATAAGTGCAATTTAGAAAAAAAATGACATAAAAGGGGACAACATTGTGATTTTAGGAGGCAAAGTAAAAATAAGACAATTAATACTGATCTAAAAAGAAGTCTGGCAAAAGTTCTGTTTAAAATAAAGGAGAAAAAGAACTTAAAAGTAGTGCAGCACCACTACTTTTAGCAGTGTGTGATCCTACCATGTGTTTTTAATTAGATTCTAGCAGCTACAGTTCTGTAACAAAAAGGTCTTTATCCAAAACCACAGACTGCAGAACATAACTGATTCCATTTATCATCAAAGTTTCTTCAATCTGTGTTATGACTGGATTATTTTTCCTCCTCTCTCAGATATCGGCAATCGGATCACAGAGTTGAGCAAAGCGGTCACCAGGGTGCACAATGACATGAAAGTTATACAGCAGCTTATCTCGGAGGACGGACACACCACAGTTGAGGCACCGAACAAGGAAGGCTCCTCTATACTGGGGAAGTACATTATTGGTGCAAAGAACAACTTCATAGGTTTTAACAGCTCACAAGATGAGAAAAATGCATCTCTTAAAGTGACTGTTCACCATGGAGATGAGGTGGTGGAAAAAGAAAAGGCTAACACAGATACAAAACAGGAGTCAGACGTTCAGCAGAATCAGGTGAGTGAAAGTTGGGCAGAGGAGTCAAAGCCTGTAGCCGACTGTGATGTTGTGAAAATGGAGGAAGGCAGAGCTGAAGAAGAGCAAGAGGATGTGAAGGAAATTGAGAGAAAAGCATCAGATAAAGATGAAAATAGTGACAATAAAGTAAAAGAGGAGATGGTGGTGAGGACAAATTTGAATAATGTAGACGAAAATGTAAATGAGGCCACACAGGATCTGGAAGGAAAATCAAAGGAAGAAAAGATTCTTACAGAGGCAAAGTTGGGTGAGAAACACACCAAGATGACCCCCAAACAACTTAAAAGCATCAAGGTCAACACTGAAATGGAAACACAAAAAGTAATGAATAATTTCAAAGATAAAGAGCTACAAGAAAGAAAGGTGGAAGCAAAAAGGATTGGTAGAAAGTTTGAATATAATGTACCAGAGATGTCTGGTGTTCGGGAGAGCAAAGACAAAGCTGGAGCACAGAAAACAATCCCCTCACCCACAGGCAGTAGTAGCTCCCAAGACACAGGCTTTGGTTCTCAGGAAGGAGAGGGATCGATTGATGGGATACTAGTCAGTCCTTAACTTTAGCAATGGCCAAAATACAGAACCATACAGAGTTCTGTTCTGGTCATCTTATCCCCTGTTCTACTGGATTCAGACTATGTCCTATTGAGATAAGGTCAATAAGGCTAAACCTCATGATTTTAGCCTTTTTTACTAACAGGATTTAGTGGCGGAATGTATTATTCTGCACCAGTCTACTTTGGTCCAAAGCATTATAAAAACTATTGACCCAGTTGCCAAAATATGCCATGGACAATGAAGCCTTGACTGACCTGAACTGACCTAACTTAAATCAAAGCACCAGCAGAAATATTTTTTTCTTTAAGATATTTTAAATGTATAATTTATTCATCAATTCATTTATTTTGTTTTTCTTTTTAGGATAAAGTGAACATACTGGCAAAAATTCCAAACTTCTTCATAGTTTATAAAAGTGTATTGTTACTTAAATTCAACACTTTGGTGAGTGTAGATTTTCACACACCTTCATAAAACAGACAAAACATTTTCTCATTATCATTATTTTAAGCCAACTACCTTTTAAAAAACTAAACGTTATTTTAAAATAAGTGACCTACAAAGTTCCTAAGTAAATAAGTTTTGCTAACGTTAGCCTGAAACCCCAGTTAGCTTACCTTTTGTTTCCAGTTGTGCTAAGCTAACAGCCTGCTAGCTTTTTTTCCACTGATTTCTGTACAGACAGCAGAGCGGCATCTATCCTTACATCTAATGTTCACCTGAAAACAGATTAATACATTTCAGAGAAGAAAAAACATTTTATGTTTTGGGTGTCTGTTCATTGTCCTAGAGCTACAAAACCAGCTAGTTTTTTTTTTAAAGACATACATTCATCTGATAGGCTTTTGCACACAATGCCCAAAGATACCATTCTTCTCAGTCATTAAAATGTTGTTTTTAGATCATTTTATGTCATGCTGCTTCATCATTTATCTTTTCCAGTTAAAATGTTGAAAAGAATTTTTCTTCCCTCATAATTGCAACTAAGACATTTGTTGTTTATTACTGCTCTATATGGATTTAGTTAAGCATTCAGAAATTATTATCACACCATCATTAACTTAAACCAGTATGTTTTGATAAAAAAACCTGGCAGTTGTATGATGTTAAAAAATATCATAAACTGGATGAAAAAAAATCAATAATTGAACAGCAAAAAGTAACAATGTAGGGTTCATCGGTGAGTCACAGGTTGCTTTGTGGTGCTCCTTTTACTTTCAGAATCAAAGAGCCTCTCTTGACATTTTTGTTTGTGCTTTTGTTCAAATATCTGGAAAAAAAGTCTTGTACCCAGTCAAAATTCATGCAGCACAGTCTTTGTACCAGTTAAAGAAATAAATTTCTCTCTGCATTTAATTATTTTTAATGAGCACATTTCACTGAATCATTGTGTTGCTTGGATGTTTCTTTGTTGCTTCAGTGTGACAGTCACAGACTGCAGGTCTCAGCTTGCTTAACACGCACCGCTCCCATGAGGATGCAGGCGAACACACCAGTTCATTAATTTATCACCTGCAGCATCACCTGTCTCAAGACGTAACACTTCCAGTCTTTCAGTAGAAAAACATGTCAGCATGTAGCTGTTTGTTAGTGATGAGGTAAGTGCTCTTTCACAAAAGTCTCTTAGATTATACACCCGGAAACTGAATGTCTTATCACCATCCTGTCAGAGCATCTGCTGAGCATCTCAGAAAAACATCCTTTTTTGCTCACTTCCTCTCTATAAGTAGAAGACATTTTAACTTAGTGTAAGAGAATATTGTTCCTGTCTTTACAAATACTCCTTTAGTTTGTGTTGGTGAAATAACATGACTATGCTTTGGTTCCAAGATAAAATTTAAAGATTCACATACTATTCACAAAATATAACTTAAAGTCAGTGTAAAACTGTTTATTATCCCATACATTTCAAACACCAAGTTCATTTATGTTATCCATGTAACAAAACTACTAATGAAAAGTACAAATTATCAGTCACCCTTGTACCCTCCAAATTCTATGTTGATAAACATAAAACACCTTTCATGATAAAATTGCAGGAAATAATAAATACAAACCGCAAATATTTGTGAGCTGCAGACAGCGGCATGTGAAAAAAAACCTTATTACAAAATCCTATACAATAAAAAATTGTTTACAAAAATACAAAAGTTATAGGGAAGCTTGTAGCTAAGTGGAAGTGTGTCTGTCTAAATTAATTAGACTTCATTTAGGAACCACACATCAAGCACTCGTCTTTGTTCGCCAAGGAACAGACCATGGCAGCAGTGTTGCGCTCTTTAGTCGTCTCTTCCTCACTCTTTGCTGTCTGAGCGTCTTTTAATTTCTCTTTATTTAGGGTGAACTGGATGGGATTGGCAGCAGGCTTTGTCCGCAGGTAGTACATGCCAGTTTTTAGGCCCTGCAGGGAAAAGAACACAGGCATTGAGACATTTTTTTTAGGTGTTTTGATGCATCAAGCTTATGTTCCCTCAGGCATGACTTACAAGCTTCCAGCCATAGAAGTGCATGCTGGTCAGTTTGCCGTAGTTTGGTTCTGCAATATGGATGTTTAAAGACTGGCTCTGGTCAATGTAAGCACCACGATCTGCTGCCATCTTCAGGACGGTCTTTTGAGAGATTTCCCACACTGTTTTATACAGCTGCTTCAGGTCATCAGGGATCTCTGCAATGTTCTGTGGGAAGTCAGATGAGTTCAAAGGAGTACTGAATCATCCAGAATATCTGTTATACTTTTGTGATATTACACTAAAGTTGACTGTTACCTGTATGGAACCATTCTGAGAAATCAGCTGGTTCTTCATCTCATCACTCCAGAGAGCTCTTTCTGTGAGATCCTTCAGGAGGTGAGGGTTCACAATCTATGGGAGAGGCAGAAAAAACATTTTCATCTTTTTTTTTTTTATCTTTTGGACCATCAGATCTAAAGAAACAGGAAACATAGTAAGCACCAACCTGAAATTCGCCAGAGAGCACCCTGCGGGTGTAGATGTTGCTGGTGTAGGCCTCAATGGACTCGTTGTTGCCAAGGATCTGGGCAGTGGAAGCTGTGGGCATGGGGGCTAGGAGCAGACTGTTCCTCACTCCGTGCCTGAAGACAGAGAGGAAGGAGCTCAGTTGCATTGTTAGTCTTCACACACAATTCATAACAGATGAGTAAAATCACCACAAGGAATACTTTCAGAAGGCTTACCTGGCAATTTTCTCCTTCAGTGCTTTCCAGTCCCACAAGTCTGTTGGAGTCTTGTCCCACATGTCGTACTGCAGAATCTGGAAAACAAAATCAGTTAGGATCCAGAGAACAAATTAACTAAATGCAGTATACCTGTGTATCTATCTTTGATGGATTTATGACATTTTTAAGTCCACTCACTCCCTTGCTAACAGGAGAGCCAGCGTATGTTTCATACGGGCCGTGCTCTGCTGCCAGCTCACAGCTAGCCTCCAGGGCAGCGTAGTAGATGGTCTCAAAGATGTGGATGTTTAGCAGCTGGGCCTCTGGGCTTTCAAATGGGTAACGCATGAGGATGAAAGCATCGGCAAGACCCTGCACACCGATTCCAATTGGCCTGTGACGCATGTTCGACCTTTGAGCCTGAAAGACCACAACAGTTGTTGTTTTTTAAAAACACAGACTGCTTTCAATGAGATTGTATGTGTTACAAAGAAGTAACAAGAGAACAAACCTCTGGGACTGGATAATAGTTGATGTCTATGATCTTGTTCAGGTTTTTGACAATGACTTTGGTGACAGAGGCAAGCTTTTTGAAATCAAAGATCTTCTCTGGAGTGACGTACATGTTGAGGGCAATCGATGCCAGGTTACACACTGCAATCTAATGAAGGGAAACATCAAAACAATCTTAAGTCAAATAACTTACGAGTTAAAAACATTTCACACAAACAGAAAGCTCAACCTTTTAGCTATCAACTTAAAATCTGCCGTTCCTCACCTCATCTTTGCTGGTGTACTCAACAATCTCTGTGCACAGGTTACTGGATTTGATTGTGCCCAGATTCTGCTGGTTGCTCTTCCTGTTGCAGGCGTCCTTGTAGAGCATGTACGGTGTACCAGTTTCTGTCTGAGACTCAATGATGGCGTACCACAGCTGCTGAGCTGTCACCACACGCTTCGCTCTGCCCTCTTTCTCATATCTGTGGATTAAACAGGGAGATGTGAGACGTGTTAGCTGCAAAGAATGAGCTGTCTTCACTGAGTGTTGAGTTGGGTGGGGATGTCATACCGAGTGTAGAGCTCCTCAAACTCTTCTCCCCAGCAATCATCTAACCCCGGACACTCATTTGGACACATCAGAGACCAATCCTACAAGAGCAAGGTGGGCACAAGGAGACTTAAACTATTAAACACAGTTAACGTTAAATTCATTTGAATACATTGAAGAGATTCTGTTGTGTATTTACCTGATTGCTTTCTACTCGTTTCATAAAGAGGTCTGGGATCCACATGGCAAAGAACAAGTCTCTGGCCCTTTGCTCCTCTTTTCCCGTGTTCTTCTTTAACTCTAAGAAGTCAAACACATCAAAATGCCACGGCTCCAGGTACACAGCGAACGCCCCTGGTCTCTGCATAAGTGGGTACAGAAAAAATAGGGTGATTCACTGCTAAAGCTAGTTCATGAGATGTCAAACTCCTTCAAAGTATGTCTTGTAAATTTAACAGTCCCTACCTTGTTGCCACCCTGGTCAACATAACGTGCTGTGTTGTTGAACACACGAAGCATAGGGACCAGCCCATTGGAACAGCCATTAGTCTGAATAATAAGAACCAATGTGAGTTATTCAAAAGGACACTGTGTGAATTAAAACCTGTCTTCATCTGCTTGATTCTGATTCCTGTGGAGCTGCTTTTTCTCTCACCCCAGCAATATAGCTGCCTGTTGACCTAATGCAGCTAACCGCCAGTCCGATACCTCCAGCTGATTTGGAAATGAGGGCACACTGCTTCAGTGTGTCGTAGATGCCATCAATGCTGTCCTCCTTCATAGACAGCAAGAAGCAGCTGCAAAAAAATCCAAACCAAAGTAAATTAGAAAAAAATATTCATGGAGACATTTCTGCTTGAAAGCTTTTAAGTAGTTTTAGGTCCCTACCTGGACAGCTGGGGCTTATTTGTTCCAGCATTGAATAGGGTGGGTGAAGCGTGAGTGAACCACTTCTCTGACAGTAAGTTGTAGGTCTCAATGGCAGCATCGATATCTCTTTCATGAATTCCAACAGAAACTCTCATCAGCATGTGCTGGGGTCTTTCAGCAACTACGGAGAAAAAGAGCGTAATTTACATTTTTAAATAATGAGTAGTATGCAGGTTACATATGATATGACAGTGAGTGTCTCCTCTCACCAACAAGAAAACTAAACTCTCACCTTTTCCATCAATCTTCAACAAATAAGACCGCTCCAGAGTCTGTAAAAGAAATGCCACAAATTAGTAATCAATCAAAACTACTGCCAGACAAAGTAAATACTAAAGCTGTTCAAAAATGACCTTAAAGCCAAAGAAGTTGTAGGAGAAGTCTCGGTCATAGATGATAGCTGAGTTGAGGCGCTGCAAAAGGCAGATATAAATATTTTATTAGGAATGCCTGTACTATAAACATTTACTCAATTTGTAAATGTGAACAAAAAATACAGTTGAACTTAACTTACAGCCTTGTTTTCAAGAACAATGTTAAGCAACTCCTTGGAGATCATGGGAGAGTGGCGCTTGTTTAATGGGTTCACATAGTTGTACAGGTCCTCCATCACATCTAGCAAAGCAAACACCAGAAAAATAAATATTTGTAACAATAACTGAATCTGTTTAGTAATGTACTGTTATTAATGACAGATGTTCTTTTAACACAATACAACAATTTTTGAACAAAATATTACAATTTAATGATATTGCAAATATGTTTTTACCTCCATACATCATTGTTCTCTTTTAAATAGTCTACCGAGTCTTTGGCCTTGTGGTCAAAAAACAAACAAAAGGGCCACAGGAACAATTTAAACTTAGGGAGTATTTGATCAGGAATTGAAACTTCCTGGAGCCTCTGGTCTGATTTTGTTTTCTTCTTGTTTTTTTGTTTGTCTTGTTTTTCTGTAAGTTGTGTCTGGTGCATGTTTAGTTTTGACTTTGTTAGCAGCTATGGGTTTCTCCTTTATTATTTTTTTTCTGTTTTTATTGACAGTATAAAGTACATTAAGCTTACCTTTTAAAAAATGTGCTTTATAAATAAAAACATGATTACTATTGCCATAAAAGTTTAGTACTGGAGAGTATTATCCAAACAGCTGCCCTTCATTGTATTATAACTGCTTATTACAATTGAGTAAAAAAATGTTCTTGAAGTCAGAGCATCTTTACAAAAACAATTCTATTTACAAAGTGAAAAATCGAACTTTTTATTGAAATATTTGTAATTTTTCATACCAAATACTCACCAGTAAATACTTTTTTTGTCTCTTTGTGCAGGTTAGACACGGCAATTCGTGCAGCCAGGATTGCATAGTCAGGATGTTTAG
This sequence comes from Labroides dimidiatus, assembly GCA_030710495.1. Taxonomy (NCBI): domain Eukaryota; kingdom Metazoa; phylum Chordata; class Actinopteri; order Labriformes; family Labridae; genus Labroides; species Labroides dimidiatus. The sequence goes on from CM061159.1 coordinate 14,917,248, forward strand.
TGGTCAGAGTGGCAGCAGTCTCTGCAGCCAGAGTGTCCAACTCCACAGTGGTGACCCCACTGTACAGACCCTGAATCACCTTCATTGTGATTTGAGCCTGCAAAATCAAACATATATCAAAGGAAGAAGAAGTAGGCGTTACCACAACATGGAAAGTATAGAGCTTCATTTTTTTAAGTGGTTTGAACTTACAGGGTCCACAAATTCATTGTTGAGTCCATAGCAAAGCTTCTGGATTCGAGATGTGATTTTATCAAAAGTAACTGCTTCCTGGCGTCCGTCTTTTAGATGAGAAGACACATTAGAATTCGTTAACACCACATAAATAATAGATTCTCGCGATGAAAATGACACAGGCAGTAATCAATCATGTGAAAGCAGATCTTCAGCTGTTATCTGGTTTCCTTTTCCTGATTAATTAACCCGCGCACTCAACACCTGCCCAACCGGCTATTTAACTGACAATAGGAGCTGCACCTTGCCTCTTCGCGCCATAAGCACAAAGATAATTGTTCCAAACCCTTCATTACACATTATTAACGATAACACGCCTTTGCTTTTCCCGGTAAGGTTATCATTTCAGAGCAAACCAGTGGAAACAAATCTAAGTAGTTGGTTGTTATTTCTACGCTAAACAAATCAAAAATCACTGTGAATGAACAGTAAAAACAAAGATATCAGGCAAAACACCTGTCGAATAAGTAAGATAAAGCGCCTGCTTTTGTTCCTTCATGAAGTCAAGTCACTGTTTGAGGTCTCAAAGTAAAATATGTTTAATTTAATTTAACTCAAAGGAAACATACCTTCGAGACTGCAGTACGGCACTAGTTTGTAGAATTTACAATTTTTCCACAATTACTATATCATATGTTTCCCAAAACCGTGCACCATTATACGACAGTTGTAACATTGTTATGCAGCAAGATTGTTTAAGTCAGCTACTTTACCTCGCTTAATCACGTGCATTTTGGCAACAAAGCAGTTGGTTTCTTCAAGAAAGAAGTAGACGATGTTATCCTCTCAGCCGGACACTTTTGATGTATAAAAGGATATAAAACAAAGCTGTTGTTGCAGACAACAACATCGACAGGCACAGTTGAATCTCAAACTGAGGGCGCCAACAAGCCACAAGCCAGTTACCCTGCATTGTACCAGCGACTCAACCAACCATAGACGACTACAACAGACTTCTCGACCAATCACAATCCAGTTTTATAACAGCTCGCTACAGTTTCCGGGCGATCAGGCGGGATATTTCGAACAACAGGTTTGATAATATGGTGTAATTATTATCTAGTTAAGCACTATTTTCCAGTGTCTTTAATTTTTACTGACACGTTTTTACCCCCAGAACTATACACAACACAGCTGCAATTAGACATTTGATTTTGTGTGAAAACTACGGTTCTATAAATGATGTGACTTCCTTAAGCTGTAGACTAAGAGGCATTCACAACGATGAGAACTATCAATCTGTGTTCATTTTCAGAATACTGTGTGACAAAAAATATTCTAGTGTGAAAGAAAAATCATAATCAGCTTATCATGAAACTGAACTGTTTGACTATGCTTTGGCATCAGACAGCTTGCCTATGAAATACATAAAGTAATAGCCTTCATTCTTGCTGTCCTTGTCTTTAAAAATAGTTTTGGCATACAAAGACAGACAAGCTGAATCAAAAAGCGGAAAGGGCCTTGCTAAATCCAATTGAACAATAGTTTACAGAGTTAAGCTGGTTTCGATTTTTTATGCGTTTATTAGGTTTTATAAATTAATCTCTTCAGTGCATTACAAACATTTATGTGGGCTATGGAATACTTTATGATTTTGATATCACCGACAAGTAATTTTTTTTTGTCCAAAGTCCAAACAGTATCATGTTGTAAAATAATAAATCAAAGCTTTTAAACCTGGAGCTTAGCCATTCATGCACACATTTCCATGAATTATATTTATTTTGTCACAAGCACGTGGATCTTTGTGTTACTGAGTTTGTTTTATGTGTATGTCACTAATTTAAAATTTGCTTGACAGACCTGTCTGAAGGATGCACTTTTCAACCCGTGGTGACTATCTCAGGAATGCATTACTGCACCTGTTGTGTAGAAAATCCTTATGATTTTACATATGCTCGGTGAAATGTTTTTGATTTTTTTTTTTGGGTGTGTGTGCTTGTAATGGATTTGCCGTTTGAACTGCAGTATTTGTGAGTTTTGTTGTGAATGAATTTACCGGATATGACGTTTGCCTGCTCGTCGCGACTGCTGATGGACCCGGAAAGGTAAGGCAGCACTCCGAAGATGGCCGGGGTGTTCGATGTGGAGGTTGATGGTGTAGATCACGACCATGGGCTGGAGCATCATGATGAACCGCAGCAGGTGAGAGTAAAGAAAGACGTTTATTTTTCTGGACAGATAAAACATACGATAATTTATTTAATCTCAGGCGTAAGCTATTTACTTGAAAGTATGCTTGTGTGTTAGCTACAACTCATGGGTTTAGCCTAACGTAAGCAACCAGACACATTTTAGCCATCTGTTTTCTTACAGACAGGAGGGATTAAGATAGAAAATAAGTGCAATCAACCTAAATACCTGCGCCTGGTTTACATAACCATTGCGGGTTAGTAAAGCCCTGATAGCATAGTAGCAATGCTACTGTAACTACCGTTAGCTAACCGTGTAATGTGCAGATAAGGTAGAAGCTTTTGTTAAATTAAAGACGCTCAAGTGTTTCTTTCAACATTTTTTTAACTATTTAGATTAATTCAACTTGATATACAGGGTATCTGCCCTTCCTTGTGTAGCAATATTTCTGTTTGATTTAGCAGTGCTACATAAATCGGTACAGCTGATGTGGCTGATCGGGTCAAAGGTCACTTACGGTACTAACTGTTAAAGGGCTAATTAGTGAAGCTGTCAGTGTACAGCCAGGGGAAGCAGCTGAACTACTTCCTGTGGCCTTTCAAGCTTAGGGTCATACCCGATGTAGTAGTTCAGCCGAGCAGGTGTCACAGTCCGCCAGGAACCGTACAGCCAACATCAGTAATGTTACAAACAACGAGAGTAGTGCAGAATCTATTCATAATTTTGCTCATTGGTTAATTTTCCTGGCCACTCCTTGGTGTTGTTGTCCAAATGTTTAACTTGGAATTGTGAGTGAGTTCTATGTAAGGGTCAATAGCCCAAGTGAATTCTTCATATTACTTCCTTTGTCAACGCAAAATTAGAACAACAAGAACAATCCCTAATGAAAGGACTAAATACTGTATGTACATAATTACAATGAAGAGGCAAGGTCATTTTTTTCTCAGATAAATAAAGAACGATATATTTGCCAGCAACATGATTGGAAATAGTTTTGAATTCATTTGATGCTGTTCTGACCTGTAGTATAAAGTAACAACTGTTTAAGGAAAAAATAATTAAAATAAAAATAAATCTTTTCTGTTTTTCCCCCAATTTATTTTAATGAGTTACAAATAATTTCATTTCCCCTTGTTGGTAGTGTAGTTAAACAAGCCAAACAAACTGGGAGGGACTGCAATTGCTGAACATACTTTGTGTGATGTCTCAGCCCTTATTAAAGTGGCATGTTGTGGAAGAGTCTCTTCATTGTTTTATCTTGTTTCACAGTTAAAGTAAACAATGGAATTAATTTTTAACAGTTCTTGGTGAAACTCTGTTATTTGTTTACAGACTAATGATACTTTGTAAGATGAAGGAGTTCAATGCTAGCTTTGAGAGAGGTCATGCTACAAAGTCATCACAAAACTATTATCATTCTTGGTTTGGAAGTACAAATTTCATTACATTTTCAGGGTTAATCAGGTGTATGTGTTCCTCTGTTTGGAAATCTGATTTATCATAATAGTTTGACTGGTCTAATTATCCTCAAAGTGGCTAAGCTGACACTTCACCAGCAGATTATATATTAATATTTTTTCTTTTCATTTTGTTTTTAGCTGGATGTGTCAAAGCTCTCACCAGAAGAAAAATGGAGGTCAGTATTTTTTACAGCACTTGTTATGGATCCTACATTCATTCCTGTAATAAAGACTGGTGTTGTGATTTCTAAGAGAACTTTGTCTGTTCTGTGTTTGTTTGCTTTGAAGATCACATTTTTACCAGATTTCTCAGTAACAGTGCACATTTTAGTCTTGTAGTGTCAGGGTAATGAGGTTCAGCACACCTTTAGAGGCACGCCTACCCTTCTGAGTACAATTCATCAGTATGTTCCTCTTTCTTTCCACAGGGTGGAGCATGCGAGAATGCATGCCAAACACAAAGGCCACGAGGCCATGCACGCAGAGATGGTGCTCATCCTTATTGTCACCCTCGTTGTTGCACAACTGGTTCTCGTGCAATGGAAACAGAGACATCCAAAGTCATACAACGTAAGACACACCGGACAAATATCTGTCAAAGCCACCATGTGATTAAAAGATTAAATTTTTTTTAGCCAAAGGTTTATTCAGTTGTGGTTAAGTGTGTGTGTGTGTGTATATGTGTGTATATGTGTGTGCAGTGATGCAAAAGGGGAGGAATAAGAATCTGAATGGGCACAAATCGGCATATCATAGTCACATTTTTAATTCTCTTCCAATATGGAAACAAATTATTAATAATGTATATAAGGATGTGGATAGGAACCATGTGTTTCCTGCATTGTTTTTTTTCTCTCTCTTTTTTTAAAATGTGCAAAGCCTCTTGTGTCTTTAACTTGTATGTTCTGCTGTCTTGTAGCTGGTGACCCTGTTCCAGATGTGGGTAGTTCCTCTCTACTTTACTACCAAACTTCACTGGTGGAGATTTTTGAGCACGTGGTTTATCTTCTCTGTCATCACAGCATATGTCTCCTACCGTGCCACACGCAAGCCGCTGGCCTGCACCACACCGAGGTATAGCCACCGTTTGCAATTCACTGGATCCTAAAAAGATATAAAACTTTTTTTCTGACTGATTCATATATTTTGACAAACACTCACACATTTGCTCTTTGGCTTCTGTAGGTTGGTGTATAAGTGGTTCCTCCTCCTCTACAAGATCAGCTATGCCACGGGAATAGTTGGCTACACTGTCGTCATGTTTACACTTTTTGGTATTAACTTAATATTCAGGTAAGTGTTGTTGAGTTTAAAGCGTGTCACTGGTGATAAATGAACCCAACAATAAACAAAAATGCCATTACAGTTTGACTTTTACCACTGCACTTGAGATCTTTCAGTTTGGAGTTTATTATAGAACAAGGAAGGTCTTTTTTATTAGGTTGCATAAAGACAGAAACATCTGCTTTATGATATGAAAAGAAGTTGAGTCATGATTCTCATTCAGTGCCTGTTGTTTACAGGATAAAGCCAGAAGATGCAATGGACTTTGGTGTTTCACTCCTTTTCTATGGGCTGTATTACGGGGTCCTGGGAAGAGACTTTGCAGAGATGTGTGCAGACTTCATGGCTTCAACTATTGGGGTAAGACAACAGACACTGTGTCTGTGTGCTAGGAGATAACAGCTGAGCCTTAACTTCAATTTTGCCTCTTCTGTTTTTTTGTTTTTCAGTATTATAGTGCATCTGGCATGCCAACCAAGCACCTCTCTGACAACATCTGTGCGGTGTGTGGTCAGGCCATCCTTGTAGACGTCAGTGAAGAGGGGATTATTGAAAACACATACAGATTGTCATGCAACCATGTGTATCCTTCTTTTTGAAACTGAATGAGAAGTTTGGTTTCACAAAAAGTGTTTACATGGCATAATGTTCATGTCTATAAAAGGCAAAGAGGAATTGGTGCTGTTAACTTAACCTTTGAGTCAAACCGTTGATGTTTTGTTGACTTGTACATATGAACTGATATTACTTCCACTGTGGATGTGCAACTTATATAATTGCCACATATTTTGGGCACACTTCAACCTGCTGGATTTCTTTCTCAGATATCTTCTGGTCCGCTCTATGTGGTTCTCAAAGAGTTGAAAAGTCCCTGTTTTTAGATTATCCCAATAAATTCCATATGATGAGAAAACTTAAGAGCTCTTAGCAATTATCAATTGGCTCATGTAAGACTGACTGATTTCACTTCGGTGACAGGTCAGACTTTTTGTTACATCACAAAACTTTTTGGTAATTTTCTTTTTTCTCTCTTGCTCTCCTTTTTTTTTTTTTTTACAGAAATTAAAGTTCATAGTCTGATTTTTTTGGTCACTGTTTGTAATGATTGAAATGCCCAGTCAAGCTTTAACATTTTCTGTAGAATTTTACCCTCATACCAGATTTGAAATCATAGAAAAAAAATTCAAACAACAAATAAAGATTCCCTGTGATAAAATCAATATGTCTGTCAGGATACACATAGACAATCTTTTGTTTATTATTTTAAAAGCATTTGTGCCTTTATTAGATTGAAAAGTTGAAGATATATAGGAGATACAGAATTTTACTGCAGTGTGTTGTCCAATGCAGCTTAAAACATTGATTGAATAGGCTGATCATTCATTTTCACATTTTATTTGTCTTTTCAGTACAGTTCTATATGAGCTACAGCAGTTTCATGCTCCTGCTTAAGCACTGCTGTGCACAGCCTTAACTCTTCTCCCAGGTTCCATGAGTTCTGCATAAGAGGGTGGTGCATCGTGGGAAAGAAGCAGATGTGCCCGTACTGCAAAGAGAAGGTGGATCTGAAGAGGATGTTCAGTAACCCGTATCCTTTTTATTCTCTCATCCTCACAAATGTGTGCACCGCCTTTTTGTGTGTGCTAAGTGATTTTAATTGGCAGTATTTTTATTCACGGAATGTCCTAATGACATGGGAGATAAGTGGTATGATAGAGAATAAAATGACCGTATGCAGGCAACGGCTGCGTTTCTATAAATCTGGTGTTTTCTCTGATGACCTCAGACCAGCAGCCAGGAAACCCAGTCATGCCAAGTTACTGGAGAAAGATGTTTTTCTTGTAACAGAGAGGAAGTTTCAACAGTAAAGTTTAGGTGACTTTTTTCAAAGCCGTTTGAAACATTTGCAGATTGAATACCAAGTTCCAGTTCCTATTTGTGGTTCACAGATTGCACATCTGACAGCTATTAGTCTCTTTATTATATAATTTATCTTTAGAGAAATTCAAAACAGTTTCTACTTCCTATTTGGCTATTAACCAGTTTGTCATGAAGTTTTTATTTATTTATTATCAAAACTCTTTTCATATTATTTCATTTTTGAACAATCATCGTTTCTTTGACCCATATATTTCTAGCTGGGAGAGGCCGCATGTCATGTATGGACAACTCTTAGACTGGCTTCGCTACCTGGTGGCCTGGCAGCCTGTTATTATTGGATTTGTCCAAGGTATCAACTACGTCCTGGGTCTGGAGTGACCTGCACCTGGAAACAATGGACTGGACATTAATGCCATATTGAGAAGATATGCACTGGCTCAAGAGACTGAGAGCCTAATGTTGAACTACAACACAAACAAAAAGTGTCTATACTTTTTTGTACATATTTATAGGCACATACTATCTGTATTTACAGTTCATTTGAATTTTATTGGTAATTTGGATGTCAGTGTCATTTCCCAGGATTCACTTCACAAGGTTACATCTTATTAATCAGTTTGTGCATTTTCTGGTCTAGTAAACGGTTGTCAAAATCACTAGAGAGGTGCTTTTTACTAATTTATGTCTTAAATGTTGTTCATTCTTAGTTGAAAGATCATGTTGGAGTTTCTGATCCTCATGTCTGATGGTTATCAAACATGAGTAATAAATATTGAATGAAACATTAATAACTCCCTCTAAGCTCCCTGTGCCTCCAAAGTACATAAACACCGAGTCTGGAGACTTCCTCTGGAGCCAATTTGCCACTGCGTCATCCCAAATGATTGCTCACATAGTAGCTGTGCGACCTCCTTGATACTAATTCCACATTTTGAACTCTGATGACACAAACAAGGGTTTCCTCAGTGTTCACGGTGATGCATCATGTGACTGGCAGCTTCCTCATCATTTGGAAAAAGTGCACTTTTGAGATCAGAGGATCCCCCATACAGTACACGTTATCATGGTTCTTTCAGTGTTACTGGATGTCAAAATGAGTACATAATTACTCATCCTAAAGGCTGTGACCTTTACACCTCATACTTAATCATTGATTTAAACCCAAATAATCTCATCTCCTGAACAAGGTCTTCTTATTTTGCCTGGGTTTTTAATGTCAGGGTCAGCTCACCCAAGTTACAACAATACATTTTTCTTCTGCAGTTGTATCTAGTTGGGGGAGTGTGAAAATGCCTCTATCCATTTAGTTTCCTTGTGATAAAATGACTTCAGTTGTTTCATTGAGATCTCAACTTGACCTCTGATGATCAAAACTTCAAACAGCAGTATGGCATGTTGTTGTCTGACCCATCATAATGACCAGTCTACTGTTTTATTTTCTTTATCACCAAAAACAGGAGACTGTGTCAACAAACCTATGGATACATGTTGCCTCAGAGTCTCTACAGTAAGGCTATACCAGATGGCTGTTTTTAAGTTTACTTCTATTGCTTTATGATGACTTTGGATGAAGATTGGCATCCTTGAAGCTGACATTTTATTCCGGCTCAAAGTCATAATTCTGACCCTCTTTTTTGGGGGGATTCTGACTTGAATGTGAGAACTCCAACTTTAATCTTGTTAATATGAGTAAAAGAGTCAGAACCGTGACTTTGATCTCAGACTTATAGGAAGAGGGAGAATTCTGAGATCACATAATTCTGTTTTCAATCTTAGAATCCAGAGAGATAAGTTGAAAATTCTGACTTAGAATTACACGAAAAAAAAAAGAAGAAAAAACTCATAATGTTGAGGTGAAACTCAAAAATCTGCCTCTAATATCAATTTCATGCCTTTGATCTCAGAATTTTGAATTTTTACCTAAATTTTGGAATTAGGGGAAAAAGTTTTTTAAAAATTGCCCTTTATCTTAGAGACCTGACTGTTTTTCTCAGAATTCTTATTTTAAAGAATTCTGACTGCAGCAAGGAATGGCTGTCTGAAAAAAAGTCAGAATTCTGCCTCAATTTGCAGAGATCTGACTTCACAGTCAGAATAATGCTCACCTTTCCAAAAATAACTCATGATTTAAAGAAAAGAGATACATACCTAAACTACTTTTTAGTTTGACACTGCTACAAATGTATGAAGATTTTGTTTGATAGCTTTGGGGTTTTAAAAAACGCACAAAATACGATTAGCATAGAATCTCAGATACTGTGTTGGGTGACCTCAGTAAAATTGCATGAAAGTCTTATTTTGTGATTCCTCAAATTTAACATCACTAACTTGTCTTTTTTTTCTTTCTTTTTGTTTTTTGGTCTGATGAAATGCTGGGAGCTGGCAGGTAATTTTGGCTGCCACTGGTTATAGAACACGCCTCATAATACCAGATTTCTTTTACCTGAACCTCACAGTAAACAGAGGACACTGTACAACAAGAAAGACACAATCGTTTTGTTTTGTTGTCAATGTTTTGATCATTGTTAGTTAATAAATGTCACATGGTTCAGATATTGTGTAGGTGTTTCATCCATGCAAGTCATAGTTCAACCATCACTGGATTACATTGTTTTGACATGTTTTGAATCCCTAGATTAGTCAGCATCCTTCATTTACGTAACCACCAAGAACCTATTCGATCAACTTCCAATGAGCAGGCAAGGAAATCCCCGGCACACATTTTGAGTGGGTGTACATTAGAGGAAGTGTATTATGTTTGAGAGTTTCTATATATAATCTAAAACCTCAGTCAAAGGCACAAAGCTCTCACTGGAGGAGTAAACATGCAGCTGCCATCTGTTGTCGAAGGTAACAATACTACTTACACCAACAGGCTTTTAAACTCTATCATGGCATGTCTTGTGATTGTGCTGTTTCTCTGCAACAGCTTTGATTTCTCTGTGTTTGCTGCTTGCAGATGGATTTCCAGGTACAGTGTGTTTTGTAGATGAATACGTTTTGTTTTTATAGTATGTGATAACATTTTCTGTTCTAACCTTTGGATTTTTTTTTTTCAGCTTCTAAAGATGAATCTCCAGAGATCATTGGACCTGAGCGCGTACAAATAAGAGCTCATCCAGGTAACACAAATTACCAAATACTTTTCAGATATCTGTAGCTTTTACAACACGCCATATCAGATCAGGTGGGAGTGGTCATATTGTGAGCACTTTTTAAAAGGATTTCTATGCACACAATCAAGACATAAACGGTGTCCATTGGATCTGGATGATTTTTTTCTCTTACAGGTAAGCAGCTGCTTCTTCACTGTGAAGCATTTCCAAACTGCGAGGTTGATTCGGTGGTCATCTACTGGCTTGTGAACGGCTTTTTCCCTGAGGACACATCCGACAGTGGCAGAATAGTGGAATCAGAGGAGTGAGTAACAAAGCTTTTACTTCAATCTTCAGAGATTTAGAACACAAATTTCTCAAAGTAACAAAATCAGGAAAATTTTTCGACTGATTCAAGATCCTGACCCATCTTGAAACATAAACTGTCCTAACTTTGTTTTAGATCAACATTAGAGGATGGTGCAATCCTGCAGAGGACTTTGCTTTTGAAGAATGTCACATCAGAGGATCTTAAATCCACCTTCACCTGTGTTGTAACCAATGCTGCTGGGACAGCATTAAAGTACACGACTCTATCCACTAAAAGGAGTGCATGCAATGTTGGAAAACACAGAAAACAATGAATATTTCTGCAAAACTGGAAATATCTGAGCCATATCTTGGTAGCAAACTGACTCACATGAGTCAACATTATCTGTGACTGTATTATCATTGAATGCTTTGCCAGGGAAATGACAAAGAGAAACAATGCTGCATTTGGTTCTATACCTACACATGATGCTCTACATGGTTTCTTTGAACATCAGTGTGTAGAAATCTGAGTAGAACTACACAACTCAAAGAGGAACCAAATACCACTGTGGATAAACATTTACAAACATTCTGAATAATTATTTTTTCTTTTAGTTTTAGATCATTTTTATTAGTCTCAATATGTCTATACCCCATGGAGCTTCTTTAAAATGATTGCAAGATGTATGAGAAGTCTGGGTAATTTGCTTACTTGTTGTCGACTCTTGTATCATTTAGTTTCTGTTTGAAGTTCATCATTAAAGATAAACTCATTATAATGTCTCAAAGTTGAATTAATGCATTTCCAAGAGTCTGGTGCTGATGGAGTCATAGGTCCTGATTGGGGTTTGAAGCCCATTATTTCAAACACTGTTAATTTTGATAGCAAGTTCTGGTTTAGTCCTATTTTTTTTTTTTTTACAACACACCATTTAGTTTTAGTCATCTGAAACCTTTTAGTCGTCTTAATACCATAAGAGTTTTAGTCTTTGTCTATTAAGTCTTTTAGTCTTAGTCTAGTTTTAGTAGACCAAATGTTAACAGATTTTAGTGAAATATAATGTAAACAACCTAACTGTGATGAAAACGTCCTGCAAAGTGTGTGAGGTTCTGCAAACTCGTCTTAATTAGTTTTCCTACTGTGTAACTGCAGCTGCTGCTCAGGGGCTGTAGAAAAAGACGTTCACCTGTTAAGATATGTGGCGTCGCATCATACTTTTATTTAAACAATATGATGTTATGTCATGACGATGTACAATTTCTAAACTTGGACGGCGGTTTGCAGGCAACGCATCATCTTGAATTACTTTTCATCCCGCGGGCTCGTCTTGATGAAAAAGTTTGACACATGCTGTCACGTCAGACTGACTGTAATGCTTTTATTTAGTTATTTATTTTATACAGTCCATGGTTATTTCTTGCCTTTTCAGCGCCACCTTTGCTCTTCTTACTGTCCATACTTTTTGAACCATAGACTGTACAATAAAGGTTTACAATCCTCTGACATGCACTGCTGCACGTGCGCAGGAACGGACGTGTTGTCAAGGTAACTGCCGGCTGCGTATGAGGAAAAATCATAGCTGCCGCTGTTTTGTTGCAGCGTATGGCAAGTGAAAAGCTAAGGAGCAGTGCAGTGAAATACATAAGCAATTCGTTAACTTTAGCAATAAATACAAGTAAAATAGAATAAAGTAGAATAATCTGGAACGGACTACACAGATTTAACAAATTCTCAAAATTAACAATAGCATCACGAAAAATTTGAAGATTTATCTGAATTTGATTGTAGGATGTATGCACAATAGGCATCGACAGATGCAGACTACTTAGAGCACAGTTACTTTTAGTTGAGTTGTACTATTATACTTGATGATGTGGTTGCACAAAGTGAATTTAAATCTAAATTAAAGCCAAAAATTTGTCATAATGAATCAAAGGAATTTAAAGTGTAACATTTTACAAATTATGAAAAACAACTACAAATTGACAGTATTTTGTAAATTGGTATTCAAAAATCTGTTTTTATGAAACTTAGGACTTGTGTTACATTAAACAAAACAGTAAAACAACTCGATATTTGAAACTTTCAATGAGTTTCTACAACAATTCAATGAACTGCAAATACTCTGATGGTCAGAAAGGCTTTTGAGGACTTTTGGTTTGTTGATTTTGGCACCCTCTATTGACAGAGCAGTACACTTTTTTTTTTTTTTTTTTTTGCCAATCGCATCCTTCTGTGCAAATGTGTCACATCCAGTCTAAAAGTGAGTGAGTGAGGGTGATAAACAGCAATGTCACTTGGTCAGGCACCTACCCTGCAGGAGTGGTTTAAGGCATCAATAAAAACTACAAATGGGCTTCTTGCTTCTGGTCTTATTTACTTTAATTGGTGATAAAAAGACCTTAGTCTGAGTTTTACTCAGTTTACTTAAATAACAAGTATACAAACTCTTCACAGAAGCTTTTGAAGACAAGTATCTCAGCATTTGATTCTCTTATTCTTTACTGTTTTAATTTATTTTTTCACCTTTTTAAACTGCAAAAACATTTGAAAATATTTAAATTGTGAAATAAACAGGACATGTTAAAACATCACCTGGAGATTGACAGATGAATATGAAATCATTCATAGTAAGTTGCAGCCTTACTTTTGTAACAATAATAAACAATATAATTGAATCTCCTGGTTATAAAGATAGTCTAGTAGACATGAACACAAAATTCTGTCATCACATATGCACACATTCAAACTTTTTAACTAAAAAAAACATTTAAAAAAAACATTTAAACATTTAACTGTTCCCACAGATGATGTCTTAGTGTAGCTGTGGAAGGGATGTTCAGCTTTAAGGCTTCATTATTAGTGCCTATGCTGCTTGAATCAGACTGTTCTCCAAAAAGACAAGCACACTGGGATGTTTGGGTTGGATCATCGAGACCCTGCCTCAGAGGCTGACAACTCCAACTCCTCCAAGCAGCGCTGCAAGTTGCTTATTCTGCCAAGATGATGATTTTCACTGATCTTCTTTCTGATGAGGGATGCAGCATCCTGGATGACTGTTGGCCATTTAACAGTAGCGGTGCAGAATGGGTGGAGAAGTTCCAGGTTGGTTTTGGTTGTCATTCCGAACAGGAAGCGCAGAAAAATGTCCAACTTTCCATCCTCACACTGCAGGCTTCTGTCTACAGCACTCTTGTACATCTCCATCACCTTGTGCCCCTTCAGCATCCCTTTGACTTTATGCTTCAGCTGTTGCTCGAAAATATTCTTCCCCTGATTTCTAAAGGAGAGAAACACATAAAGGGCAGCCAGATATTCCTGCACGGTGGGGTGAATGAAGCTGAGGACTTTTTCATGATACAGCACAAATGGTTTTGTAACAAATACTGTGCAAAGGCCACTGTTAACGACTGCCTCTTGGTCGCTGATTCCAAACTCCTTCCAGTCAGACTTGGTGATCTTGAACTGGCCTTGTTCCAGCATGGTGAAGGCCAACTTCCCCAGTTTCATGAGGAAGTCTCTCTCATGTTCTGGCTCAAGTTCCGGAGCTCTGAGCATGCGCTGCTGACGTGTCAGTCCTAGCAGCAGCTTTGTGTACATGTAAGTGATGCTGCAGGGCAGCTCTGCTTGTGTCCCTTGCTCAGTGAATATCCGCTGGCACTCATCAGCCACCAGTGAGCAAAACAAGGGCAGATGACACATGACGCGAAACGTTCTTAGAGAGTTGATGTATTCAATAACTCGAGCTGCTTGAGCTGGATCCTGAAATCTCTGCATGAAGTATTTGTCTTTCTCAGAGTCACAGAACCCACGTACTTCTATCTCATCATAATGTGCATCCCAAGGTATGCAACGCTTCACTTGTGGCCGTGTAGTGACAATGAAGAGGCCGCGGTAAAGCAGCCTCCCTCTGAGGAGGTTGACCACAATGATGTTCAGTGTGCTGGGATCTGTGTGGTCACAGAGAAGCTCGATATTCTGAAAGTCAAGGTTACCATTGTACTCATCAAGCCCATCAAAGACGAACATCATTTTGCAGTCATCAGATCTAAAATCCTCCTCTCTGAGTTTCTTTGTCTCTGGGTAAACTGTCTGTATGATTTCCAACAAGGAAACCCTTTGCCCCTCGAAGCGTTTGAGTTCCCTGAACGGCAAAGGAAATAGGAAAGACACATGTTGGTATGAACGCTTTTCAATCCAATCTAGGATTAATCTCTTTATGGCCACAGACTTCCCTGACCCTGCTACTCCGGTGACCAACATAAACTTCAAGTTCGATTGTTCCATCCTTTCAACACTCAAAATATCCTTCGTAGAAAGCAGTGTTCCCTCCTCTCGGTTACTGTCCAGCTTCTCAATGGTCAAAACCTCGTGTTCAATATTTGGGCCATTATCACATGTTGTGGTGATCAGAAGATCGACGAAGACATCATCTAAGGGCCTCTTCCTTCCCTGCATTGTAAAATCTTCACATACTTCGCTGTATTTTCTCTTCAGAGTCTCACATAGGTCATGACGTACCTCATCTGGAAGAAGAAAAACACACATTCTTAGTATTTGTTTTGAATGATGAGAAAACTAGTTTGCATTTTTCACAACAGTCAAAATAGCACTCTCTTGCCATAAGGGTTGAGTTTAAAAAATCTGATTCAAATATATTTTTATTTCTATAATAAAATGATACAGAAATCCTGAGATTAATTTTGTTAAAATATGCACTTTATCCCATAGGTGGTGCCAGACCACCCTTTGTGTGGCAAATGGCTTTGAATCCTTGAGCACTGGAATCAACTCAGTTCAGGCAATCAGCAGTAAAACCTTGTACCTGTATCCTTGTCTGAGTCTTTTTGATCCCTTTAGCCTACATCAAATTACAGGAAATGAGATTTGGAGAAATATAGAGTTTGACGTACTTCTTGTGCGCAAATTCTGCAGATAATCAACCAACTTCTTCAGCTCCATTTTCTCCAAAAGGGTTTTAGTGATCTGCAAAGACACCTCCAGGCTGTAACATTCAAGCAGCCGATCTACAAGGCTCACAATGTCCATGTCTTGTGGAGAAGTGCTGAAGGACTTTGGATATCGTTTCCACAGCATCCTCTTGAATTTCTGCAAGTCCTCTTCAGACAGCCTTCCAAGAGTATAACTAATAGCCTGATTAAAAAAAATAAATAAAAAAATACATTGCTATTTCTTCAGACAAGAGGATATGTCCTGATTTTTGTGTGTATTTATTTAAATTGGCAAAAAAAAGGTAAAACAAACCGACCTCAAAAGTGAACTTCACTGTCAGAGAAGGATGCCTGATCTCATTTGGGTCTGTCATTAACTCAGGTGTGTCAGTGAGCTCTGGGATGTCATCATCCTTGTTTTTATTCCTGGGGATGGCACAGTGCAGAATTTTAACACTGACAAACACACAAAATAATATGAAAAAAGTGGCACGCACTGGCTGTTTTCTCACTTGGGTGTTTTCTTCTCACAATCATCGCTGTCAAAAGAGTAGCAGCTCGAGTACGAATCTGATCTGTTCAGCTGGACCCTGAAACAAGGACGACAACCGGGCTCAGTAAGACTTGATTTGTCTGCACTACCAAAATAAACTTTTAGTGGGTCCAGTAAAAGTCACAGCAAGAGCAAAAAATATTTATATTTAGCTGTTCTAGTTATTTATCCTGCATGTTTTTTTAACCTTGTGGAACATCCCTCCTCATCCTCGTCCTCGTCCTCTATGTCGTCCACGTTCTCCTCACTTGTCATTGACCCGTAGCTCAGAGGTGGAGGCAAAGCATGGTTCACAGGGAGCCTGAGGAAAAAAGAATGACAGAGTGATGCCTTTAGTTTTTAATTCTCAGACAGCTGTATCATATACCAGATAAGATCATTTTAATCTTAAAATTTCCTCTGAAGCAAACATTTTGTACAGGAATTGGGGATGAAAAGGACTAATGAAGATCAATAGACAGGGAGGGAGGCTTTAACCTTCAAATTTGTGTCTCTATTAATTGATCATTTTCCTTTTCTTGACTTTGTGTGATCCTGCAAACACCCATAAATAATATTCTATGCAGTCAGTGTTGTCATGTCAAAGCCAAGGTTTTCTCTGTGAAAAGTTTGATCCAAAGGTTCCAACACAAATCAACAGATACAAATAAACAGATACATTTAGCCCTTTAAAACATTAATAAAAGCACATTCATGGAAAAAATACTCTCTTATTATTTTTTTGGTATGCAAGAAAAGAAAAAAAACATTATATATTTTTTTTGGGTGGTCAATAGAATCAATAAAAGTTATTTGATAGTAAATGGAAAGTCCACATGAAAACAGACAGAAAGACAGGTGTAAGTTCTACATGTAATCCTCTAGGGGGAACTACTGAGCTGTCATATTCTCATTGCTTTCACATTGAACATAAGTGATGTTAGATTTTAATTTAAAGTAAGCCATCATTGTTCAGCTCCAGATATATCATAACTTGTAATGAAAGGACCAATCTTCAGTGCATGGACAAATACGTTAAAAAAAGTCTCATACCAGTTGCTAATGTCCATTGGACTCTGTCCCAGGTCCAGAGATGGTCTTCTCTCTGGGATGTAATACAGATCATCTTCATCTCCACCCTCATAATTCACATTTTCTCCTCGACCAGACACTGCTTCTCCAATCGAGGAGCTGCCTGACACGGAGGCTATTTCAGCGTCTTCCATGTTGTTCAGAGGTTCAGCACATGACAAAATGAATGTATTTCATTTCTCCAGGGCCAGTCTCATGGAACAGCAACCTGTCTATACCTGCAGAAGAACAAAAATGGCTCAAGTGAAATTAATCCGCTCTCAGATTCTCACAGGTTGTTTGAGAAACTTTAAACAAAACCAGAATTTCAGGTTTCCCTGTTGGATTGTTGTTCTTTAGTCTTATCTCCAAATTATGACACTTAAGAGCCAATGAAATGAAACTAATGATTGACAGACTGTACTTTGACCTCTGGTGTCACAGGTTCAGATGTGAATCTGACTTATTTTAGAGCTTCAAAGTGGAAAACAAAACGCCTAAATCCAGTAATCATCAAGGGAAAAATAATGCTGAGATAGATACAAACGTAGCAACATTGCAATCATGTGCTTATTCTCCAAATATCTGCAGTAAGGTCAGGGTTCCAACAAGAGAAAAGCTACAGCTAGACATCTGTACTCTGGTAATCAAAAAATAAACAACGACAACAACAACAACAACAACAACAACAAAAACAAAAACAAAAACAAATTCATAAATTATTGTAAAAATAACTTCTGGTATCTTGTATCTTCATTCACTTTTTTGGTTTTAAGTTTCACAGTGTCATGTCTCTGTACTTTCAGTTTATGAACTGATGAGTACAATTTTCATCTTTCATCTCAAATTTCCTCCCTGGGAAAAAATGGGAGCATTACACATTGAAAAATAGCAATTTATGATTGAATAGCAAATGTCAAGCTTCATACATTTTATAGCAGACAGACCAAAAAACTACTAACACAATAAAGCAGAAACACAATACATTGCCAGTAATAGTCTTACCCTAAGATACCCTTTTATTTGCAAATAGTGTTTGTTCTGTGTTCTTGATCTTTTTAACTTATAATTTACACCCGTATGATGGTAACGATGGCAGCACTTTGCTGATCAACTTCGTGTTTGACAGGCATGTGGAGACAGCCTCTATGTAAAACCTTTCTGGTTCTGTCGTAGGAGATATAAACTGAACTCACAAATGTCTAGCTAGCATATTCCGGTTCCTTATAATTCAGATCCGAGCACAGTTTGCGTATTTTCAGTCACACTGGCAGACTGTCATGACTCTTGCTAACTGTTGTGGTAGCCTGATTTAGTTCCTTAATATTTCATCTTTCGCTTTGCATAGTTAACATGTGACTGTGCCAGAGTTTCCCTGTCACACAGCTCACCTAATATGATCTCCACACCGAGATAAGATGAAAATATCCCCATGATTATTAATGGTGTACATTATCTAGCATTAGCCAAGGCACTTGGCTGTATAACTTTGTCAGCTCATACTACATTTCAACAAACAGGGGAGTTTTAAATTTAGAAAACCGAGAATATAAAGAATACGTTTTGCTCAAAAGTGAAAACATGACTTCCAAACCGGTGAAAGATGTAAACTCAGAGGTGTAAGATATGTTTCTACCTTTTTTAAGATATATAAATATACGCCAACTTACCTTCGTCATGGGGCGTTGTGGTTCTTCTTCTGCAGTGTGGTGTGCAGTAGAAAGAAGTTAGAGCCTGCTCCCCATGCTGCCCCTGCAGGTCAGGAAGATGAGTAAAATTTCATCAATCAAATCATTGAAAAATAACTGATTAAAGTGATTATAAGTCTCTATGCAAGCGCACCCCTCCACGCCCCGTCTCTAAAATTCAAAATTCAAAAATTAGCTTTATTGAAAAAACGAAAAAAACAAAAACCTGCCAGTCAGGGCCCTGAGAGCAGTCTTGGTGGCTGAAATTAAGTGAAGCGCTTGAGGGGACTTTACTATAATGTGTACAAGAAAGTCATTCACCACTGTGGTAACATCCCCACTTTACATAAACATATTGAAGCGGTTCACCTTGTGCCTCGCAAGAACTCCGAACTGCAAATAAAGTTGAGGAGGGAGGATGAGAGAAGATCCCAAACCCAAAAATGGAGAATCAGTCCCAGGTGATCCCCTGCATTAAGTAGCGAATGTTTATCACAGCATAATTTGCAATCAGAGAGACAGGTTTAGAAGACTGTCATATTGTTTACTTGAACTAGATTTACATTTTTAATAATAAGGGAAATAAAAAGGAAATATTCTATTATTTTTACCTGGTTATATTGTTTTATATTGTTGACGTTAGATGAAAAAAAAAACCTTTTTTCCCTTAAATCTTTGCTCTGCATTTATATCATAATCAACCAATTAAAGACAAAATCACACATTATTATCTGATCATGACATATCAGGTAAAAAGTATTAGTACTGTATTC
Source organism: Labroides dimidiatus (assembly GCA_030710495.1). Taxonomy (NCBI): domain Eukaryota; kingdom Metazoa; phylum Chordata; class Actinopteri; order Labriformes; family Labridae; genus Labroides; species Labroides dimidiatus. Next base: position 14,936,664 of record CM061159.1, read on the forward strand.
AATAAAGGCAATACTAGCTCTGTATTAACTTGGAATCAATACCAAAATTCCCAACATCACCCATCCCTAAACCACATCATCCTCCGCTGGATAAATAATCCACTGCATTATAATATATTTTAGCATTTTGGGATCCTAGTCAATTTTCTCTAATTATTTTAGTGAAAGTAACTCAAAAGTAACTCAAAAATAGTGTTAAACATTACAATTCACTGACAGTAATATTGAAATGTAACTAATTACTTTCTAATGACAGTAACTACTAATATAAAATGTATTACATTTTGGAAGTTACTTGCTCAACACTGCAACTGAGGTATCTATATTTTTGTAAGGTGTATTAAGGTATCTTGAATTTTTGTTATTTTACCATTATTCTTGGCATAAACTACAAAACATAACCCATCATATGACACATTTTATATTCCTCAAGGTACTGTCTTTGTTTATGTTAAGTAACTTACTGTGTTTTATTATTTTTAAAAGTGTGACATAACCTTTTGATGTAGCTGACACAAAATATTTTTGGAGACGTTTTTGGTAACTTGTGACAGCAGGTTACATATATTGAGACACATCATTACAGTAGACCTTTGAATCTGATATTACAAAGAAGAAAAAAGAATTTAAAAAGGAGGGGGTTAAATTCAGTATTTCTTGAACTGCCTTTACCACAGTGGTCCCCAAACTATGGCCCGTGGGCCAGATACGGCCCGTCTACACATTTGGCCCGGCCCCCTGCGTCCAAATACAGCATTATGATTTTTTTTTTTTCAGTCTGGCCATGCGATTGAGAGAAATGCACGCATAGAACGTGACATTCTACCCCACCCTTCTGCAGTCTGTGCCCTAGTGTTATTATTTTTTCCTGACTTTTTTTCTGTGAAGATCCTGGAAAGGGTTGTTAATATGTGGTTACGTGTGGCTTTCTGGACAACAATAAATGTTTACGTTTAGGCACCCCTGCGTTCGTCACACTTTTTCTGTTACAAACTGACCCTGGCCCCCCATCAGAGAAGGAAAAAGTTATGTGGCCCTCACAGGAAAAAGTTGCCCCTGCTTTACCACTTGTTTATTCTCATCAGTGGCTCCTTTCATTTTTTCTTCATTCAACCTGTAATTTTTCTGACAATATTCCCCTGATTTTCCACTCCGCTTTGCGCTGGCAATCATACAAGTATGAAAACAACTCAAACCTCAGGATGAGACAAAGTGATCAAAAGAAATAGGCAAATGATTTATCAGTCATTATTGTTGCTTTGCCACCACTTGCACACTTAACATTGAAGCCCCATTTTGGTTAAGCTTTATTGTTTGCATTTACTGAATGAATGCATTTCAATAGTCAAGTCACACTGAAATATTATGAGGTTAAGTTTTAACAAACTGTGAGGTCTGAAAATGACAGAACTGAGACTAAGCTTATCTTAAAATGTAAATCATTTAAAATCTTCACAATATATACTTCAAAATGGATATTTGTCTGTGTCTCTGTGAATCTGTGCTGACAGAGATGTCAAGTTCTGATTAAAGGCTTTTTGAATACACTAGTGTTAAGGCTCACTATATAAGTTTTAAAATAGAGTCCCAAAATACCTGAAGCATCAAAGAAAATACCTTAATTTATTAAATATAAACACAACTTAATTTTTTTGTTTAATTCTTTAGAATTAAAAATATTTCATATTTGTTTACATTTTTTTTATCTACGATATATTATGCATTCAAAATGTGTGTCCTTCCATTTAAATCAAGACAGGGCAAATGTCAGTTGTCTTTCTTTATATTTTTTTGAGGTTCACTTACAATTTAATGCTGGCCATGTCCTCTAATGTGATGTCACAACAATTTTGATATATGCTTCGGTAACCTTTTCTCAAAGTGAGGTCTCTACATTAACTGCTTTTGATTTTGACCTTGGAAAGCAGAAAAACTGGGCTGTTTCCTTAAGCTGTTGGTATAAAAAAAAAAAATGTTAATGTATGGGTGATGTATGTTGGATACATGATATACTCATTATAGAATATGTTTTGTGCTTAGAACAGACATTTTTTTTTTTTCTCGAGGAGTGGGTCTCAAGGTTCACCTGTCACATGACTCATCAACGTATTGCTCCACATCACCGTGACTTATGGACCTATTACTGCATGGTAGTCTCAGAGCTTATCTTCAAGTGTCTGCTCACAGCTGGGTCTTATTTTGTTAAATCACATGTCCATGTACAAACAGAGCAAAGATCTTGTTTGTCACACTGTTTACTCTGTCATCCTGAATAAAGCTGAGAGACAGAGGACTGAACCAAGCACCCGTTTGCTGTCCCCCCTTTTCTCTCCCTTTGATCAAAGATTTGGGCAAGGCCCAACTTCGAACTTTCTAACGTTTTATTCGGCCTAGGCCTAACTTTTGTTTTATTCTTGGCAGATTTTTATCATTGCAGTTGTCACAGTTTTCCTGAAATTAAAAAAACTCCACAAAATCAAATATTTAATGACATAATACCTAATGTCAAACGCTGAATCAAGCAGTACTGAAATTTGTGAGTTGTCATGTGAAGCCAAACTGAATAACTTCAAATGTGGTTCGGAGGTTATATCTATAACTAGAAATCATCTTTTATAAGTTGATAATCTATTTTGAATTTTGTACCAACAAGTGTCTCTGCAAGAATAATGGTCAAAATGTTTCCCTACGGAGGTGGCTGAGTTTGTGTTACTATACTATAAATTGTAGTTTCAGAAATCTTCTAAGTTATATTGTGTTGTGCTTATTTCACTTTGTTTCATATTTTTGAATCAGCTGAACTGATATTGTGTCTTATTAGGGCAATCATCCTGCATTTACATTTGCATCAATGCTTTTTCCCGCTGTCTCAAGTGGCCTTTATTGTCCTAAATCTTTGTTTGAAATAACTAAAATTAACAATAGAAGCTACAGTGTTAATTTCTGAGAAACATTAATGTTTATGTATCAATGGTATATAAAGCTTATATCTTTCATAACTCAGAAACTATGTTTTGGATGTTCAGTTGACAATTTGATTTGAAGGGTTGAAATTTATGTAGCAAAGTCTGAGGTTTTACCTTTTTTTATTTCATGTATTTTACCCTAAAACCTGCCTCCTTCCCATCATACACCTTCAAGGCCTGTGGTTTACTAGAGAAACAGTGCTAGGTAAGACAAGAAAATATTTATTTGTATTGCACATTTCAGCAACAAGGCTGTTCAAAGAGCTTTAATCCAGACATTGCAACATCATGTGAAAGATCAAAGCAACACATACTTTAAAAATCAAAGAGAAGACTGAATGGTGTAAATAGAGAATTCAAATAATGAGTAAACAGTTTTGGAATATACAAGCTAAAGTTGCAAAGCAGTAATTTGAACAAATCTCCAGTTATTTCATAAAACACCCCGAATACACAGCATCTCTCATCTTCTGAATGCCCACCCCCAAATTCTTTGTATTTTGAAATTCCCATTATTTTTTTTTATTATTTTTTTTTTTATATTCTAGTAAAGGCTTTACTGAAAATCCTTACAACATTATCAAAGAGAGATGGTATTATGAGTACGGTTTTGTGCTTTCTTTCAGGTTATTTACTGCATCTGTATAGCATTGGAAAGAATCCTTGATTTATAACGCTGCTTTTAGACGAGGCTGATACTGTTTGTCATCTTTGTTTATGTGCATGGCCAGTATCTCAATCTGACTGCAAAACAATACACGAAGGCTTAAAAAAAACAACAAACAGTCACACCATCTAGCCGAACACTTAAGAACTGCTGGTTCCTGTATTGATTTATGATTATTGACCAAGTTGAATGTCAGAGCTGGCACTGTTGGTGTTTCTGTTGTATTGATCCATACCACCTGCTTGTTATATATTATTTGCAGGTTTTTTTTTTTTAAAAAAAGTCAGTTAATTACCAATATCATTCATTTTTCTATTGACTTTTTTTTTTTGCCACATCCTGCGCTGTACTTGGTCTTTACATAGTTTAATGTTACATACTGATTTTAAGTCATAGAAATGAACAGGTGCGTTTTTATGATTTATCATTCATGCAAGGGAAAAATCTGTATTGCTAAATGTAAGTGTCACTGAACCCTTTCAAGAAAGACTCAGTAAGGTCACACATTAATTCAAGGAACAAAAACACAAGTAGGTCTCTGGAGGATAACACCCAGAACAAAAGACAGTGTTGAAGTTATTTAACCTTTGGATTTGACGTGCAATTTTGTTGTCCATAAATATGGGCTGTCACCCTGAAGCTGTTTACCAATAGGTTTGGCTGGAAGTTAGGAGCGAGGCGCTGCAAGCATCCTTGTCTCGTTAGTGACCGCTACACTGAGCTTTGTGTGATGGAGGCGTGAGCAGCGACAAAGACGGCAGGAGAAAACACTGGCATGTATGGGGGAGGATTAGTGCCAGGAGAGCTTGGAGGTTAGGCATAGAGACCATTTGCAGTCAGCATAATGAGAGTATGGATGTGCAGTTTAAAGGCTTCTGGTTGTAGCAGTACTTACAATACACTGACCTTTGTTGACATTAGGCAGCAAAGCAGTCATCAGCGCTTATCTTAATTGTAGAAGCAAAACTGGAAAAACGTGAAACTGAGCAGAAACTTTCACTGATGCCGGGGAGACCCTCGTCCAGCCATAGCCAATGAAACTGAGAGTGACAAATGGTTTTAGTCCATCTTTGGAACCCTTGAAATATTGAGACAGTACTGTAAACTTTAGAGTAATTTTTGTTGGTTTAAGACGCTGTCTTCTTCTCAATATGCTGTAGCCACCTTTGCCCCGAACACACCTCATTTTAAGACCAACACACCCATAAGTGCCAGCCTGGGCAAATGTTCAGCTGTTGTTTACATGATGTGGTCAATACTGGGTGTTAAAATGACAAGTGCATCAAATTGAAAATAACAATGACACTGTCACCACACCATCTTGTATTGATACGAGACGTACACTCATGTAAAGTCTGATACTTTTCTGTAGCACCCAATGGTTTATTACAACTTAAAAAAGATTATGTTCACATACAACATGACGAGAACTGACTGTCACAACAACAACAAAAACGTATTATGTATTTTGTTTCTATAGTTTGACTCATATTCCATTTGTTTCAAATGAGGAGAAAGGCTATACAACCAGTGCAGTCACTAGTAAACAATATATAGTGCAATATATTTGGGCTTCACTTTTGGGAGCAGCTGCTGTCCATATAGCAGTCACAGAAGAAATGGTAAGTGACAGAGTCTATAAATATGTCCCCACGTCTTGTTTGTGCTGGTTCAGGGTTTCGCATGTATTCATTTATTTGTGTATTGTCAGTTATAGAACCCAAGAGGCTTCTCTGTAGAGGAATAGTTGTAAGACAACATGTATGAAGCCTTTGGAACTACCTGGATATCCACATAAATTGGTCATAAAATGTGTACTGATCTTCATCCAAAAACAGACAAACAGTCCGCTTAAACCGGCTAGAATGCTCCAGAAGGCATATTTTCTTCTGTTGAAGCCATTCCGTTGTGGATTTGCATCCCAAAGCATCCCTGCATCCCTCTTAAGGACTTATTATGCTTTCTGCATGAACGCGACACACAGAAAGCAGACGTGCAAGATCTGCATGGGAGACTGCGTGTGGCTGTTATGCCTTTTCACATGCCACGCGGCATCCGTTCCCAAACTGCAGGCAGTGGTGTATCACAAGCACATGTCCACCACGGTACTAAACTAGAGAAGAGGAAGTTGTTCACACAGTTTAATAGATTTTTTTTCATAAATTCCTCTTCTCTGCCAAGTTTGGCTGCAATTTCATACCAAGAATTGTTAATCTCGCTGTTATCATGGTGATCTATGCGTGGTGAATCATATAAATGCCAGCATTTATTGTACTTCAGACACGAGAAGCCGCTGCTCGTTTGCGCATTTCCACGCTGAAGCTGGAAATTTTCAGAGGTGCACGACTCTGAAATTTTCTGCATGAAAAGGACCGCGTGAGGAGGCGAGGCTGTTAAAATGATGTCATTGGTCTGTACAAAGCAGCGCAGACCTCGCTGACACGTCAAGCATAAATCAGGCTTTATACTGTTGAGATTCAGTTAGTGATGGCAGTCTGCTTAGCCCCGAGGCAGCAAAGCAGCCCCAACGCCATACTTCTCATTTGGGATGAGGTTTTGGAGTGAATGTGCTGTGCCTTTTTTCAAAAAGTTTTTCCAAAGTGTGTTCCATCGAAACAATTTAACATTGGTTTCATCTGTCCACAGATTATTTTGCAAGCAGTGCAAAGAACATTTTTCTTCAAACCTGCAGCAATGTTTTTTCCTTCCTCCATGGTTTCCTCCTCCCATGAACTCCATTCTTTTTCAGTGTTATACTTTAAATATTTGTCTGCATCTTTTCAAAGGAAGAGATTGTTCCAGCTAAGTATTAATAAATGTAAATAAAAGATTAAAACCAATATTTTTTAGAGCTTTTATGTTTCTGATCAGTTACCAGATTTCAGACTGCTGCCTCTTTGTGGCATTAACCACCTCCCATACATACACACACTTCGCACAGTGAGGGCTGTGACTCCATGTCTGTGTATGAGGGAGGATGCTCAGAGCAAACCCAAGCTTCCCAGACAGCAGAATGAAGTGACAGTCCGTGCGTTGTTCTCTGTGCTCTGGATGCTCTCTGGGATGTATTTTAGAAAGGGGGGTCGGGCATTAGCGACCCACCAGCATCAGCGCCACTGAGCCTGACATGAATGACAAGTAAAAGAGCTCTTTCAAGCGAGCAAACAGCACAGGAATGTGCTTAACTCTGCTGGGCTGCACTCAGGCTCCTCAAAGCGACATTTTGGACCTACCTCGGTTTGTTTGTAAACACCCAGCAGAGAAGACTCAACGAAGATTAGATTTTTGAATTCTATTTATTTTCTATTTTTCTCCTTTTCTTTTTAGATTTTAGAGGCAGGAGTGACGTTTGTTTGGGAGTGTTTTTCTTTTTTCTTTTGTGAAGCGTGAACAAGACAAACTTCTGCCATGGCACTGGTTATGGAGCCTGTAAGCAAGTGGAGCTCCAGTCAAGTGGTGGACTGGATGAAAGGTAAGGAAGCATTCTGCTAAAGACATAAAAGCTTTTTCTGATGAATTTAATGGGAGTGGAAATGCGTCTGAACCCGGATCCACTCGAGATGCCAAAAGGGAACAAAAACACCTGCTGAGCCTCGAGGTTCTCCCTCATCAGCGCGAGGCTTTAAGGGGCTTTTAATTACAACAGGAAAATCGATAGATCGATTTTTTCAGCCTCTTTCGATGAACAGCCGACTTGTCTGTCTCAGATCGTCATGTTCTTTACATGCTTACGTCCTTAAATATCACCAAATGGTTTAAAAGCTCTCCATTGTGCCCTGCGGTTATTGTTAACACGGGGATACCTCGCCTGAAGCTGGGGAACACAGCGGAGATTCAGCAACTACATACAGAAAACGAGCCCTCCCCGTGGATCTAGGGTCAGAAAATGCGTTTGGGAAACGGTATCAAACTGAAAATAATTTCCTTAACCGTGATGTATAAAGTGCAGCCATCTGTGCCGTATGTCCAACCACATATGTCCCGAGTCATTAAAAAGTCACAGCTGACTTGGAGCAGCATCGTGAAACTCTGGCTTACGCAGTTTGAAAACCTCACATGGAGATGAAAAAATAAGGAGGTGCTCATCAAGGAATACTGAAAAAAAACCACACTATGACTCAAAATAATAATTAAAATGGCAACATCTGATTTAAATTTGTCAAAAGTCCTGCAGACCAGTGGGTTTGAAACGCTCATGTACTGTAAATGATCTATATAATAAAATAATGATAATAAATGAAGCACCGTCATAGGTGAATGCAATCACATAAAGAAGAAAGTGGTATTTACAAGGCCTGTTTTTTTTTTTTTTTTTTTTTTTTTTTTTTTTTAATAATAAAAAAAATAAAATAAAAAATTGTGAAATGAAGTTGTAAAAATTAATTAATCATTTATCAGATTTGCCTCATCTTGGATGAGAGGTTCCTCCTCTGAGAACTGACTGCTCATTCAATCCCCTAAGACCTATAAATATCCTACACAAGCCTATCAGGAGACTTTGCAGCCAAAGATAACTCATTATTTGGTCTGGTTGCATTGCAAAGTTATTACCACCGGCAGTCTGCTGCTATCACATGTGTACAAGCTGTAAGAGGCTGTGTTGAGGATGCTCCAAGTCTACTGTTTGTATGTTTGTAGTTCTGTAATTGTTTAGTGTGTTGTTTTGCAGAGCCACGTGCTCACGTGTCAGGCCAAAGCCCTTCAGAGAAGCTCCAGATGAAACATGCATCTTTACTGCCTCAACACACACACCCACATCCTCACTCGTAACTCTGAGCCTGAAGGCCTTTTTCTGCTGGCTTAGACATATTATGATGGAAAAGATCAGAACACTCTCAGGTTCAGTCGTGTGCCATAAATTTCACTTGATTCTTGGAATAGCTGGGTGCATTTGAAACAACATGAAAGTGACCAGCTTTGTCGAGGATTTATAAACATGGAGGAGACTTGGGGTTGGCAGAATGTGACAGAGGGTGAGGACTGAACGACCATAGCAGTTCACAAAAGATCTGAGATGTAAATAAGCTGAGAGCAGGAGTGAGAAACACAAGCAGTGAGGAGTGGAGATTGGATATGAGAGAGAGGGCTCTTCAGCGTCCCACATCTGACAAGTGGAGCATAGACGATTCTGTGCCCAGAGCCTGGCAGTGGTAATTTAAAGTGAGGGACAGAGTGGCACTGGGAGACACTGAGGGAGAGGAAGGAGGGAGGGACAAAAGGAGGAAGACGGGGGCTTCATTCTTGTTTTACATCAACTCTGATTCGTTAGCATTCACGGTTCCATTATTAGCTTCACCGCTCTGTGATGTCACTGGAGGCCAAAATAGGGGCACCCTGTGACCTTCCCACAATCCCGCTCTCCAACCCCCTCCTTGCCATTTGTGTTTTGTTTGAGCAAGACAGCCCATTCCCAGCTGTGACAAAGCCGCTTTAAAGAGAAGATTGTTCACACAAAGGAGAAAGAATTCTGGCTCTGCCGTAAAATTAGTTCATGCAAACACATGATCAGTGCATTTCGGTATTGTTTTATAAATTGGATGTGTGTTCTGAAGCACAGACCAAATGCCTAGGCTTAGTATAATCTCTTTTCTCCTTCTGACCACGTGCATTATCATAATTCATGCTTTTTTAAAGTGTATCAGTTTTATCCTCAAGCTCTTTCTTGCACACTCGCTCTCCTTGTCACACAGTGACAGTGATCAATGACAAGTCAGATTAGCATAAATCCATTCTTACAATGCTAACAGTCTTAAATGCCTCTCTCACCTCACATTACCAGTGGATTATCTTGCATGGAGATCAGGATGTGTCAGTACTGTGCTTTTAATTTCTCTGCATGATAATCTGACCTGAGCATGAAATGGACAGCTAAACTGATGCAGTGGAGATTACTTTGTGCAATCAGTGAAAGAGACACCATCAGGAGGGGCTTTCCTTGACATGATGCTATGAAATCAGACGGGGCATTTTCAAAGCATTCATACAAAGCATGTTAGTCTAAAATGCTGTCTTATTCTTTGATGTGAGTCTTAAGTCTTCATTTTCGATTCTTTCACCTAAACTTGCTCGGCATCCTTTTAAAATAGAGCCACGATGCTAAATGCAAAATCGCGTGGGAGGCTTTGAATCCATAAAATCGGCAGACACTGCAACAGTCACTTCATGGAAAAGCATCATGTCCTCTCTTCACTTATTTCTTTATTTGCTCTGGTCAGAGAGAGTCGCTGCCAAAACCCTGGCTTCATGGTTTCTATAGCAACAAGGGGAATACTTCATTGACATAATGAGTCTCAATTAACTAAGTAAAGAGGCTGATTAGTTAAGCTTTAAAGTTTTATGCAAAACCACTAAACTCCCTGTTTCTTCACCACCGTGTAGCTGCCAGCTGAACTCGCTCTGAATGCCTGATCAGGTTTAGACACAGCACTGAGGCACATGTACATGATTGGTCCACAGCGATGAAAAGAAGAGATGAGCAAAGAGTTGCATGTGTGTGTTTGTGTTTGTCTGTGTGTATGTGTGTGTGTCTGTGTGTATGTGTGTGTGTGTGTAACCTCTCCTGCTGTGAAGATGGAAACAGACCGAGTGTATAGAAAACCTTTCACAAAGGCTCTGTCTCTAATGGTTAAAAGGATAGCTGGTTAGCATTCAGGACACTGTCAAATGACACAGTTATAGTTTATGTGTATATAAAGCAGCAGGAGGTGAATTATTTTGACTTTTTGTTTATACCTGTAAACAAAGTAAATAGATTGCAGGAACTTAAATCTTAGTCAGAGTTTTGTCTAATTCCTCGTTCAAACATCTTATTTTACTTATTGAAAGCCGGACTGACCCGACAAATTCAAAGACATCTAATTCTGAACATAACAAGCAAAAACAAGTGGCTTTAATTTCATGTAATAAGTTGAAATATCTTCTAGTGAAGAAAGCCAAATATTGATGTTTCTTGAAATACGGTGTAATACTTTTATCAAAACTTATGAAGAACATTTTTGAATGCTTTGCTTGCAGGTTTACTCATTATGAGTGCACTTATTTTTGACTCGATATACCAACCAAGTCTGAGCATTCAAAGGCTAACCTCATGGGGTGCATGACCAAACCGCAAGGCCACACCAGCACCCTATTTGGCATGCTTATCAAATGCAGAAAATTACAACAGCAGCTGTGTGTGTGGTCCTTCCTTGTTGCTTTTAAAGTGTGTTGGTGTTTGTTTTTCTTTTACTTAAAGATACGGCTAGAAGTCACAGAAAACTAGCATGAATTTTACTGTAGCATCTCCTCAGGACTCTGTTTAGACCCCGCCCCCCCACACTCTGAGCTCCTCCAAAATGAAGCCCCCACTCACATGCACGAGTGCCACTGATTCACAATCATATGACCGTGACTGATTCAAAACCACAGACTCAAACCGGTCCTCAGCACATTGTTCTTGTTTGCACTTTACCAGTAATCAGGGTGTAGGTAGTTTTTCTGCCATTCTCCAGCGAACTTTGATCCCTCTTGGTTATGTGCATTGAATTGGGGCTATTGTACGCCGGCGAATTGTACACGCAGGACACGCAGGCAGAACGGCAGGATGGGATTTGATTGGTTTAATGAACTGGATCCCAAATTCTAGGATTGGTTGGTGTTTTCCCAGGTTTACTTCTACTGTAGACAGCAGATATTTTTAGCTCTATTTTAAGAACACATCATGCATTGATTGCCATTAGGACTTAAAGATCATTTCAACAAGAAAAACAAAAAGTGTATCTAAATCTGATTCCCTGTACTTCCTTCAACTCAACCAGTCCTTAAACACCAAGTAGCTGCCTCCAGCTGTAAGAAATGAAGCTGAAGTACTTTAAACTGAAGTTTATCCAGCGTCTGCTTGAGGCTCAATGCAAAAGCACCAGAAACTACACCCATGTTGTCAAAAAAAGAAGTGAAATCATACACACGCTGACTCCATAAACAAATATCATATGAGATGTATACACATGTTGCAACTAATTTTGCCTTTTCAATTCAGAATTAAAACTTTTATGAAGGGGTTTTGACCAATCAGAGTCAAGTGTTTAACATTTCTGAGGGATTAGTAAAAGAGCCCAGTAATACATTCGGTATGATTCCGTGAGTAGAAATTAGACAAATACTTTAGTTTTTTTATGCAGAGTAGTTTCAAATGCATAAATGAATTATGCACAAAAATCCCCTATAACAACATGTCTCGAGTTTATTCCAGTCTAAGTCCATGCTGTGTTTTCAATTGTTTTTGATGCTGTTGTTGAGGACATCTGGAGTTTGTGCACTTTATTAATCACTGTTTATCTTCATCCTCTGATCACCCGATTATTTTGCATATTATCTTTTGTAATTTGATGAAAAAGTGTCAAAAAGATTCCCCCACTTGAAGCATACATTTAGGTCTAGTTGTAGTTTCAAAAATGTAATGTATACTGTGCAAACCACAGATCGGAGGTGCAGGATCGGTGTGTTTTCCTCTGCTGCTCTCCATTAAATGCTTCACTGAGCGACTTCACACCTGCTGCTGCAGTGAGAGATGTAAAACAAGCTGAGCACAGACGCACAACATCCCTTTTAGTTCAAGTCCACCTCAGGACTGATGAGGAGGGGGACCTGTCAGTTTTCTTCTGTAACACGGACTGTTTCACACTTTGGGACATAACAAAATACAACCTGTGCTCACACTTCAGAGATTTACAGCACAGATTCTGGCAGAGAAAACCCAGCTTGGTTTGAACACATTATGCAAATTCACAAGATACCATGGAGCCAGTGAACAAGACTGCAATTATAGAGATGACGCACATTTGTCCATTTCATTAGGAACGTTCCATTCCCATTATCATTATAGCTGTTAATGTAGAAATTAGCATGATTTCCTTATCCATGATCGATACATCTTTAGTAGCTATTTTTTAATCACCAAGTATGGTAGGGATGCACTTGTGGTCTGGGCATCCATGAGTTCATCACTACCATAAATTCTTATTTTCAGTAAGAATATTATTGATTATACTTTTATAAAATTATCACCACAACCAAATTTCAGACATGAGGACCATCCTGAAAATGAGATGTCGCATCTCATGAGGCTAACCTCTAATAAATCAGACGACAGGTCTATGGTTCATAGTTCTTACTTTAGTCCACTTGTCTCCTCTTACCTCCCTTCCTTCGCCCACACACCCAACACAGCATTGTGTGGATTTGCTGTTCATCATGAGACTGGGGTCCACATTCAAGATTTCCTGCTGCTTAACAGAAGGTTTTTTCTTGCAGCCATGATGGAGGGATTCATGATTGGCTATATGGATTCATGTTGGGTGTTGGATGTATATATGTGTATATATATATATGTATGTGTGTAACTTTATATGTACATATGTTTCTATGCATATATGTGTATCCACAAAATGAAGAGCTTTATGCTCTATTGTAAAGTGTCTTGAGATAACACTTGTTATGAATTGGCACTATACAAATAAAGATCGACTGATTGATTGATTGACTTTCACCTCGTTGTGGTGCTGCACTGAAAGTTTTCCTGCCATGCTGTGTGGGGTCCTTAGGGCTGGACGACTGTCTGCAGCAGTACATCAAGACCTTTGAGAGGGAGAAGGTAGGGGGGGACCAGCTGCTGCGGATCACTCACCAGGAGCTGGAGGATCTGGGAGTGTCCAGGATTGGCCACCAGGAGCTCATACTTGAGGCTGTGGATTTACTGTGCGCTCTGGTGAGTCCAAACATCCTTCCCTATCTTCTCACTTCACTGCACAGTCACTTCAAAAAGCCCCAGACAACAGCTGTTGAATAAAGTATTGGTCACACTGTTGGTCTACTTCAGGAGTTTACCAGAAAGTGTCATCAAGCTCAAAAATAGTTTTTACCTGTTGGAATCCTACAAATAAACATGTTACATTTCTTAGATTTAAAGGGATAAAACTGATGTTTCAGATGCTTGATTACGTGTATCTGTAATGAAGTGTGTTTATCAGGTCACATGTCAACAGTTTGAAGAATTAGTGTATATGTAGTCTTCTATGAAGTTAGCCCCGTATTCTGACAGATATCAAAGAGTTGGAAACTTCACAACAGGGAAACTGATTTAATTTCACTTAATTTTCAACATCACAGCAAATCTATCACAGCTAATAATCTGGCTGAGATTGCCTCTACAGGCGATCCTTCTGGCTGTCATTAGTGCTGACATGGATTACAGACTCCTCTGCAACTCATTTCTGCTCTTGGCCTCACAAACGAATCTGAGTTTTGTGTGTGTCAGCCGCTCTGCCGATTGGGGTAATGTGCTGCTAAAAACAGTCAAAGGCTAAAATTAATACAGCTGATCACAAATCTGCAACCTGAAAACACTGACACAATGTGATTCTGGCCAGCTCGGTCGAGGCTGTGTGAGAGGAACCATTGTGTTGCAACTCTTAATTCAGAGACTCTTTATTTCCTGAGAGAAAGCAGAGTAAACCCTGATTCATACTCCTCCAGACATCATTTTACACAGAACTGATAGATATAAATACAACCTAAACAAACTGTGAGTGTTAACAGTAAAGGTACTTCACAAAGCTGGGCTAATTCCTCCCTTTGAGTTTTAGTTAAGATGTTTTTAAAGCAAACCAAACCTGCACATTACTTTCTGCTGGTAATTAAGTTTTGAATTCAAGTCTGACAATATGAGAACAAACAAGCTATTGTCTTCAGTGGTCAGCTTGTTGATTACTTCATCAGTAATGTGTTGGTAGAGTGAAAGCCAAATTGACATCATCAAATCATCTGTTTACTGCACTGAATACAGAGAAAAGCAGGAAATCCTTCTCTGAAAAGCTACAATTAGATGGTTTATGGACCCCCCACCCAAAAAAATAAAATAAAATCACGGAAAATTTTTAATTAAGTGTACATCTAAGGTGTTGTTAAAAAAAGATTAATTGTAGTGGACATTAAGAAGAGAGTGTGGAATAAAGATGGAGATGCGTGAGACGGCAGAGAAACATAGACAGAGTGGTTGGAGCTTTAGTGGACCGAGGTCACAGATGCAATCTGAATCTAAAGTCTTCTCATCCCACATCACTGCACTGGGGGATGGGGGTGGGGGTTGGAGGGGGGGGTTGCTTCAGCCCCAAAGCTTCTTATGTAACTGGGATTTAGTTTAAAGTCTCTCCGGCGCTGCTGTATTAAATATGATTAGTGGCGCTCCTGCTGCGCTCTCCCCTCCTAAGAAACTGTGACGTGATGACGCCCACAGGCCTCCACGTGCAGCTCTGTGTTCAGGATAATGAGTGTTGTGCTTTCTCTACACATGCAAAATAATAGCTGGAGGGGAGCAGGGCTGGATGGATGGGTCACTGGTTTTCCATCCTCACATGTTCCTCATACAAGCAGCATCCTCTGTGGTGACACAAGGTGGGCTCTCTTGTCAGAGCTCTTTTATTCACAGAGCTGCGTCACACTGCAGAAATTCTTGGAAGGCATTGTAGCTAAACAAACAGAGACAAACTGGTCAAACAAAGTGAATTCACCCTCCTGGTTTTTTATTTCTGCAGAATTACGGGCTGGAGACTGAGAATCTGAAGACGCTCTCCCACAAGCTCAATGCATCTGCCAAGAACCTGCAGAACTTCATCACAGGCAGGCGGCGCAGTGGACATTACGATGGCCGAGCCACTCGCAAGCTGCCCAATGACTTTCTAACGTCTGTGGTGGACCTGATTGCTGCAGCCAAAAGCCTTTTAGCCTGGCTAGACAGGTGAGAATTGCAAAAAGGTGTAAATACGTTAATAGAGTCAGTGTGGACACATTTGGATATTTGATATTCAAAAAAAAAAAACATTCAAAACATTGGTTCAAACACTAAAGTAGCAAAGAACTTTTATTAGGTAAACTAACCAGAAAATACAAGATAGGTTCCTCAAAGGCCTCTGAACACTGCAGGAAGGAATGTGTTGAGACTTTTTAAAACATGATTTATTAAACATTTCTTTCTCTGGATGTTTCACATCTACTTTAAAAATAAGTTTGATTTAAGTATCATACAGATGTTTTTCATTTGTATTATTATCATTATGAAAAGTTGCAGATGTAAATAAATTTTCCAAGCTTCATTCCTGAAATATTTATAAAGCATGGCATTTGAGCCGGATGAATAAAAAACAAGGTTTTATAAGATTCTTTTTTGTTTTCTGGTGTTCTGTCGTCACTCCTTGGTTTATTTAGCTAGGTTTAGGGATTTCATGATGGTTGCGTGTTCTATGCTATGCCCATGCCAAATAAGCTGACGAGAAAAGATGAGTAAAGGCCTTATATAAGAAGACGTTGACGGGGTGGCCAAAAAGGCACCAAGCAAGTCTATTTATGTCTCTTTATCCTTCCCCTCTCTGTAGGATCCTGGAAATGTGTTTGCATCTGCGAGTGTGTGTTTGTGTGTGTGTGTGTGTGTGTGTGTTTTTGATGAAATCGGAAGTTCAAAGCAGACAGCATTCGACAGAAATAACAAAGTGAATCACTGTTTCTTTTTCCTATCAAATTGGCATCTACATAATCTAACGCACCAAGGCTAATTAAAATTCAATATCAAATGTTTCATTTTCTTGTTTGAAGGCATCATTGTTGGAAAAATTACACTTTGTATTCTAAACGTGAGGCTGAAGGCAACGATCATGTGCTCCGGCTACAGACGAAAAATGTAGAAATAATAAAAAAAAGAAACCCATTAAACTTAAATATTCATTTTTAAGGTTGTGGAACTAACCATAACCTCACAGTGTTAGCTTCAATAAATATGATGACTGACAATGGTTCATTTCCATTTTTTTATTTGTTGTACTGTTGTGCCAGAAGCATTAATGTTGTTCCTTAAAGTCCCTGTGAGGACTCTCTAAGTGATCTTGAAAAAGTCTCACTTCAAGATATTTGCCTGACTGTAATCCACATTCAAAATGAGATTATCAGCACCAAAGTAGGTTATTTATTAATGCTATTTGTTGGCTTGCCGATTGGGTCGGTCAAGACTGGATATTTTTATGGCATCTTGAAGTCCTCCATGACAACACCACACCGGTTGTCAATAAAATTAAGAGTAAAGTTATGTTTGCTCTGCTCGGTGAGGTTGGAGCTGGTAGATGAGCTCTGGTAGGATATAACTGGGATTCACTCACATTACAAGTTAAGGACACATCTCAGAGCACTGGGCTGTGGGTCGTGCTAAATATAACTGACTACGGTACAAACTGAGTTTCCAGAGTTAACTTGCC
The DNA here is from genome assembly GCA_030710495.1 of Labroides dimidiatus. Classification (NCBI taxonomy): domain Eukaryota; kingdom Metazoa; phylum Chordata; class Actinopteri; order Labriformes; family Labridae; genus Labroides; species Labroides dimidiatus. The sequence goes on from CM061159.1 coordinate 14,953,574, forward strand.
GTCACGTTTCAAACAGTAGCGCTACATAACTGTTAATAAACATAACACCTTGTGTCACTTTGTATAGTAGGAAAAAAAGTTGTCTTCAACAAAGGAAAGATAGTGTTTAAAGGTCTGCGCTTCCTTCATTCAAAACAAATACACGCCTTGGCAAGAGTCATGTCCTCATGACAGTTGATGCAAGTGCTCATGGGAAATAGAGTCTTTATCATTGAAAAACACTAGTTTTTCCAGTTAATCCTCACAGCTCCTTTAAAATGAGACCTAACACACTAACACTGAACTGTAGATTGACATTGTGTATGTTGAAATGTCTCAAAGGAAGAATGGTCTAATGGTTCATTCCAGGTGCTCCTTCTTTTTCAGGTCTCCATTTGCAGCTGTTGCAGATTACTCTGTGACCAGAAACAATGTAATCCAGTTGTGTCTTGAACTCACCACTATTGTACAACAAGTAAGTAAACTGTCATGTACAGCTTAATTATTAAGACAATGAATCATACTCACCTTTACAGATAGTACAGCAGTGGTGCAGTTAATATGCCATGTGTCTGTTCAAGAGTTTTGTTTTTTTTTTTTCTATGAAAAGAGTTTTCTGAAAAGTTTTAGAAGCACTAGGCAGAAAATTACTTTCCTTGCTTGAAACAGAAAAAAACATCTGCAGCATTTCAGTAAATTGCTCATAAAAGCCTCCAACATCCTGAAGAAGCTTCAATGTTATTTCTTTCCAAACAATACTTAAAAGCTTATTTGAGAAACCTTTTGTAGCTCTTTAAAGGTTAAAACCAGCTAAAAACTCCTCACAGGATCTTTAATGTATGCTATTTTTCTTTGAATCATATATTTGAAATAATTTTCTGTGGTCATGAAAACTTTTAAGGGTTCCTGATCTTTTACAAATAACTGCATATATTCAGATAAACACCAAGATATAATTAGTCTCCTTTGTATGCAATGTTTAGTTTGGAAACCAAACATGCTTAAAAAAAGTCTAAGTAAAGTAAATCAGACTTTCATTGTTTGTTTCTCACCTGACAGGTATTCACTCATAAAAAACAATACTTCCTCTTTTTTTTGCCCTCAGCCTGTGAATAGTGACAGTCATAGTTAACTCTGATTTCCCATTGAATAGCAGAAAATAACAACAGCATTAGTGCTTTGAGTGTTCTAGGACAGTCTCTGCAGAGAAAATGTTTATATGGAGTTGAGAGAAAAAAATGTAAGTGGGAAAAATTGAAGGTGGGAGTGAAAGAGAGTGATCAGGAGAGAGAAGATGGCAGAGAGAGAGAGAGAGAGAGAGAGAGAGGGAGAGAGAGAGAGGGACGTGCCTCCGCAGTGGTGATTCATTTGTTTTGTGTTTGTGCATGGCTGTGTGGGAGTGTTGGGGGTTATAGGTGCCAAGCTGCCCGTTTTTTGCTTATATCCACCTACAGCAGAAATGCCAATAATAACTCCATTTTGACACGTTCTCTTGAGGTAACAGTGCTCTCTGAATGTTCCTCAGGACTGCTCTGTGTATGAAACAGAAAACAAAATCCTAAATGTGGTGAGTTCATGACTTCTTTCTCCTTTGTCACTAATAATAACATAAAAAATGTGATAAGATTATAATCATACCTGATTTGTCCTCTCCAGTGTAAAACTCTGTCTGGAGTTTGCGACCACATCATCTCCCTGTCCTCTGACCCCATGGTGTCCCAGGCTGCACATCTGGAGGTTGTACAGCTGGCCAACATCAAATCCACTGAGGGACTGGTAAGACTAACCCTCAGTAAGACTTAAAGAAAGAAACACATTTTAAGGGGGGAACAATGTGTGAGGGATAATGTTTGGTGAGTTTATGGTTAATATACGCTGTGAGACGTGACCCAGGTACAAAGCACAACTACTTGTTTTCACTGCATTGTCGTATATATTCTATCAAATACTGAGCTTTAACACCACTCCAGAAATAAACAAATTTAGACGTGATATTAGATTACAAGCCTGATTCTAATGAAATTAGAATGTTGCGTAAAATGTAAACAAGAACAGAAAACAATGATTTGCAAATCCTGATTAACCTATATCCATTTAAATTCACTACACAGATAAGATATTTAATGTCCAAACTGATAAACTTTATTGTTTTTTGCAAATATTCACGCTGCAAAGACTGAAATCTTAGGAAGTGCTTTTGTCTTATTTTGAGTAAAAATGTCTTTTTAGACTTAATATGAGCCTAATTTTCCAGACCAGTCCAGAAACATGTCTCATTTAAAGTTATTCAAAGACAAAAATCAGCTCTGAAATGTTTGTAACAAGTAAAAAAATCTGCCAGTGGAGTAAATGAAAATTTCTTGTATTTAGACATTATTCTAAACTTGACAAGTAAATTTTTCTCACCCCACTGGCAAATTTTTTTACTTGTTGCAGGTTAATTCAGACCTTATTTTTGTCTTTTAATATCTTGAAATGAGACACGTTCCTGGACTTGTCTGTTGAATGTGGCTCATATCAAGTATAATAAGGCAATTCTTCCTTTAAATAAGACAAAAACACATTGCTTAGATGTCAGTTTTTGTAGTGCACTCGTTTTGAAACAACAGACGACCAAGACGTGCACTCAGCAGCTCAGCTCTGTTAGAGATGGTTCAGGTCCAGATTCTCCTCTGGATGTGTTCCAATCTGAACCTAGTAATTGTCATTATTTCCAGACTCTCAAGAGCAGCCTGGAGCTCATGTTTCTACCATGACATCACCATGCAGAGGTGAAATGTGGCAGACCCGTTTCTGGGGATTGATTTGTAATGAATTGGTTGATTAGGTTATCCCTGGTGTTGATTTTTTTGTTGAGATTTAATCACCAATGATATGGGGTTCTGGAAAATCAGATTCAAGTATTTAACACAGCCTAGTTATACACTTCTATACCAATAAAACTATTCTTGCATAAAATACAATCATCGAGTCACATGCTTTGTTGTGTCTGTGAACCAAACACCTAAAATGTTGGTGCTGGCTTTCTTTACTCAGCAGCATCACTCTCCTTGCTGGTAAACACAGCAATCTGTGAGAAGAAGCACACAGACCAAACAACCTGCACATGAGCAGGCTTCCGGTGAACACCTTTCGGAACACTAAAATGCAGCTCCTTATATTTAAAACATAAAGATATTGAATTGTTTTGCAGGTCTGATGACACACAAGACAGAGCTTTTCAAATGTAAAGTACAACATTTTACAAATAACTCTGATGCTGCTGGTGGAAGATACTAATTACAGCGATCGATGCAGCATGACTTTGACAGCGTATTGACGTCTGTTTGATGCTAATAAGGCATGAGCAAGCTATCTTACAGCATGTATCCAACTCACTGCAAAATGCAACTGCTCAATCACTTCTACTAACACTGCCTAATTTATGATTCTCGTGAATATTCTGTTCGGTGATATCACAGTTAGTTTCTGTCTCCTTGAGATTCAAGCACCACGAAGGCTCATGCACTGCATTAAGTACACAAAACTAGGTACTTCTGGGGTTTGTTGATTCTCATTACAAGACACAAACTGCTCATTACCCCTTCAGGTAAACCCAGGCTTAAAATTACAGCTTTGGGAAATGTTATTTGTTGTACTCATTTCGTTGAAAAGTGCATTTTAATTCAGGAATGACTCTTTCCAGGTACATTGTTGCCTGATCTTGGGGTCAGTAAAGAGATCTTGCAGTTTCAGGTCACCACAACATCCAGGATTTTGTTTCTTCGGAGAAGTGGCTTCCGAATTGTTTTTCATATTGGCTCTTCAAACATGACCCTTAAGAATAATAGAAGTATTGAGGTAAAGCATAAATGCTGTGCTGCCAAAGTGTCTTTAGAGCATACTGCTGCTGTCCTAGAAATGGGTTTTGCTGTGCTCGTGGGCATATGAGTCAGCCTACAAAAAGCTACATGAAAACAGGATGTTGCCCTTGTGGAAATTAACAAAACACAAAATGCTTAAATGTTGAGATTTCAAAACAACAAATGACAGACTTTATTTGTACTTTCGGGACACACTGGATTATGTGTTTGCAGCAGCAGCTGAGTAACACCTTACCAAGACACTTATTGTGTACACTTTATTGTTGACTCCATCCTCACACTGACCTACACTCAGGCACGCGCGCCCTGCTTAGAGCCACAATAAAAGCCCCACCCCCCCCATATATACGCCCCCCACACAAATGCCAGCAGGGGACATGGAAGTTCTCTCATCCGTTCAGTGAAACCTGAACACAACAGTGGGCCGAGTGGCCTATAAATAAACCTCTTTCACTCGACTTGAGGACTGGCATGCTGCTTCAGTGTATCTGTGAGTTTGTGTGTGAGACAGCCAGTGTACTCTGCAGTTGTGTTTCTGATTGTGAGTGTATGTTTTCAAAATACCCCCTCCGTCAGTTAAAACTGTTCCTGCGCCAAACCAACTGTATTTTTTGGATAGATAATCTTCCATATTTGGTTTAGTCTGCTTGAGGGAACATTTGAGTGGGACCTACCATAAGGCATAAAATCACATTGAGCTGTGTGTTTTTCAAAAGTACATCCATTAGATATTCATGAGTCTTCCTGTAGTGATTTTAAAATTTGTGTGCTCAGGGAAATCAAAGTTTGATAAAAAAAAAAAAAAATCAAAGAAATTGTTTTACTGCTTCTTGAGAAAGAGTGAGATTAATCTAAATTCCTTCCATCTTTATACACCAAGCTGATTAAAAGAAACACCAAAAGAAAAGTACTGACCCTGGCTTGTCCTGGCTGTGTGGCTGAGCTGAGTTGCATGGTTTTAAACGAGTGTGTCCTCAGAGTTTGCTTTATGATGTAATAATTAATACTTCTGTTGTCTCCTCACAGGGAATGTATATCAAATCAACATATGATGGCTTGCATGTGATCACTGGGACAACAGAAGGAGTGAGTTTCAGCCTTTTTGTCTTTATTTACTTTATATGAAGAGCGAGATGCATGCATCACAGTAAGCAGCAGCTAATGACTCTTTTTTCTCTGACTATTCATCAGTCTCTGGCCGACCGCTGCAAGAAAATCCATGCTGGAGATGAAGTCATTCAGGTCAATCATCAAACAGTGGTAAGACATTATTATTATTCACCCTCTGGCTTAGTTAATGTTATTTTAAATGTTTGCACCCCTAATTTGCATATTTACATTTGCATTTTTCATCAAGATTTTTTATTTATTTATTTATTTATTTATTTATTTATTTATTTATTCACTGAGGGAAACACCTGTTTCAGATTTTATCTGGAGTCAGCCACTGCAGCATTTCTGCACATGTGACTGTTAAAGTGGAGGTTGTAGTACCTCTTGGTAGTTCCTCATCAATTGCACATGTAACTCTGACTGGATGAATATGTAACTTTGGTCAATCAGATGGTCAGCTGACATCATCAAACTCACAAGAGCGCTTTAGTAGTTACATTTCTAAGGGGACTATTTGTCATGTTGATGAGAAAGAGGAATTTGAAACTCATGTATCAAATATGATATTTTTGGCATTGTAGGTTTAAATTGGTTATACTTGTATAAATCCAAGCTGGGTTGGAGCGCTATAGTATCACTGCATACCATTAGCTTAAGCCTTTGTAGGAATCAGATCCCTGAAATCAGCGGCAAGTTGATTCTCCCTCTGTTCTTGTAATACTGTTTAATTTTGACATCCAGCTGATCAGGTCTATACTCCTTAATTCTCATAAAGATCTCCCTTCAAACAATGTTTTTAGTGAATAAACCAAATTTTGTTTTTGCATTTTGTTCATTAAAAGTATTCGCTCAAGACAGCAAGTAGGATTGAAGCACTTGCTGCCTATGGGCGAATGTTTAAACCATGAGCCTCAACCAGCATCCCTCCTTTGACTATTCCTCATTAGCCTGTCTGTGCAGGGACACAGGAATCATGCCCACAATATGCTTGGCGTTCACGTGGTAAAGGGAACAGTGCTGCTTATCAACAGCAATATGGACACTTAATTAATGCTTGTGTCGGCGTCAAGAAGCCAACCAAGAGTAACAGGCCAGCAGTCGGCTTAGTGGGTTGCAGAAACACAATGACAAAGCGAAACAGAGGAGGCGAGTGATATATTAACATTTTTCTCAGCCATAGCTTTTAAAAATGACAGAGATACTTAAAAAAAAAATTAAAACACACAACAATAACTTTGCAAAACAAAAAAGTAATTATTGCATGGCCACAGAAATTGATTGCGAACATGTCTCAGTGTTACCGGTTCACAGTTTGTTTTTGTTTTTACTGATTAAATTCTTCAATCTTGGTTAAAAACAAAACAAAACAAAACAAAAAAACAAATCACCGGAAAATGAAAACAAACAAACAAACAAACCGAACAAAACAAAACAAAACAAAAAAGCAAAACAAAAAAAAAACAAAACAAAAAAAAACAAACAAACTGTAGAGGCAGTTTGGAGAAAAAAGGGAAAAAAGGGACGTCAAACAGTATTATGTGCAACCAAAGTCCTGAACTGGAGATTTAAATAATTATATCTGGCTCTGTAAACCTCTGTAGCAAGGATACACTTAGTTTATCCTTCTTATATGAACAAAGACCTTTGGTTAACTCACATAAATCTCAGTTGTTCCCTTCTCTATCCTGAGCTTGAGCACTCATCAGACTCAATAATTGACGATTTGCTTGTATTTGCTAAGTTAGAGTGTTGCATGGCGTTAATTCAGTGGAAATGAAAGCGAAATCATCATGCAGTTCAGTTTAAATATAGCACCCCTTTGTCTGAAATAATTACTACTTGTGTGAGCAACAGAAAGACGTATGATAATTACACGGCTCAGCCCAGGTTTATTTCATTTCAGTCAGTCAACTCTTCCACTGAATGCAACCATTTTATAAAGAATAGGTGAAAAAAACAACAAGACGGATTCTGTTCAGAATTGCTCTTTTATTGCACTTTGAAGCATGAAGTTTAAAGGCTGCTGAAAATGAGAGCTGGGTGGTGTTAGTGCATGATCTTCCTATGAGACAAAAAGAAGCACTCTATTATCTAACAGACTTTTCATGGTACAAATGAAACTTTCAGAAAAGGAACAGCAGAGTTATAATTTAATGGCTGCTCAAAATGTAATTCATCAGTGTCCTGGAGCTGAAAGATTACATGTAAACCACAGGTTTAAAATTTAAAAGTGAAAATTCAAAGCTTGTGTGTACTATATTGTAAGAGTATAAAGCAGAGGCTTTATGTTAGCTACAGATTATAAGTGCGTTTGTAACAGCCTGTATCCAGCCTCAGAGTTCACGGGTGGATGTTTGGAGGTGGTGGTGGAGGAAACATGTCATGCAGCAGCAGAGTGAGATTGACAGCTTAAGTGATAGCAATATGTGAACTCTGTGCCTGCTGATGTCAAACTGAACTGTCACTCATAATGAGTGCAGTAACAAGATTACATGCTGTAGACGTTATTGAAGTGGCTATAATAAAGTGCAATTTCATGATAGTTGAGTCTCCATGAAGTGCATCGCTTGCTGGAATAAAACATTCAGAGATAATAGATGAAAATGTGCCAAACTAGATGTGTTTCAGTCAACATTTGGCGCAATCCCTCCTATCAGACAATAAGAAACATAAGGAAAGCTAAGGGCAGTTAGCTAAAATGGTTTTTGAGCTACTGATAAAAAAACAACAACAAATAATTAACAAGCCAGAGAGAGAATATTAGTGTCGTCACGGTCATAGAAATAGCTGTGAGAGCATAGATCAAGCTTCCTGAAGTGCTGTTGTATGAGGAACTTGTGAATCGTAAGTCGTAAACCACGGTGGAGAACCTTAACAGCAGCTAGGCTATCAACCGCTACAGACAAGGTCAACTCTACCCTGTAATTTAGCTAACTTAAACAGCAGCTGTATCAACTTTTAACTCAACTCAGATCTTAACTCAGATCTCCAGCAGGTTAGATTACTGTAACGGCCTACTCACTGGGCTCTCTAAATGAGCTGTAAGACAGCTGCAGTACATCCAGAATGCTGCTGCGCGAGTCCTGACCAGAACCAGGAAATACGACCATATTAGTCCTGTGCTCAGGTCTCTGCACTGGCTTCCTGTCGCCCAGAGAACAGACTTTAAAACAGCTCTGCCTGTCTACAAGTCTCTTCATGGTTTAGCGCCAAAGAACATCTCTGACATGTTAGAGCCATATGAACCAACTGGGACACTGAGAACCTCAGGGAGGGGTCTCCTTCTGGTGCCCAGAGTCAGGACTAAACATGGTGAAGCTGTGTTTCAGGTTTCATGCTCCTAAAATCTGGAACAGTCTTCCAGTAGATGTGAGACAGGCCTCAACTCTGATGATGTTCAAATCCAGGCTGAAAACAGTTCTGTTTAGCTTTGCATTCAACTGAAAGTATTTTATCTGCACTCCTCATTTTTAAATGAATCATTTTAATGTTTTATTTTATTCTGTTTCATTTTTTTCTAGTCTTGTGATTTTTATGTTGCTGTTAAAGCACTTTGAGTTGCCTTGTGTATGAATTGTGCTCTACAAATAAACTTGCCTTGCCCTTGCCTTAACTCTATCCTAGGGCAATAGTGTAATTGATCAGTGTGCAGAAGGATGAAGAATCTCTATGTGATGTCCAAGAGTAGTTGCAAATTGAATGGGCTTCCTGATGGCAAAACAAAGATCAGTTAATTTACAAATGGAGCATACACACACACCTAAATGAGTTCTTTGTTGGAAATGTGCCTTGGTCTGACATCAGCGAAATTACATGGTAAACCTGGCCCCACCTGCAGCTGTTGATTGCATAGATTCTCCAGCTGGTTTGTAAGCAAAGGGACCAATCTGACAGAGATCCTTGTGTCTAATACACTTCATTGAAAATCTTCCAATACAGCCACACCTTAAAACACTGAAGTATCCCTTCAAGGCAAGAAAAATACTTGAAAGGGTTCAAACCATAATTGAGGCCACTGGGAAAAGTTAAAGCACCAAAGTTCACAGGGTTTGAGTATCCCTCTTACTGAAAAGTAGATGTCAGGATGGCTGCTGGGGCAAAGGATTACAGCAAGAGAACACGAAAGAAGGGGAAATCCTCAGAGGCAAAGACTGCCCTGTGGTTAACTTTTTAAAGTTGTAACACATATAGAATAATCACCCTAAAGAGAAGAAAAAAATGGCAAATTATTCAGTGTGTTTGAGCACAAGATCGAAAGGCTGTAAAATATTAACGATGCCATGTCAGAAATAAATAACTGCGGGCTATGACAAATTGAATTTCTGGTGTAGGTCAATAAACAGGGAAGGCTTCATACCCATAAAACAGATCCGTGCGGGGACGTAAATTTTAACACTGAAGAGCGTCAGCTGCATCTCTTACAGGAGAGAGGGACACATAGAGAAAGCAGAGGCTTAATGTTTTATTAGAAACAGCTTAAAGCTTTGGAGAGCAGCCGATAGGTAAAAAAAAAAAATCTAAACTGGGGTTCCTTTGCTTAAAATAATCACTCTTTTAGGAGCCAGACACAGCCAAACAATCGTCTCATCCCAGAACAAAGCAGGCTTTGGATTGTAACTGTATCTGTTCCTGCCTGTCTGTCTCTTTAATGCACTTTCTGTGTGAAAATTTCTGTGTAACGGCTGTCAAGGTGAAAAATGACTTGGAAAGTGATTGCTAGGTCAGTGCCTGAAAAATGCCTGCTCTCTCAGGCTGCATGGAATACGCAAGCTGAAAGTCACTGCGGCCTTCCAAGCAAGAGAGGATGTTTCCTCTCCAAACTGGACCTGGCATATTTGGTTCAGCTGCAGTCAGTGTTTCTCTGGGCGGGGTATGCCAAATGTCATCAAAACTGGGTTAAAGAGTATTTACAAGGCATGCAGCTGTTCACAAAGTACAACATCAGGGCTAGGCACATTATGACAGCGCCTGCAGATTGACATCACAGGAGGTGTACAAGATACCCTTTGGCATCTAATTTGGACTCAACATCTCCAGCTCAGACTGGAAGCTGCAGGCTGTTCTGTAGCTTCCAGGATCTGTACGTGTTACTAAAATGACGGCCAAAACAGCACCTTGAATTAAATGCAAATGTGGCGAGCTGAGCTTCACACTGTAACCTCTACAAAAACCTGCATGTAGCCATGGTGACATCATCCATTCCCTTTTTATTTGATATATTGAAACCTGCAGATTTAAGTCGTCAACATCTGGTTTTCTTTTTTTGGTGCCAGAAGTGACAAAATTTTGATAACAGTGTGGAAATGCAACTCTACATCTACCCCCATAAGCCAGACTGGTAGACAGGCTGTTATTGAAGCAACCTATCAGTCACAGGTTAGCATGCTCTCGAGCATATCTCACCTTAAATGGGGCAATAATGATATAATGTGCTGTAAAGAATACTTGAAACGAGCAGCTGAGCGGCTGTTTGTTGAGATAATAAAGTTAATAAGTCATAAGGGTTGTGGTCATTTTCTAATCTGGTTCCATTTGATCTTACTTCTTTGTACAACCAGTGGAGTCCCCCTGACTTGCCACTAAAAACTTCCAGTTCTTTGTTTTAAAAGCAGCCTATGTGTACTTTTTATACCTGGACTGTGAAACTGGATTACCGGATGTACATGTAATCTCTGAACCAGCCTCCAGCTTTAAAACCACATTAAAATGCCACCAATGTGAATCATGTCATGTGAGTCACGGGGGATGCCTGTATGTCGAGGATTCTCTCATCAAGCTCTCTTTGTTGATTAGGTGGGCTGGCAGCTGAAGAACTTGGTGAACTTGTTGCGTGGCGACCCTGTAGGTGTCACCCTGACACTGAAGAAGCGCCCGCAGAGCACACTCACTTCCACCCCAGCTCTGCTTAAGAACATGAGATGGAAACCACTGGCTCTGCAGGTATGAAGGCTGCTCTTATCCCTCACAGATACATCTATGCATGTCTGTGTTTGACTTCATTTGTATTTGTGCACAGTAATGTGTGTATCTCTGTGCCTTTGTCCTTGCTTGTGCTTAAAATAAGAAAGCAAATAAGACTCTGAACACTGGAAGCTAAATTCCCAAATACAACAGCCTTGATCCAAACACTTACTTTTTTTTTAACTTGCTCATTTGGACATTTCTTTCTGAGCTCTAGTTGCTGTGTCTGACCCATATTTTGCAGGTAATGTTTTTTTTTGTCCACCTACTTTTTGTACCAGGATTTTCTACTAATTGTTTGAAGGTTTCAGTATTACTCATCCACACACTGACACCTCAGCCCTCAGTGGCATCTGTTGTCCTACTTCAGCCAAGCCGATAACAGTATCAGGATTGGTGTCTGAGCCAGAATGGGTCGAAATAAGAAGGATGAGTATTAATGTAGCCCAACCATTCTTTGACTTCCCTGCCCAGAAAAAAAAAAAAAAAATGTTTTCTCCCCCCCTTGAGTCCCTGAACCACAGTCCTGCTCAGCTCCCACCCCCCACACTTCACATCACATCCTCATACTTTTTCTCCTTTACCTAAATCGAATTCTTTCTCCCACTGGTATTTTTTAAGCCAGGAAGGAACCTAAAGCTATAATTTTTCTTGTTTTGAGATGTAACTTAAATTACAGAGTTGTTCTCTTAAGTTAGAGGATGTTGTGCTGTGGAGGCCCTGCAGTAACTCAGACACACATAATGGTGTTATGATGAAGCACATCTCCTGATAATACATTTCAGATATTAGTCAGCCGTGAGTTATGCAATATATTTGCATAGTTTAAGCAGTGACAAATTATTATTCTGTTGTTGAGAGATTTTCTCACTCTTTTCAACAAACTCTCAAGCATTTTGGATATCCATGTTTAATCTCCGCAAAACAGGCATCTTGTGATTGGATTACACATTTCTGTCACTTTAAATTAAGTTAGTGATTTTTTTTAAAGTCATCCTTTGATCATAAATTTATGACAGGATGCTTGTTTTTGGTGAGGTGTTGTAAAAATGAAGGAGCAATCTGTCTGGACAATTTTCCCTTGACCTGAATGAGAGGGATGACCTGACTGCGCACCAACCTGTGCACACTTTTTAGAAGTAGAGCATCTTAACCGTGCAGCACGCGGCTCATTTCATGCTCGAGATGCCCCACAGCTCAGTCTAAGCTGAACAAATGGTCCCTGACTGACGAACTGAACTGCTGCTAAACTTCAAATTTCCATCGTGTCCATTCCTGTAACTGTCCCCCTCTCTCTCTCTTTCTCACTGTCCACCTGTCTCTCTCTCTCTCTCTCTGTTGCACATGCTGACACATTTACACACACACACACACACACACACATATGCACAAACACACACACATTCACTCACACAGCCAATCTTCCCTCAGAGCCCCAGCAGCAGTGTGGCCACGCCCACCAGCACGTTAAGCACTCCATCCAGGAGGAGTAGCTGTGCCCTGCAGGACCTCTACATCCCTCCTCCTCCTGCAGAACCCTACACCCCCAGGTGATCACACAGCTACACACACAACAAAAGCAACGTCACATATACTGTGCCAAATATCAGAGGTACCCACTGGAGTTTTGACTATTTCTCACACATTTAACAGTGATTTTACACGTGAACCAGGAGCATGCAAAACGAAAAGCATACACACAACCAGCTTGATGGCTCCTGCCAAAGGCTTTATGTGGCTGTGCTGATTGACCTTTCATATTGGTGACACAAAGAAGTGTTGCAATGCAGCCTCAGAGACAGAAGGAGAGTCAGACAGACAGCAAGCCACAAAGTGATGTCAAGAATTGTAATATTAAGATATTTAAAGTTTTTTGTAAGAGTGATGCTGTGAATGCACAGGGTGTATTTTGATGGGTTACACCAAACATTTTTGATCCCCAGAGGATGGATCCTCTTGAAATCACCAGGTCACATTATAAACTGGTCCAAAACTAGCAAAAGAGACTTGGTGGAAATTTAGTCCAACAGTCATAAGAATCATTAAATAAACAGAATTTATCCAAATATGAAAATAGTGTTTTTCCCACTTGAAATGAGTCAGATTTCTTGACATAAGGAGCTGATCCCTTTCAACAAAGACCATCGTCTTGCATTGGCCATGTTTCTACAGTGGCATAGAATGAACAGAGTAGTTCATACATGTGGTTGTATGTAATGTGTGGCCACCCAGAATGCAATGGTTAGGGAAAAAGAGGAAGAAGAGAGAATATAGTGGTTGTATAAGTTTTTTTGTTTTTCGTTATAAAAACTTGACAATTAAAGGATCATACAGTATTACAGGAACTTGTTCTTAAAGGCCACCTTGATTGTGTAGTTTCTCCAATGGATGAAGTAGTGAGCATTTCAAGACAAACCCCAATAATAGTTGATAGCAATTGAGGAATAGTCTCCGAGATTATCACACAGATCACACCAAGGTGGAAATTCATTAGGAATTGGTTCATAATCCAATAGCGCCAAGAGTTGCGCATCATTTCATTAGGCTAATAGCATAATTGCCTTATCCATATATTGTACATATTTAAAGTATTATTTTTGAGCCTCAGCGCAAATGATAGTTTCCAAATGAAGTTAAAGAAATTTAAATCACATAAATAATTTAACAATGATAATATAGGTAATATAAAAATAGTATTATAAATAGCATTAAAAAAATAACAAATATACATAAAATGTGTTTCTTCTTCCTTTGTGGAAACTTTGAAATATGACTTCAGCAATTATGCTATCAGGCTAACGATTTGCTGAAGCCATCTGCTCTGTCTCAGGCTCTAATTCACAAAGCAGGATGCACTTTGACATGTGCACAAAGTTTGGCAACTGTGTGTCGTTTGTTCTTGATTTATGTCTGATGTGCCATCGGCATGAAGATACCCCTCTGCTGCACTGAGCGATGCCGTGCACTCTCATCCTGATGGAGCTGAATTTGTCCACATATTGATGATGAACTAAGCGATCAAGTTAGTAAGAGCAACTTGTTCGAAAATTTAAAAAAAATTCAGAAAAGCTCCTGTTTTTCATACTTTTAGAAAAGTGTGTTTGTAGTGGTATTGGCCTGAGTTTTGTACAGTGAAATGAGGAAGGAGGTGGGGAACAAAATGCACCGAACCACGCAGTGACCAATTATCAATGGTGCTCCAATTCATGACAGGTTTAACTCACTTTAATAGTATAATAGCAATGTTAAAGTCAAATCAGCAGACTTGATAAATGGATACATCATTATAAAGTTATCTAGAGCAATCGTTGTTATCGTGATGACTCGGAAGAGAACAGGAGGATAGCAGGCTCACCTGAATGTTAGAGATGCACAGTAATTTTTTTGGCTGCATATTCACAGTACATCACTGGCTACTAGTTGCCACTAGCTACCTTTCACAATAATTTTAAGGCCAGTATATCACAGTTATTTACTATAAACTTTTCACAGTGGTTTACCTCAAACTTTCACTGTCATTTCCTGAAGGTTTTCAGCTTTTTAGAGTAACTTTACAGTTGCAACGTTCATTGAATTACTGTTATTATGCTAGTATCTTAATGTACCCAACTGTTCATAAATTATAGTCATTACCTGTAATAGTACAGTTTCAGCTTGACTGAAAAAGTAATGCAATTCATTGAACAGTAATTTACTATAAACTTACAGTTTAAGTCACACTGTAAAATATGGTAAATTTGACAATCTGTTTTTAAAGATGCAACAACCACTGAGCTCAGAGAAGATGGAGAGCTACCCGTCTTGTTTGTAACGATATCGGCCGACCCCCAGAGTTATAAATAGCAGTGAAATCACAAACAGATGCATCCCACAATGCAGAGTGCTAAATGTTACTTGCTGTGTTATCAGAGGGAATGGTCTAAACTATTACAGTGAAATGTTACAGTTAAAGCTTGTGAAGTGATAATATAGTATTTTATCGTGAAGTATTACAGTGAAATATTATAAAATCTTTTTACAGCATGGCTGCAGCTCATGGCAAAAATAGAGCTTGAAGAGATCTGTGGATGGTAACACAACACGTCAGAAATAGCACACCAGTCAATACTTTTTCTGTCTATTAGGGTAGAATATGTCAAGTACATTTTTATGCTCCAAATAAGTAATAAACATGTCTGATTTAGTCTAAATTTAGTGTAAATTAATTTGTTGATTAAACCCGATCCATTATTTAGTTGTTTAAGGATGTTTTCAAACCCAGACATTGATGTAAAGAGATGTGGCTGCTGGCAGCAGTCTCACAGCAGAGCTGCAGCTGACTCACAGCCTCTCTGAGTTCTCTTTCGCATTAGTCGAGTCTGTATTGACATATTCTTTCTGCTGCCATAGAGATGACAAAGGAAACCTGCCAGGTGATAATTCTCAGGCGGATGTGCATGTCGCTGAGGGATCTGAGTCACCAAACTCCTACTTGGATCAGGAGTGCCGGGGACCATTCCCTCTGGTCGAGGAAGACACCA
This sequence comes from Labroides dimidiatus, assembly GCA_030710495.1. Taxonomy (NCBI): domain Eukaryota; kingdom Metazoa; phylum Chordata; class Actinopteri; order Labriformes; family Labridae; genus Labroides; species Labroides dimidiatus. The sequence continues at coordinate 14,969,010 of CM061159.1, forward strand.
TATTGTACTGCTATGAGTACGACCAGAACCAGGAGGTGTCATCAGTCCGCAGAGGGAGCACCCCCACCTATGGTAAGCTCTCCACCTTGTCTGAAGACTCCCTGCTGTGATAATGAGAGCCAAGAGCCAGAGTGACAAGATGTCTGCATCTCTTTGGCGCATGTGAGTGTGTATGGGGGTGTGGCTGTGTAAATTGACATTTATTGTTCCTCCCTCCTCCAGGCAGACTCAGGCCCATCTCCATGCCTGTGGAATACAACTGGGTGGGAGACAATGACGACCTGGCCAAGCTGAAGAGAGAAAGCAGGAGAGGTGAGTGGGAGGCCGTGGGAGGGAGAGAAAGAGAAAGGGAGGCAGAGAAAGGAGGGAGACAGTAAGGGACGGAGAGCAATCTGAGGTGAGTGGGCTGATATCTCATAATATCCTCACCCTCTCAGATCTCTGAGCCAGGAAACAGAAGGATGAGCTGGGCTGTCAAAACCGATAACATGCTGGATATCAGTTCCTACCTCTATCTCCTCCTTATATTCATAATCTATCTTATTCCCTTCATCCCTTTCTCCTCGCTCTCAGCTGTGCTGTTCTTCTCTGTTTGGATATAAAAAGTACACCGTTGCTTTGGCAACTGTAGAAATGCATCCAGAGATTTTCACATTTTGTTGGGGACTGTCGAGAAAGGTGGTAAATGGAGTAGGAGGGAAATGATTTGCTTTATTTTCAGCCTCAAAAAAAAAAAAAAAAAAACAAGACTTGAGTGATGTGTTTGTTTCCTTTGGGAACAATGGTGATATGTTGTTCCTTTGGGCTTTTTTTCTTTATCTTTTTTTCAGAAAAAGTGATGGTGCTATATTTATCTACAAGAGGCAATATTTGGAAGTTTGAGGTCCTCCTGCCTGACAACAGTCTTATGCTGATGATTATTAATGTATTTTAAACAGGAAGTCTCAGGAAACGTCACTGATCTCAAACAGTCATCGTTAAATCACGGACAGCTCATTGGTTTTTACAGTGGATCACACAAAGTTTGAATCATGAAACTGCAGCTGCTAATGTATGATTAAAATTCCTTTGGATGGATGGAAAAGTACTTGCTAACCCGATAATGTTGTCGTCCTGGAAAAATCCTACAGTGTTTGATTACTCAGAGGCACTTTGGCAACTTAATTGAAAAATTAGTAGTTGACTTTAGATTTTTGATGATGATGTTTTGTTAGGACATGGCTCAAAGGGAAGCAGCATTAAAACATTGTTTGTTTGATGTAACCAAAAAGTTATTTATTTAAGGAGCGCATCTTAACAGAATTTGAGGTGAACGATCAAAGGAATGAGGAGTGCTGCTCAAAAGAACAAATCAAGTTAACAAAAGGAGCGTAAATTCTGCTCTACCAATTACTCAAATAAAACCTGAATACTTTTCTAAAACAAAAATTCTAACTCTAAAACAAAAAGCAAAGGAGCAGCTCCCCACCCTATTAATTCTAGACATAGAGACAGATAAGCAATATACAAGAAATGCCTCATACACAATGTACAAACGTACAACAAACCGAGTAACCGAGTGTCTGTGGCCCTTCGTTCTCCTGCTCCACTCTGATTGGTCGACTGATATCTCAGTTGCTGAAGGAGCAGCACCCTCTCATGTAAACACTTGCACTCTCACGAGTATGGTCAAGGGCTTCATACTCACACACAGGGCAGAGGTGCGACTGCTGTGGGCTGCATTGAGATTTCCCTCTGCTGTGTCCCGACAGAGAATTCCATGCTCCGTTTTGCCAGTGAAGATAAAGCCCCAGGGGAGGACTACCTGCTGGGACGCAGCCTGAGTCAGAACAGGAGAAAAAGTGAGAGAGGAGCCAGCCCCACCCACTACACACTGGTCCCTGCCCTGCAGATGGAAGTCCCTCTGTCCACGTCCAGCTCAGACTCAGCCTCCCTCTATCATGTCAGTCTCACGTCTCTTTAAATCTAAATTTAAATCCAACTTTCCTGTTTTAAGCCGGCTAAATAGCACCAGATCTCTACCTGAGAGAGAAACCTTGGCCTGTGGTGAATCTTTATGTTGTTGTTGTTCACACTGCAGGTGTTTGAAAGATCCTCTCTGCTCTCCCGGTCAAAGAAGAAGAGTAAAGGTAAAAGCGTCTTTTTAAGAACTTTAGCTTGAGTGCTCAGGTGTTACAGGTGTTACAATAAGATTGTTTCTATTTTTTATGGTTCTGCTCCCTGCTGGCACCCACAGCTGGCAGTCCTCTGGCATCAATCAGCAAGAGGAGGATTTCCTGCAGGGACCTGGGCCAGGGCGACTGTGAGGGCTGGCTGTGGAAGAAAAAAGATGCTAAAACTTATTTCTCACAGAAATGGAAGAAGTACTGGTTTATCCTTAAAGACACTTGCCTGTATTGGTACATGAATGAGGAGGTGAATACAGATTTTTTAACTCACATCATTAAGCTTTTATTAGTGATGTTGAACTTTGATTTAACTGTTTTTTTTTCTCTCCAGGATGAGAAGGCAGAGGGGTTTGTGAGCCTCCCAGAATTTAAGATTGATCGTGCTACTGAATGCAGACGAAAGTAGTGAGTACTTATTTATTTTGTATGCACAAAAACCATATGTATGGATCTTATGCAGTCACTAATATTAAAGCATTTTCTTCCCTTTGAAAGATGTTAAATACTCCTGTTTGGATTTTTGGATGGTTATAAAGCAGTGATGGATTAATGATTATTAGTTTTTCTGCATGACTTACAAAAGCAAACAAGTCCATCAATAACAAGACTAACTCGTTCTATATTTTATTATGCAGTGATTTAAACTGCCTGAAACCTCTGCCGGGGCTCAGTATCATCGATACCCCTCTGCAGCATCTGCAGAAAAATAGTCTTATTTTTACTTCCAAGCCAAAGATTCATGTGACTTGCATATTAGACATTTTAAATGAAAAGGATTAGGTTCTTTGTTTTTCCTGTTTTATCCAGGAGGCTCCAAAATCAAAGCTCCTCAGCTGAAATCTCAGAGTACACTTAATAACATACACTCAGAGTACGTGATTCGAATCTAGGCCTGAATCTATTGCTTCTCAGGTTTCATCTGCATTAGTATGACAGCGCTTAAAAGCATCATTGTGCAAATGCACAATGCAAACAGAAGAAGACCCACTCTGCAAACTAAATAAAATAAAATAAAATAAAATAAAATAAAATAAAATAATAGATAGATAGATAGATAGATAGATAGATAGATAGATAGATAGATAGATAGATAGATAGATAGATAAAATTCAATAAAATTCAATAAAATTAAATAAAGAAATTAAATTAAATTAAATTAAATTAAATTAAATTAAATTAAATTAAATTAAATTAAATTAAATTAAATTAAATTAAATTAAATTAAATTATTACAAAACAAAATAAAATGAAATAAAACAGAATAAATAGATCAGTGCAGTAACTAGAAGACAATCTAAGGGAACCCGAAGAACTGCATTGCTTATGTTGGATTCCAGCACCTCTACTTTGAGCTGGATATAAAGTCTATTTTTAGGGCCTGAAGGCGTCTTTATTTATTTCCATTCTCTTGCATTCTTCGGTTTCCTACAAATACACTGGAAGTTATATGACTAACCTTTGCGTTAATTTGGGAAACTCATGTAGAAAACCCACAAAGAGAGGATGGGTGGGAGGGATCAGGATTCTCGTTTGTTTATTTGAACAGGAGGCGTCATACATCCCAGACATGTTTTTCGCAGACAGATTTTTTAAAGTTTACTTTCAAACATGTGATGGGTCTGTTTCTGACTGATGAACTTTCAGAGGTTCAAAAACTACTAAATGGGTGTTCTGTAATCACAGTTTATAGTCATATCCATCTTAATTCTGCCACTCAGCATCTAGGTGCAGGGTTGTTTACATGCACACACAGTCAGGCTACAGTGACTCAGATTTTCAAACAGCTCCAGAAATCAGTTATTTTAACACAGGTCTTGTTGTTTTGTGTTCCTCTGAATTGCTGTTTGTGTGATTAGTTCCAGTTTATTATGGAAGGCTTCTGTATTTATATGTTAATGTGAGCTATATGCCCCTCTTCCGTGCGTTCATATGATTAAATTTACTCTTGGTTCCCTTTCAGTGCTTTCAAGGCTTGCCATCCAAAGATAAAGACTTTCTACTTTGCAGCAGAAAATGTAGACGACATGTCCCGGTGAGTTAATGGGGCTGTGATTGTCAAGCTGTAACACCCCAAAAACCAAAATTTGTGACCATGAACTAGCAGTAAATTGACCCCCCACCTCACCCCACAACCACCACCAGACTGCCCACTCTTATTAAAACAGAGCAGTTTTGTAAAATGATTGACAGGACTCCTCCCACGCACACAAACACACATAAGCACAAAATGTTGTAATGGATGTCAAACTGCTGTGCGTCATGACTCTGATTCTCTCCCACAGGTGGCTGAGTCGTCTCAGTATGGCTGTGGCCGGGTACTCTGAACAGGAGAAATTTTGCCATGACCAAGGTGAGATTAGTCACACGCTGTGTTCATTTTGTGTGCGGGTTATACATAAATTGCTGACACATAGAACATATAGATAAGGATACAGTGCCAAATGCACTGATGATTATATCACACCTACTTTGACAGTTCTGTGGAACTAATTTCCCATCAGCATTAAATGCTGCAAACGCGTATCTGAAAACTGCGGGCTTTGTTATGTTAATATACATCATAAAAGAAAGTAAATCTCATTAGATCCCTTTATAAAGATAGAAGTGTCATATGGGAGAAAGCTGTAGGTGAATAATTGATCACAGAATTCATTATTTAACTCAACAGCTGTGGATACTTAAAGCTCCTGTCAGGAGTTCTTAGCTGATTATGAAACAGACGGAAATTTCATTGATGCCTTTTATTGAATACAAAAGCAAACAGTATTCTTAGTATAAATGTTGTGTAATGAAATGCTATTTTTAATTCTTGAAACAATTGATACAGGATATGTATGCAACAAAACATGAACTCCATAGTGCAGGAAAGAGCTTTTTTTAATTCATATTTTTAATTCATTCACAAATTGAAAGTCTTTTATGGCAGCTTGTGATCAAATAAACTGTAAAAAATGTATTTAGAGAGATAGAAAAATGACTTTTTGATATAAGTTCAGAGAATTTTGAGAATTTTGCTGACTTTTTAAAAATTACTTTCTATTTTTATTTTTCATCTGTTTTGTTTTTCTTCTTTTCCAAAAGTCGACTTAAAGTTAGAGGAACCTAAAGGCAAAAATACATGATTTAAGTGCATCACCAAAACCCTGAACAAAATTTTATGCTAAAAAAAACAGCAGAAAATCAATTCCTGAAAGAGAAACGTTTGTAAATTTCCAGAGGATTCTTAATACTTCTCGCCTACTGCACTTCACATCTGATCCAAACCACTTTGCTTTGTGCTGAATATGCTAATTTTAGGAGCCACGGGCCTGTCTGATATTTTAATATTCCAGTGTTCTTTGGCATCCTTAAATGGACATAAAAATAATGTAGCTGTTCTACGTAGGAACTCTGCATAAGTGGGCGTTGGGTGAAATAGGGTTTGTCATTGGTTTGATGACGAGGGGGCTTTATGCTGCACAGACAAGTTGCTAAATTGGATCCTTAACACCTCCAGAAGACTTAACAGGAAGTTCTCACTTCTGAGATTCCTCCCTCTTCACACTCAGCTTCAACAGCAGTCAGACCAAACTTCACACCTACACCACACCGACGCTGCAGCTACACCTTTCAGAACACTTAGTCATGCCAAGACCTGATCCTGATGACCTGATACAGCAATTAAAAAACTAAATGTGTGATGCAGTGTGGATTTATATGACTTCCATTAGCTCCAAAGTCTCATAATCTAAGAGGAGCCTGGTTTAATGAAAATCTGGGAGGAAAGGGTGTGAAGCAAAGTGCGAGCATTTTTCATGCACATGGTTACATAAGGCTCTCTTTTCTGTTGAATTTTAAAGACTTTGGTTTTCTCTCTGCTGCAGGAATAATGACATAATTTGTTTTGTGTGTGACAGATTATTGGAGTGAGAGTGATCATGAAGACATGGAGATGACTTCAATGCCCAAGCAGGACAGTCCCCCACCACCATATGACACCTTTCCTCGAGCATCCTCAGTGAGTCTGACAGTTTTAAAAGGTAGCTACCACCCCGAAGGGAGAATCTTCTCTTTTATGCTAACTACCCACCTGTCTGTGTGCAGGTGAGTCCCTACCTGGAACCCAAGCGTGGCCATCTCTCCTCCTCTGACACGTTCCAGTCCCGCTCCTCTTATGATGAGTTCCACTCTGATGCTTTGGATGGCAGCAGCAACAATAACGGCATCTCCCCCGGGCCAAAGTCCAGCAACCACAGAAACTCCTGGCAGGACAAGATGGAGAGCAGTGCCCAGATGCACTACCGGCAGACGTTTACTGCAGAGGACAGCCTATTGTCTGAGGACAGGGACCAGCTAGCAATGGAGTACCGCCGACAGTCCACCCTGCCGGCACAGCGCAGCCTGCTGCAGGAGCAGTACAGAGCTCTACCTCTTCCGCTCAGAACTAGCATCGACTCGGATGCAGGAGGGAAACCCCGCAGCTTTACACTACCAAGAGACAGTGGACTCCACGCCATCCTGGCTGCCACTGCCGCGGCGTCTGAACAGAGGGAGCCTGAACACTATCAACTGGAGCGCCCCAGAGACACTGGTCAGAATCTGAGCTCCTTATCTCTTTATAAGTACAACAAACATTTAAAGGATGCACTGACAGCATAACGCAGCACATCACAAGAAAATGTTTTACCCTTTAAACATTAACCAACAACAACTTCTATAACCAAGCATCTCTCAGACTGCAGTGAGTCACTTCATGGGATTGTTTTTGCCCCTTTTAATGAAGACATGACGAAGGAAATATCTGCAACACTCATACTGAGAAGATTCATAAACTAATTTATAGTTATTTATGACGACTATCAGATACTTGTTTTTGGGTTAATGTTAACTTCAAGCATTTAAGTAAGTAAGTAAGTAAGTAAGTAAGTAAGTAAGTAAGTAACTAACTAACTAACTAACTAACTAACTAACTAACTAACTAACCAGCTAAGCAACTTACTATCTAAAAAGCTGACTAACTAAAAAGCTAACTAACTAACTAACTAACTAACTAACTAACTAACTAACTAACTAACTAACTAACTAAGCAACTTACTAACTAAAAAGCTGACTAACTAAAAAGCTAACTAACTAACTAACTAACTAACTGAATAACTAACTAACTAACTAACTAACTAACTAACTAACTAACTAACTAACTAACTAACTAACTAACCAACCAACCAACCAACCAACCAACCAACCAACCAACCAACCAACTAACTAACTAACTAACTAACTAACTAACTAACTAACTAACTAACTAACTAACTAACTAACCAGCTAAGTAACTTAGTAACTAAAGCTAAGCTTGCTAGCTAGCTAACTAAGTAACTAACTAAATAAATAAATTAAAAACAAAATAAGTAAACAAAAGAAATAAAAGAAATAAATAAATAAGTAAAAATCATTTCCTTTGTAGAGAACTTTATTTGTCCAGGAAAACTTAGTAAGATTAAAAACTATTTACCAAAGGTGACCAAGCTTTGCAACAACTCAGAGAATAAATAAAATATAACACTTTAATGATAAATAGAATGACATGAGTTAAAACAGAAAACATTTATCAAAAACAAGCTCAGTCGTAATATAAATATTTCAGACAGAACATCTAACCACTGCAAAAGTTGAAATCTAAGCAAATCAATTAAACTGTTTGACTTAGCCCAGAAAAATATTTAATGAAATAATAAAAGACGAAAATGATGCCTGAATAAAAAGTTAAATTGTTAAAAGTGAAAAAAAAAAAATCCAAATGAGGTAATAAAAAAATACTTGTCAAGTGTCTTGAAAAAAAAATCTTGAGACAAGAAACTAGACAAGTAAATATATTTTACCATATTTGCAGTTTTTTTTTTAGTCTTAACAGGATATTCAGACACCATTTTGGTCTTTTAGTATCTTGTATTAAGACGTTTTCTGGACTTGTCATGTAATAATGGCTCATATTATGATGGCTAATAGATAATTTATTACTAAAAATAAGACTTTAACTCTTGCTTAGATTTCTGTCTTTGCAGCTCAGTCTTGTTCTCTCATAAGCACCTTAAAAGCTTTAAATGAGGCCTTCAAGAGTCTTTTGGTAATTTTGTTCCTAGTACAGAGAGCAGCAGACTGAAATGCATTTACCCACATTCAGCTCTGACCTTTAGAAGAGAGTAAGAAGAGGTTTTTGGAGAAAAGATAAATACATGTACTCTTCTTGACTGATGTAGGATAAAAAGCACAAAGGAAGCAGATTCAAAATAAGATTACACCACAGTGCTAGTTTAAAAAGACAAAACAAGATGCTGGCACTTGTACAGAAGACAGCAGGCAGTGATGAGTGCTGGCTTTTATTAAGTGATGAACCTCAGTGCTCCATCATACATAGTGTTTAGATTTAGAGGATGTAAGCTTCAAGATGAGGCGTGTACTATAACCCCAAGACATCAGCATCATCCAGCACAGATGAGACAACAGACCGGACACACTCAGTCTGATTTTGGACTCCAGCTGCTGCATATGGGGTGTAAAAGAGATTCATGGATTGAGTAACAGGATTTCTAAAGAGAGATAATTTACCCAGAGAGGTGAAGACTGGAGACTGCTTCAGATTAAATTCTCTCTAAACAAACCAAGGGTTAAGAAGATGCTAAGTGATTGTGAGTTAGAAAACCTGCTCATGGTTCCAGCTTTAGAAACTCTACATTTTACTGATTTTCTCTGAAATCAAAGAAAAAAAAGAGACCAACGTTGCAGTCCATGCCCCAAACTTTATTCAGTTACCCTTACACAGTATAGACTTTGCATGCAGTACACACACTGCCGGGTAGTATGCTTTCTACTTCATCAGAAAGATTGTGTCTTGAACTCTGATCATTGTCTATGAAAATGTCACAATCTGTGGACCATCACTCTGAGTTCTGTCCACAGCTCAGTCGATACAACATCTCTTCAACTGTGCAAAAAGATTACGGGTCAGACTCACCGGAAAAGCATGTTGACATGAAATCTGCAGAAACAGATTAAGTAATGCAACATGTAATTAAAAAAGTCTGATATTCTACTCTTGACACACTACATGTTCTATTATGTTCAACTATGGATACTGAAACTCAGCCCTTCTCCAAACACTGAGAAGTGAATGATCCCATTTTATTTATTATTCTGATCAGACAAAGATCACATGTATCAGACTCCCCTGTTCGGTGTTAAATGCAGATTTGTCTTTTTATCAGCACGGTCTTGATCAAGTGCTTCTGTTTAGCATCAGTTATTCCATTAAAGCTGCTAACATGCAGTCAGAGCCAACAGATGTCAGAGGTTGAATACCCGCTATTATTGCTTTATTGGATTGGATTTGCAGCCAGCCCATTTTCAGCCCCTCTGAGACCTCCGGGGCAGTTGTCTAAGTGAGATGAAATTTAGTGTCTTATTTGATTGTGATTTATGCTGGCAGTCCACTCTCTCTCACACACTCACCCTCACTCCGTCTCTCTCTCTTTTCTTGTGTCTCTCTCGCTTGATCGAGATGTCACAGTGCCTCTCGGCAGTGTTTGAATGGTGGAGCGAGGAGGAATCCTTTCAGCCCGTGTTAGTGTTGAATCCTGAACAGGATAAAGAAACGGGCCTAAGGGTCCTTTCTTCTTGTCCTCATTTATCTAGTGCTCCACTGTTCAGTCTCTCCTCCACTGCCTGTAAAGACAAGAAAGGAGCACAAAACAGGCACAAATAAAGCATGATACATTTCAAAGCCCAGCCCCAGTGCTTCAAGAAGAACCACCCTGCTTCCTAAACACAAATTAAATGGATAGCTTACAGTCAGAGACCGGCTGTAGTTTCAGTTTCATGCCAACAGAGGGCAGTGTGATTAAACAGGAAACAAGAGGAGTCCTGCTGTGTACAAGAGTTTAAAAAAAGGCCAGAGCTTAAAGGACCAATCTATTTATTCATTGGATAAGTAAATGGAGGGGAACATAAACCACTACAGTTAAAAATTGGGTCCAAGGAAAACAAACATGAGAAGGAAATATGGGAGTTAGGATAAATAAATGAACTGAGCTTTCACAAGTGAAAACCACTAATCTTTGATTCTTGCCATTCGATTTAAAGTTCAATTTCAATCATAAAAAACAACAACAACAAAGCAACAAAACCTCACAGACCCATTTCTTCTTCATCTTATTATCCTGTTTATTATTTTAATGGCTCAGTTTTTCTTTTTTTCTTTTTTTTCTTTTAATTTCTGGGACAACCTGACTTCTATGTTTAGTTTCAACAGCTTAGTTTGTACTCCTCATGTTTTTCAATGTTTTTAATGATATTTTTTACCTGCCTTTGTTGTCTTTTGTGTATCTGTGTTTCGAAAGGTACTACTTGGCCAAAAGAGCACAAAATTAAATTTGACATCATTTTTCAATAGAGATTTTGTGAAAGAGAAATTAAAATTTCATCTTTGCTGATGACAAAAATTTGGAAAATCTTGAAGATATGATTTTAGCTCATCAAGTTTTTTTTCCTTGACTTAAATCTGAAACTATCCACTGCAGTGTGCAGAATTGTAATGGTATGTCCCTGAAGTATGGTCTAAGTCATTTTAGAGTACACTTTGTTCAAAACTTTATGCAACACACAGGCGGAGCTTCATCTCAATCTTTGCGTGTCGCCTGAACACATTTAAACCTTGGCACTCACATCAAAAAACAATTTCATCGGAAAAAACTCCACAGCTACGTTTCTTTCCAGGAAAATGTCAGTCAGGATAATTTACTGACCTTGCTTTCAGCTTTTTTCTGACCCACTTTGCCAACCACTTGTTAGCTCGGCTCGCTGCCATTTCCTGCCGGGCAGGTAACAGTCAGATTGTGTGAATGTGTGGGCAGTGAGCGTCTGCCTACAGGTTCATATGCTGGCTTAGTGAGAGATTCACTTCTAAGATGATTCCGTCTGAGGTTTATGTTGATGAAATGTATTTGTTCAGGTTAAAACAGAAAAAGGCTATTTAATGGAATATCACATTTTTTGAGTTTATCAGAATATAAATCTGTTGATTGTCTTTTCTGCAGGCCGTCGACGGGACTGCAGGATGCAGGCGGACTCTCTGGGTGATCTTTACCGGGCTCTGGAGCAGACCAGTCTGTCCACCTCAGCTGACCACCGGTCAGCCAGCCGCCTCGAATACAAACGCTCATTTGTCCGCAGAGTCAACGACCCCCTGCTCAATGACAAACTTCATCGCCTTCGGGTTCTCAATAGCTCACTCAAGGTTTGAAAATGTGTCTTTTACACATCAGAATCGCTTGGTTTAATGACATAATAACGTATACTATTTTTTTCCTCCGTGCAGAATGTCCCTCTTCAAGACACACACCGCTCTTTGGGTTATTTAGGGTGAAGATCAGTGTGTTGCTTCAACCTCAACATAATGCCTCTGCCTGTGCCTCACACAGTCGACGTCCCCTTTGTTGGAGATAAAAGGCACAAAAACCTTCTTTCCCCTGCTCGACTCTACAAATCCTTTTCTTTCTGCTCTCCCTCAGCCTCATGTACTGTGCAGGAGTATAAGGACTTATTCTCCCTCTGCACCCTAATCTATCTCTCTTTCTTTCCTTGTATAAAACATTAGGGCTGATACAGAAGGCAAAAAAAGGAGTTCTGGGTTGATCAAAAATCTCTCAGACTCACAGGGTTTAAGACAGGGTTTAAGCACTTTGCATTTGTTGTCCAATGCTATTTGGAGAGCTTTGTAAATCATCGCTCACATGCATGGCCATCTCCTCTCGCTTCTGTTTTGAACATTATGCTGGAGTTGTGTACAGCCGCTCAGTAAGCGGAAGCTCTTTTGGATGTACACAACATTTTGTTATGCATGTGTGTGTATGATTTGGGGGTGTGTTTGTTCCATGAGTGTACAGGATGTCAAGCATTTATATATAGATATTTAATATTACATTACTACAGTGTCCACACAATGTTTTGGGGTACTTATACAAATTGTAAATCAAGTGCTGTGCCTCAGTGATTGTGAATGTACATTGTACTTTTCCAGGACAGACGAGAGATGATGCAGAAAGCAAGCTATTCCTCAGACGGGAGCACAAAAATGGGATGCTTGGCAATAATGATAAACAGTACTGTAAATTAAAAAGGAATGATCAGAATAGATGTCTATTTTTGTATGCATGCCAGCTACTTAATCGTTTGTAAAGCAGTTTTGTATTTCTAAGTGTGTTGGTCTGGAGAATTCCTGTGTTGAACCATCTCCCCATCCCTACCACCGCTTTGTGTTTTAAAGGCTTATTTCACTATTTCACCTTGAAAATGTTGGCCACAAAGGATAAATATCTGTATTTATTAAGTGTTTAATGTGAAAGCATGCTTTATATGACTAAAACACATTGCCATGCCATTGGAAGTTGACTGACATTGCACAAGCGTGCCACATTGTAGCTCCATGACTTTTTTTTTTTCTAAATTAAATAAAGTATGGCATGGGCACATTGTTTAGAGTCATTGTTTATTGGTTTTTTTCCTCACAGTCAAATGAAGCATAGTGTTTTTAGAAAAGTACACCTGGAGCCGATCAGAGTTTGACTCAGAGAACAAAATGCAAATGTAATATAAGCGCCTCAGGCATTATTTTACTTTAACATGTGAAAACAAATGAATAAAAACAATCCAGAAGAGGATTAACACTTGAGAAGAGTGTTGTTTAAGTTCACACACAAATATCCCAAACAGTAGCAAGTTACAAATATTATGTACAATACATCTATCAGGACGGAAAAAGAAGGAAACATTTCCACCTCTTCAGGTTTAAAGGACTAATGTGTATAGAAATCTCTTCTAACTTTGCAAACCTCAGTCTAATGACAGAAAGTGCTGATTTGTTGCTTCGCCCCTAAGAGAACATGCAGTAAAATATTACAGAGATGTTATAAAGCTTTTATTTAAATCATAAGTAGCCTTTTTCAATCAAGTAGTTCGATTGAAACATGACACTTGGGGAATAAAACAAACACTTTCCCCATCACTTTTATTCTTATTAACTTCCGGAGAAGATACAGAACAAGTTTTGCACGTTTCTATCTATATTAGGAAAGATATACAAGCTTTCACATATTGCAAAAAACAGTAACATTTTCAACTCATCAGTGCCAACATTACGACTTAAAAGAATTCATACAAACTATATCCATCCCCAATCATCTTAATAAAACTGCAAACAATAAATCAGTAATTCTGAATCTGTGCCCACAGAAATAATATTAAATTTCACAAAAGCTGAAACGGTAATTTGCATTTAACGGCAGCAAACAAAATGATTATTTGCGTTATGCATTTGCAGGACATCGTGTTACAGACAGAGGTTAAGTGGAATATAAACGTGTAAACAGCCTCATTACAATTGGTGTAGAATTCTACACAGCATGACAAAAACTCAGCCCTTCTTGTTCTGTTTGCTCTGTGGATTAGTTTTGTTTGAGAAAATGAGAAAGCTAATGTTTCTGAGGATTCTGCATAGTGTGGGTTTCTATAGTTTTCTGCAGGCAGGATGCATTTTCAAAGCATGTCAGAAAGATCGCTCATCGCTACTGCACTCCTATCCTTTTATTTCTGCTGAAAAGCTTCAACAGATTTACTCGTATGTGTTTACTACTCAGTCCATACATGGCTGGATTAAGAATAGGTGGGAAAATCAAAAAATATATGGATAAAAACAGTTTCGTATGGTAAGACAGGAAACTGCTGTTGAATCGACTTAGTGCTATTTCAAAAAAGCACCCAATTGAGTAGTTAATTATTGATAGGAGATGAGGGGTGCAGGTCCGAAGGGCTTTGGACTTAGAACTACTGAATGATATTATACATATCCTCAGGATGTGTGCATATGAATAAAAAATCATAGCCATCTGAGGAACCGTATACAGAACTACAGATAACAGGCCGACTATATTGACAATAGATGTGTCAGTGCAGGCAAGTTTCACCAACAAGTAGTTCATGCAATAAACTTTTTCTATCCTTCTTCCACAAAACTTCAGCTGAAGACCGCAAATTAAAAAAACGAGAAAACCAAGAAACGGGCAAAGCCAGGTGAAAACAATCAGTTTAACAACTCTCTGTGGCATGATGGTATGGTAAAGCAGAGGATAACAAATAGCCATGTACCTGTCATAACTCATCACTGCAAGAATTGTAAATTCAGTGATGGCATATGTGTGCACAGCAAAGATCTGTGTCCGACAAAAGGGTAAAGATACCTCATAGGAGTGAGACAGCAGATTGCTGAGCATTGCTGGCAGTAAAGCTGTACTTCCATACAGTCCGTTCACAGCCAAGTTACACAGCAGTAAATACATCGGCTCATGCAAAGATTTGTCGAGATAAACGACTCCGATTAAAACAACATTTTCAAAGACAATGGTTAAATATATGATAAAGAAAATGCAAAAGTAAAGTGGCATGAGATTCTCCATTCCACTGTAAGCAGATAAATAAAAAGTTGTGACTTCAGAGAAATTATTCATGCTGACACAAATCAATCATAAAGCCTCCCTGTGTTCACAGTATAATGTCTCACTCTACAACGCAATTTGAAACCAAACAGATGTTTACCTTCATGAAGTCCCCTCTCATCCTGTACTGAACCATGCTCTTATACCTTCAACACAAGCTCCTCTCTGAAGTCAGGTCATGTGGTTACAGCCACATGACAAATCCCTGCTTCACCATGAGAATATGTATTTGTAAGCTTCTAAATTATAGATGAAAACAAATATTTTTTAATCGTTACTAACATTTTATAGTTAAAAACAACAGCAAAAAGATACTCTTCTCACAACTCTGCAATGTTCCTGAATAGTCTCATAGTTGAACTTGAGAAGCTTGTTTTTTTATTTACCAAATGATTAATGGCGGTAAAGCTGTTAGTTCACAAAACAAAACAAAAAAAGAAAAAAAGGGGAAAAATGACAAGTTCTCTTTTGAAGGAAGAAAAGTGGGACAGAAGAATTGTTGGATGAAAGTAAGGAAAAAATTAAGATATGAGGAAAGGGACAAATGAAGGTGGGGCAGGAGGAAGGACAAAAGTAAGGAAGAGAGTAAGGAAAATGGTAGTAAGGGAAAGGGAATAAAGGAAACAATGAAGGAAATAAAATGGGATGTGAGGGGAAAAAGGCTTTTTGCTTGTGGTGTTGTGTCACTGGAAAGTATATCCTCTTTTTTTAGTGCTTTACCGACTGTTTGTTGTCACCATATCTCCCTGAATTTAAGAGCCAAATAACTCTGAAAACAATTCAATATCACATTATCTTTGTAAATGAAACTGTATCTTTGATTATTCATCTTTTCTCCTGACTGAAATGCCACCAGAGGCCATCCTTGGGTAGAATGCCATGCTGATATTTCCAGCTTTCGGAGATAATCCTTTGTTTACAAATGTCATTCTGCTTGTGGTGTTGCTCTGTTTGAAGCAGAATTTGTTGCAACGCCACACCTGTGTTTTAAGTTTTATGTAATAAGTGGAATGAAAATTGCATGTTTAAAAAATGGGGGAAAAGGTGTAATAGGCATAAAATTGAACTGACAAGACCAGAAAAATATCTCATTTCAAGATATTGAAACCTGGCCCGAAATGCTATGATGATCAAAAGCATAATAGCTAATTGACCATCTGTGAAGGCTCCATTACTGCTGAAAGGTACA
This sequence comes from Labroides dimidiatus, assembly GCA_030710495.1. Lineage (NCBI taxonomy): Eukaryota > Metazoa > Chordata > Actinopteri > Labriformes > Labridae > Labroides > Labroides dimidiatus. The sequence goes on from CM061159.1 coordinate 14,984,885, forward strand.
TACAGGTTTTGGAGCACCAATGCTGCCATCTAAGCCAGGTCTTTTTCAGGGACGTCCCTGCTTATTTCAGCAAGACAATGACAAGACACATTTTGCACGTGTTACAACAGCGTGGCTTCGTAGTAAAAGAGTGCAGGTACTAGACTGGCCTGCCTGCAGTCCAGACCTGTCTCCCATTGAAAATATGTGACACATTATGAAGCACAAAAATCAACAACAAAGACCCTGGACTGTCGAGCAAGAATGGTAAAGAATTCCACCTCCAAAGCTTCAACAGTTAGTGTCCTCAGTTCACAAACACTTATTGAGTGTTGTTAAAAGGAAAGGTGATCTAACACATTAGTAAACATGACCCTGCCCCAGCTTTTTTGGAACATGTTACAGGCATCAAACAAATGAGTGAATATTTCCAAAAAACAAAAGAAAAAAAAACAATGAGGTTAATCAGTTTGAACAATAAATGTTTTGTCTTTGTAGTGTATTAAATTGAATTTAGGTTAAAAAAAAAGGGGGGGGGGGGGGGGGGGGGGGGGTTAACAAATCATTCTGTTTTGTTTTTATTTACATTTTACAGGCTGGGGCCAAGAGAAGTTACTGACATTCTGGACCAGGTTTGTCAGGTTTCTAAACATCACTTTTTCTTTACAGAGTTGATTAGATTAAGAGGCACTAGGTATATTTGGATATACTCACAAGTATTAGCTGACCCCCACTATTGGAGTTGTCACTGATGAAGGAGAGGGTCGTCTATCTGTGACTACAAGTGTCACACAGCATGTGACTGTCATTTTTTTACACTTATCATTGACCCGTGTTCACGTCGGAAAATTTTGAATTATGGATTAATCCAAAAGAATAAATCCAAAATCAGCCAAAGTCCCCTGAGTCTAGCTGGGGGAACTCAGTAGAATCATGGTGCTCTATGTTTAGCAAACAGATTTCCGACACAGCAGAGCCAGAGCAAACACAACCTTTGACACCAATGGACTCAGATTTGATGATGGGTGATACTTTCATCATATTGTATAGTTTATTCTTGTGGGATCAGCTCCTAGCGACCTGACTCCAGAGACGGTCATGACTGATGCCTATCAACCCTCTCACTTCCTCCCCACCCTTGCCTTGTCTTCTCCTTCTCTTGAGTGAACACCAACCTGCTGCTGTACGTAACATTACTTTCTTTATAAAACTTGGTGGGCATCCCCCACCATGTCGTATGCCCAACTCCATCAACCTCCAGGCAGCCTGAAGCTTAAAAATGTTCGATACCAACAACCTTCTGCAATCACAAACATAATAAGTTGCTGAAGGTTTTGAAGTTCTAGCATAATTGTTAGAGTCCCTCAGAAACCCTCCCTCATCTATCCTTTTCTGGTCTGATAGTTTGTTTATTAAGAACTTTGTCTTTATAACTTACATTTGACCAAAAATTAGACAAGGAGAGCAAAGTTTAGTTTGTCAGAACTACATTGGAAATAACTACTCTAGGGTAAAATATGGCAAGCTGCAATGAACTAGATCTGCCAAGCAGCCTTTGTTTTATAGCTCAGACTTTCCCAGATTCAAAACATTATGATGGTGTTTTTTTTCTGAGAGTTTTGGAACCAGTTCCATTCTGAACCTTGGTGCTTTCTAGCCAACCAGCCCGTGTTCATAACACTTTAAGCAGATCAAAATTAGGTTTAGTTACTGAAACAAGCACAGAGGCCTGCTGGTGGGAAAACCCTCTGACAAGTTATTTTTTCCCTCACAACCCTGGATGTACATGTCCAGCTGATTTGAAGAATCAGTTGTTTTTTTTTTGATTATGTCTTTTATTGCACCAAATTTAAAGCTATCCTGTCATTAAAAGCAATCTGAATGCAAATATTTCTTTAAAGGGCAAAAAAAAGCACACTTCAAACAAAATAGCAGCAGTCTGACCTTATAGAGAAGTTTGGTTTGTGTTCTTCTTATTAAGAGTGTAGTCACAAACTTGTAAATAAAAATTTGTCTGTAAGTGCTGAATCATGTTTATTTCATTATTTAGAGAAATGTGACAGAATTAATCTTTTTGTTAGTTGCAGATGTTTGCTGCTTCTATCGTTGAGAAGAAAGGATCCACTCCTCGCAGTGCATGAGTCTGTTTAATATTTTGGACCTTGACGTTTGATGGCAGGTGTTTTCACACTTTGGGTTTTATATAATGAAAGGTGCTGCGTATGGCACAGGTCATTACACAGGTCGTATGATTATTATGACTAAAGTGTGATTAGACAGTTAAAAAGTACAAAGCTTGACCTGAGGGCGGTACAAAGTTCTGTGTTGTAGGTGAGGTATTAATGTCAGGGGCAGTCAGCATGAGTCTGATGGTTCATATGATTATTGAACAAACTTAAAAAAATAGAAATATATTCACTATTGCAATGTACAGTAACAACATACACAGATGCATCATACAGAACAAATTCTACAAATTTAGAAGATAAGGGATGAAGTGACGAGTCCTTGTTTCCGAGTTAACTCTTTGAGCCTTTATTCTAATTAATCTCATTAAATGTTTAACAAGTTCAACAAGTTAATTCAAGTCAAAGTCCTCTGAGGCCGTTGTTACAATGGGAAATGCAAAGGATGGGTATAAGTTTGTGATGGTCTTGCGGACAGTGTACACAATGTTTTTTTTTTTTTTTTTTTACAGGTTTTTACCTTTACATCATCATTGAGCTAAAAACATGTTGTACTGTCACCTCCAGTCTTCACTTGCAGGTATCACACTCTGGAAAGGTTCCTCTGAACAGTTATCTATTGATATTTAAAGCCAAGCCACATCTGCAATGATAAACATAAAGCAACACTTTTGACATGATTCAGACATTTATGGTTAACACAGTCACTCTGACTAATATACAGATAACCTGTTTAGAAAAACAATTTTGTATTTACATGTTTGAAACTTTCATCTGAGAAGAAATTTCTAATATAGATATGAGATAAATAACATCACACTTCTAAGTGTATGATCTTAAATGTTTGAAAATGGAAATTTCCTCTGCACTTTAAATTAGAACTACAGCTTTGAAATAATAAAAGTATTATTTAAACTGTATTATAATCAGAATTGTGAGGGAAATGAGAGAAACTCATGGGGCATGTCAAAGTCACTACATGAAAAGCAGCGCAAAAGAAACATTTTTTTTTTATTCCATCAAATTGAATATAATAAGGATTAAATTCTAAATCAAAAAAGGGTCACCTCTGCTTTAGTGCTTTGTGAAGTAAGTCAGTCTACAACCAGTGCCTTTTATTTACTTTGTAGGCAGAATTTTACGACTAATAAACAGCTTTAGAATATGAACTCTTACCAAGTGAATCCCCAGTCCGTACAGGATTGGGTTGAAAACAGAAGGCATTATGATAAAATATAAAGAGAGGAAGATGCGTGCCTCGGCCGCTACATGACTCATGTTAAATCTACTTTGGAAAATTTCAAATAAGGCGCCAGTGGTGTAGTTTAATAAAGACAATATATGAGGGATACATGTTTTAAGGGCACTGCCTTGAGATTGTCTCAGTAGTTTCCGGCACACTCTTGCAATTTGTAAATAAGAGAAAACTATCATCCCTACCTGAGGCACCACCAAAATCAAGATTAGTATAAGCCCAACTTTGCTTATGTACGGCGCGGTATAACATGAATTTTTGACCAGTTCCATGTTCACGCAGTATAACTTTGGCACTGTTTTTCCACAGAGGCTGAGCATCAAGGTCAGAGAGTAAAAACACCCAAACACAATGAATGGGTATAAAGTCACTAATCCAACAAGCTTCCAAATCCTGGAATGAGACATGATGCTGTAGTAATGCAATGGATAACAGATAGCAACATATCTGTCGTATCCCATAACAGCTAGTATGCAGTACTCTGCAGCAGCGTATGTGTGTAGAAAGTAGACCTGAGCCTTACACCACTTCACACTCATTTCATGGGTGTCCGACATCAGCATAGCCATGACTGCAGGCAACAACGCAGTGCTGCCGTACATTTCATTCACGGACAGCACACATGTGAACACATTCATAGGTTGATGCAGTGCTTTGTTTCGGTGTATGACGGTAATAAGCAGTGAATTCAGCATGATAATGGTGAGATACAGCAGGAGGAACACAGCCAACATAACATGTTTGTAGTTTTCCATCACACTATATGCTGTCATCGTGAATGTCAGCACTGTTGTGTTTTCCATGTTTCCCTTCAACTCTGAAAAGAAAGAGAAGTTAATTGTAACAGTTTTAAGACAAGAGATGATTCAATACAAACAGGAAACTCATTTCTGATTACATTAAAAGTCACAATTAATTCTAACTGAACATTATAGTCTTATGAGGCATTTTGCTCTGAGTTGCAGGCGATTTTTGATCAACTATGAGCAAATGAAATCACAACATGGAGAGAGAGTTACCTGTTTTGTGCTCCTCTACATGCAGCAGAGTGTACCTCTTGGTCTTGGGTGGCCCTTTAAAGATACTTCTCAGTACTCTGATGATGTCACCGGAGGAGTTTCTAACTCTTGATCACAAGAGTTTCCAGAGGGCTCTGAAGGTTTACTTAACTGATTTTTGCCTTGCGTCATAAGAATATTACATTTATTATAAAAAAAGGATGTGAATAACAATTAAGAGAGTCATATTCCTCCTTAAACTTTTCTTGTTCCCATAACATCAGTATTTTGTAACCATGACTTCTTGATGAGGACATGATTGTTGTTCAGCCTTTAAGATTATAACAGGATTATAATGAAGGTAGACAAATTTTCTGATGCACAGCTCTTATTGGGAAACCTGCAGTAGCGGGAGCAGAGTTTTAGACCAGTTCCATGACAGTGGCTCTGGCCTCTTTTTTCAATGAAATATTCACCCAGTGTACTATAATGGCCTATCTAACATTTTTGTAATGCTAATAGAGAGAAATATTAAATCTCATATAGTTAAAATGCCAAAGAGAGGGTTAGAGAGTTTTATATGTTTGATATGTTTATATTTATTAAAGATCAAAAACATTGTTGCAACAGAATAAAATAGACTTGACATTTTAATAGTTACCACAAACTTTACAGAGAATAAATTTGCAGATGAGAGCTGAAAAAACTATGGGAAACATTAGATCGTGATGCAGACCAACTGTGAGTCAAACTGGGGATTCTGTAAGCTTTAGAGGCACACATTTTAGTCATATCTAAAATGGTATCAAATCATGGCTATTTTCTTAAACTTCTGTTCATTCATTTGTTTCTACTTTCTTCTGTACCAGTGTTTTCTCTCTTTTTTTTCATCAGTTTTACTTAAAAAGTATAATCTCAGGATCTCTTAGGTCTCTGGTAAAAATCACTGGGCTTCATAAGAGGAAATAATTATGGTCACCTCAGCTGCAGTTTAGAGTATCACGCACTGTCAGGGTTCTGGTCTTTACCAGACATTTTGAGACAGATTACAAACTGTTTTGATATTGTTGACACAACAAAGTGTGAAGCTCTGACTCACCATTGTGAGTTGGACTCTGAAGTAGGATGGCCTGCTTTGGTGACCTGGAGGCTCATACACTGGTACACCTGTATTTATTAGGCATTTCTTGGTCTGCTTACCCTCTATTCATGCGTTTTTTCATTCAGAAAAGTACCAGTGAAATTTGTGTTTTCACGACCTCTTTATGCTCTCTGTCCCAAACACTTGGACAGAAATTGCAAAAATGGTTTTGGGCTCTGCACCCTCAGCCCGGGATCTGTTGCAGAATTACTTAAAGCCCAAGGAGCTGGTGTCCTTCCCTGTTTTTAAATCTAAAATGAAAGACATGGGAGAAGACTGTAGGATGTTGATGTTTTAGCTTGGCTGTTTGAACAATTATTTCCCAGATATGACTCACTGTTGGTTGTATTTTAAATTCTTAATCTCAAAGGGACCAACCTGGTTAAAAGTTCAATAAAAATAATAAAAATGTTTACTTTGGGGACAAATGACAAACATAATATTATGTCAAGGTGAGTCTTTCTTACATTAGAACATTTCTTTTTCTTTCCTCTGTAGTCATTTCATGTTAACTGAGTTAGTGGGATGAAAAGCAACCATGCTACTGTTAGTGCTCAAATCTCACCTGGATGTATTTTTTCTGGCCTTAACGATTACTGAATAATCATTTCATACCTTTACTTTAAAATGTGTTTTTAGTGTCAACTGACTCTGTATTACTGACAAAACCCATGGTGATAAATCCACCTGCCAGCAGAGGTGTTGCAACATTTTCATGATGATGTAACTGGATAAACAGGTTGATTAGAGGTCATTAGTCCAGTCAGTGTTTCCATTTCTCTGGAAAGCAATTAGACACGGCTGTTATTCTACTGTCGAGACCACTTTGGCCAGCACCTTGAGAATAGAGAAAGAGGCAAACAGTAATGATTTCCCTTTGGACGACTCTGATGTAACACTGATGAGACTGACCTTTGAGTCGATGCAAATCTCTCAATAAAGTATTTTGATTTTTCTGTTTGCTACTGAATTCTTTAATACCAACCACCCTGTCACAATGTATGGATCATCCTTTTTGCTTCATTTTGTTAGATACAGAGTGAATGAGATCAGTTTAAATAGTATTGTACTTGAATGCATGAGTATCTGAATGGTAGAATAACTCAATGAACACTTGGAGAGAACTCCCAAAACTGTTACTGAATATGTGGGAGAAACTGCATCTTTAAATTATGCCATTCAAAACATAACTGTGCTTAACCCAGTTACTTTAAAGCTAGGATAGGATACCCAGTAGATATTTTTTTCTCAGCTTGGATGTAACGTTAAAGGATTTAAATTTAATAGACTTCATATCCCTTGTGTTAAAAAAAGTGAAAGTTGAAGGGTTAATATTGCACAAGTGTGCAGGACTGTTCATCCAGGTCAGAGGTGAGCGTGAAAGCCCTGACATGGTTGTCATTACGAGGAAAGAAACAGATACAGAGTTTAACAAGAAGGTGTGATGAGTGATAGCTGCTTGCTCGGCTGACGGTAAACACGCTCACATAAACATCCCCTGCAGAGCCTTTGATTTACTCCACAAAAACTTACCTTAACTCACCTACAGGCTTGTAACTGTAATCTCTGGCACTGCTTCACATTGTGAATTACCAACCTGAGCTTACCTTTGCAATAATTAAATTTTATTTTGTTTAACATGTGCACATCGGTCCAAAAAAAAGTGCAGATTCTGGTTTCTAAAGATGAGAAATTATACTTACTTTGGTGCATTTGTTTATCTCCCACCTCAATGTATAGCAACCACTAAGTGCACAAATGACAACCATGTGACAGTCACGTTACTCCAGAAGAAGGGATCAAAATGTATTTTTAAACAACGTTTGTTGGTTTAATATCATACATTTCCCCTCTAGGCAAAGTTTATATGCTGTATCTGAAATTTGAATGCTAATACTGATCACCAAAATCTCTTATTTCAAAAAATTAGATCTCCTTTACAGAGAAAATGCCTACACTAATGCTGAAGGTAGAGAAAGCTGGCCTCTGTCTGCAAATGTATACCAGCAATGAAGTTAAGGATGTGCATGTGCTTTAAATCCGCTGCCAAACGAGCTGTGTATTTGGCATGTCTGTTCCCTGAAAACACTTGGTCATGAGTTTGGCTCAATAATGTCAGTTTCTTAAATGTGATTAAGGAAGACATGTTCTCTTTGGGATGCATATAATGCCCTAATATAGAACCTAGTGACCAAGATGCTGTTTCTTATTATCCTCACTCCTCCCCCCTTAAAACAAAATACTTCCACACTCAGGAGTCTTCATTTCCAGCAACTGTGACAGACGCAAAAATGGCTTCTTTTCGCGTGGTTGTTTTGGCACTCTTGGTTGTTCTCCTGCTAAACAGTAAGTAGAATCTGCTTCCCAGAGTTTATTCATAATTGAATGGATTACTTCTAGTTAAAGGCTCTTAAACTGAATATAACTGCAATATGTCCTATGATTACAGCTGCGGAGAACCATGCAGCATCTTTTCCTTGGTCCTGCCCAAGTCTGAGTGGAGTGTGTAGAAAGGTTTGCCTCCCAACAGAAATGTTCTTCGGACCTCTGGGCTGTGGGAAAGGCTTCTTGTAAGTCTTTATTCTCAGGCATAGTGCATGAAGATACTGCATCTGTTTGCTTTTGAAATCTGATGCGTTATTTCTGGTTTATCTCCAGGTGCTGTGTATCCCATTTTCTATGAGCTGTTTAGAAGAACATGCCTGATTCATCTTATAGTCTTGAACCATGTGAGTCAGTTGAGGTTGAAGACTTCCAGGGCACCACAGAGGATGAGACGAACAGAAGTCCCTGCGTGGGAGATCTGACATTTTTCTCTGATGTCACTTTTTTTTTTTTTTTTTCTGATCTCAAGCAAACGAGACGACTAATGTGAAGTAATAAATAAGATTTAACCTTTCTGACTTGGATGATTGCAGAGTTCTTCTCTCTGGTTTAGACTCTTTTGTTATACCTTATGTTCAGCATGCTTACAGCTCCATCCTTGACTGGACTGGTATGTCTTAGTTGGCTTCAGAGTGAATGAAATGCATGCTTTTAAAGCTGGAATAATGAGAATTCAGGATGACTTATACAAAACAAACAAACAGACCAAAATACTCTACAAGATGGCATAGATAAACTCTAATCCTAAACTTAGACTGCTTTCAGTTCAACACACTTTATGTTTGATAATGAAATTCCAAAGTCTTCCACTGAACAAATTGAAGTTCTTAGTGCATTCAAACTTTTACATCCTGTTTCAGGAAAAGAAAAGATAAAATTATCAAACACACAAAATAGGGTCAACTTTAAAGTTAACTGACGTGGTTCCAACAAAGGTTTACTAAGTAGCATTTAATTTCTTATAATCTGACCAATGATAATAAGACAGTCTTGATATGTAACTTATTGTACATTATACTTCAAGAAACCAAAGAAAAAAAAGTAGGAAACAAAAACATGTGAATACCAATCAGTGAAATGTAGGAAATACTTGGACCACTGTTTCACACACTTTTCCAGCTGCATTTGCAAATCAGCGAACACAAAAGAGCAACCCTCCATGTGAGAAACTGAGTGTTACATCAGATGCTAAAATGCCTTTAGCTCGTGTCAAGAAAAGAGGTGCAGACAAGCCCTGAAGGAAGAACAAAAATAACTGAAAGTTTTAAAGTTGACTTTGTGTCCATGTTGGTGTTATATAACTATATGACTTCCCAAATAAAACATATTTGGATCCCAATGCATGCTCACAGTTAGCCTCATGGAGATCCTAAGGGTATCAAGAACACAACCTCAACTCATGGCATCATGACTATGAGATACAGTTTTTTTCTGTTTTCATTCTTGTATCAGAGGACTTTAAATCCTTGTTGTTATTGGACTTCTTATAAATGCTGCTATGCAGGATTTTGTGTGCTGTCTGAAAAACCTGACACTTCACAAAAAGTCGGTGTCAATATGATTTTAGCAGTCTACTACTATAAAAATTAAAATTAAACTCAACCAACTGACCCAAACATCAAGAACATTGATGTCTATGGCATACTGACTTGCTTAGTACAACAAAACCCATTTTAAGCTCAGAAATGAAAAAGATGAAATGGAAGGTAAATAATTTAATACTTGTCATGCTTTTGTTGTTACACCATTTGACAATTTAATGGGACTAATTATTTAATTGGTCAAAACTGGTAGAAATTTCATAAAATAGGGGAGAACGGGATTAGTTGTCACACGGGTTGGTTGTTACACTCCTTATATTTCGCCACCAGAGAGTGCTACCTCTCAAATGTGGTACAGAAATTTACCAAATTGGAATCAGAGCTCACCTACATAGTCTCTGGAGTTCAACAGTTAAATGTGAGGTGAGGACTCTTTGTGTTTTTTCATGTCAAATTGTAAAGATTCACCTCCTAAGTTTTTTTCTTCTTGCTTCTTACACAATGAGTTAAGTTTATGGTTAAAAAGTGTGAAGGGGAGTGCAGATGGCATCGTGGTTTAGGTCGTGCTCCATATGGTGAAAGGTTCAAGTCTGACTTGTGGCAACTTTCCCGCATGTCACTCCCCACTCTCACCCTGTTTCCTATTCTATTCACTGTCCTTTCTTTTCTCATTAAAACAAAAAAAAAGTTTGAAGCAAAGGCTACTGTATAGCTTGTTATTAGCTAGCTTACTAGTTGTTAGCCTTGATGCTAGAAAGAAATTCCATTTGAGGTTGGTCATCACATTCTTTGAGGGGGGGGGGGGGGGGGGGGGCGTTGGTTGTCACATATTTAAAAGTTTAATCATATTGACAAGATGACAAATACATAACTTATGCACCTTAACACAAAGTGAGTGAGGAACATGAACAGGAAACACTTTTAGACCAGACTCCTGTATATAATATATACATATGTATGTGACAACCAATCCCCCCAAAAATCAAGGCTAACAACCATATAACACAGTTAGTTAGCTAAAAACAATCTAATCTATAGCTTTCCCTTCACTCTTTCAAAGGGTAATAATTATGTTACAGACCCATTGTGTAAAAGCCAAGAAGAAAAACTGAGGAGCTGAATATTTACAATTTGACATAAAAACACAGAAAATCCTTTCACCTCAAGTTCAGCCATCTAACTCCAGAGAATTATATAGGTGAGCTCTGATGCCTATTCCCTAAATTTCAATAATAATAATAATAATAATAATAATAATAATAATAATAATAATAATAATAATAATAATAATAATAATAATAACATTTATTTATAAAGTGCTTTTCTAAACACTCAAAGACACTTTGCAGAGGATAAACCATAAACCACAATTTGAGAGACAGCGCCCTCTGATGGCCAGATATAATGAATGTGACAACCAATCTGTGTGACAACTAACCCTGTTCTTCCCTGCTATTGCACCAACAGAAATGCAAACTACACATCTAAAGAAACACCTTACAATCCAGAGCTTGCTTGTTCTATGTATTTATTTAATTAGAACAGTGCACATCAATCAACATTTTCGCAAATACATCAATTTAAATATGCGGTTATTAGCACAAAAGCTTAATTTTATCCATTGTCCCAAGGCAAGTAATTACAAGAAGAAGTAAAAACAGATAAAAAAGTAACAATGCATTTCACTGAGACATTACACAGAACACACACAGTTTTAACAAACAAGATGGACACAATTTGTACACCCCATATAACTCAAAAATAAAGTTATCTAACAGCAGAATACATCAAAACTCTCAGCAACGAGCCATGGAAGAAAAGACATACATTATGCATGATTACATGACCAGTTTGCTTTCAACCAGTGTTTAACATTCTTTTTAAATGTTAAACAGTTGTCGCTGTGTCTCATATGTGCTAGTAATTTGTTCCATGAATTTGCACCTCTGATAGGTGCCACCTTCTGACCAAACTGTTTTAAGCCTCTGTATGTTGTATTCTCCTCTTGTTTGTGCTCTGGTATTCATTCTGGTGCCCTATTTCTGAAGAATCATTAAACGGTGGGGGAGCAAGCCAATTTAAAACTTTAAAAACAAGACAGGCATCAGAATGCTTGATCACAGACAAAGTTTAAAATATTATATAAATGATGTTACAACAGTGGAAATGAAATGGTTTCCTGTCTAGAATTTTGACCACCTTTGTAAAGAGAGCTATGATGGGTTTTTATTGTACTTGCTGTTGTATGTGAGCAGGTTGTATTACAAAACTTGTATATATATTATATATATATTGTTGAGCAGCTTAACGTTGAGTTAAACAGAAGATGTGATGCTTTTTATAAGTCTTTGTCCTGTATATTTCTAGAAATTGTACATTCAGGCCAGGGGCCTCAGTAGGTCTCAGAGCTAAACTCCAAGCTTATCTGTATCCGTATTTTACAGTGTGAACAACAAAAATGAGAGGATGCAACACTGAGGTAATTCAGTGAGAGCTGATAACTATACTATACTAACTATATTGTTGTCCATGTCAAAGTAAAAAAAAAAAAACTTTAAGAGTCACCTAACATTTTATGGGTGTTACAGAAGATTTGTCCTATTTGGTGAGCCCCTGATTCTTTCTAAAAAAAGTTTAACCACAAGGTGAGCGAAGTGATGGAAAAAATAGAATTAGCCTTTAAAAGCAAAGTAAAATTACTTGACCTTTCTTTAGCTTTGCTGTGGGAGCACAAATTAAATGATCAGCCAAGAATCCAGGGTAAAAGAAGTCTTTCATTGATCCGCCTGAAACTTTTCTATCATCAGTTTTAATGAACCAAGCAAACTATAACGATTTGGTTGCCTGAATGATTTAGCTTCCTTTTCTGAAGTCTCTTTAGAAAATGTTCTTTTCAGTTCTCTCTGGAAAGCACTTTTATCTCTTGGTTGTAAGGCCAAATATGCATGTATAATATATTCTTGCAAAAGGAAAGCGTTTACATAGAGTTATACGGGGTATAACACTCTGACTCATCATGTATTACATAAAAATATAATTACCTCTGCTGGCATCATGGGGCCTTGCTGTGAGGGTTAGGTATTGCCATTTGCAGTAGTGAGTTACCTCCACAGGCTCCATGACTCATATTAAAGATAGAAGTGTGTTGTTGAATCAAAGTAAAAAATAAAACTGAGAAAAGACTGAGAATTACGTTTACAGCCTAAACATCAAGCTCCAGCTCCTTCTTATGATAATACATAGCTTTATTTTTTCCTTCAGAGCAGCTTGTCTCCATCTGATGGTAAGAGTAATAAAATGTTCCTGCACACTGGCGGTACAATGATCCTGACACCTGAGGGCAGTGTTGTGGCCTCTTAACTAAAGAACTGCGAGTTCTGTAGACAGCTACATGCCAGCAAAATGCAGGAAAACTGGTCTGCCTCCTTCTGCTGTAATGACATATATAATGAGATGTGGTTTTTCTTCATCCTACATAGTCCTCCCACTGATACTTTTTGTTCTGGCTTGGGAAGAAGAAATAATGCAAACAAAGCTGTATATGACTGATGTAGAGTACAGACACTTTTTATACATTAAAAAGAAACTGGAAAAAGGGAAGTGAAAATAATAACAGATGAAAAAAAAGTCATAGCGGTTTGGAATATCAAAACAAATACATGCTGAGTATGATGCTTACAAAAAAAAAATAAGAAGAAAATGCAAGAGGTGGCATGCTCAAGTCAAAATAAGTGGGGACCCCTCTGTTTTTTTTTAAACATTTTTTATTTATTTATTTATTTATTTTCTTGTACTGACCACCCTACACCCTTCATGGTGGATTTGAAAGGTTGGACAACTTTTATTTAAAAAACATAACTGCATATTATTGTGCCTCGCTCAGCTGGTAATGCAGTTGTTGTTTTTAAAATAAGAGCGAAGTCTTTGTCCCCAGTCTTAGTTAATGGCCTTAGTACAGCAAGCAAACTGATTGTTTTTTTTATTTTTTCCTCACATTCTGTTATTTCCATTAAGTGTCCAGTATTGAAACTGGAAGTTTGTCCTTCCGGCCGCTAGTGGCGCTGTGGGTCATTACCTAAGTGAGTCATTCTGCCATCACTCTGGTCACAACACAAGGAGGAGCCAAGGAGCAAGCAAAAGCAATAACAAACAAACCGACCTAGCAGCAAGCTAACGCAACACTGAGAACTGACTACATTGACATAGTGTCTCATTTTTCAACTTCACTGCGGCGGAAAAACCTGCCAGTGATTTCTACTCCCTGTTGGCCGTGTGAGATACGATGGTCACAGCCAGCAAAGAGGACAAATTGTAATCCGTAACGTTACTGGTATGTATCATCTGCTAACACTTAGCTATACATTAGCTTACGCTAATCCTTCCTGCATTTATTGTTCTTGCGCAATTGAAGGGATTATTTGGGAATGTAATTATTTAAGGGTTCTAAGAAAATGACTTTATCATCCCAAATCGATGACATGTTGACATGTGAAAAACTCAAGTGGCAAAATAACTTCATCTAACACCCTTACGGTGCCACATTAAGAGGGCGTACAGTATGTAGCTCACTACATAGGAAAACTGGTTTTCTTGTCAGCTTTTGATATCTTTTTTTTTTTTTCATCATTAATGTCTCCTTATACTGAAAAACAAAGTTGGTTAATTGATATCTGGCTTGAATAAAATGCTAATGCCAGCCGAGTGGGTCAGACTTCAGTAACGCAACAAATTAATCGCCTTCCTGGGGTACAATACTTTTTTCAGAACGTGATGAGGAGGGCAGGATACATGTTGAACAGGTTTAGCATTGCGACAGGAACAACAAAACAGATTAATCGTTCACCAAATGCCTACTAGCAACCAGCTGCTATAAACGTGGATTTCTGATTGTTTTGATGTTTGTGTAAACAACAAGTGGATGAACATGTGGGTTAATTAGGTGGGTTAACCATAAAGTAAAATGTGGCCTAGATACAGTCCTCTGAGCACGTGAGCGCGTGCTCTTATTTTCGGTGTTGGCCCACTAAATGAAATACGCTGAGATCTCTTCTTATTTTACCCTTGATTTAGTGTGTTTAACAAAATGTACCCAAACAATTCACATTGACCGAATTGCAGTACCAGCCTTGTAACGTATTATATTATATTAAGTATGCACATTTTTGGTTATATAAGGATCATTTATGGTTTGTGAAGAAACGACCATTCAGAAAAGCTTTTGATACGAATAGACAATATGTACTTTGCCTGGTTTCATCTGCAAACTCATCAAGCTGATAACAAACACAGGACATCTTTTAAGTTATGCATTAGTGTGAAGGGTGAAAAAAAAATAGTGAAGTGAATCTGAACACCCCTTCAGATGTAAGGCCAACAAACATGATATATTAAGCTAAATTCACTTTGTATGACATGATAGTATCAGACTGTGTTTTGTGTAACGTGATGAATATTCAGTGATTGGACAAATGATTCTTAACTCTGATTTGTCTGCCCACAGTATACTGTTCTCTTGATTTGGTATACCTAAACTTAACATTAATTAATGAAAGGTAGAGTAAGAATAATGATCACTGCTTAAGAATGAACAAATAATGGAAACCAAAATATTAATTTTAGATGTTTCGAGAGTGAACTGCAACATGTTACTGAGAGAGAAAAAATGATTATCAGGAAATCTTTTGTACCCTTGTAACCGGTTGTAAATATCTCAAGTAGGGGTCTGGATTTACAATATTAAAAAAAAAAAAAAAAACTTTAAAAGAATCATTATATCATAATATATTGCAGTTGTTTTTGTCAGTGCTAATGTAGTGTGAGGAAGTCTTTGTATTCTCGCAGAATCTGAATCTTTCTGCTTCTTTCTGCTCTGCTTTTCAAAAACCTTTGAGTGCATGTTAATTTGTGTTGAAGAACCAGTTTTACTGTTACTTGTTAGCATCTTCATTTGCATATTTGCACAGTTTGACACCTGAATGGCCTATTTGAAGGCTAATGCCGTACTGTAATCAAAGTCAGATCAGCTTTAGACTGAGACCAGATGCATTTTTATGGTCCTTTTATTCTTCACTCTTTAATATAATCTGCGCCTGTCACATCTCTTTCACAGTTTGTGACTGTAAGTGGCCAAGAATGGTTCAGTCTGGTGTGTGGTGCGTGGGAGCTCGATGGAGTGTCGTTGCTGTAGTCCTCTGCAGCACACTTGTTCCCTCACCAACACATGCCTATATCTATGCTGTAAGTTATCACAGATATGTATCAGATACATTGACAGGTTTTTGATATTAATGCATTCATTAGAAACTCATACTTCTTGTACAATTTTGGTTTCATTTTTCATTCTTGTTTTGACAGCATTATAGCAATATGACATCCATGTTGTTTGAGGACCTGCCTGCCTTCTTTGGACCCCGACTTCCCAAAGATGGATTAATGGTGAGAGAAGAATGTCCAGTAAACGGATGTAAATTATTTTTGTCATAAGCCTTTTAAAATAACAGTTTTTCTCTTTGTATGAAAGGGGATTCTCGTGGTTTCCAACCCACTCAATGGCTGCGCAATAATAGACCCTCCTCCTCCACTCCCACCATCTCATGATGCCAACACCACCAAATTCATCGTTCTCATCAGACGCTTTGATTGCAACTTTGACATAAAGGTCAGTGAGGTTTGTTTAAACTGTTTAGCTCAACACCTTTGAGGTAAACTGGTCTAATATGAGGAACTTGTTTTGTAGGTTTTGCATGCCCAGCAAGCTGGGTACAGTGCTGCAATAATTCACAATATGTATTCGGACACTCTGCTCAATATGAACTTCAGCAATGGTAATTCAGTATTTTTTTTAAATGGTACAGTACCATAAACTTTACACATTTACACTATTTGAAGTAATCATCCTGCATTAATGTTATTGTTGTTTTTATTTCAGATACAATTGCAGATGAGATTGAGATCCCCTCCGTGTTCACCAGCTACTACGCCTCCCAGATTCTCAGGAATTTCATAATTCCAGAGCAAGGGTGAACATAAATCTTTCAATCTTTGATGTTTGAAAGTGTAAGTGTGTAATACTTTGTTTATATCTAATGCCTCATTTCTTCTGTTTTCCTGTAGGGCTTATGTGATCCTCAAGCCAGAGTTTGCATTTCCACTCTCATACTACCTTATTCCCTTCACTGGAGTCATCGGCATGATCATCCTTGTTATGTGTATTGTCTTGGTAAGTTCTGAGTGTGATGTGAGTTGTGTCAGGAGAACAGCAAATTTAGGCTAGAAGCCAATTGGAAAGCCCAGGCTAAAGCCCTTGAACGTGCTGGGCCTCACCAAAAGTGCAGATCCAGTACAAAACAGAGTTTATAGGGAAAAAAGCACTGATGTCATAAGGTGCTTTTCCTATCAGAAGTTCCAGGAATTTTATGCTCCAGGTACTACTTTTCATGGAACTGGATGACGATTTCCTAGAATAAACTCTATCAGCCATTACTTTGCACATTACTTTGGACTTAAGTAATGCCAAATGCATGCATGCGCTGAGTGCAGACAGGTAAACTTGTCAACAAGCTTTCAAATCAGGTCAGCAGGTCTGAAAGTGAGGATTGATATCGAGGCTTATAACAATCCTTCACTGGTGGAAGATGCATGCATTTCGTCTCTGAATTGCATTTCATTTATCCTGTGCAACAAATACACAAATGTGTATCCAAATCAGACAGCTCCCCATCTTTTCCTTTTGAAGTTTTTAGATTTTAAAAAGAAACAATTTCCTCTTGAAGTTCCAAAAAATCATTAAGTGGAAGATGTTTTCCCCGCTTAGATGTCCAATTTATTTAGAAGGCTCATCTGTTAGAAAGGGAAATATAATTTATGTAGCTTCTTAGTTGCTCCCATGATGACAACAAACTAACCCATCATTGCTGGTTGGTACTTTTAATGCAAGAACAAACATTTTCCTCTCCTTCTGCGCAGATTATACGATGTGTGCAATACAGAAAACGTCTGAGGAAAAATCGTTTGTCCAAAGAACAGCTGAGGCGCATCCCAACCCACAAGTTCCGTAAAGGTAACAAGATGTTATTGCTACCTTGATATGAAGAATTATTCAACCTTTTTCAAGGATCTTCTGACATTTTACTCATCTGTGGAGTAGAAAAAAAGCTTAGATCTCAGAATAAATCGTATTTATCTAAAATGTTTACACTTTCTTGTTTCAGGAGATGACTATGATGTGTGTGCCATCTGTCTGGATGAGTATGAAGAGGGAGACAAGCTGCGAGTTTTACCTTGCTCTCATGGTAAATCATAAACCTTCTTCTCACGTTAGAACAATTTTTATGTTTTGGTACTTTGACAAAGATCCTCTATTGAACAGAGTTCAACTTTAAAATGTGGATTATTTGAATGTACCATTTTCTTTAAATTCAGCTTCTTCATCATAAGCTACAAATAATCAAAGTGTTCATAAGGAAACGTTAACTTTTGTATATCAGACTTTCTAATTGTTCTTTTTCTTTCTTATGAAGTTAGTGAAGAGATCAAAAGACGCTAATTTCTTCAACCTGTTTTTCAGCCTATCACTGCAAGTGTGTGGACCCGTGGCTCACACAGACCAAGAAGACCTGCCCGGTGTGCAAACAACGTGTCACTCGAAACAAAACAGAGCAATCCGAGTCAGAGTCCGAGGAGGAAAGTGGAGGACGTGGAGAGGAAGAAGGGACAGAGGGCGAGGGAGACTCTGAACGCACTCCTCTGCTTCGGCCATCCAACCCTGGGTCTCCCTCTGGGAGCCCAGGGGTCTATTCAGCCACCACCACCACCACTACTGCCCAGTGCCTCACCTCGCCCGTCCGCTGCGACTCTCCCCTCCTGGATTACGAAGGCTACCACTCTCCGCTAGAGGACACAGACTCAGACAGCGACAGCACCGGAGAGTACAGGAACCACACCGACGACGACACCGCACAGCTGATTGGTAGGGATAGAGTGGATGTCTGACAGCTGAACGTAGCTGCAGTAAGATTACATAGAATAACCTTAAAAGGGTGTTCATGTCCTGCTTTTCACACTACACGTTTGTGGGTGGCTCGACATTTAATGTAACAGAATCTTTTGACGAGTAACCGGAGAAGGTTTCCTTGATAGTGTCAAAGCACATGCAGCACTTACGCGAATCAGTTTAACTAAAACTAAAAAAATGGGGCAACAAGCCAAGTTTTTACAGAAATTCCCCTCTGTTTGTCTTCAGAGCTCCTTTTGAATGCTTGTTTTCATTCATAACTTTGCCACATTGTGTGACCTAACCACTAGTGCTGCACAGAAAAAAGGCCACACAAGTTTTTTTTGTAATCTGATGTGCTGTAAGAAAAGAAAGATACTGTAATTGCTAAATGAATTCTGCACTTGAAGCGCAATTTTAGGCTGTCTTTGTAAGGTTTGAGTTCAAGTTTGCAGACTGTCTTGTTTTAAACACATCAGCTAATAGTCTTTTTTTCACAGATTTCCCTGACAGGTGTGGAAGTGGAGGGAAGTGTTTGTCTTTTATTATTATTTTTCTGATCTCTTTAACTTGCAGTTTTAAAACTATTTTTTCCATCTTTTTGAACATTAATACTCATCTTAAACTCCACTACACTCTAACTACACACTATAACAGAAAACTACAAAGATGTACCTTTCTGCTGCTTTTACATTTTTTTTATAAATAATGTTATGTGGTCAGTTGAGGAAGATACTTTTTAGCTTTATCAAGTTTGTTAAGTTGAGCAAACTCAGGTTTATAGCAGCAAATTAAAGGTCAGTGTGTATTGTAAATGCACAACATAGAGCTGACGTGGATTTGGTCTTATAGATTGTTTGAAGTGTTTTGTTTCTTCTTTGAATCCGTTAAATATAGATTCATGAATATGAACTTTGGACCCCAGAGGATCTTTTTGTTTTTTTAGCTGAGGAGAGCATTATTGCCTTACATTTCCTTGGTGTACATTATGTTAAATTAAATGTTTGGAAACTGAAGGGACAGGATTCACACTCCTCTGTTTTCCTCTTGTTTTAGCCGTATTTAATACTGCTTTCAGCTTGTTTCCTTGTCTGAACTTTTGCTCCACATTTTTTTTAGAAAGGAAAAAAAAAAGAAAGAAGGAAATAGAGCGCACGTGTTTCCCTGTGTGCAGGGCTCAGAATGAGACAACATAAACTGTTTGATTTGCACCTGGAAATCTGGATAAGCTCATTGGCCGTCAAACCATGTAGGGCTTGTTTCTGTGCTTTATACAGTGACCTGTGCCGGGTACAAACTGTCGATTCACACAAAGTGCAGGACAAATAGACAAGTGTAAAAGTTGTTTCAGCCAAACTGTTTCACAGTGTTTACTTTAATCTCAGACCAGAAACTCTTAACTGGATTTTTTTGTTTGTTTTTTATGTAACTGGGTGTCAAGTTTTTCTTTAAGATTAGTCATGTATGATAAAAATGAGCACTGCAGGTGTTTTAAGAACTGTTTTTATCAATGATAATAATTAAAAAAAAAAAAAAAAACAAGTTTATCACCCCTACACATCTTTACATCACATCAAAAAGAGAAAACAAGTAACAACAGAACAAACACTTTACACAGTGCATACGTGTGGAGATTTGATAAATTGTATTTTGGAGTTAAATTTGGGAATCAGCATAAAATCAGAACATTCCATCTTTATATCGTACTGATGATTGATTAAAAAAAACACTCAATGCTACTAAGTTCTCACTGGGGCTTGATGGCAATAGTCTTTATTGTAAAATAGAACTGCTGTTTCCTTTGTCACAGCGCGCTTCAAGTGTCTTTTGTACTGTACCTTTTCTGGTTTGCTCTCTGTCTCAGTTTCAGAGACTGTTACCTGAAACGATGGAAAACTATTCCACCCATTTACCTGATTTCTCCTTTCTTCTGTTAGAACGTGCCTAGTTTATTACATTTAAATAACAAATGTACAGTGTCGAGTATGATTTTCATGTATAAAGGCAGTTTTAAGAATCTTTAGGAAGTCTATACACAGTCGGTGGAAAAGCCACATTTAATGTGTGATTTGTGGGACATTAAATTGATCTTGAAAAGGAAATTTTGTTCTTGTTTATTATTTTGGTTTAAGCAAAAAAATGAATAAACAATGTTTTCCAACACTACTCATAGTTGGTTGTGGTTGGAAAAAAAGACTTCTCAATGTGAATATCATGTGTTAAAGCTTTTAAAATATTTGTAAATATGTCTGTCTATCTTTTCATATATATATATATATATATATATATATATATATATATATATATATATATATATATATATATATATATATATATATATATATATATGTATATATATATACACACACACACACATATATGTATAGATATAAATAGATATAGATATGCAAATAGATGTAATAGTTGTAATTGTCAAACTTTGTCATCAGCAAGGGTCACCCAAAAAATGCTTTTGTATTTTATTCCTAGTTTATAATCCTATTCATAGCGTCTCATTAGCTGATTAGCCCATTAAACAGAGAAACCCAGCTGTTGTATTCAGGTTCTGCTACTCCTAATGAACACTCTGTTTCAAAGAAAGACTAAATGCCAGTTCATATAATAATCCTTTTTTCATAATGTGTTTTATGTTATTTCTGTTTTTAAATCAAACACCGTCCCATAGACATACTAGTAGAAATATATTTCTTTGTTCTGATAGGTGTTATTTTAATCTATTATAAAAGGGCTTATAATTTGAATACATTTGACTTTTCACATCATTGTAGCATACTGCACCTGTGAGAGGTTAGTTGTGTTGGTTGTCCAGTGATTCATCAAGACTTCCTGGATTTAATGAACATTTCCCTCTTAATCCCTTCACATCTCTGCACACACATCATTCCATGTGCATGTAATAACACCACCTGCTGCTGGCGAGAAAAGACGATTCATAATGAAGCTGAATGACCCTTTTAAATCTCTGGACTGAGCTGTGCCTCAGGGTGCCATTTACAGGTGAAGGCCTGTGGGGTTCTTTGACTTCTTTCAATGCAAACCATGAAACAAATACTCTGTAAAGACACGAGCTCTGAGTTTGTAAGTCGTGACATGACAGCATGTATAAATCTTTGAAGCAAAGGGTCTACATAAGTGAGCTCAGTAAGCAGATGGTGTTCTGTGTTCAGGATTCAGACTTTCTCTGGATTTTCTGTACTCGGTGCAGTTGAGAGATGTCTGCAACACTGCAGAGGCACACGTCTGTGCTCAGATCATCTTTCTTGCTGTTCTTCGTTGTCTCATTTTTTGTTCGGCTGCATTCCAGTGCAACTCCACTAGACTACGAGAAGGTGAGCTCCAAATCCACCATCTTTATTATTCAGATTTAAATACTTAGTTCAGAAGTGAGTCTACAAATCATCAAACTGAACGGTATTAAAACTACAAATGTAATAAAAGTTTTTTTCATTTTTACATCAACCTGTGAAGTATATCCACTTTTTAGGTTTACCTAAAGAATAACAGCCATTTACATGATTGTAGGATTTTTTGGACAGCTCCTTTCCAAGGCACTTCCTTTCTGATGGACCCGCAGGAGACCAACCCTTCTCTCAGGAGCTGGAATCTGCATTTATCCTGGAGGATGAATCACAGTCTACTCAACTGTGGCCACGTGTCGTGCAGGATTATATGAGGCAGCAGTTACGTTACAAAGGGAGGACAAAAAAAAGCACAAAAAAGACCAGATTCAGCCGTTTACTGGATAAAAAGAGGTGAAACAATGTGGTTTGAGAGTTTCTTCTATTAAATTATTACATTAAGCACTACATTTCAGTGTGACTTTTGTTTGTGCTCTTTGACCACACATGCATGGCGCAAGTCAGTTTAAAAAAAAAAAAATACAACAACACTTGAACAGCTGTTTGGTGCAAACTGTAATTGTGTGCTGTGAGCACAGCCTAAAGTTCAAATAGAGGGTTTGAGTTTCAGTTTGGTTACAGAGATTTTTTATCAAATCAATTCGTTTTTTTAACACTCAAAAATAGTAACCCAAAACACAACTTGGAGTCTACCTGTTTGAATAAACTCTAGAAATTTAAGTCTTTCACTCATTTTTTGCTCAACTCTATATTTTTTCACTTCCAAGATTTACTGTGTTTCTTTGGAAGTTTACCTCAGAAAATAAAAGATCAATGACATGCTGTGTCTTGATTTTAATATAACAGCATACATTTTAAAAACATTATACTTTGTCACTAAAAATAATAAATATAAATGGTGTTTAGGTGCAACAAAATAAAAAAAAAGTTTAAAGTGTGTTTGCATTTCATTTATTAGGGTATTTTTCTATATGTTTGAGGTAATTTGGGACACTATTTAAATTGAAATATAATGAACCTTAACACTAATTTATTCATATAGCCTTTAGAGACATCTGACATCTTGGTCAGCACTGATTCTCATAGATCCAGACAAATATCAGCTTTGAAGAAGATATCATAAAGTCTTTTCTCTCATGTTTAGACCTTACACATTGTTCAAACTAACCCTCATCATATTTCTGTTTGACTTGACTATTTATTCAGTTATTAGTATACAGTTATTAAATGCAAACAAGAAAGTGTAACTAAAACAGGGCCTGTATGTTAAACAAGAGATTGCAGAGCAATGTAAAAATAATGAGTGTTGGACTCTGTGCATGTTTTGCCCTCATGCCTCTTGTTTCATTTGTCTAATTTATGGTTTAGCCTTTGTTCAATCAGTTTAATCTCAGTGCAAAGAAGGGTGGAAAATCAGGTGGAAAGTCTTGGGGTGAAAAATTACAAGCTGAATGCAGAAAAAAAAATGAAAAGACACCTTTTTTTTCTTTGTAGCAGTGTAGGATTCAAGGCAAAGGTCCACAGTCATGTCCTGCATTCCAAGATATCCAACCTGCTGTCCCAAATTACTAAACGAGTCAGGAAATAATAATTATGTCATCTACATGAAAAGGTTAAGCCATGCCTTTTAAAAATATCAAAACACAACAATTTCTTTCTTAATATAAATAAAGTAGATACCTTGAGGTATTTAGAAATGTATAATGCTGACTCTGAGCTATGTTTAGTAGTTCATGCCAAGAATATAATCACAAGGTGTAATTACACAAACTGTCCCGATATACTCGAATCCACCCCACTGAGTCTGTCTTACTTCTTTGACTGGCAGACATGACGCCACGTCTGGTGTTTGTTTGCACCATAGATAGATAGCGTATATATTCAGTCTATGGTTTTCACTGGATAGGAGAGGTACGTGTTGAATCCCCACTCCTCGCCACTTGGCGGCGGCAGTGTGACATCATGTTGTGTAATACAACATCAAGAAGAAGAGCAGACAGCGGAAGAGGTAAGGAGAAAACATCGAGAAAGATAAATATCTGAGGTATTTACACGATAATACGACAACACTTATCTTCAGGTTCAAAGGGAGGTTATCATTCTCCATATCAGAAACGAGTTGTGTCTCAAGAGACTAAAAGAAACATTAAATTTGAGGTTAGCTGCAGCATATTAGCTTAGTTAGCTCGCTAGCAACCTCGCGGGTGTAGCCAACTCTTACAGAAACAACAAACTTAGTTTTACGACACAAGTTGTCACAGATGTTATTTGCTGTGGTAGAAAAGGTTTTCACAGTTGCACATGAAATTGCCTGTATCTCTTTCTTACGTTGTTTTCGTGGGATACTTAGCTTTACTGACTTTTTTGATATGCTACCTTAGCAGGATATCACCTCCTCTGTATTGTTCTCATGGGTGACTTGCTTTATTTTAGGTTTAGCAACATTTCCCTCTTTTATATCTTGAATAGGGTGTAAAAGCTTATAAAACAAAGTGCACGCCATAATGACTCGACCTGTAGTTTTGCGCTCGAAACTAGGCCATCTTAATTCCACCACACCAACACACACTGATTTCCGTTTGCTTTTCTCTGATTGTACAGATGGGGGACAGTGATGATGAGTACGATCGTAGGAGAAGGGACAAGTTCAGACGGGAGAGAAGTGACTACGACCGATCAAGAGAGAGAGAGGACAGACGCAGAGATGACTGGAACGACAGGTGAGAAATAAAGACAGCTGCTGTGAAGCTTAGAGAGCTACAACTGCAGAGGCAGGATATAAATCTAGCAAACCTGTATTCTTAAAATTATATGGTGGCTCTAAACAATACTGAAGGTGGATGCACATATATATACAGCCGAATTTACCTTGTTTTGGTTTGTGTTCTCAAATTTCCAAGGGAGTGGGACAGGGGTAGAGAACGTCGTAGTCGTGGAGAGTATCGGGATTATGACAGAGGTCGTCGAGAGAGATTCTCTCCACCCAGACATGATATGAGTCCGCAACAGAAACGCATGAGAAGAGACTGGTGAGTGAATAAGTGTAAGACTGCAACTAACAATTATTTTCATAATTTGGTCCATAAAGTGGCAGAAAATGTTGAAAAATGTCACTTGTTTCTTGGAGTCCAAGATGACCTCATCATATGTCTTGTTTGCAAACCAAAGATATTCTGGACTGTTGTAGAGAAGCAAAGAAATCAGAAAAGCTGAAATTAGAGAATTTGGACTTACCTAAATTGATAAATCGATTATTCAATCCATTGTTGCAGCTCTAGATCAGTAGCACTAACACAGTACAGTTTGTTGAAGTAGTTGCTTCATATCCTTCATCTGTTTGTGGCAGGGATGATCATGGTGGAGACCCTTATCGTGGAGGATATGACTTAGGATATGGTGGTGGAGGAGGACCAAGTTATGGTCCACCACAACACTGGGGCCATCCTGACATGCACCTAATGCAGCCTCATCATGGTATCCCCATTCAGGCAAGGTAAGAGCTGTTATCAGAGTCGAGTGAGTGCGTTTGTGGTTTAAAAACACATTTGAAATGATTTAAATTTAACTCTTTGTTTGATAAATCATCTATACAGAAGTAATACAAAGCACATTTTATCAGTTTGTCTTCTGTTGCCACGTCACACACTGAATTCACTGAAACTTCAACGTTCTTTCTAACTTTTCCACTAGGCTGGGTAACATCCACGACATGGATTTAGGTCCTCCTCCCCCCATAATGAAAAGCTTTAAGGAGTTCCTGCTGTCCCTGGATGATTCTGTGGACGAGACGGAGGCAGTCAAACGCTACAATGAGTACAAGATTGACTTCCGCCGACAGCAGATGCAGGACTTCTTTTTGGCTCATAAAGATGAGGAGTGGTACGAACTCAGTTGCTTTACCTTCTGACAGATTATTCTGAACATTTCTTCTCTGCTTCTTAGTTGCTCTTGAGTCTAGTTTTTTATTTAACAGTAAAAGAATCTGTTGTTTATAATCCCCAGTTCTGCATGGTGCCTCTCCTTTGACTTAGATGCTGTCATTTTTATATTTTCATCTGATATAATTGCTTTTTCCTCAAGTACCAAGCTTATAGTTTGAGCCTGGTCCCATGGTGGGTGTCTAGTGGAAAGAAATGTTACTTGACTTATGAAAAAAACAACAACTATAAAATTAAAATAATTCTGTTAAAATAAATTGTTCTTTTCAGCATTTAATCAAGTTTTACAAGACCCACTTGCACTTTGTTTTGGGACCAGGCCTACCCATAATTTCCTCATTACTTTTTGTCACAATACTTACATTTGATCATCGATGAAAATCAACCCAAGTCAAAGCACCTTTTACTCTTTGGTTCAACTACGAATGTGTGACTAGAGACAGAAGGTTCCATTTGTCTTTAACACATTCCTGACTAAGTGTCTGAAAAACACAACACTCTACTCTAACATCTGTGAGGTAAATTTGTAAAAAGAAAATGTTTCTAAATTCTGATGGAGTAATTTGGTCTAGTTACTTACAGCTCTGATTGAAGAGATGTTCCTTTTATTTGGGTTGATTTTCTCCTTCTTGTTTTACCCGTTCTAAAATGCAAAGTTTTATAACGCCTGTTAATGCTTATTGCACTTATTCCACAGGTATCATGCAATGTTTTTTGCTTGATATAACCAATTTCCCCCCTTCATTCCCACTACTGCAAGGAGAAAAAAGTGGAGCGCGTCAGCAAGAATCGGTCTTAGACAGCAAGGGCATGCACTGCGCACAATGCAGTTGCTCTTAGACACACAGTATCAGGGATTTTAGATAGACAGTCAACTAAACTTCTGCGCCTGGAGTTTTTTTTTTCTTGTTTTATACTTTTTCTACGCTATTTTCTTTTTATTTGGATCAAATCGAATCCCAAACCGAATTTGTGTGTACAGACACCATTGGGGTGAAGTGGAGCGCACTTTCACAGAAGAGACCCTCTCTCTGTATTTATTTGTTAATAAACTGGCAGAACGAAAGGTAACTGTAGTCCACTCAATGATCAACATTTCTAATGTGAAATCTTGATATGTGAATGCTTAGATGATAATCTCTCTGTTGTGTTTCTCTCTGATTTTTGGGGAATTGATTTCTTACATTACAGTGATGGGCACCAAAAGTCAAACATCACATACACTAAAAGACCAACAAAAGGGCTCGGTAGAATTAAACACTAAGATCATTTCTTGTATCACAGCACTTTGTTCAGCTACACTGTTTCATAATTAAATCTGGGATTTTTTAAAACTTTCCCTACAAATAACTAAACCACATGGATTCATATTTTTGGGTGTATAAAGGAATTTTAATTTTCTAATGTGTCATATTTCTCGGTGCCAGTTTGACACCACACTTGCATCATTGACACATAACATGTATTTGTTGTCTAACTTTTACATCCCGTTCATCCCAACCCCCCCTCATTCCCTCCCCACTCTATTGTGGACCCTAACCGGGCACAGGTTCAGGTCCAAGTATCACCCGGATGAGTCCAGCAGACTGAAGGCAGAGGCTCAGAGCGCCCTGCACAACCGTCTCAACGTCTTTATGTTTCTGATGGAGAACAGCTGGTTTGATAATGTCTCCCTGGACATTGAACAGACCCCGGGCATCATCAAGGTTCTGGATGCAGGTAAAATGAAAGACTTGTGTTGATAAATGAACTGTGATAGCTAGGATTTCTTATCTGAAGAAGAGACAATCATGAGCCTCGAGTTTCAAATTATACTCTGTCTTTATCACCTTCAGCTGTGATTAAGATGGAGGGAGGGACGGATCATGATCTTCGCATCCTGGACCTGCCGTCTGAAGAGGAAGAGGAGAGGGAGAAGTCAGCATCCATCTCAGGGGGGGCTGAACCTCCCAAGAGAGACGAACTCAAATCCCAGGACGGTGATCACAAACCTTCAGCAGAGAAAGACAAGAATGAGAAAGTATGTTTTCTTCTCTGTCAGGCATCAACCAGTGGTCCAGATTTCTTGGCACTTTGCTGATGATGATAATCTCTTCCACAGGAGGAGAGCGACTGTGCCAGCACAGAGAGAGCTGCTGCGGCAGAAGGGGAGGGTGTGAAAGAGGAGGCGGAGAAAGAAACTGCCAAAGATGAATTGCCCGAACCGAAGAAAGTAAGAAGCCTCACTGTCGAGAAAATAAATTGATAATAAGCGACAGAAATCTACCAGAATCTCTCATTTTTGGTTCATCAGGCGAGAAGAAAGAGGAAACACAGTGGAGACAGTGATGATGAAGCCAGTGCCTCCGAGAGTGACTCTGACTCAGATTCAGACTCAAACTCTAACTGCTCTGATAAACCTGCGAAGAAAGAAGAGGTGGAAGAAAAGGATGAAGAGGAGGAAGAGGAGGTTGAAGGTAAGAGATAAAATGTAGGATCTCTCAATTTTTTTCAGAAAGACAATCTTTCAAGTGTTTGAAACCTTTTCCCCTGATTTTCTCCCCCTTATCCAAATCTGCAGAGGAGAAACTGAAAGAGAATACTGAAGAGGACAAGAAAGAGGAAAAGAAGCCCAAAGATGACTCCCCCAGACCGCGGCCTCTCCACAGGACCTGCTCCCTGTTCATGAGGAGCATTGCTCCTTCTATCTCCAAGGCTGAGATCATTGCTGTGAGTCGATGGCCCAGCAAATGTAGAATCTCTGACAGTGTTGATCGAGTCGTGTTTTAATCACATTTTCTTATTTTTCTCTCAGCTTTGCCGCCGTTACTCTGGCTTTTTGCGTGTCTGCTTGTCTGACCCTCATCCAGAGCGCAGGTACGTTAAGAACAGTAAGATATCACAGTCATATCTGGACTGATTGAAAAAAGCAGACAAATAAAAAAATGCCCATGCCTGTTCAAACCCTGAGGCCTGTACTACGAAGCTGGATATTCTCTTATCGAAGCAACTTCAGGGTTAACTCTGCATTTTCAGTCATAGGACACTGGCTCCCTTCTTAGCCAGTTAAATCACCATGGTAACTAGTGAGAGGAGCGCTTAGGAGAGAGAGTTTTTGGGGATAGATGCAATCCTTTTGATGTCCTCGATGACGTCCAGTATGAAAGACAGATTTTCATCGGATGGACTGCTCTACATCTGTTAACTGATGGAGCCATATGTCACAAATGTAACGCATCACGGTCGAGGGAATCTGAAATAATGAGGTTAAAAATAATGGCTGCACATAACTGCAGAAACAGGAATTTATGGAACGTACCAACTACTCATGCCATCATGGTGAGGAATTAATGTTCCAACGCAAAAAGCACTCACGCAGGGGGCGGAGCCTCAAAAGACCTTCATTCATCCATCCTCTATACCGCTTATCCGGTTCAGGGTCTCGGGTGTCTGGAGCCTAACTAAGCTGTCTTTTGGGGGTGGGGTACACCCTGGACTGGTCACCAGTCAATCACAGGGCTGACACATAGAGAGAGATAACCTTTCACGCTCACACTCACACCTACAGGCCAATTAGAATCACCAGTTAACCTACTGAGCATGTTTAAGACTGTGGGAGGAAGCTGAAGTAGCTGGGGAGAACATGCAAACACCACACTGAAAGGCATAACACGCCCAAACCAAGATTCGAACCGGCGACCTTCTTGCTGTGAGGCTGCAGCGCTAACAGCTTCACTTAGTGAGCTGATATCCGGCTTCGATGTACTGCTTATCAGGATTGTGAATGTCCTGTTAAATCAATCCATGAAACGAAGAGAGAAACCGGATGCTTTGATCCTACTTTGTAGTACAAGCCTCTGGTGTGTTAAAAGAAGCTTTGGTATATTCCATCAGATAAAGTGATTAGAAACAAATTGTCCTCATATAAGACAATCATTTCAGAAGATGGGCGAGTGTCACAGTACAAACCCATGAGTTTGTTAATATCTATTTAGAAATTTGGGTGAAATATAGAAACATCAAACATGTTACTTAAGAAAGACCAAAGTTTTTGTTGATAAGTAGATCCCTTTTTTTAGAGATCAAGTTTTAAATCTGAGTAGAAGGAGCTATGTTTCTAAAGGCAAGTACAATATTATGCTTCTAGCAACTAAAGCAAAGAAAACTTTTTTTTTTTTTTTTTAAAAGATTGAATTTATTGTTGTCTTCAAACTAACTGTGTGCTGTTGCAGGTTTTTCAGACGTTGCTGGGTGACTTTCGACCGTAGCGTCAACATCAAAGAGGTGTGCTGGAACCTGCAGAATATCAGAGTAGGTGTTTAGTCTTCGCTTTTGATTCAGTCACGATCTTTTCATCCATCAGATAATTAAATAATAAACCGAATGAGACGCACACAATAACTGCTAATACACTGACATACAAGTAGAATTTGTCTAGAAAGTTACATGGACTAATTTACATTGCATGTGACTATACAGTGATCTCATTTATTGCTCCAAAGAAGCAATGTGACCAAGAATAGTTAGATGGATTAGCAATAAATAGAGAATACACCAGCGGAGCACTCAGTCAGATTTAGTCTGAGATGAATGAGTGATATAGGTTTCCAAAGAGTAATGAAGGTTTATTATTACCTTTTACATTCAACGCTTTCATTTCATTTTAGCATCATGAAATCAGTGGCCGTTGTAATAAGGGAGTTGGAGCTGCATTGAAAGCATGTGTTTAAAAATAATGCTTCATAGCTTATCCAAACATGTCAGACTCATGGGAGCTTTGGATGGTTATTGCACCTGATTTTATTACTTGCATAATCTGCTAAATGGCGGTAGAGGGCATTAAAACGTGTTTTATTCTCCATCCTTCACAGCTGAGAGACTGTGAACTGGCACCAGGGGTGAACAGAGACCTGGCCCGGAGGGTTCGTAATGTTAATGGTATCACCCAGCACAAGCAGGTGCTCCGCAACGACATCAAGCTGGCTGCCAAGCTCATCCATGCCCTGGATGAGAAAGGAGATCTCTGGAGCAACAAGTTTCAGGAGGAGGGGCAGAGCACTGAGGTACACAGCTGATAAATCCACCGTCTTAACCTCACTTCCAGATTGTGTTTATTATCTCACTGTCAGTTTTTCCATTCATGCCTCTTTGTTGTTTCTTTAGTTACCAGCTCAGAATCCCATCCTGAAGAATATCACAGATTACCTGATAGAGGAGGTGAGTGCTGAGGAGGAGGAGCTGCTGGGCTCTGGGAGTGGGATGGACCCTGAGGAGGGCGCCAAGGAGGGAAACCCTGCTGAGACCACTGTGGAGAGGGACGAGAAACTAGCCAAGGTTTCACTTTTTACTCCTGATTACAAGTTTCTGTGCAGCACAATCCTTATCAAAGACTTCCCTGTATGACGTCTGTTTTTATGTTGTTAGTTTTTGTCTTTGAGCTACTTAGACTGCAAAAATAGGTAAATAAAGTAGTGGCGTTCTTTCGTTCAAGTTCTTTTTTGCTCCTTAGGTTTTGGATCGTCTGATCTTGTACCTGCGTGTTGTGCATTCAATTGACTACTACAACACCTGTGAATACCCCAGTGAAGATGAAATGCCGAACCGCTGTGGAATGATCCATGTACGGGGACCAATCCCTCCTAACCGCATCACACATGGAGAAGGTGAGTGTGTTTGTCACCCTGAGACATGGAGGTGTGTCAGTATAACGGAAAGTAAACAAACATGTCGTACAGCCGTCAAATCCCTGATTGAGATATATTCTAATGTGAGTTGAGATGAGTTTTTAAAAAGTGCCCTCTAAATCCTTTTACAACCTTTTTCAAACTCATCATGCTCTTGTGGTAAACTCTAAACAGTGCAACAATGGCAGAAGATGGTGGAGGAGAAGCTGAGTCCTTTGTTTGGACTGAAAGAAATCCTGTCTGAGGACGAGGCAGCGAAGATGGGCCGCAAAGATCCTGAGGAGGAGGTGGAGAAGTTTGTGTCTGCCAACACTCAAGAGCTGGGGAAGGACAAGTGGCTGTGCCCACTAAGTGGCAAAAAATTTAAAGTGAGTGCATTCAAAATATGCTGGGAAGGTTTCCATGAGTCCATGACTGTCTGGTGGCCAAGGAAATAGAAAATACGTATACTATCTTGTACCGCAGTTTTTGCCTTAGTCACTATGATGTTGTAATTTTTAAGTATTTCTAAAGTTTTTTTTTCCATTTCGGATCATTTTTAAGGGTCCAGAGTTTGTACGCAAGCACATCCTGAACAAACACGGGGACAAAATTGAAGAAGTGAAAAAGGAAGTGTCTTTCTTCAACAATTTTCTGATGGATGCAAAAAGACCGTCACTGCCAGAGATGAAACTTCCTCCTCTTCCAGGCCCAGGTCACGATCCACACAGTGTATTTTCTCAAATTAATGCAGAAACTCGTAAAAACATCAGACTCTTTGAACAGTGAACTTTTGTCCTTTGGTGCTATAGGTTTACTTTCTCCCAGCATGCCGTTTCCTCCTCAAGGTCCTCAGGGTCCAATGGGCTTCGGGCAGCCTCGTCCACCACTGATGGGTTATGGAGGTGTGTTTTCTAAATTACGTCTTGTTGGCTTTAGTGTGCAATGTTGAGACTTTTTGACATGTTTTGTATGCAAATAATTGTTATTCTTTCTGCTTTGATATACTAATATATTAACCACCTTTTCAATAGGTGCCCCTCCTTACCCTCCCAACCAATATGGAGGTGGTGGAGGAGGAGGTGTAGGAGGAAGAGGCAATTATGACAACTTCCGTGGACAAGGTGGCTACCTGGGAAAGCCACGCAACATCAGGTGAGACCGCTGTACGTTTGTTCCTTAATTTCCTCTTATTTTCTGCTCTTAAAAGAATTTTGAACCTCTTTTCATGATCATTTTCACTCTTTTCTTTCTGGGTCCTTTTTCCTCTGGTGCCTTTAACCATCTAAGAATGTCACGAGGTGACCCACGCAACATTATAGAGTATCGTGACCTGGACGCTCCAGATGACATGGACTTCTTTTAAAAGTTCACTCCCAGACTTTGAACTTCATCACGTCTGTATTGTGCTTTCATGTTTTTGTAGTGACTTGAGTGTTAATTTCCTTTTTGTTTTTTCTTCCTGTAACTAATGTGAAACTAGAACGCACTGCTAATGTAAACTGGTCAATAAAGTTGTGCTCTAATACATCAGTGTCTCCTGGTTTTGGAATAAATCAACATTGTGTAAATCATGCAGATCAGAGCAGCTAAAAAAAGATGGAGGGGAAATTCACCACAGATGCTCAGATCTTTTTGTGGTCTGATCCTGCGTAAAGGTTTAAAATGAACTTTCAGTCTAACTGAACTTGGACTGCAAGTTTGTAATATTTTCTACACAAAGCGATTTTTTATCCTATTAGTTGACTTTAATCATTTTAGGGTTTTTTTTCTCCATGGTTAAGATTGGATTAAGATGGATAACATTTACATTTGTAGCCCTCTGGTGGCTAAATCATGAAACCGCACATCTGCAACATTTAATGACCAAGAAAAATTAAAATCCGCACAAGCTGTGAAACATTGAGAGACATTTTTAATATAATAGCTATTAATTTCAGCATACTCCAGTAGTAATGATATCAAAATTTCCTTCCTGAGGTTGATCCTTGTTTTGCTACAAGTGAAAAACACATTTTTTTGTAAGTTTTCTATCAAATTCATAAAAATACACCAGCAGGATTTCATCTAGTAAGCACACAAACACTGTGTGACATCAGCAATAATTCATTTGTTCTTCAACTGTGCATATTTTAAATACACAGTGCAGTAGTCTAATTGAAAACTCAACACAAATACAGCACGACATCACAATTTTTACCATCTGGTAAATTAAGGTACATGATATTAAATATTTTCAAAAACTGGTTTTAAAGTACAAACAAAAAATACCCACAAGATTTTAACATAAGCTTAAATTCATCACATCAATCCACAAAAAAAGCAACTTGTAAAATCAGGCATACAGTTTATTTCAAGTGAAATCCCTAAATGATCTGGAGCTTGTGACTCTCAGAAAGTCCACAGCTGACTTTATGTTCATGGAATAACTTGGACAGGGCCTCCATGTAGAGTTTATGATAGTGGTCGACCTCCTCATCAGTAGGCGTGACACGCTGTGGCACCAGGATTGGACTTCCCACTATAAAGGAGCAAAGTGCTCAAATTAGTTTTGCCCAGACCTGTGAGTAATGTTTGTCCACAGGATAATGAAACACTCACCCACAGTGGTGACTGGAGTCTTGTAGGGAATGAACGCCAGGCGCTCACCAACAAATAGACATGGGGCGAAACCCATAATCTTTTTAAACAAATCCTGTAGCCTTCGACCCAAACTGCCATCTGAGAGAATCACCTGCTTAAAGAGCTCATTCTCCCCAAATGAGTAAACAGGCACCAGATCAGCCCTGTGGAGCATGAATGGAGATTACATCTGTGTATCGGGGTGTGTGTGTGTGGGAAGCTCCTCACCACATATGAGTAAAATAACATCCAAAGTTTACTCTTTGTTTTAAAGATTGTTCTCACCCAAACTCAAGGGCCAGTCGGACAAATCCTTTTCTCTGCTTCATGACGACTGTGTTCACTCCAGGAGAGGATGCCAGAGACTCAGCAGCACCCCCTATGACAATCACCACTGCATTTCCCTTCCCTCTCTGTGAGAGGAGGTAAGCAAGGCTTGGTTTGCTAACTGGACACAAACCTGAAAGTAAGTCAGTAACAGTAACTGAGTCAACTGAAGCAGAACTTGGATACCGAAGGTGTGTAAGTTTTTAACATCGTATAACTCTCAGCAGCCTCAGTCATACTTTTAACCAGCTCAAACTATGTTTACCAAAACAATCCCTTGAATATATTCGATGGTGACATTAATACAGCTAGTTGATGACAGTGTGATAAATGTTATAAATACCTGCACTCATGATGTACTCCCTAAAGAGTGGTAACCTGAAGAGTCCTGCCAGTATCGCCAAGGTGGCCCTCACTCCAGGAAACAGCTCGGAGAAGCCGCAGCTGTCCGTGCTGAAGCAGGTAAAGGCTCCAGCACTCATGATACCATGTGGGTGACACCCCAAGATGTAGTTCTTGTTTGGACTCAGCTCGGCTGTTTTCACCAGCTGAGCATGGACATCACAGAGACAAATAATGTTATAATCAACAAAGTCAACAAACATTAACACTTATATTAAAGAATACAGTAAATGGACTGGGCTTACAAAGCACTCTAGTCTTCAGATCACTAAAAGTGCTCATCAGTATTAATTAATCCTTCTCACATTCTCCTGGTGCAGCCACTGGAGGCAGTTTGGGGTCGACTGTTTTGTGGTGAAGTCAACTTTACATCTATGTGCTGTAATCCACTCTCATTAAACTAAACAATGAGGGGGAAAAAACACAATCAGATATGAAAATGAGATTACCTTTACTGGAAAGAAATCTCTCATGTGCTCCCATACTTTCCACTTTCTTACGAATCGATTTTTCATGCCCCCTGATAAAGACATGAAACATTTAGGATACTGTGTGTAGAACTTCTATATTTAGCATCTACAACAAACAAATTATGAAGAAATTGATTTTTGTTGTTATACATAAAGAAAAAACACATAAGATTGTATGTGCTGAAAATTAACAGTTATATTTATTATGAGCTTCTTCATATAACATCATTCATTTAATTATCTGACACTGGACTTTTCATCACTTATCCAGGGAACACAAAGAAAAAGTACATTTCTATATGTATTCATATTACTCTAACAGCAGTGCTAATAGGTATATCTTCATCACTCATTCAGTTGAAGTGCTTTACACATCTTATTTGCCATCAGTTTTGAAATCATGTGTACTATTATTGTATCATGGACTCATAATTTACCTCTTTCAGGGGTTTGCCAGTCCATCACCAGCCATATGAAGTACAGAGTGGAGACAGGCCACAGTGAGGTAAACATCAAGTACACCATCAAAATGCTACAAGACAACCCTGGGGATGCATTTGTACTGTGTGAGACAGATGGTGACGGTAAAACTACAAACATACTTTTCCGTCTTTCTGGTGTCTTTTCATACAAAAGATATTTGAAGATGAATCTTACCGAGGAATAGGAACGAAAGCACCCATTGCAGAACTCCGATCTGTTCTAAAAAATCCTTCCACTGAGTTTTTTCTTTGGTCATTTCTGCAACCTGTAGGCCATGTTATCATTATACAGCAATCAGTTCCATTTAAAGCTGCATTTACATTCATGAGGGGTCATAGTTCAAATGGAAGCAGGAGGACAAAAGTTTCTTTATCTAAAGATTTGTGATCAAAGCCTTTGTGACAGACTGAAATGAAACAGTAATCAGCACTTCAGCTTGTGATCTTCCTTTGGGGAAGTCATGGACTTAAAAACTCGTAAAGCATGCAGCAGCCTGGTGAAGTGACTCACTCATGAAAAAGCTCACAGGCAAACTGAGACAGTATATTTTCAGTTTACACATATATGAAACAGTCAAGCTTGTACAACAGAGGAACACCTTGAGCTTGAAGTCATGAGCAGCCACTCTGGAAAACAACTTTTAAGATCAGTTTTAAAGACTTTACCTTTAAGAGTTTATTCCGAAGTTATTTGAATGTGTGCGGATTGATCACCTGAGGAAAAGCTCAATATGCAAGATGCACTTTGGTCAGATCATGTAAGGCTGCTGATAACAAACCCACTCCCCTGATACTTTGACACGCAAGCATACAATGTCAGAGATGTAACACAACACAGATTTATAATAAGATGATTCATGGATTGGATCTGTGTACCTGATAGGATATCAATGATCAAATCAGTGCTATATGTGGTGTGTCTCTTCAGGTCCCTTTGATCTCAACCTAAATTCCCCTGTTTTTCTCACAAGTTATTTTAGCCTTGTTGACAAAGGCTTAGATTCATCAGAGTAAAGCGTGAGTCATAGTTTCCCACCGTCTCGCATATTTAGATCCATTTTATTCAATCCCAAGTAATCAATTTTGTGTACTTCCACTTTGTTAAGTTACTGATGGTTGAAGTCGTACACTTCCTGTTGATCCTTCACAATACAAGTCAACAAAATATTGGCGCTTGTGATTACACAAAACTCTTCAAACCAAGTGTGCGTGGTTTATACATCCTAACAGGTGCAGTACAGCAAACAGTGCTGTGAGGGGGATGTCAGTCAAGTGCTTTTGATTTATGCCCACAAACAACTTGAGAGGAGGGTTAATTAGAAGATCTAAGTGAAAGCACCTGTGCATGGGAAACATGGACTCAGAGACATTTCAGTATTTAACCCGATATGACAAACTGGAACTGTCAAAACTGTGTGTGATGTTTCTGCTTATAAAGTGGAAAAAAATATGGAAGCAAAACAAGATCCAGTCTGGGCAGTTGCTTCTTATACTCTTTCTATATCTTCAGTATCAAATAAAGGCTCAGCAACATCTTTTCTGATAAAAATTGACATCTAGTTACAATAGCTATATGTTAATAAATAAATTCTACTTGTAGATTCATGAGTTAAACTTGACAAATTTCTTGATAGCTGCTTACTGCAGGGAACTTACAGGTCCAGCCACATTTTCTTTGCAAGACAAACTTGCTCCCTCAACATTTCACTATAGTTGAAAATAAGCTGAATCAATCCCTGCAAAAAAACATCTGGACTGAACTTTCACCAAATGTCTTACCTGATGGCTGAGATGACCCTTCACAGACATACTTTGACCTTGGCACATAGCTGCTCAGGTCCAAAGTCCAGAGATTATTCTGATATTCTGATAAAGGTGCAACACGTTTAGAGGTGTACTGTGTGTCCCTCAAATGAGAGCTCTCACTCCCAATCTCTTACTCTGGTTCAAACTCAACGTTCAACCCCTCTCCTAAACATCTCCGGTAGGCTTTAGGGGGCGTGTCTGCTCCACGCACTGTTGGCTAGCTGGTCATGTGACACCTTAAAACCCTCATATTAATACCTGTAAACCTGTGTAGCTATACTTGAATTAAACTTTGAAATGCATGTTTATATGAGATAAGAGTCAAATGGCGTTTTTGTCAGGTTAGTTTTTGATGCCTTCCCTTATTTTTTCTGTTTACCCATGTTGTCAGAGATGAAATGAAATGTCATGAAAACCCATGAGGGCTTGCCCCACTTTACCTCTGTGATACTTATATTATATTCCATACGCATTTATGCTTAATAGGCTATTTTATCCCATATCATCTCACGATCCTATGATACTTTATTTCGGGCCATTTGGCTTTTTGCGTGTTTTTTCTTAATTAATACATGGGGACTTTGTTTATCCAATGTAAATAGATTCTCCCGCCACTTTATCAGTCAGCCACACGGACGATTAATGAGCGAGCTGCCTCTAAATTTGAGCTGTGGAGGGACATTTCATTCTGCTGATAACCGCCAGATAACGACAACAGCTTCTCCTCGCAGCTGAACCCTAAAACCACTTCCGTGGCTTTATTTTTCTTTTAAAACAACCACTGCTCTAGTCTCAGGAATTCCTGCGTGAATATTAATGTGGATGCAAATACACAGTGAGGATGCCCAGCGCGTGAACCAGCGCCGCGCGCTCATATCTGCGCATTTTTGTTTTGACGTGTTTTTTCTCCTCTCGCTGAGCGTGTTAGACTCTCGGAGGTCGCGTGTAGGATGCTTAATGGAAACCCGCTTAAGAAGGATGTTGTTTGACAGAGATATATTTTGTAACGTCGCATTAAATTGCATCATGGTTTTCAATCAGACCTTTCACCGGCCAGGCTACACCGAGCTGCCTCGATAGTAGGTACAGTGCTCTGTTTATCATAAAAATGGAAGACCTTTCACGTCAAGAAAAGGCGTCATTCCGGTGATATGCGTCTGAATTACTGATTTTTCATCTCCACGTCAATTGACACATCTGGGAAAGCGTTTTTTCTTTTCCTACCGTCTACCAAGACAGCTGTGTCATCAACAACCGGCGTGGTGTTGTTGTTGTCTGATTTTTACGAGCCTGGGCTTCTGGATATCGGCATAGTCTGCGCCAGCCATAGGCTCCTCGGTTACTAAGGTAGGAATACACCTTCATTAATATTATGTTTCTCTCCATAAGTCACCACACCAGCTGCTTACATCACATAGCCATTATAAGCTGCTGTCATAGCCCAAATGCGCTGTCTGCCTAATTAGCAGCAGAAAATATGATGCTGTACTGCGG
The DNA here is from genome assembly GCA_030710495.1 of Labroides dimidiatus. NCBI lineage: Eukaryota > Metazoa > Chordata > Actinopteri > Labriformes > Labridae > Labroides > Labroides dimidiatus. Next base: position 15,023,925 of record CM061159.1, read on the forward strand.
AGGAAACCTCGGGCCTGATGGTGTTTTTACGGGTTATTTTCAACAAATGCAAGGTTGACAGTGAGCCGCCGTGTGTCCACGAGCGAGATATTTCAACCTTGAAGCCTCACAGTCCATGACGCCGAAGGCCTGTTTTTTTTTCACCAAAAATATCATCGATATGTTAAGATATGCGATGACCGCCACGCAGCGGAACCCTCTGCCCGAGTTTAAGTTTAAGTCGTGACAAGAGCTGATGAATATTTCACCGAAAAACATCCCTCCATCAGCTGACTACTGGTGCTGGGGCATGCACGGCGGCGTTCATCAAATACCTATACCAACACAGCAGCAGTGTCAGCGGGAGGGGGGGCGGCTTACTCTGCAAGGCCGTGCTGGAAAACATCTGCATGTTTACGGATAAAAAAAGAGCAGAGATGGGCTTATAATGCCCGAGCTATGTGCATGTGTGATGTGAATGGGCGGTGAATTCACTTGTGGTGTGTGAGTGTGTATTTGTGCGTAGCCAGGTGAGGATGTGTTGGCGCGTCTTTGAGGTGCGGGAGAGGCAGGCGTCTGGTTGAGGGGAGCCGGTTCATCAGATGTCTGATTTTTTGAGGAAAAAAACACCCACATGGTACCCGATAAACCTCCGCTGCATGCATCCCACCTCACATCCCTTATGACACGTTTATCCTAAGGGGTGGAGAGGTTGTAAATTACACGCGAATATGAGGTTAGAGGAACATAATCCCCCCTTTTTATTCGGGCGTGACAGCCACTAAATGTGCATCACACACCCTGAGAGATTTCTTCTTTTACCACACCGCCTCAAATTAAAAGAAATGTCGATAAACAGCAGTTAACAATCTGCTAAAATGAAAAGCTTTGCTGTTACTGGACTCGCTTTAATGTGTCTTCCAATATTTCTTGGAAGAATCAGGAAAGGATGCTTCTCTTATCAGGAAATGTGAAATCTGTACTGACAAGATGTTTTATCTGAAATGGAAAGTCATGCCAGGCAATCTGCTACAAAACAAAACACTACAGGTGACTTGAAATGACTGCTTTGAATATCACAAAGCTGCACATCATACAGCATATTAAAACATTTGATGTAGAAATTATGCCTATTTGTCTTAAGGGACTTCACCATCTGTCTGAAATGTAACCATAATAAAAAATAGCCTGATAATCACTCATTCTAGCTTGACCTTGGAGCTGCATATAACTAAAGTCATACCATAAACATGCTCTAATAGGCTAACACATGCAGATAAACAGGATACGGTGTATTTCGTGTTGTTTGGTTTATGTTGGTACAGGTACAGAGGAGAGCGGGGCTGGGTGAGAGCAACTGCGAAATTTGGGGTCATCGAGTGCAGTGCTGTGAGCTGCACATACTGTGCAGTGTGTCTCGAATGCAGAAGAAAACTGGCACTCACATAAAGCTGTCACCGACTGTCCCTGCTCACCTGGTGATCCCCAATTCAGTCCAGAAATGTGATTAGAATGAGGAAATAGCAGCTCTGTGTGCAGCCATATTGTTTTGAGTGGTGAGAAAATGCAGGTATGTTAAATTGGGGCATTTCAGTACTAAATCAGAGTGTTAGATACATGGACTAGGCCCCAGAGTTTGTTAAAGTGGTGTTAAAAGTGGGCTGTTTTGATGGATTATAGGAAAGAATTGCAAGTGACAAGAAATGACTCTGACTGTGTGTTTTTTCAAGAAGTGGGTGATTCAGATTCTCAGATTCCAGAAAGGATGAGACATTCAGATTGAATGCGCAACCCTACTGGACCTTGCGAGGGTGGCCCACACAGAGCCACAGAGCACAGGGACTGATGGATGTGTAACAGACATGCAGATGCTGACATTTTAAGCCTATCCCTCTTGTCCAGTGGATCCCCGTCTGGGTGAGCAGCAAAGGTTTTATTCTTTTTTATTTTGCTCAAGACCTCCTGGAGCACCCAAACAGGTAGTCTCCCCTGAGTTTTAGCAGCAGCAGGTCAATGGGTTTAGAAGAGTAGTAAAAGGGATCCTATTGGTCAGCCGTGCAGGTATTTCAGAATCAATAGCACTGTCGATTCTTGTAGCTGGTTTTAATGTGTATTTGTGTAATGGGAGAGCAGGTGCAGCTCTGTCACGGAGAGAGACGGCCTCAGAAATGGTGGAGGAAGACTGTTTGTACTGCAGTACGAGAGTGATATGTGTGGCTGCCATCAGGTGGAAAAATTAAGGATTTATCAGCTCCAGCTTCTAGCTTCGTGGCTATAAAGTTTTCATCTGGCATGTGATCATCGCTGTGGAGGAATTTCAGGTGATTTTTGGACAGAGATTTAATTCTCTGAGCAGAAAAGGCTGTTTTTAGCTCAGAGGCAGAACACGTTCTTTCCCAAAACCCTGCTCCACATCTACTCGTTCTTCCATGCAGAGTACTGTAATTGTAAACAAAATATTTCAAGTGTAATGTATCCCTGCAACTTCTTGTTTTTATAATTGTAAACTGTTCCACTTTGAGCTTTTGACTTTATTCAGACCAAGTGAGACATTCCCTGGCAGGGCCTGATGATAAACAGGCAAGATGAGACTCTGTGATGCTTTTGTGTGTGAGAGTCAGCTGACATCTTTGGACTTTGTTCTTAAGACGCTATGGTATTGTTTTCTTTTTCTTTTCTTATTTTTCCTTTTTTTTCTTTTGTGCCAACAGGCTAGCCTTAAAAGTAGCACTGCTTTAAGTATTACATACACTAAAAAGAAATTTTTAACTTGGATTTGGAGACAGGGCTGTTCCAAAGCAACCAATTTTTCCATTTTGACAGAAATAAATATTATGACTAACAAAACTAGAGCCATGTTACATTGTTGGCAGATTGCAGCTCGGTCCTCCCTACTGCTAAATTGGCTTTTTTTTCACACAGCCTATTGACAACTTTATCTGTCTTCTAGATCAAAACACTGCTTCACTAAAATATTGCCATCTTTCATCTGTACTCCTTTGCATCCAGGTATCAGAGCATCAACTGGAACTATAGCTCCTTCCACTGGAAGGTGGCTGCGCAACAGCTTGGACACAACAGCCGTTAAGAAAACAGTGATAACTGCTTAACTGACCAGTTATTCTGTTGACTGCCACATGTGTTCACTCCTATGAGGGAGAAACAAACATATGGACTACCACAGCTCATTAAAAATGAAAACTGCAGAGACACAGGTTTCCTGACACCCATAAGGGTGTAGCCTGCACTTCCCACAATGCACCTTGATGACAGACAATACTGCCAACGTAAACACAAACCCACCGCTCTGTGAAACGGTGGGTTTGTAACATGCTTAGATCACACTTGAATAATCCAGATGACATCAGCCTGATGATGACACCATGAAGTTGTTTTCACTGACTGATAAAAATGGCTTTTTAATCTCTAATCTCTAATAGTAAATCTCATGTAGGTCAAATTCATTTAACATACCTATTGTTTCTTGTGTGTCAAGTCCACTTTCATACGCTGGAGTCAGTCACAGAGTTCAGATATAAATAGTCTGAAGGTGTAAAGGTCCTCTCTGGTGGCTCCTTGATTAAAGGGCATGCCATTTACCAGTCATGTCCAGGGTACAAATCCTGCCTTGGACATTGTTAGATGTCGACCCACTTTGTCTTCTGTCCCCTCTGGCTCTTCACTCATCAATGGTTGAGTAAACAGAACTGAATCCAAGAGCACTTTTTCTGTTGTCTCTCACACTCGACATATACCAGAAAAGCATCAGAACTCCCCTGGTACCCCTCTAGAAATGGTTATCATTCGCTTTCTTGCAGAGTTCCATTTTCTAATTTAGTGCATGTACAGCTGAATTGAAATGGACAGAATTTTATCCAGAGATCATTTCTCTACAAATGAGCACGTCTTGTTTGTGCTTTATTTTGGGAGCTCCCCTTGTGCATTGTCTGGCTGGGTGCTCCCCACTTTGAAAGGTCATAGAAGCGTGTCCCTTGTCTGACCAGAGGATATGTGGGACGAATACACGGCAGCCAAAACTCATTGTAAACGCTCCCTTCAATGCTTTCTTTCTGGTTTGTAAGTATCTTCAGTCTTTATTGCGGTGTGTAGTCAAGAGTAATGATGTGTGGTAATGATTTCCTTGCGGCAACTTGTCTTCGTTTATTTTCCCTCTGTTTTCTTCTCATTAAACCCGTTCAAAGCCATTCACATGCCTCTATGCAAAATAAATAAAGTTATGAGCCAGCCAACAGTTCCTGCTCTCTTGTTGGCACAGAGGTCTCCGTCTGAAGCCACGTCGATCAGCACCTGTTTGCCCGTCTCTGTGTAGTGTCATCCACATGGATAAATATGTTAATTTTTAGGCTAGAACACAAATATGTTCGCACATGTTTTTGTGCTGTTTTTGTTTCGTTTTCCTCAAGAAGCCCTCAGCAAAGTCATTTTAGGTTCATTATGTGAGAAGTAACTGGCAAGATGTAGAATTATCAGAGGAGCATGTTGTCGCTCTGCTTTGAATTATACATGTTAAAGCGTGCATAAATGGAACAAAACGGTCCAGGTTATTGTGTTGGTGTGTCCCTGTTGACATTAAAGGGCGACATTTATGCAAAGACCTTCAAAAGACCTTGACTTATCTGAATTGCATCATTAGCAGCAAGTAACGGGTTTTATGTTTCAGGCAGCTCAGTCTTACAGTCTTACAAGAGACATATATAATGCTCCACCAAAACTGTCCTGACATGTCAGCGTTTCATTTGAATACACGAGTTTAAAGGTGATCCCACCATGGCAATTAATTGTCTGTGACATTCCCAAAGGTCACGTAAGGTAGCAAAAACTCAGGCTCCAGCAGTGGTGTGTGAAAAAAGTGAGTGTACACGGTGACAAAAATGCTAATTTGCAAGCAGGAGATCGTAGCTACGTGTTGTAAATGTCAGAGCAATCTGCATTTTTTTTTTTTTTTTTTTTTGCTGAAATGAACTCCAGCTGATTGGTGAGGAGGCAAAGATACTCCAACACATTTCACTCACTGATTTTCAACACGCAGATGCTTGAATAGCTAAAAGATTCAAATTTTCTTATAAGGCGATTTCTTGAACATGTTAGGCCCCCACTGTATTAGCTTATTTATCAAATTATTTTTAATTCACTAACTGCAGGGAAAGTGAACGTAGCTACAATGACATCTAGAGCTCAGCATTGCCACTCTGCCAATGCCATCCTGTTTCTACAGCTAAAAACCACAAAACAAAAGATGGGCGTAGTCTTTGTGATGCCACCCATTGGTTTTTGGAGAGGCACAGTGATTATGGTCGACATTTGGAAGCGCTGACTCAAACTGACTTCTGACTAATGTAGAAACTATCTGAGCGGTTGGAGAGGTGGCCTTGCCGCCTGGCTAACAGCTACAGCTGACTGGCTAATCAGTCAAATCAGCCATTATGCTAATTGTAATGCCTCAGTATAATCAGCGAAATTAAGTCATAAAGAATTCATACATCCTCATGAATAAAGAAATGAGATATAAAGATCAAAATCATCTTTCACAGCAGACTGTAAACATGTTCAGTTCTAGTGTAAGAAAGGAGCACTTTAATATGGGGAATCCTTGGCTTATTAAACCAGTTCCTGCTTCTTTTTTTTTGCATTTAAAGAGGTGGTTTATGCTTTCTGATATTTTAAGCATGTATGTAAAATAAGAATTACCAAATAACTCTAAATGTGTGCAGATTTTCAAACCAGGATATATTCATATGTTGAAATCTCAAAATCTGTCTGTAATCTGCTCAAAACAGTCAGTTCTTATAATAAATAAGCACGAGACCATTAGGAGACTTGAAATGTTGAGGTCATCAAATAAGAAATCTTCTAACAGACTCACAACACTTTGGAAGAACGGTCCTCAAACACCAAAATGTCCCCATAGCTCTGCCCCTGACGGGTCTCCAGAGGGCTGGCCAATCAGAGGGAAGGGGGTTTTAAGAGTGGGAAGCCTTGAAGAGACTAAAATAAAGAGGTTGAAAAAAATGTTTTTAAACAATACTGTGAGAAGTATAGAGATTTTTTTTGAAGCAGTGAATCATGTAAACTGCTATAGGATACCAGAAAGACAGTATAAAGCCTTAAGAAAACAAACTGTACCCCCTCTTTAAACATTTATTTCCTTTTTTTGTCCTGGTAAATGGTCTGTCACTGCCACAGGCAACAGGACACCAAAGTATCCCTGAATTGTCTTTCTTTTACTCTGAAACTTGCATTGAAGAACCATTAGATAAAAGGCCCAAGGAGTACAATATCATCTGTGAGGGAGAGTAACTTACTCTCCAGTCCTATACCATTGAACTCATTGAACTCAACCAGAGAAAATGCCCCCTGCTGGCCACTATAAAGAGTGCAGCTTTAAGGCTTTGCATGTTTCACGTTTAGTATTCATTTGGGGCTGTGCTTTTGTCGTGCTCTCATTTCTTGAGGGGAACCACTTCAGCCTAAACAAGTCTCCTCACAAACCACTGCTGATGTTTAGTAGGAGTCTATGATATCTCTATCTGACATTTTGGCCATGTGTCTGACCAAACCTCAGGGGCAAACTTTAAGAAAAGCAGACTCCCTGCAGAGCTTAATCTGCTCTCACCTGCCGTTTGGCCCGTTTAGTCTCCTTTCATTTCCTAGCTGTCAGTGCAGCGTGCAGCAGGACTGACAGGAATAGGAATTGCTCGAGTGAGACTCTGTGCTGAAAAGCTGCCAATCACTCTGTGAGGCCATTAAACCTGAACGTTTCACCACGTTTCTTCTCTGAGTGACATATAGCCCTTTAAAATGCTCTTAAATATGTCTGACCCACTGATTTTTAACAAATCTTGGAAATGTCTGAAATGTCTTTATTCACGTGGAAAAAAAAACCTGTCGGGTGACAGTGTGTGTGCTTAACCAACAGTCATTTTTCTCATTTGTATTTTTTACAAAATGTCGCAACAGAATCTCTTCTTTCTGTTTCACTGTCATGCTACTGAACACAGTGGGGTGCAAATAGCCTGGCCACAAGAGACATGATTTGTTTGTAATGAGATGAATGAGTGGGAGAGCTGTGTGTGGGCATGTGTGTGAGTGTGTGTATGTGCGAGCTTTTACTGCACAGCCCACGCTATGACTCGGTTAACGGGGGATTTTAAGGACAAGGAGTAGGATGATTCAAACGTTGGAAGACCACTTGTGGCCTGCTGGGCTTTTTCTAATCACACCAACGCTGCTGCTGCTGCTTCTGCTTCTGCTTCTGCCGCTGCTGCTCAATCTTTCAAAGGCAGCTCAGCAGGTGCACTGGTAGCTTTGTAACAACCACACATGACTTATTGGTCGTATTCTCATGTTTTCACGACTCTTATAGTTGATTTCATTTGATACTTTGATACAACTTGTGCGTATGATGTGAATTCATCTTGAAGCTCTTTTGTCAAATTTCAATTTTCCAGCCTCGTGTTTTTAGCACTGGTGCACTTTCATCTAAAATTTCAAACATACTAGCCTGAAAAGATATGAGTCAAGCCCACTACAAGCTGCTGTGATGCAAATCACATGTCTGCTTTGCACTGATGTTCAGCTGATCCCTGTTTTTGCTCTGGGCTAGCTGGCTTTGCTTAATTGTTGCTGAATAGTTTATGATGTTTGTCAATTCTGGGGCAGGGCCAGCGTGCAGCGCTGTAGGCTACGATGTTTTTTAAGCTTGTTTTTAAAAGGTAAATCAAATCTGTGAAATGAGAACCAGTGAAAACGCATCATAAAATGGGTTTGACTTGTTGTTCGTAGTTCACAGCGTAGAGCTTTGTTGGAGCTGACAAGAAATTTCTCACTTCCAATAAAAGATATGAACATCGTGTAGCGGGAGAGATTTAGTGCTAAACATGCAGTCCAAGTTAATAAGGGCATCATGGCACTTTCTTGATATTTTAGACAGCCAGGCTAAAAGTCTTTTGAGTTTTTTCCCCCCTTTAAACTGAACAAACTAACAGGGAGGCCTGCAATATTGCTGGGTAATCCACATCTAAAAAAAGTCAGATCTTAGTTGGAGAGGGATGCTGGCTCAGTGAAGCATGTGCAGCTGCAGAGTGGAGCTCTTTCCCCCTCGTGCACAGGCGCGAGCACAATGATTTTTTTTTTCTTTCCTGCATTTCTCCGCTCCCCGCAGCTCTGTACCCCACAGTCTTAAGTTTCAGCAGCAAAACACAAAGAGAAAACAAAATAGAGGCTTTCCCGCTTTATATGATGCGATTTCTCTCTTTCTCTGTGATGTGATGGACTGAATAGTGCTTCAGAAAGGCAGACTATCTTGAGGGAACCCTGCAGAAACAATCTGAACACAGTGCACTCTTTCATCATACCACATCTAGTGACAGAGCACAGACTGCACACGTTCAGAGAATCCCAATGCACAGCTTTTCTTTGAACCTCTGTGTTTAATCTTCATCGCTTCTCCTCGGCTCCTCCACGTGTCGTTCCCAGGGCAAAGGTTGCTCAGGATGCTCTTTTATTGGAAATCATGTTGGGTTTCTGTGACATTTTGAACTCTACCTGTTCAGAGGAAGAGAAGTTAGACCCCGTAGACGAACAGAAAATGTGCCTGATGCTGGGTAAGTGCTTGTGGATCTATACGCTCGCTAAGTGCAGTGGGTCACCTTGGTTCCTGCAGATTCCAGCAGAAGACGATGAAGGCGAGGGAAAGCAGTGAGGTGGGGGACAGGGAACAGGAATGTTGTGAACGCAGGACCAACCAATCACAGAGCTTGCTGCTTTGACGTGCAGGTACATTTTTTTTTTGCAGAGATGTACATCAAGTGTTTGTGGACTTCTGCACAGGAAAACACTTCGATCATTAATGACACTGAACATTCATAGCTTGTGTTGTTGTTTTTGGGCAACACATAAAAGGAAGGATATTAATAGTGCAAATGCTTCGTACATCCAAGCACCATCACAACTGTGAATGACGTGAAGATGAAATTTTAAAATATGTAACTATGACATCCCAAAACAAAATTTTCGGAGATACTTTTGATTCACATACCGTAAAAATCTCATACCATCGCAGCTCTCTGCGGCTGCCCCTGCTCGTACTCTGTACTATTCATGGTCTGTACATTTAAACCATTGTTTACATATGTGCACACACGCCGCCATAATCGGTTCATTTGCTGGCAGAGACGGAGCATTGTTGAGACAAACATTGAGCATCCCTGCGAGTTTGTTGTGGCTCAAGGCTGTATCTTGGTTGCACGGGGCAACGGGGAACAGGAAAAGGTTTTTTTTTTGGAGGATATTTTTTGTTTAAGTCTATGAAAAATTTAGCCTTCACTCAGTTTGTATAACAGTGAGGAGTGGAAACTAAAGAGTGTGAAGTGTCTTATGAATGAATGAGATATTTGTTCTGAGTTATTGGCCTCATGTTTTTGCTCGGATTATTAATATTTAAAAAGAAGAATGTCGACTCCTTTGAGGTTTCGTTTATTTCACGTGGCAGTACTTATAAAACTCTGCAGTTATTATTGTTTTTTTTTTATTTTGTGTCCAAAACATCAAAAAGAGGTCAAGAGAAAAAATTCACCAAAATTCTTATCCGCCTCCATCCGTGGCCTGGAGTGATACATCAGCCTCTACATCTTCCTCCTCCTCCTCCTCCTCCTCCTCCTGTCCATTCTTATCAGCCACAGGCATTTCACTGCACAATGCAATATTGTAGAGCAGTCAGCACACAGTAGCAGTGCATGCAGAGGAGCTGAGGCAGGCTTGAGCAGCAGAAAGCCCCCTTACAACACAGAGGGGGAAAAAGTGACTCCTGGTTTAGTGAGAGGGTTAAATGAATAATCTTCTTTCCTCTCGCCACAGACACACTTAAAAATACACTTTAATAAGGCATAATAAAAACACCCTGCTGCCTGGTTTTCTTTTCCTTTACATTTTAAATTCTCACAATGCCTCAGAGCTTGGCTGAGAAAATCTTAGGATATCAACAGTTTTTTGGGGGGGGAGATTAGAGAAGCAGCCCAGAGGAGCAAAAAGAGACAAAGGAAGAAGAAGAAGAGGAGGAGGCTCCCCACCGTTAACGCTACAAACGGCAGACAGTAGCGGAGCATCAGTCTGAGCGCACTACAGAGTGGTGGGCTGGAGCAGGAGGCAGGTTCACTTCAGGTGACTGTCTTGGTGTTTGAAAAATTTGGATTGACTTCAGTTTTGTACACAAAGCTGTGTACCAATCACACAAAGCAAGAGGTGCTTTGAAAGAGTTTCTGTCCTGCAGGTCAGCCTGTCAGGGTGCAACCTTTACAAGGTTTTTGGTTCAAGGAAAACACATCAGTGTGTCTAAAGAGTCAGGCTGTAGACAGGACGTGTGCAACAAGGCGGTCAGAGTTTGTGTGTATTGTGTTTGTGTTACACATTCAAAGGTAGATTTCACATGGTCTGTGTCAGTGATCATTTTCTGATTCTCTCCTTCAGAACACAAATCAACATTAACCTTCAAACATTGTATTTGAAGAGTTTAGTGTGTCATTTAAAACTTAAGATTAGAAAATCAACACCAAAAAAATAATTTCTGCTTCTTCTACATGTGGCAAATGACACCCTCCCGCCTCTGACAGCAGGTGATTAAAGTGTAGGTGTTATGAAAGGATTTGTTCCGTCAGGGTCAGTGAGATTCAGGATTTCCTGTTTTTCCCTGAGCACTTGTGTCAGGTCCTAATGGTCTGTTGTGTAATGCTGCTTAAATTATCTTACTGACCCAATGTTTCAGACAGCATCTCTCACTGAAAGTTTTGTGAATAAAGCAGTTTGACATCTGGACATTAATGTTGTGAAAACTTGTTTATACTCGGTCAGCACAATCAGAACTTTTTGAATATAAAGTAGTCTTTCTCACTTTGTCAGAGCACACACACCTCTGCATTTCGTCATTTTGAATTTAATTGGCTGGATGAAGTGAAAGAACAAGGTTACATTGAATATTTATAAGAATATTAATAAAAAGATTTTTTTTTTTAGGTAAAGGGTTTTTTAATATACTACATATACCCACATACTAGAAGACTTTGGTTAGCATAAAAACTGGAAACTGGAAATGCTGGGTCTCTCTAAAACCAAGGACATCAGCCCGTCAACACATCCTCATCCCATTAATTACCAAAAACCAGCACATAACATTTCATTAGTTTGTTGTAAAAAGAAAAATAAAGCTTGTTGTGAACAGAATGCTACCAGACAACCAATAGAAACTCAAAGCTTAGTTTATGCCATGCTACAATTCTACAATCCTACAATTTCATTTAGCAGACACTTTTTTTCACAGCGACGTACAACACAAGCGAGAATTAAGCTACGTGTTTTAATAATCTCTGCACCAACATGAGGGTGAAACCATAGATTGTAAATAGAATGGACAGCGTGGCCCCGCCTTTTACCATTGAAGCCAAAAAAACCTCTGTCACGGGAGCTGCCATTGGCCGCCATTGTGCAGCCAGAGTCTGCGCTGTAGAGACTTACGAGGAACTCTGGGAAAATCTGAGTAGAAACAGGTGACAAAAATATATATTTTTTTTATTCCACCTTCTATACTAAATCTCTTCTATACTTAATCTCTTCTTAACTTTCCATCCCGATGTATTTTATTATTCCCGAAAAAACTACTGCTGTCAATCATCATAGAACCTGTTTTTAACCTCTAATGACTAATCAAAAAGAAACATTTCAGAAAAAAGGGGACCTGAACACAGTGCAGCCCAATAATATCTAAATATCACCACAGCATACAGATGTGAGAAACATTTCTACAAGGTGTAATAATTCTTTCAAAGTTTGACCACATCCTATCTGGAATGAATAGAGAGGCGGAGATTTGTCTTGTACTGCAGCCAACCACCAGAGGGGGCAGTTTTTGCGGTGACCTCAGTTTGAGCCGAGCAAGATGACGTCCATTTTTTTTTTACAGTCTATTGGTGAAACTGATCATCTGATCTTTATGTAGGTGATGTTTAGAGTTAAAAATATAAGAATCTGAAAGTATAAAAACGATGTGCGGGGAGGAAGAAGATTAAAAAATAAAGACAGTAAAAAAATGTGTAAAAATCTTATTCTAGAAAACAAAAAATGTCTTCAGGATCACCAGAAATTAGTGGTGTCAAAGTGGGGTCACAGCCCAAACAAGGTTGGGAACCATTGGGTTAGCCTGTGAGAAATAATGAGCTGAACTATGAGCTCAGTATCTGTACAAACCTCCAGCACATGTGGAGATCTATTTTTGATCAAACTCAGTGATCACTCCGGTTTCTTTAGAGGGAACAGGTGTTATTTCATGGCACTCATGTTACAGTATTCCAGTCTTAGCTGTAATATTCTCCAGACTCACACACGCTATATATATATTTCATGTAAATGCTCTGTTTCTCACTGTGACAAAGAAATAAATGTTGCTATACTGCACGAGCATATGTACTTGATTTTTCTGTGCTGAATAATTTATAATCTCATCAGAATTTGTTGCTGAAATAAGACAACGGATTCACCTGAACATCAAAACAACTCAAATTCTCTCCAGCCGTCAGTCATTCTTTTCATTTTGTACAGACACATTATGTCTGACAAGCAGCATATGTAACGTCTGGACAATGTTCCGCGTGGAACGCTCGACGTCATGAGCCCTAGCAACAAAGATGTATGGTTGCTGTTGGAAACAGATGCTTCATCTGTTTCAGATGCAGGCTAAGTGTTGTTGCTGGAGGATAACGTACGAATGAAGCTTTAACACATGGATCATCACGTATGACGAGGCTGACGTCCGTCTTTGTGCATATTCAGTGGCTGAGGAAGAGATGCATGGCTGACAGTGTTGCTAGGAGACCACACACAGCGACCAGTGTGTGAGGCTTGATTCTGCCCCCCTTCCCCCATTCTTGTAGTCTGGCTGCCTTTTACTGTTTTTGATCCACTCTCTTATATTTGCTTACGCCCTCCTCTTTAACATCCTCCTGCCTGCTTATTCCCCCCCATCAGTTGTATGTTTTCCGCCTAATCATATTTATCTTTAGCCCCGCCGATCCCTCACTGACTCTCCGTTTGTTGGCTCTCCCATATTTTTCACCGCACCCCCTCCTGTCTCTTCCCTCCTGCTGCCTCTCTCTCTCTTTCTCTCTTTCCTCCTCTCTAGCTGCGTGCATCTCAAGCTGCTCATTCTTCTCCATCTTCTATCGTGTGTTTCCTCTTGTGCTGCTTCTTCCCCTCTCCTTCCTTCTGCTGGTTTCTCTTGCTGAACTGCAGCATCGTGTCTGGCTTCAGTGTGGTTCTTCTCTGACATGAAAGGTGCGGCTGAGAAGTAAAGTTATAACGCAGGACAGATGAGCAGAAATGCTTGTGATGCTGTTGGAAGGAATACTGAATAAAATCAAAAAATAAGATGCGTGCAAGTGGGGCTGCAACTAATGATTATTTTCATGATTGATTAATCCATCCATTGATTATTCTCTCCCTTTAATCCAGTAGTTTTTTGGCCCATGAAATGTCAGATGATAGTGAAAAATGTCAGTGTTTCTTCAAATCCAAGACGACATGATCAAATGTCCTGTTTTGTCTGCAAACCAAAGATATTCAGGACTGTCATAGAGAAGCAAAAAAATAGAAAATATTCACATTTCTGAAACTGAAATCAGAGAATTGGGACTTCTTTTTCTTTAAAAATTACTTGAACCGATTAATCAATTACCAAAACAGCTGATGATTAATTTAATAATTGATTAATAATTGATTATTTGATTTATTGTTGCGGCTCTACATGCAAGAAAATAAAAGTTATTCTTAGGTCTTTTCCTCCCCTTGAATCTCTTTGTGATACAGCAAAAATAATCATGCACTCAGAAAACAGAAATAGAAACGGCAATAAATCGAACATAAACCTACATGAATATACAATTTGTGCTGTTTTCCACCCTGCATTCTGTTTTATCCTGCATTTTAAAGTTATGTTGTGTTGTTATTTTGCTCTTTAATTTAGGCTATGATGGATAAAAATATGCAGACTCTCTTATCTGGGGTGTGCTTAAGAAAAAAAGCTTCTGGATTTTCACCCAAATTCTTTTAATCAAGCAGCATTCAAAGGGCAGATGTATGTCTTTTATAAACCGCTTTTATGTTTTCAGGATGTATCTGTTGGAATATCTTAGTTTAATCACAGGAAATTAAATTCCTTTTAGTAACAAAATTTCTTTTTATAGTATGTCCAAAGACAAAAACAAACAAACAAAACATTGCGCCTGTGTCGAGGCCAGTCCAGAGCTGGGATGTGTCTCTCCACTCTGCAGCGTTCCTGTCTCACTCACAGTGAGGAGCAGCACCACCACAGGACCTCTCACTGTGCTGGAGGCTGAGTGGCAGAGGGCTGCAGCACACAGTGTTTCAGGGATGTTAAATAAGTGACAGTGAAAGATCGTTTCAGACAGAAATCTTAAATCAACACAGCTTATTTAATTCTGCATAACTACACTGATAAATTTACACTTTAAGATGCAGAGACTGAAGTTTGAATTATCTTCTTATCCATTTTTTTTGCTGATGAGGATCTGAGCTTCTCATACTAACATCAGCTGCTAAGCTTTCACAATTACTGCTTTGCATGCTGAGTGTGTGTGCTTTACATGTATGGATTTAAGTATGTGTGTGATCTGTTTGCTTATGTGCTTCAGTGAGTAGCAATCTGCAGCGTTGCATGCAGATTCAGCCACATGAATCATGGCTCCATCTGCCTCCTGGTTCTAATGAGAGGAATTCAAGCGGCTCCTGACCCTACAGATGCTCCTGAAACAATTTGCTTAAACACCCTGAATTTTTGAGAGATCCAAAGAGACATCAGGGATTAATCACAACCAGCCTAAACTGAAGGGGTGGGCTGCATTAAGAAATAGAAAAAGATGATCTAGTTTGATTGAGCAAACCTTTTCCTGTAGATCAGATCAGATTAAAAACAAAGATCTCCTGGTTCCATCAGCTTGGCTGTTTGCCCGCCAATACAAAGCTTGTAGCTCAGCTGCCAGAGCCTCGAAAACCAAAATCAAAGCTCCAGTTTACAGAAGGCCAACCTACAGTCACAGCTCCATAACCTAATTAACATTGAGTCAGCAAGCATGGCAGCAGCAGCAGCAGCAGCAGCAGCAGCGGTCATGTTGTGGTCAGGGCTGTGGGATACAAGAATAGCACGAGCTGCGCTGACACTCGGGACGACACACTGGGCCACGACAATAGAATCACACACTGCTACACTGCACAACATGCCGCCTGGCCCAGGTGACATCCTGATGCTCCCTCTGTGGGTTGATGTGGTGATGCGGTTGAGAGTAAGACTGCTGCAGTTGGGGGTAAATGTGGTTTAATGTTCCTGATTATTTGAAGAATAGATAGAGCTATAACACTGCCTTGTGCCAAAATTTAATGCATTTTTTTATGTTGTGTGCATTTTTACTCGGTGAGTTTAAAAGCACTCTTCAGAGCTCATTAAAGTGGATTCTCATGCTGTGAGATACGAGCTGTGATTTCAGAAAGTTTTAAAATCAATACATATTGATATAAAACGTGTTTAGTAATGGGTTTTCTGATGTGTTGAACAGAAAATGCAAAATGGGCCTCTCTCATATTGAGATTGAGATAAATGATATCAAAGCATTAAAGGGAAATAAACATTTTTGCTTTACCAACCATTTCTCAACAATCTAAACTTATCTATAGTCTCACTGTTTGATTGAATTATACACAAGTAGAAGACAAACCAAGGCTTAAAGAGGTGGTATTGTGCTTTTTCAGGCTAAATACTAACCTTTGCTAACTTTACATGATTTACAGCGAGAAAATGGTCCCTATTTTTCCTCACACTGGTGTTTAAAACTTTAAAACTAAGTTTAGCCTCTGACTAAAATGTTTCGTTTTTTTAGCTGCCCTCTCTTTAAGCCCCCCTGCTCCGCAAACCCCCTTTCTTCTGATTGGCCAGTACAGCATATTTGATGACCTCACCATTTCAGCAAGTTTTGTAAAGAACTTGTGCTATTTTTTTTTAAAGAACAGACCATTTTGAGCAGTTCACAGAAAGATTCAGGGATTTGTACATCATCTGATGAAACAAAAACGAGATCAAACTTTTCGTAAACAGCATGTGATGTATCACAGTAATGTTGTTTCTTTATTTTTTATAAACTGTATTATTTATAAATTCTGGTACAAGCTCCAGACGGGGACAAAGCTGATACTACCACCACACAGCCTAACACGAGGAAAGAAAATGAGATATAGCACAAAATACTGATTGTGACATAAAGTGAGTACTGTGCATAGGAATCAATACGATACATCCTAATGAATAGTATGTTCCAGACTGAGCAGTGGCTATGTTTTGAGTTGTTTGAGTAATTTGGCTCCAGCTGGAGCTCTTTATGTGTGAGCTCCATGTACAAAGCTGATATTACCTACCCTCTCATGACAAGGAAGGTTTTTATTTTCTTATGACTCCAAATTTCATAAAATAGTGTTACGGAAGGAATTTAGCACATGGTAATAAACCATTTACTGCTGACGTTGCATGCAAAATGAAATGTTGGTGGTTAATAGTTTATTAGTATTACATATATTTTAAAAGTTACTACAGCCCAAGATAATTAAAGTTTGTGCTGCATATTAGATTAAAAAGTATTGCACAAGAACATGATATGAACATCACGCTCCATTTATTCCTCTGCACATAACTCACCAACATTGTTGTAAACACAGTATAGGACACTTAAGCTTAAAGCATCTAATGGGAAGTGACACATTCAGTTTTGTTTAAAAAAAATTAAACTTGCCAAAAGCACCACTGCTAATGTCCCAGTGTCCACCAATTGAAAAGCTGCTTCCATCCATCTATGATGGAAAAACACTGAGAATGTGCATCAGCTGACAGCTGCGCTTTTCTTAGCCAATTGTGTTGCATGTACACATTCTCCAACATGAAACACAGTTGGGCCCTCAGATATCTGCCCCACAACAAGCCTGACTCCTCGTGGGGTGAGCGTGAGTAGGAAGCTGTGCATGCGCTACATATGACAAACCACATTACTGTCTTGCTAGCAGACAGGCTTAGCTAGGCCATCCCAGGGCCCGCAGCCAGAGACGCTGTGCAGCTGAGTTACCATGCTTACTCAAATATTCATAACAGGATAATGAAAATATAAATAGTTTTCATGTGATATGCTAGAGGTGGGGGTAAACAAAACTGCATCCTGCATTATAATGCATCACTGTGTCTCTGCTCTGAAGGCTGCCAGTTAGAGTAATGGGCAGCGCTGTTTGCTGTGATACAGCCAGCATGATAAGCAATGGCTCCCCTGAAGTTCTGACAGTAATTTGGGTTTGATTATTTGATTTTCATAGTGCATCACTGCATCTCAAAGCAATCACTGTCATTCCTGTCAGTTGAAAAGCTGGAAAAGTTGGCTGGGATGTTGTTCAACATGTTTTTTAATGATTAATGAGCTCAAACATTTCCCTTGTTTCCTCTCGTTTAGGTGAGTTTGAGGAGGCTGCCTGTGACATACGTCCCCTCTTCTATACCATGAGCTCTGGCTCTGCCCAGGATGTGGCAGTCGAGCATTTCCTGCGTGACATAGAGCGGCGAAGCAAGCGGCTACACTGCGCTGTGATAGGCTGCGAGGAGGAGCGACCCTGCAGCGACATGAACCTGCTGTATCGTAAGAGCCGTTTGGACTGGAGGCAGAGGGACCAGGAGGGGAGTAAAAAGAGGTGAGAGGATGAGCCAGAACAGGAGCTCTGAATACATGAGATCACTTTAGGGCTCAGTTCAGACTATGTAAACCTCTTAGGCAGCCTGAGTGAGTGTAATTGCAAAATCTGACTACCAAGCACAGTTCAGAAAGTCAGACAGGTTCACCTAGAAAGTCTGGGGATTGATAGCAAAGCTTAGTCACAGAGTTAATATGTTCTGCTGATGAGATTAAGTACGATATCAACTATAATGTCAAAGGATGAAAAAAGGCCAAAGACAAAAGACGTAGTAGCCACATTTGTCTCATTTTAGATTCAATTATTTTGTTTCCATTATAGATCTTTACCCTTTGAGCTTGTTTGTTTTAATTTGCTGTATTCCATCACAAATGTAGGGCAGTGACTCACATAAACCTTTTTGATTGAATAAAAAAAACAGGTTGTGTTGCTGTATTGATGAAAACATAAGAGATAGATAGGTTGCAAAAAATAGAATTTGCTGACCTTAATAAGATTAAACAGAACACATGGATACTAAGGAAAGTCTGTTTTTTACTTCTACTTCAAAATACAAAGAGACTTTTTATAATCCTTCCCCTATTCATCATCTGACTGCTGTATAAAAGAAAAAGCTCATTATTTATGGTTGTACCACTAGTAAATGGAACTGATCAAAACTAAATGCATTACTTTCAGTATGTGTCACAATTTTACAGTGTAACAGAATCATCAAGCACTTTTTTCTGAAGTTCTGTACATTCAAGAGTAAGTACAGCACAAGCATGAATCTAGACAGGAGGAAACAACATTAGTAAATGCCAGTGTTTCCTTCAAGTCCAGTCAGACACAGCATATGACAGTCAACAGGTTTGAAAAAAGCTGGTCCATTTGCAAACATAAAAAATGAGTTAACTCTTCTGTGGTCTAGGCCTTCAAAACAGGGACTGTGAAAAAATCTATAACTGCGTGTGTATGTTATATGAAACAAATTAACCCCCCTACACTTAGTGCTTGGTCACAAAAGACTCAAGATGTGCTGCTTCTCATAACTAGGATGAAACAATCAAGAGAAATGCCCCCCAAACCCCCTTTAATTCTGTAAGCACCATTTGCAAAGAGACATGGTTTGAATGGCTGGACTGTAGACTAAAGAGACCACACAACAAAACTTTCGCCAAATTTAACGAAATTATGCTGCTCACAATAAGTTGGGGATATTGTGACGTCCTCAGTGGATTTCATACATAAGGTGTTTGTTTTTGGTATAGGGAGGTAATTGTATTAGGGTGACAGACACACCTCACTTTGTGTTTTCCATGTGATGGTCTCACTGTGTACTGTGCGCCTTACACATTTGGGCCAATAACAAAAAGACAACCCTTTTCAATGTGGAATCAGTTTCAACATTCTGGGGGTATAAAAAGCTGGTACTGTCAGTAAGTCATTCCAAGTTCATAACTCAAGCAGCCATGAACACATGACATCGCTTAACGGTTGAGCAGCGCCTCCTGGCCATAGTGCACCTACAGGTCAGTAGCAGACAGTCAGATGTTGCTCGTGAACTTGGTGTGTCTCAAAGTGTCATCAGCAGACTTGCAGCAAGACACAGAACTACTGGTAGTGTTGGTGACAGACCCAGGAGTGGTACCTAAGGACCCATGCACTCAGACACTGTTATGCAACTGCCACACAGCTGCAGGCCTGTTTACAAGAAGTGAGGGGTACTAGGGTTTCCAGACAAACCATTCATAACAGACTCCACCGCTTTGGCTTAAAGCCAGACGACCGTTGCAGGGGACCGCACTGACACCAAGATACCGCCGTGACCATTTGCAGTGGACACAAGACCATGTGACCTGGGCAATGCAACAGTGGTCTACCGTCCTGGTTACCGATGAGTGTTGGGTCACCTTGCACAGAAATGATTGTTGTCAGTGTTGCTGGAGAAGGCAAGGTGAGTGATATGCCAAGGTCAACATGGTCCCCGGGGTTCACTTTGGTCGAGGAGGTGCAACAGTCTGAGCAGGCATCACCAGTCAGCGTTTATAGCTCAGTCATTGCACGTTCTTACCTCAGAGACATCATAGAACCATCATCATCCCCCAATTCCACCAGCAGACCCCCAACTTTCTGTTCATGGATGATAATGCTCCTCCACATGGTGCCAGAACTGTCACAGCTCGACTTCAGGAAGTCGCAGTGCCTCATATGGTATGGCCAGCGATGTACCCTGACCTGAACTCCATAGAGCACATCTGGGACCAGCTGAAGCAGAGACTGGATGCTCGTACCCCACCCCCACATGACCTGGCAGAATTGCATCTAGCACTTGTGGAGGAGTGGAACACATCATGAGGTTAATGAGGAACGTTAGATGTTGCTGTCAAGCTGTCATTGCGGCAAATGGTTGAAACACCCGCTACTGACTTTGTCAGTTTTGGTTATTTGGGGCTATCTTTGTTATTGTCTAAATTGTTGGGGTAATAAATATTGAACTAATGAAAATGGTGTTTCTTCCCATTCATTAATAGTAATATCTGAAGGGAATTAATACTTATTTCATTAAAATTCAGACTAAATAGGAACAGCACTTATGTAAATAACAATATCCTTAACTTATTGTGAGTAGTGTAAATAGTTCAGTAAATAAATTTGCATTGATGCATCAATTCTAATAGTTAAGTAATGTCTTATATAACACTGAGGCACCTTTTAAGGATATTTAATCCATACTTTCTGTCAGGCTATTTAAGGAAAGATTTGGAGTATAAAGGATGAGATTTTGTTGCTTAAAGCTTCAGTGAGAAATGTTCTGTTTGGGTTGACATCAGTGCCCCCTGTGGTCAAATGTGTTAGTAGTGTTTTCTGTCAACAACAGTTACAGGCTTAGTTATGTAAAAATAATGTACCTTGTTTATGAGGGTCTTGTTTGTTTTTGTAGGTCATTAAGAGGTCATACTATCAATTTCAGCCTGTTTCATAACCTGCTTAAAACTCCTCACAGGAGCTTTATGTGTTCCACAGAACAGGTGTCAACAGCTAACATCATCACAGTCTGAATCGTCAGGTCGTGACAGACTTGAACAGAGTGTGGGTGCCTGTGAATGAATGATTCAGTTTGTGCGAGGGTGTGTTTTGGGGGTCAAAAGAAGCAACGTGCTGTTCCAGTGTGAGTCATCCTTAACTCCCTAAACTCCAACTGTGTACAGGGACATTTGTGCCTCTGACTAGAGGAGGAACATTAAAGACACAAACTAAGTTTGTTTAGAAGCGTCATCCAGTGTGCTCTGTCTCACAGTGTCCCTTAGAGACACCCCCCTCCCCCCGGTAAGCAGCATAAGAGCACCATCACCATGGTAGCATCAGCCCTGTAGAGGAGCAGGGCAGCCTGTGGGACAGAGGGACATGATGAGCGATGAAAGCAGAACGAAGTGAGGCCAGAGCAGCAGAGGTGAGAAACAGGACATGACTGGTGATGATAGTGAACAGGAAAGGGTCAGGTATGAAAGCGCACAGGGACAAAGGGATGAAAACACAGAACTAGAGGTGACTTCAGAGGGGAGGGAATGGGGAAGAGGAGGGAGAGTATAAGGAGGATGGAGGGCAGTGATGGGCCTTGGAGATACAGAATGGTAAATAGGCAAGTTTGATTTGTGTTTTAAAAATAAAGATTTGTTTGTTGTGGCAATGACAGATTATTCCCAGTAGTGACCATTGGAAGGAGAGAACCTTTCTGCCAGCTGAGGTTTTGTTATTTCCTGCAGAGTGAATCAGTCCGTGTGTGTGTGTGTGTGTGAGAGAGAGAGAGAGAGAGAGAGAGAGAGAGAGAGAGAGAGAAGATGGAAGATTTATGGAGGATTAATAAAGCTCTGCATTTCCTCTTTGAATGCAGTTTAGTTTAATGAAATATTTTCAAAAAGGCAATATGACAAAAAAGGAATGAAAGAAAAATGAAACTTAAATTATGTTAATTATGAAGGGATTCAACATATAAATCAGGCTATGGATGGACAGATTACTTATGAACTATAAGATTCAGTGAAAAGGAAATTATGATCTCATTTCATCTCTGGTATCTACATCTCATACAGAGGTCTTAGAATGGCAAGAAGACAGCATGGTCTCAGTGTCATCACTAAATGGTCTCTGAATGGACTTCTATTGGAAATGTTGACTAAAGCTAAGTTACACCTCAGGAATAATCCAGCAAAGAGGTGGAGTTTAGTAACCTAAACATTTGAGACATTACCCCCCCCCCCCCCCCCCCCCCCATGTGCAATCACAGTTTTATTTTCCTGCTGTAAAATTTTAATGACATCTACTCGTGGAGTGTGTAAATAATAGACTTGATTACAGTGATTCTTTAGTTTCTGGAGAGGCATCATGAAGCCCAAAGATGGCAATCACCATATCTGAAACAGCAATTTAACTTAACATTAATCAGTTCAGAAACAGTCAAAGAGGTGGAGCTGAGGCGGGTCTTGAGCCTCTTGGCAAATGGCTCTAACACACCCACATGCCAGTGTAGTCGGCTGTGCCCCCCTATTATGTGTATAATTAATAGTCTTTTTTTTATTGTCGTGACAGATGTGTCATAAACAACATTTTTTGTACCAGACTCTGACATGTTCAGTGCAAAAATGTCGTTAAATTTTTTTCTGTTGACTTTCTAAAGGGCATCTTCAAGGGGGACTAGTTTTTTGGACAACCACATTTTTAACATCTGTGGTTGACACTCAGTTAGACTGGATTTGTCATTGCAAACAAAGTCTTAAAGGACATTCGCAAAAGTTAATTGCTGTTTAAGAAGAGGTCAATTTGTGTAGTTTGATGAAATACTTTATTTTATTTTATTTTTTTAATTAAATGTATCGCTGTATTTTATAATCATATAAAACCATAGATATGATTCTCTAAATCCAGACTCACCATGAAGCTGCAGACTTCATTTTAAGATAAGCAGAGAATCAGTTCTACACTTACATCTCTATCACATCTCTGTTACGCACATATCAGACCAAAAGAAGAGAGGTATTTTTCATTGAAAGCTAACTCCTTAATCAAATGGTTCAAAGCATTTTCAAACCTTTAATAACCTGCTCTCAGTGATTTACTCATTCACTCGTTTTCTTATTCAGTTTGTTACAAGTAATTGCAGCTGTCACAGCAGCTGAACGGGAGTGCGTTGTTTTTTGTCAGTGGAGAAAGAAGTACAGAAAAATAGTCACTATGGGCACATGAGGAAAATAGGAGAAGCTTCTGATGTATTGCTCTGAGCCAAACCATTAACCACTTTTACTTTTCTAGTGTTTTTTTCCTCTCTTCTGTCAGATGAGTTAGAAATCACACTGGATTCAACCCATAACTCAAGGCGATCAATTAAAGTGTCATGTGTTGTGTCAGATATGTCAGTGAGGTCCAACAGCATGAGAACAGCTACACATCAGCAGCATCAATAAGAGTCAATTTAGCTGCCCTGATTTGCTGTAAAACAAGATAAAATACGCTCAGACTTCAGACAAAGAAAGTCTCATTCAGCTATTTAAACATCACCCACCCTTAAGTCTTGCCAGAAAAGTACATTTGAAATAGGATGGTAGCCGCTGGGGGAAAATTTATTCAAACTGGATCGGGTGAAGCTTTATCACCACAGTGGAACACTTTTAAGAATATCTCCCTTTTTGAAGTGGAGGAGGTGCAGGAGAAGGAGGTGTTCAAGAGACCGTTCAAGGATAAACATGGTAAAGGTGCTGTGTAGAGGAGCAGCACGTGACCTCATGGCGAGGAGGAACAATTCTTCCAGTTTTTCTTTAGTAAAACTGTATAAAAGTGTGTTTAGGTTCAAGGATTGTGCTCCTGGAAGTGCGGTAGCATAAAAAAGAATGACTTTGATAAACTTAACTATACTCCTTATTTTTTCTTTAATACCTCCATGAAATATCTTTTAATCATTGTTTGTGTACTGATCATCTATATTTAAAACACTTTATATTAGATTGTGTCAGTATACATATTTTCAAAGCAGATTATACCATTTTTAACAAAAACTGCCAAACTCTCCTCATAAAGACAGGATTGACTTGTTCTCTAGAACAGATGCTCTCTGAAAAACACACAGAGAACAGCTCTTTTATTTAAGGTTTTAAGGAAAGTTAGACATTTTTAGTAAATCGTCATCAGATTTCATACACTCCCTGTGTATGTGACTCAGAGGATTAACTTTGAACACTGACGTCATGAGGTTGCAAGAAAACCACAGGTGACCCCAGGGAGGAACTGCTACCATCAATGAAATGGTCCTGTGATAACCCCTTTAAAATCATAGGTTTATTTTTACTCCAGCTTTTGTAAAACAAAAAAAACAAACAAACAAAACAAAAAAGATCATAAGAGGGAAATGAAAATATAACACTGTAATTTGTGGACTGATGTTTTTCCACAAAGGTGGGAAAATAGTATCCCACCCTTTTCAGTTATCGCATTATTATCACTAAGCTAAGCTAACTAGCTTCTAGCTTCAGTTGCGCATTTTTTGGTTAATATTAGTATTCATTTTAAAGATAAAAAATGTGACATGCTGGAAGCACATTTCATTTATTAACATTAGATTCTGACTTATCCTGTCAGATTTATATTATCGATCAAGTTACAGCACTCTGTGCCTCATAATGGGAAAAACACTTAATAATTCTGATGCAGCAAGATCAATGCAGGTGTCTCAGAAACTCTACAGTCAGCAGTCAACCTGCTTTTGATATAAATTTTAATAAACACAAAATCTTGGACCCAGGGGTTGATTCAATCTGAGGCAGACTACTGTGAGCTAGCAATGTATCAATGTCTGTTTTCGAAACCACCCACGACAACACATGTTGACGTCCTTTGTAGTGCATACTACCTACTGCTTTTGAATGTAGTAGATAATATGACTGTTCTGGTTGATCTGTATTCTTCGCTGGTTTTGTGTTTTGGAAAGCAGAGGTGAAGCAGATAGTCGATTCAGTGAGTCGAGTGGAGTAACGAGTCTTGAAACTCAGGATCTGAGTCCTATTCCTGAACTCAAAGATGAGAAAAAACTGTAAGGTGCAGCCATAACGACTATATAATACAGCCATACAATAATCATAGACCCCACACATTATGTCTTACTATTATGAAATATGTTGTGGGGTAACAGGGAAGAAGGAAGTAGAGTCAACAGAGACATTCGAGAGAAGAGATACTTTTTAAAGAGCTGAGTCTTTGGCCTTTGTTTTGAAGATGTTCAGAGCTTCCGCTCCCCCAAGAAGTAAGAAAAACACAAACACACAGAGCACTTGAGGCAGGTAGAAAGAGCTGCTCAGCCTCTGTTCTGAGCTATATTTGACCTTGTAGTATGTACACGTCGATATTGAGAGGAGCATCTTCACGGCATTCAAGGACACAAACATGCTCATGCAGAGGCTACACAATTTTTGTTTCTACTTCACACTTGAAAGTATACATTTAGAGACAGATGAGCATACAGTCACATAATTCCTCTTATCAAGTAATAAAATAGGAGCCTTTGTACTAATGATGAGGAGCCTCTGCTGCTTTTCAGTGTTGACGACAAATTGTAAGCTCCAGTTGTCTTCTTCTGTGCTTCAGTGCCTTAAAGGGATCACAACTGATCTAAAAGAGAGCACAGCATGACGCAAAGTCAGTCATATGGTCTTTACACACTGAATAAAGCTGCATATGAGCTTTCAGATTGCTTACTTTGGAACACAACATTTCACAGACTCAGATGTTTGGAGACAGATTTAATAAAAAGACAACCTAGAATAAAAACCTTCCATCTTGCCTGAAATTTCGTGTGTGTTCAGTTCAGAAACGTCCCTGTGTTTATATAAAAAAAGTGTTTCTGCTCAACTTTAACCCCAACTGTTTGGAAGCAAGTCAACCTTGCTCATTCGAAGTCAGCTCAAAGGCCGGGGGCTTATCTGGTGTTGCTGTGGGGTGAAGCAGCATATCACCCTGGGGAACCACCACATCATTTCAGCACCTTTCTCTAAAGCAAAAGGAGCCAGCTGAGGCTTATCAGAAGCCATTTTGTAAAGCTTTAGTGAACTCAGCAGGGCATCAAACCCCACAGTTTGGTGTCAACAACTTGAACCACTGGCGCTGACGCCTGAACTGCGCTTGACCTCAGACTGTAAGCAACTAGCATGTCTCAGGGCAGAGATTTTACCCTGGATTACTGTTCATACGTTAAAAATAAAAAGGATATTAGACTGATTTAAGAGTCTGGAGTATTTAAAATTCACTAAATGAAATCAAATCAAAGATAATGACACTATTTGGCTTTTTGAAGGCTGCAAATGAGAGGGTTTTAAGCATGAATTCTTGCGTGTGTTGGATTTCACTTTGGGCAGATCACCTACTAAATGAAACTGTAGTATTGTAGAATCAAAGTATCAACAATCACAGCCATCTAGATGTGGGACTATTAAAGGAATGGAAAGTTTGCATGACCAATAATTATAGCACAATAATCAAAACAGAATAACAGCTTCATTCATTATTTCAACTGATTGCTGTTTTGATCGATTGTTCAATAAACCACTGTAATATTCTGTTACATGTGTCTTTCTGGCAGCTCGATGTCTTGCTCTGTCTTATATCATAAAAGCTTTCAAGACAAAACTATCAAATACATGAAAATCACAACTGTTCCCATGGTAACAGATTAAATGCTCTTGGCGATCATGTGAGCAGACTATTGATGTGGGCTGAGGATATGAAAATGTAAAGTAAAAAAGGATTCCAGCAGTACTGTGTGCAGGACTGAGAGCACTTTGTTTTTGACGGTGGAATGTTTTTCCTAATTGAATGTGTTTAAGGGGGGAAGCAGATGTGGAGGGAATCAGATGGAAAGATTTACGAAAAACCAAAGGTGGAGGAGCCTCCAGGGCTTTCCCTTCTGCAGTGAAAGCCCTGCAGGCATTTCTTTCATGCAAAGGCTGCGTTTGAAGACCAAAAACAGAGTGAGGGGAGAGCGAGGTCGGTCTAAAGAGAGGGTCGTGAATGTTTTGCACCTCACTGTGATATTTTTCTTCTATCTTTTTCTTTATTTTCTGCAGCTCCGCCCAAAACGACTCGTCAGCCACTGTCGGCAAAGTCAGAGACTTGGCTTCTTTCCGCCGGCACTTTCGAATGGGCTTCATGACCATGCCAGCCTCCCAGGACCTGTCCCCTCACTCCTGTGCCTCTGCCATGGCGCCACGCTCGCAGTCCTGCCACGCCGTTGGTGCCGGGGATACAAGTCTGGAGAACGGCGATTACTCTGACACACAATCCCAACATGGTGGCCGCTGCCCTCCAGCCAAACCCAAACGCCACCCCAGCACTCGCCTCAGCTCCTCATCCGCCGATGGTAGAGGACTCCCAGACACACCTCCACCTTCATCTTCATCCTCCCACTCGCAGGGCAAACACTCAGAGAAGAAAAACGGTAAAGCAGAAACGCGTCCGCTGCCGTAGATGTCACGGAGAAAATGTTCTTCATTTTGACATGCTCCTTTTCTTTTCTCCTGCAGCCATGAAGAAGTCTGACTCTGGGGAGATTGGCTCAAAGAAGGTGCCTCCATTAAAGCCCAAAAGAAGTCCAAGCACCCAGCTGACCTTTGACCCTCTTCCTCCACGTGTGCCTGGCACTGCTACGTCCCTGCCTTTCCAGGGTGCAGACACTCAAATCCGAATAGGAGATGGAGATGATGAGCCGGTGTATATTGAGATGGTGGGCCAAGTGTTCACCAGAGACAGCCAGACAGCCACCCCCCACCCGGTCACCCCCATGGCCACCACCCCTGACTCTGACTCTGATCAGAGTGAGGCCATTTACGAGGAAATGAAATACCCGCTGCAGGAGGACAGAGACTCCCACAGACACCTCCCTCCCAAACACGAGAAACTGAAAACCTCTAAACATTTTCATGTCACGCCTTCCTCCTCCAGCAGCACCTCCTCTCTGCCCCGCCCCGCCTCTTCCTCTCCTTCCTACTCCAAACCCAAAGCTACTGTCTCCATCTCCCATTCGTCTCCTCTACCTTCCTCTACATCCTCAACCCCAGTCCCGCAGGTCCTCTCCACGAGTCCACATACCCCACGAGCACCGACTCCCTACCTGCTGCAAGGAAATAAATCAGAGCCAGAGTCCAACACCAAAATCCCTGCCCCTTTTCCAAATCTTCTCCAGCACCGCCCCCCTCTGCTCGCCTTCCCTCAGCCCGCAGCAGCCTCCAGTGGGGTTGGCGTGCAAAATAAATCATCTTCATCTGCCAAAATGGGAACTCAAACGTCCAGTGGGTCGACTCAAGCCAGCATTTCCTCCTCAGCTTCTTCCTCTAACGTTCCTTCATCGAAGGAGTTGTCAGAACGGAGTTCATCCCAGCAGGATAAACACAGCAGAGACTTAGGCCCCGCCCCTGGCCTGAGGGCAAGGAGTCACTCCACGCCTTTGCCTCCCTCATCCAAATCCACCTCTCCTTACTCCCATCATCACCACCACCCGCACCATCGACCCTCACACTATCATCACTACCGGAAACCAGACAGAGGAGACTCACCTGTTCCCAACAAGAGCAGCTCGCAGACGTCGACTCAGACCACAGTCCAGACCCAGACGTCGAGTACGGGAAGGGAGGGGAAGTCCGTCAGCTTTCTTTTAAAGTCTGATAGAGGAGAGAGGGAGAAAGAGCGAGACAGAGACAAAGACCGGGAGAAGGATAGGGATAGGGACCGAGATAGAGAAAGGGACAGGGTTAGAGATCGGGACAAGGAGAGAGACAAAGACAGAGACAGGGAGAGAGAAAGGGAAAAGGAGAGGGACAGAGAGAGAGACAGAGATAGAGAAAGAGAGAGGGACAGAGACAGAGACAGGGATCGGGATCGGGATAGGGATAGTGGACCTTACTCTTTACCCCTAGAGCACACTCACTCCACAACTTCCCAAAGCGGCACCAGCTCCACCCCTACGCCTTTATCCTCCTCCCATCGTCCTCATTCTCGCCCTCATCTTCGCTCCCACACCCCCCACGGCCTGCCAGCATACAAGCCTCCCTCCTCAGACAGCCCCCTGCTGTGGACCTACCCATCTGGCGGCTTCCGGAGGCCGCCAGCCTACGAGAGCTTAAGAGGAAGCTCTCAGACGCCCTCCCTTCAACAGCCCTCTAGTCTTACTGGTGTTGGCGAGGGAACGTCTAAAAGTAATGGTGGGTCAGGGTCACTTCACTCCAAAGTCGGCTTCATGCCTTGGGACAGCAGTGGAAGCTTAGCCGCAGATGATGGGTCTTACTGGCCGATGCAAAGGAAGTTGTCCTTCAGCCATGGGAGCAGAGAGACAGAGAGTAAGTTTGATGATATTTTATCTTAAGAAACAAAACCTAGTGGGAAAATTCTGTCTTCAGGAGCTTTTTTCTAAGTTGAATAAACTTTAAAATACTCTTTCTTTTCCTTCCCCCGTCCCAGAGGATGAAGGCCGTGCGTGGAATGGCAGTGCAGATGCCCTACTAAGAATGGATAAGGAGGACCTGGGCATGGGGTCTCGAGGGGGACACTCAGGCATCCCGGTCCACTTCAGCAGTGCTACCAGCAGGGCCCTAGGTCACAGTGAGTCTCTGGCAGGTGTGGACAGCAGCCCTGGTTTCAGAGCGCTCCCCCGAGTGGGTCTGCCTCTTCCCTGCCAGACATTCCCTGCCTGTCGAAACGGAGGTAAGCAAACACAACTTTTAGCCATGGCCTCTAACCACAGCCTTTGTAGAGAGAAATCATTGCTGGATTTTCACAGGGAGTCTTCTGCTGACTCTGTGGTGTCTTAAACTTGGAAAGCTAACTCACTTTTTTTTTGTCCTTGCCTGACATCAAATGCAACTTTAATAATGTGCTAGAAGTGAAGACTCTGTCCTCTTCGGTTGCCTGACTGTCATAACAGAGCCACCAGCTCCACCTCCATTACAGCCTGAAACAAGCCGCGACGCTTTTTGTGTTTTTGTTGCTCTCTTTACATCTAACCTCGAGGCCTTCCCCCACAGAGACTCAGCCTACCTAGAGGTTGTGATGCAGAAATAATACATATAGATGTTCTCATAAACATCCATGAGTCCTGATCTGTGGTGCTCATAATGTACACGTAGATATTGTTTTTATTAGTTCTTCAGTATTAAATTAACTGTTAAATGAATGAGGTGCTGATCCTGACACTGATACTGAGACCTACTATACTGTAGGACACACCTGCCACTACATTGCTGTATGGAATTTAAGTGAAGTGATCGAGTGGCAGAGCGTAATCATCAGACTGTGCAGACTCAGCATCCCCCAAACATTCAGGTTTCAGTGATGTTATTTAAAGAAAAAGTGGAGCGATATTAAGATAAATAAAACAAATATCAGTCAGATTGAGACAGGATAAGGGGCTTTGTTAAAATAAAAACTCACATCTCATATTCTTCCCAGCAGACACTCAGTTTAATGTTTGTCTCCTTACAGAAGTGGGGCGGCTGGGCCGTTCCTCCTCTGCTGCTGGAGTGAGACAAGTGGGTGGAGGAGACGTCCAGAGACAGAGCAGCCTACCAGCACGAGAAGCCCTGAATCAGGTGAATATATAACAGCCAGATATAACTATACCCTCTATTCACTTTATTCATAGTAGTTTTGAGAGAGAGAACATTAATATGGTTCCCATTATTACTTTTCCTTCTGCTAGAGACTGTGCTCCAGCTGATCTATTTATAGCTGAGAGATATGCCCACTGAGCAGAATAAGGCTCTGGCTCGCCTCAAAAGAGTAAGGGCTGCAAAGGTATTTGACGTAGGCTGATATGTAACCAGGAAATGAGAAGAAGAGAGTCATGGGTGGGAGAACAGGCTGTGCTACATTTTGGAGTGATGAGCTGCAGTCTTCTAGCAGCACATTTTTGCCCAGATTCTGGCTGCATAGCAAGTGCTGACGCAGTTTGAGTGTGCTGCAGAGACAGTCTGCATGCTGCTGGTTGACCCGCCCTCAACCTGTCGTAGATAACGCAGCGCTGCATCCTGGTGGCTGTGCATATGAACTGCAGTTGTAACCATCATGTGAGGATGGGCTGTTTCTGTTTCTGGCTGCTGAATATTTGAAGGTTTGAAGGCTAAAATCAGTTTCACTGATGTTTGTGTTTCATATGTCTTTAGCTGCACGGCCTGGCCCAGTCACAGGCGCCCTGCAGTCCCAGCAGCCCCAGCGTGTCTCGGCAGCAGCAGCAGCTCCAGCTCCACCAGCAGCAGCTCCAGCTGAAGCAGCAGCTCCAGCAGCTTCAGCAACAGCACCACCTACAGTTGCAGTTCCAGCAGCTTGCCCAGCTGGCACAGGGACAGCCTCCTGTCGGCGGGGGCACCACCCCGTCTGCATCACAGACCCAGAGAGACGGCAAGCTGTTGGAAGTCATCGAGCGTAAACGCTGCCTGTGCAAAGAGATCAAAGCCCACAGGCGCCCTGACAAAAGCCTGTGCAAGCAGGACAGCATGCCCATCCTCCCGAGCTGGAGACGGACACCTGAGCCTCGCAAGACTGGCACGCCACCCTGCCAGAGGCCACAGGCCGTCGTGTGGGACACGGCTATCTGAGGTGAAAAGACAGGCTGACGAATACAGCACGAAAGAGAGATAAACACACAGAGGAGGTGGTGGCTGAACAGCTACGAGGACGTGAGGAGAGAGAAATCTGTTGTGCTCTTGGTGTCCAATAAACTGATCTCAGAAATGAAAGTTATTCGACATTTTGAATCTGTGTGGGGAAAAAATAAAACCCAGTTGATAAAAGAGGTGAAACAAGTGTTACAATCAGACTAAATTAATCTCTTACCTGGATAATTTATACTGCTCAGTCCTTTTGGATGTGTTCTAATTGCCAATGAATTTTTGCCACAAAACGCCAGTATTGTTGCCACAAGACAAAAACGCCAACTTCATAATAAGGGGTGGGATGTTTGCAGAGATTGGTGTTGCCAAATTTTCTCCTGACTACTTGAGACATAAAGGAATCATGTATGTATTTTTTTCTCCAACACACATAAAAAAAATACTCTGCGAATGACAAAAGGTAGGACCCATTGATAAGTTATCGAAGTGTTTCTTGAAATCGTGAATGCATTATGAGCTGTCTTGGTATCAGTAGATTGTCATTGTGGATGCAAATAATCATCACTGAGGAGTAAAAGCTACCTACTGTATCTGTTTGCATATTTGTAATGTAAATCTATTTACTTTCTCAACGTTTCTGCAATTTTATAGCAATATGCTCCACACAGCGGAGCAACATAATTAAGACTTGTGTCAACTAGCCTAACATACATATCTAAGACTTGAAGAAGTCATATTTACTGTGTCATTCTCTGCATGTCATGATAGACATACAGTATTGTAAAAGAATATGTGTAGAGATGATCATGTGCGACTTTTACATTTTCAGCAAATCTTCACTATGATAACGTGGTTGTATAAAAACTGCAAATATATCGCTAATAAAGGTGACGTGACAGATCCAGCCAAATATAGATACAGGTCAACGGTACAGAAACTTCATCGCTCATGCTTCTCCACAGTTGCACATTAGTGATTGTTCCACCACACAGAAAAACAAGCACTGACACCCATCAACACAGACTATAATACATGGTGCAACTGATGAGACTGTGAGTATCGATCACCTCAAACAGAATGCTGGAACAATCTGCACAAAAAAAACATGGTATTCGCTTAGGAGAAATTAAACCCTAATGTACTGTAAATAGATATGTACAACTGTATTGAAAATGTAGCAATTATTTCCATTTTCATACTTGTAATCGATACATATTATGTAGCATATACTGTAAAAACATAACTTTGTTCACTTGTTTTTCTAAAAGAATTAAGTACTTTATCTGCTGCAGCCAGTCCATGCATTACTTATAGTTTTACTAGTAAACAGTAAGCCCTCTGAAGAAAGGCACAGGCCAACAGTTGTTTATTTAGGATTTATGCAAGACTCCCTTTAAGCTGTGTTTTCTTTCATTTATGCCTTTTTTATGACATAGTTTTATTTGTGTACAGATTTCAACAGCTCCTTGTCTTGACTTTTGAACTACTTTGCTGCTATCTTGAACTACTGGTGTTGTTCATTGGACCACATGGTGTAACCATGGGAAAATCAATATAGTGGTTATTGTTACATATTTGTTCTATTTCTGAAAGCCACGTGTACTGAAGTTTGTACCTTGAAGAGTGAGCCCTTCTGTACTGGTATTAAGGCACTTGAATGTCTCTTGGTTGTTGTTGTTTTTTCTTTTTTTTTTAAATGATAGTTAGCACCAAGTTGTACAGTAACAGTACACCCCCGTGAGAAGACGACCTATCTAAATGTTTGAGAGTCACTGCTTGGCCTTTTTTTTGTTTTAGGTCCCACCTGCTCGTGTTTGAGGGTTGAGGTTTTTAAAGCATCCATTTTCAAACAAACAGGTCAGGGTGAAGAAAATGGGCGAGTGCAATGCATGCAGAGATTCCTTAAGCTGAAAGATGTTCCTATGAGGCTGACTATTGTGCCCAGTTTAATTTAAGATACAGAATAATCACCTTTTTTTTCCTTTTACAGACTGATATGGACCCTAGGTATCATTTCCAAACTAGTTTACAAAAACTGTTGGTTTTGTGTGTCTTCTAAAACAGTGGCCATTATATGAGTGCCATACTATATTGATATGGTAAGATACGGTGTACCTTGGAAATCACTGTAGTGCTATATTTGCATTGATATTGTCATTCAAAATAAATTTTATATAATGAACTTTACACAACAAACAGAAATGTTGCATGTGTTCATGCCTCGTGGTGTTTATCAAAGTAAAGATTGTGGGGGAAGTGGACATCATGTTCCGTCTGTACTCCTGCAGCAAGTGTTGCAGCTCCCTCTGCGTCCAGGTGAGGGAGCTATCTTCTACCTAACTTCTGCTGCTGCTGCTGCCTCTGCTGCTGGGGTGGTGGTGTGGCTGCATGAATGCCAGAGTCAGCACTGCATTATACTGAAGCACGCAGACTATTGCACTTTAACTCAGAGCAATCCTTCAGGCCTGTGTGAACTGAGTTTTAAATAGCTGCAGCACCAGAATTATTTATACTGAGGGGAAAAGTTCTGCAGAAGCTCTGTTTAAATTTAAAACGTGTAGCTTTTAATATGAAACCAATTCTAAAAATGTGTTACAGGTTAGATAAAGCCAAATTGTCTCACAAATATTTTCAAAATATTTAATGACATCTATACAGAAATTCAGTAGTCTAATGTATATTTTGCAGTCTTGCAGTTTAGCTATGCTATTCAAACTATCTTGTGTTTTTTGGGAGCTGCAAAAGAAAGATTAACTCCACCAAAAACTTCCAGCATACTTAATATGTTCCGTATAATTTAAACAATGATACGATGCTGTTTTTTAAGATTAGAAAAATCACACCATTTAATCACATAGAACTACAGGTGCCTCGCAATCCTGAGGAATGTCAGAGATGTGTTTAATTGGTCTTTCTTCACTGACGCAACTACACGTTTCGCAGAACCAATGACAGCAGGCCCTCATACTCCACATGACTGGCTCCAAGAGCTGTCAATCACAGCATGCAGTGCAGCTGGTTGGCTAAGCGGGGGCGGCATGATGCGCAGGAGGAGGGATCAGCTCTGCTGGGGTTGGATGGAGGATGACGCTCTTGGAGGGAGGGGTAAGGTTGATTGGAGCGAGTTTTGGGGGGGTGCTCGTAGAGGGAGGCGGAGGGAGTGCTTTACCGCAGTATCACTAGATTTCTGCACCACTCATCAAAACTCTGCGGCATGCAGACAAGAGGAGCAGGGGGGGAGGGCAGATGCTAGTTCTGTGCTGAGTATAGGAGTTCTACCTCTTACTGTCCGTTTTGTTTTATTTAGATAGGTTACTGTATAATTTAACTTCTTAGTTTAAGAAGACCAGTTTAAATACCTCTCTTCTTACAGCGGAAGCACACCAGGTCTCTCTGGCTCTCTTCTGTCTTGCTAATTGTTCAGACCCGGCGTTTTCTCATTAGGGCACGTTAATTAGAGTTTGGGGTCCTACGTTTTATGAAAAAATGGCAAAGGATGGAGAAAAAAGCGAGTGGAAGGAATTTATATGGAACCCCAGGACGAGGGAGTTTCTGGGCAGGACAGCGAGCAGCTGGGGTAAGTGGAGTCTAACTACAGCAATGCAGCAAACCGGGTCCCCCGGCTCTCTAACAGGTCTCTGTTAAAGTCTATGAAGGCTGCGTTAAATGTTTAACATGTTCTTCGGGTAGGATTCATTCAATAATGACTGTGTGTAACTATAATGTGAGTTAAGCCTGTTAGAAGTTGGTGATTATACTCCTCTGTATTTAGGTAATGAGATGGCTGTCGCTGTCCACTCTGTGGTGCTGAAATCTGAATGCGGCACCGCTACTGGGCTAAAAAAAAAATCCCTTCTGTTCAGTTTCTCCGTTTATTTATTAATTTATCGCACTGCTTTCCCTTGCGCGATGCGTTCAACATAAGGGTGGAGGCATATGGTCTTATTTTTACATTTTTTTTTACAAATCACTGCAGCAGTGCTGAGGCAGGCTCCACTCTGTTGCACCATCAGCTCCTCTCTGTGGTTAAGCGCTGTGGCCAGCGTTCATGTGAATTCCTCTGCAGATGAGACTTTCTCTAAAGAGACTCTTCACATACATTCAACAGAGAATGAATTGCAGCTTTGTGTAATGAGAGTTTAACATGATGTCATTCTTTTTCTGGGTTTTCCTCTAAACTGTCAAAGAGGGGTCCAAACCCCACCCCCTGTACAACACATTGTTGCTATACTGTCCTTTTTCTACCAGCCTGTAACTGTTTCTCAATGATTCATGAAATGATAGGGCACATATGGCTCTGTTCTAATGACATTGGAGTTTTAATCTGGGTAAAGCCGCAGGCCAAATGCTATTTGTATCACCTCCAACCCCCAGCCCCTCCCAGTGAGTGTAAATCAGTGAGGGATTTAATCCTAATCTAATGACTTCATTGGCTGATGGGGAAGGTATCAATTCAGGGTGGGAGCCAGCAAAGTAAACCACTTTCAGGAATTTGGGCTATTTAGATCTTTCCAGTGACTGACACGCTCACATTGGAAACACTGGAGTCCAGTATCTTGGATTGGAGTAACACTGAAAGGGATTATATCTGGTGTGGTATTGTGGTGATTATGTGTCATCAATGGACACTCTTGTACTACTAGTGCAAGAATCACTGACTGCAGTTTCCTCTGCTGGAATCCTCCCACTGTGTACGACTTAATCCAGCTCAGTGCTTCCTAGGTGCTTCAAGGTCTGCTGGCCTTTTTAAGCTGTGCTCTCTAAGGCTTGTTAATTAGGCTATTTTTGTACTTTGCCACCACATGTAGGCCTGCTAAACTTGGCATTTCACCTCAGCACTTCTTCATTCTCCCCATGACGCAAACACAGCAGGCTATGTACTGTACAGAACTGTTGCTCCACTGTCACTTCTTTTATTGGGTGGCTTTATTTATTTATAGTCAAGTCTTCCAATTTCTGTGCCAACATGCACTGTGGAAAAGAAAAGGAAAGTTTTGGTGTAAGTCTATTTCAAAATCAAATCTGTTGCTAACACTGGAAATTATGCAGAACAATGCAAACTGAGAATGCTGCATTTTGGGGATGAAGCATTGGACATTAATTCATGTCCACGTCATTATGCAAAGAGATGCAGTTATATGGAGTCCTACCGGATCACATCAGCAAACAGCTTCCACCTTTTTAAAATTGCACTATCTAAGAATTTTGTTTCTTCTACTTCCTAAAATGACTACAGGCTCCAACTATAACATTAAAAGTAGTCCTTAATGGAAAAACGTGTATTTACAAGGTAATGCATAATTTAGATCTATTCATTCTTTTTCCGCAGATCTTTATTTATTTATTTATTTAAGTATTAGGAGTCTTTGAATCAACAAATTTTCAAAGTAATTGGGCATGAGGTCTACCTAATTAATTCTGATAGAAAACAGACACCTCTCATCATTACAGAAGAAAGAACAGGACACTGAACCGTGCCGCGCTGGCCTTTCTGTTCTTTGCTTTCAACTGCCATCTGCAAACAAGACCCATCTGAAAGAGAGAGGCGACACTGTCCATCATCACAGGGACTGAGAAGGGCAGACTGTAAACCTAACACCCTCCTTGCCAGGGGGAAAGCCACCCTGCCTGCACTCACGTGCACACACTCAGTCTCCCCTGGGTGGTGTCATGTTTGTGGTGAGCACAAACTCACTTCTGGCCGTCAGAAAAAGCCACTTAAACACTTTGTTTCGTCTCATCGTCTCCCTGCTGCCTCTCTGTCTCTCTCTTTCTTGCTGTAGTGCCTGCGGCGTGGTCCGAAGCCTTGAGAGCTGACTGTGTATTTTTAATGACTCAGCTTGGGTCCTTTCCATGTGACAGACGGGATGCTCTCTGTTGCCTTACTCAGACATTCATTCATTCCTTCATTTCAACTCTGATTCCAGTAATTTAAGAAACAGTTTGATAAACATGCACACAAGCTCTAAATCATCAAGGTTCCTCCCTGCAGTTGCCACCCATGGAGCAGCCTTCCCTTGACATTTTGTTATGGATCCTGTGT
Organism: Labroides dimidiatus; assembly: GCA_030710495.1. Lineage (NCBI taxonomy): Eukaryota > Metazoa > Chordata > Actinopteri > Labriformes > Labridae > Labroides > Labroides dimidiatus. The sequence goes on from CM061159.1 coordinate 15,061,359, forward strand.
CTGTGTGGGGAGGCAGATGCAGCTGCTAACTGAGAAAAAGAGCTCCACGCTGGGGGGAGACGACAGCAGAGGGGTCAGGGTGCTCAGTTGTTATTCCGGTCTGGCCTCAGGTGTTGATGTTTTGTGTGACAGGCATGTCAGAGAAAAACATCATTATTTTTCCTGAGGAGTGCATGAGGTGGTACCAAACAGCTGCTGCCAAAAACTGTCACAAGTTGACACTACGAGGACTTAAATAGAGCACAGGAGCCAAAAATTTATTTCATATGATCAGATATTTTTGAACAGTGTAAAATAACTAATAATTTTCTATATTAAGCATTATTTTAATGCAATTATAGTCATAAATCAGACAGTATATATATAATATATACAATATATATATATATATATATATATATATATATATATATATATATATATATATATATATATATGAGGAGTTTCATGTACCATAAGCGAATCAGTCCTAGCAATGCTATCCCTCTTATGTAACATCATTATCAGGGTCCCCTTACACAGCTGATGAAAAAGGCCTAGTCTACGATAGCCAGTAATCTCCTGACCCTGGTGCCTGGTCTCCAGGGGGTCCTTGTCCTCCCTCCTCCTGTTTCTCACTCTGTTATCATCTCTCCCTCTGTGGATCAGGGAACTCTATAATGAAATCCACCAGAGAGCTGTTTTTCAGTCTTGGTGAATTTTACACAATGTCAGTGCAGTTCTGTCTCTGTCAGGTCAAGGGTCGATGAATTGTTCTCACTTTAAACCATTTTGTGCAATAACTCTGATTTAATGTCTCTAAATAACAGCTTTATATTAGTGAGTGAGGGGAAGAGGGGCAGATGCTGCAGATGGAATGGAAAACTTTTCATTAATGAGGATTAAATGGCTTTCTCTGAACATATTAGACCACGCAAGCACAACACATCACAACACAACTCAGCCATGATGTTATCAAGGCTGCTTCTATCATCACTGTCAAATGTTAGGTTACTCACATTAAAGAATCTCTTTTTTGTAACAGCAGTTATGAAATGGACTTTACTGCACTTACTAACAGTAGTTAATGCTAGTCTAATGGAGCCTTCATGCATAATTCAAACCCTACCTTTCATTGTCATGCACATCATCAGATCAAAAGAGTCCTGTGAGATGCTGAAGTCTGCAGACGGCAGCATTAGAAAGAAATAATGGGTGCTTTAAACATTACCAGCATGCATTTTAAATATTAGTCAACACAGCATCGACACCTCATACTGGCTAGATTAAACACAGTGAACTTTAGTTACAACATATCCATAATGTTTGATTAAAAATGAATAATAAAGAACAGAGACTTTATGAACACATAGTTTAAAGGATAGACAAATAGAAGTGTTTATAAACATAACTGAAAGAGTTTTCTATTAACTATAATTACATATGGGGAATGTTAAGATAGGTGTCAGGGAAACATTATTTGAGATGAATTTTTGAATCACTTAATTTAAAAAAAAAAAAAAAAGATTTTTGTTCCCTATTTTTAATCTCACCTTCCCTTAAAAATTTTCTTTCATTGAATCTCAATGAATAAAACATAGGTTTATAATTTGTACAGCCAGTTATTAAAATTTAGAGCCAACACAGTCAAGAAGTCTTGAATTTCATCATGTTAATAGACGCTTGGATGGAGTTTTTATTAACGCAGATGTTTGAATAAAATGTGAGTCCTTCATTGCTTTTGAACATCTTTGGAAGTCCTCTTGTTTTTCTCCTGAATAACAGTAATTTGATATGTTGTGTGTCTGATAGAACTCTCTCCTGATCGTCTCTGCAGGTCTTATTCTCCTCTTCTATGTAATTTTCTACATCTTCCTGGCTGGCCTCTTTGCACTCACCATGTACGTCATGCTGCAGACGCTGGACGACCACAAACCCACCTGGCAGGACCGTCTCTCCACACCAGGTGCTGCAGCTAAGGATACAAACTGCATGGACACACGGGCCACAGTCTGAGCCAAGGTGTCTTGACCCTCCTGTCATGTCTCTGTCTCTCACAGGCATGGTGATTAGACCCAAAGCAGATGAGACCTTTGAGATTGTCTACAGCATCAAGGACACTGAGAGCTGGGACATGTACACTCAGGCCCTGAACAGGTTCCTTGGCCGTAAGTCTGGATCCTGCGCTGTGACTCAAAAAAGCTCACTGGGGATTAGCCAACCGCCCAGAATGAATTGTTTTTACCTAATAAGAGATAATTCCCTTACAGTCAGCGGGTAGGAGATTGTCTTGCATCATAAGCCTTTAAATACACACAAAATAAACCCCACCCCCACTCTCTCTATTCCTCTCCCTCTCTTTCTCTCTCTCTCTCCCATGCAGCCTACAACAACTCGGTCCAGGCCCAGAAAAATGACGAGTGTACCCCAGACCAGTACTTCCTGCAGGAGGACAGCGGGGATGTGAGGAACAACCCCAAGCGCTCCTGTCAGTTCAACCGTACCATCCTGGAGGACTGCTCGGGGCTCAACGACCGTTACTATGGATACCAGGAGGGCAAGCCGTGCATCATCATCAAGTTGAATCGGGTATGAAAGAGGAAAGAGAAAGAGAATGGTGTTGCTAGGAGACATGGAGCGACTGAGATAATGAAAGTGGTTTATAGAGAGGAAAAGAAGAAATACGGATATTGATGAATTTATTTTTAGATATATGGTATACTCAAGGCAATTTTTATCCAGATTTTCCATCTTCTGTGTTCGAATTAGAATAAAGTTTAATATTATTGGATGTGTGTCGTTATTTCCTCACCAGGTGATTGGGATGCTTCCAGGAAAGGATGGACAGGCGCCGTATGTCACCTGTGGTGCAAAGGTATTCCAGTTTTTCCTCACATAAGAATCTTGACTGCAGCCCATTGAAAGCTTTTTCTCACTCTTACATGCATTATGATCATCCTCTGATCATGACTTTCCTCTTGCTTATCGATTTTGTCATTTACACCACTTGTCGTGTTGCTTCTCCCATCGCTTACCATCAATTCACCCACTCACAGAGATACAAAGTTGGCAAAAATGAATGGGTAAGAGCAGGGTAGAATATGTGCTGGTAGATGTTTAATCATTCGTAGAAGTTGTAAGTTTGTAGTTTTATTAACATATGTAGTGTACTTGGTAGTAATATCTGATGAAATAGATGGTGGGAGCTGAGATTAATGAGAGCCACCTCTTCCTTTCTTACGTGGATGAGAGGATTTTTCATCCTGTTACTAACAAAGTTGTTTTACATTCTCAGAGAGAAGACTCTGACAAAATTGGACAGTTGGTGTATTTCCCACCAAATGGCACTTTCAACCTCATGTACTACCCTTACTATGGCAAGAAGGCTCAGGTAAGACGAGGGAGTTTACTGTCATTATATCAGACAGAAAACATCAGTTCCTGCAGTTAAAGTCAACCTGGGGTCTGTTTTTTCAGGTGAATTACTCTCAGCCGCTGGTTGCCGTCAAGTTCCTCAACATCACCGCAAACCAAGATGTCAACATTGAGTGCAAGATCAACGCCAACAACATTCCCATCGGCAGCGAAAGGGACAAGTTTGCTGGGCGGGTGTCATTCAAGCTGAGGATCAACACCCACCTCAACTAGGTCGACATTTTTTTCCCCTCTCCTGAAAACTCCTTTCTCCATTCTCTGCGACACTGCACATACACAGAAAGTAATCTCAGTATTTACACCCTTTTAGAGGATCTGTTTACATCCTCCATATTCCAGGGGGAAATAGTTTACCGTAGTCTTGTGAAGAAGAATAAAAGGGTGCTAATCCTGTCATTTTTTTCTGTCTGTGAGCTTTGGGACAAATTCTACTCTGTAAATTAGTTTGAGGTGACATCTATTTATACTGCATGACCAAACGTAAAGGGGATGTAAAGGATGTGAACGTGTGTTTCAAGAGTTTGCAAGGATCAGCAACTGTACCACATTAATGCTGCTCCCCCTTCCTGCTGCCTCTTTACAGAGTCTCTCTCCCTCTATATATGATGATACACAAATTACAATACAAAATGTGTATACCTACAGTATTTATACAGCATCATTAACCTTATATCCAAATTTTGTTGCACTTAAAAAGAATAATCCAACAGACTCACGAATATATCTCAATGGATGGATGCAGAGATGAAGCCATGTTGCATGTGTGTATTGTCTTTAGTGTGCTATGAGGGGCAGGAGGCCCCACGTGTCCCAACTCTCTGCTCAGTGTGAAAAAAAAATGGAAAAATTCAACCACTGACCACCAGGAGGGACCATGCTGAAACAGAATACAAACATCAGATGGGTTGGCATTTCCTAAACGAGAAAATGAGTTACAGGAGAGCTGAAAACCTTTAAGAGAGAGAGTGTGTGTGTGTGATCGTGTGTATGTGTATGTGTGTGTGTTTCATTCACTCACAGGTTCCATTTCATACTGTAGGTCGGGAAGTTGCATGCAATGTGCAATATTCATTACATGACATACATTATGAACGTATAAATCAACTCTTTGGATGAGGGGATGTCATTTAAATCATAATTAATTTGTCTTATCTGATATTCAGCCTGTTAATTTAACCTTAGAGCAGCTTAGAAGAAAGATGAGCTTCATTTTTGGGTTGTGTTCACAGCACCCTGTTGATATCACATGACATTATAACAGGTCTCTAATGCTTCATGGGCGTCCTTTTTTTTAAAAATTCAGCTTCTCTTTAAGTTTGTTAAATGTTTAAAGATGTGATTAAAGTCTTATGACATCAGATAAGGTTTGCAAAAACTAAACTTTTTGCATCCAAATGCATATTTTTTAAAATGATTACCTACCAGGTTAAAAAAATACCCATCTGATATCAAACTGCTAACTCCTTCCCTGCTGCACATCCATCATGTTGTCTAGCTCTTGAGGGATTTTTTTTTTTTTTTTTTTGTGTGTGTGTGTGTGTGTGTGTGTATGTGTGTGCGTGTGCTTGTTTTGCATCTATTTCATTTGCATCATAAATAGATGCCGTTTTCATGTTTTGTATTGTATTGCACTCAAAGTGTGCTTTTTTTTCCTCCTTTTTTTGTGATTCTGAGTTGAACTAACTCATGTACAGTTTTTGAGATTGATGTAGAATGTTTGTTCTCTTTGTTTTCATCCATACTCATTATCAAACTTAAAAATATCAAAATGTGTACTCCAAAGGTTATATTAAAGCTTATTAGACTCTTAAACATGAGTTTGTCCATTAGAAACTGGTTTTATAGGCCTTTAGGAATCTAACAAAAGTGGAGACTTGCTTCCTTGACCACATAGAAAACTCTTATTTTTTCATGTGCTTATTTTTGTTTTAGTTTTCCCACTCTTGTATGGATCAGTCTGAAAGTACAGCCGTTGTGATAGCAAGGTCTTAGATCAGTCCTGAGTTTTGGTGCTGAAGCTGTTTAATGTTCACGTTGCAGTTTCAGGCACACAGACCTGTAATAATCACCTCTTAATACTGGTGGAGACAATGTGTGAAGTCACACTTGTTCTAAGTCAGGCACATTATTATCACAAAATTATGAGTCTGAACCTGTAATTTAATCACAGTGAATGTGGCATCTGTTTGCTCACATTTCAGTCTGGCTCCACTCCACAGTTTTATTTCTCTCAGAGCAGTGAATCTCCGTCTGCTTGCAGGTATCTCACACTGCTCTGAGTGGAACGTTACTGTCTGATGCAGATTAAACAAAGAGAGACAGGAAGACTAGAGAGATCTAATCTGAATATCTAATCTGTACCAGGGAAGTCATTCACACTGAGGAGTGTGAGAGGGTTTCGTTTTTTTATTTTGCTTTTTGCTTTTTGAGACAGTCCACTGACCAGTTCACATGCATTTCTCTTCTGGCATTCCTGCAACACTTACTTAATTTCTCTGTAATCTCTTAATCTGGTCGGCTAATCCAGAGCAGGCACGCTGAACTTCTTCACCCTACTTTGTCGCTCCTCCTCCACTTCTTCCCCCCAATGCTCCATGCTTTCAGTCATCTCTATATTATCCTTTTTCAGTCACTGAAAAAAGTAACTGAAGTCCATTTAAATCACAGCAAATCAAACAGGCTGCTCCGTCACCTGATTGGACTTGTCTGTTTTTGGCCCATGTGCATGTGAAGATTCAGTCTTCAACCAAAGATCCTCATCACGTTTAGTTCCTTTTCTTTTCAGCAGCAGATGTGGGTGAAGGTCTAGTGTGGTGATACTGTGGAAACCAGTTGCAGGGCTAACCACCCCGTGTTATTAAAAGGCCTACTCTTATATAGTAAGAAGACGCACAAAAAGGAACGTGTTTCACTGCAACGTAACAGTGCCTCCTGGTGGACAGACAGTGTTGTTCCCCAGTGTCACAGAATGTTTTTCCTCTTATCTCCATTTATTTGTCTTTTTTTCTCTCTCTGATAATTTGGAGATGTTCTCAAAAAGCAATATAATTATTTACTTATTGTGTGGCTGTATGATGTGTTTATTAGATACAAAATCAGTGTGTGACTAAGAGCAAGGGAGATAGTGCATTCAGGTATTTATGTCAGAGTGCATTGTCAAGATGGAACAGTTTAGAAAAGTTGTGTTTTGTTTATAAAAAGAAGAGTATTTTTATTGCTATTTTGTTGTAAAGAGGAAAGAATGTATAAGCTTGTATAATGTCTTGGGAGTTAGCTGGTAGGTTTTCACCATTTATTTCCATGAACCGCCAAAAAGTAACAGCTTGGCTGGAGATTTTTTTTCTTTTTTTAATGTTGAAACATTTTTATTGTCACACTTTGAGTCCTTTCTACCTTCTTAAATGGCGCTTGTGAGGTTTGCAATGAAAGTTCTCTGAATTCTTTGATCTGTTTTGTTGTAGAAATAAGTCACCTTTGACAAAGTAAAACGTTTAAAACAATCTTGAACAGACTGCAGGGAACGGGGAACTTTCAGTTTCACAAACCTTCAAAACACACACTACAACAGGGCCGGACACAGAGAGAGAGTCCATTATTTATTCGTCAATTCGTCAAATTTTCAACAAAAGCTAATTTTCCCAAACTAACCTCCCTCCTCTAAAATCATCTATTGCCTAAGACGTGTGCACGGATAGTACAAGAAAGAAATCGGTGAAATATATTGAGATACTCTCACCCAAAAGGATGATAATTCTGTTCTGGATCTTTATTTTTTGCTCTTAATATATGTATATTTTTGCTCATGTTTACCGCAATCCAAGATAGAAAAATAAATAAATGTCATTTAAGGGAACTCAGAGTCATGCTTCATTCTTGTGTCTTAGATTGTTTTCAAGACAATATTTTTTTTAGTCATATTCAGATAAAGATGGAACTGTGTGCATCAAAAAGTTGTAAAAATCAGCTCAGCCTTCCATTGAGACAGAAAAAGAAAGCAGCCAGTGTCAAAAGTAGCATCAAGTGGATGTAATCTAATGTAATCCCATTCACCGTAATCCTCCCAGCCGGCAGTCCCAGTGAGCAGCAGCGTTATCCTGTGTGGTAACTCTTTGTATAGCATGATGCAGGCGGTGAACCTCAAGAAAAGATACATGGTGTGATGTGTTTATACAGTCTTGCAACCTTACACTGTAACCTCACTTCCTTTACCGTCACCAGGGAGTGTGTGCTCGGTGGAAATACCAAAAGCACCACGTCATCCCCTTACACACACAACAGGTCAAAGGTCACAGACTGAAGTCCTCTCTACATCCCAGCACTACGCAGAGAAGTTAATCATAATAATAACCGACCCTCATTGGAGATATATGGATCTTGCTTGTGACTGGACTTCTTTTTTCCTACTGGAGGTGGTTTTAATACAGTCTGCTGCCAACAGCTTGATAAGATTAGAGGCAAAATGGACTTCCGTTTTCTGACCTTCAACCAGGTCCTGTCTCCAGTTGGCTCCATGGCTTCAGGCTCTATCCTTATCTCTCCTTTCCTCACAGCCTCCTCCTCAGAAAGAGTGTGTGTGTGTGTGTGTGTATGGGGTGGGGGGTGGAGGGAGTGCAGGAAAAGAGAGAAAGCTAGGATTACGTAGCATTAGAGGTATTTGTGGGTTGAAAATAGTCTGATCAAGAGTAGCTCTGGTGTCCTATTCTTACATACACTATTCTCTCTATCACGCACACCCTGTCATTACAGTTCTGAGTTTTTTTTTTTGTTTTTTATTTATTTTTTTCTTAATATTAAATATACCTTTTACACATATTTTTATTTTAATATCTTTAAGATGGGTAATTGACCTTTGATAAGACCTTCTGCATTTGGGTTCATTTGACAGTGATTTAGAATATGTTTCTTTAAAGCCTCAAACAGAGCAGATTTTATCGGCTATTGTATAAAGAGAGTAATCAAAAGTTGGTTTCAGAGAACTGGAACCTCTGCTGGTTGCTGAATCGCATTACACAATGACTCAGTAGCATTAAAAAGTCAAAGTTATGACATACCTTAACCAGACCTAGACAGAAAAAAGACTGCATTTTCTCATCACTTTTTCTCATATATTTAATCATTTTGAACGTGGTACAAAAATGTATAAGACTCTACATTCACACCACAGTCAGTGTGACGCACCATACTGCCAGTTTTGCGTCACATGTTGATTTGTTAGTGTTATACATCTTGCATCAAGATTGATTGGTCCCAGATTTTAAGGCTAAAAGGCATCTAGACCTAGCAAGGTATGAGGTAGAATACTAAATCAAGTCAAAAAGGATCAAAACAGTATTCATTTAGTTCGTTTAGTTTTGAATGTAAAACAGACTAAAAGGTACAAAAGCATTGATCCAATCAAGGATGTTACAAGCAAAATTTGTGTTGTTTTTAGCATGTGGTGTCCACCAGCTTAAATAATTCACAGTCCGTCTTCAGACCATCAGCTGCCTTCTAAATGCCTCTCACACTTACAGCACAAGTGTAGACATCATAAGGAATGACTTAATACTGAAAGCAAACTTTTAGTATTGGTTGATTGTTAACAGCACTTTGGTAAGAAGGAAATAAATGGCATGGCTCACATTTTCTTAAAAGGTTTAAACTCTCTAGGTAGTGAGGCATTTCTGTGTCAAGCCCTGTGTCCAATGAGGACGGTGCAAAACATGCTAAAACATAGAGCCATAGGTCCTGTTTAGTCCAGAGTTGTTTATCCTATGGCAAGTCCAGCATGCCATTTTCCTCCAGAGCTTTTTGCGTCCTGTCATAAACTTCTTCAGTGGCCTGAACCACTCTGTTTAGCACCACACTCAGCTCCTCCTGGTCCTGCACACACACCAGCCTGAAGAAGAAACCCCGCTCCGGCATGGCGATAAAGGCCAGCTCAGCAGCTCTACGGACAAACCAGGTGTGGTGGAGTGCAAGAGTGCTCTGGTAGGCCTCACGACAAAGCTCTGAGGGACTCCTGAGTCGTCCAGCCGCCGGCGTCTCAGCCAGCTTCTCCAGGAAGAGCTTCAGCCACAGCAGAGCTCGATGCAGGCGAAGGAGAGTCCGACACCCAGAGTCTGTTTGATGGTGGAAGTCCACCAGGCCTTGGCTCAGCTCTGTTGAGATCATGGAGCGCACAGAGTGGTAGGCACCAGTGTGCTGCGAGGCCTCTGGATCATTCTTAGCCCCTGCCTCTGTGCTCACAGTGTTTATTGAGTTTGTGTCTGGAGCTAGCTCTGCTTCAGGGCCTTCTCCAGCCAGCACAGCCAGTTGACGGATTATAGAAGTCTTAGTTTCTATTTCTTTCGATATCAGCCCAACCATTGGTCCAAGAGCTTCCATAAACCTAGAAAAATGGGTAAAGTTAGTGAGGTTCTTGTTTATTTCTCTAAACCCACACAAAAGAGAGCTAAAAAACAAGGCACTGAGAATAAGATGACTGTATTTTAGGTGTCATCAAAGCTGAATCATCACAAGTCCTTACAATGTCAATGGAACAGAGAGAAAGATGAGCATATTTGACCAAAAGGAGCAAACTTAAAAAATAAGCAAGAAATATTGAAGCATGAGAATCTTTCAGTCAGTCCTCTGCTTTGTTGAGCCAGTCAAGATCATATCCCAGGAGTACTGAGACGTTTTGTTTGACCTGGTAAGCAGCCTTTCTGGAGGACTGTTGTCTGCAGAGTATCATAAGCTGACGTGAAGAAAAGAGCACATTATAAGAGTTGTGCATGGGTAAGTTCAGCTGTTAAAACTACAGATCTCTGTTCTCTATTTCTTAATCAGTAACATAATCTGAAAAGCTGCTTAATGTTGCTATTGCATGATGACAGGTGAATAGTATTACAACCTTTTCCTCATCCAGTGCCCTATAGCTCCCATGCATTTCAGGGGCAAAGACAACCTGAAAGCTACGCTGGGTAATAATAAATATAAAAGGTATACAATAAATGTCGTTTTTAATGGTCTGAGAATAGCAAGACAGAGCCCAGTGGAGGAAAAATTAAGAAAGTTCTGCCACTTGATGTAATGTTATACCTGTGGTATCAGCCCAGCCATGCAGCAAAACTGTACTGAGTGAACTACATCATAGAATCCAAATCATGCCATAAAAGACTTCATTGTTTCCAGTAGCTGTGACCCTCCCAGGGCACTCCTGTGTTATCTGATGATATTACCTCACAAGTTCGTCCCAGCTGGATAAATATGGTTGCAGGAGCACATCAGAGCTGTCGGCTGGTGCAGCCAGCAGGTGGGAGAGCAGCAGGGACACCTGGAAGGTCTGACCAGGGCACCCCTCAAGGACCTGCAGGCCATCAGCTCCCTCGGCCCCACTGCTGTTGTACAGCTGGTGAAGCTGCCAGTGGGGGAGGGGAGGTGTGTGAGTAAGTGAGTGTGTGCGTGCGTGCAGGGGGGTGGTGGACAAAGAAAGAGAGAATGCGGAAGTGATTCACTACATTCAAATTGGCCATCTGCTTCACAAGACCTTTCCGAGGAAATGTAATAAACTGCACGCTGCTCAGCCATTTGCTTGGGCTCTTACCTTATTTCCTTGATTATAACCTTTTAAACAGGAATCCCAGTGGTAATCCAAACCTCCATCTGAGAAACACATAAATACAAACAAAAGAAATCTTATTTCTTGTTGTCTGTCTGAAACATGACATTATTTTCTGCTAATCATGCACCTTTAACTTTTACTTTAAACTAAACAAAGAGATCATTCGACACAGTATGGCAGCATTTAATACAATGAAATAAAATATTTATGGGTTTTGCATCTCCATATTAATTATTAACAATAATGGGTCAATAAAGGCAACAGTTTCCGAACATTTGATGTGCAAAAGCAGCAGTTACTGTAAATGTACATCACCTTTAAGTGACATTTGGTGAGCATGCCAATAATATTCTAATATTTTTGTTTGTTTCAGTTTAATTTTGGGTCCCTACATACACCTTCAGAAGATTGCTGTTTGGCTTTGAATTGCTTTAATATATTAGCCAGCTAATGGCTAAATGTGCAGAGATATCTGTTACAGGGAATCAGACAGTAAGCTAGTCATCAAGAGCTGAACATCAAGATGAGATTTGCGGCTAATCTCTTCAGCTGAAGAATTAGATGACAGTTTCATCACAAAAGTCACAAATAAATCAGTGGTATCACAAGATAACCGTCATGTGACGCCTGTGATCTTTAACATGGAGAGCTGATCAGGAAACAGCTGACTCTGTCTGCTGTGCTTTTTCTGATTAATTCCACTTTGAGCAAATTTCAGCCTGTCCTGGAGCAATCTGAGGAATGTGACCATCATGTGCACACGTTGCTGGTATGCTTATGGGCACTTTCCAGTTTCTAACAACAAGTATCACATGTTCCCAAAGATCCAAACACTGTACTAATACTTGACAGTAATTTGCACTCACATCTGTGGAAGAAATGATAAATATTAAACTCTTTAAGCCTCTAATCATCAACTTTAACTCGGGCTTGTGATGTGTGGTCACTGTGGGAAATTTGTGAATTAATTAATTTTTCCAGCATGTAACAAAGCCAGCTGAGTGAGGCCCAACTGCTTTGTATGTGATCACCATACATGTCCCCAGAGGCTCCTGCAGGTTTCTAGACCACTGCAAGAAACAGAATCCAGCAAAATCACCAAAAGCTTGCAGGTCTGTTCCTCACGAGTCACCCAGTCAAACATTGCTGATCATTAGCTCAGCCTCCAAACTGACCCCAGATAACCCACATTAATTATTGTCAAATGACCAAAATCTCATAGTTCAAATGAAACTCAAGAGTCCATCTAACATCTGTAAAGACTGACTTTAAGTTTGACTGGGATCTGCTGAGGACAATGAATGACAATGAGCTCCTTGAAGCTCAGTTTTTTACTGCTGTCATCTGATGAGCTCAGTTAGTGCCCTGAGACTGAACTCTGACCTGAATCTACTGTGTTTTAAAATTTTGTCCAAACGAGGAAACATCACAGTCATAATTTCACACCGTTTACAGCATTTATTATTATTATTATTATTATTATTATTATTATTATTATTATTATTATTATTATTATTATTATTATTATTATTATTATTATTATTATTATTATTATTATTTCTACATAAAGTATGCAGTTTGAGTTGATTTTTGGATTAAAATGGATAAAGAACCAGTAATGAAATTAATTGTTCATACTATAATCTAAATCAAAGAAAAACTGTGACTGCAGAAGTTTCTTAAAATAGACAAAGATTTTTGTATCTACAAAAAAAAAAACAAAAAAAACATGGTTTGGGGATATTTTTTCTGTCATTTGTTGACTAGACAAGTCTGAGTGTGTGACCACCATGCTGGATTTTGCAGCCACCATACCATGTGACACATTCCTCATCTAGAGCATGTAGCTTCTCAACAAGGAAGGGATTGTATAGATTAATACTATTAAATAGGCGCATAGGAGCACACACATGCACGTGGATAGAGGGGGAGAGTGATACTCACGGAGCCACAGGGAGCCGAGGAACAGCAGCAGGACTAAGATAGCAGCTGCAGCCTTGCTCTTCACACCCATACTGAAGTCCAGCTTTGGGTCTATCAGTCCTCTCTATTCCTTCTCTTTGTCTCTGTCTTTTCATTCCTTTGAGTCTCACATGAGTCCTTGTACCCTGGCACAGGCTGTCACCACAGTTAGTAAGTATGGTACCCCTGCCTTTGACCCCCCCAGTCCTTCCTCTCATGCTCCTCTTGAATAAAAAGTTCTTCCTGCCATTCTACCTCCAAAACCCTTCTGCTAATGTTTATCTGTCTAACAGCTTCTCCCTTCGCTTGTCACTGTGACAACTCTGCCTGTTGTTCCTCAAGCTCTCCCTTCATTCACTTTCTTTGATTCACGTCTTGCTTCCCTCCTGTCTTTGTGTGTCTCTGATCAAGAAGCAGCCTGTCCCTTGTTGTGTTGCTCAATCTGAGGGTCCAGAGATCAGCCGAGAGCAGCTACTGCCTGATAAAAGAAAAACCAGTGGAGCTTGTCCGGCAGTAACCTCCTTCCTCCAGATTCATCTTCCAGATATGCGTTATATTTCTGGTCACTCCAAGAAAACACTTGCTCCCTCTTCTCTCCTCTCCTCCCACTATACCAACACCCTCCCCTTTCCCTCCCACCCTCTATAACTCATTCACACACACCATCAGGAGAAGCACACCGACTAGCAACACATATAACAGCAGAGGAGATGTTTCTGAAAGCATGCTTAGCACACGTATAACAAGAAACATGACTCTCTGTATGTAAATAAATGTATCTTCCCCATCTGTCTGTTAAAGACAGGACAGCCTGGAGTTATCATTCGTATTGATTTATCAACAAACCCCCTTTTTGTGTTCGTCAATGAGTAACAAAGCCTGGGCAAGCTTATCCTACTGCAAAAGCAAGATGTTTAAAACATCTAAGACAGCATTTTAAAGTCACAAGAAATTAAGAGATACATCCTTTCTATATTTCTTGCACAAAAACACTTCATTCAAATCTTTGCACACCGATAATTTTGGTTTACAATTTGATGATTTCATTTAATTGTTGGGGTCTAAAGTCCAAGACATGTCAGAAAACATGACTAACACATGCAGGTTGTTCCTGTGATAATCGCTATCAGGGGTAACCCATGATTGGTCCCTATTGCTGGGCTTGCTGCGGCAAGCATAGGGGGAGGTGAACAGACATTGAACTGAACGCTGAAGCCGAACCACATGTGTGCTCAGTGGGGTGGGGTGGGAGTCAACAATAGCATTTTGTAGCAGAGCAGGGAAGCGGGAAACTACTGAAACCAGTCAAAGCAATGTCATGGCTGGGAGGGGCTGATCATGGGGCTCTTACTCTGTGCACTTGAATGGATGATCCTGGCTGAAACAGGCAGCAACTAACATGGGGAGGGACGGAATCCTTGAGGGAACATGTGACCCCCTTTTGAGGACTTGAACTGATTGACTCCACACAGCTGCTGCCCTCTTACTGAACGTTACCAAATGACATCCATCTTAAAATGGATGTAGCTGTGAAAACTGTGTGTTTGTGTGTGGTGAAATAAGAAGCAGCTCATATACATTAGCTCTGGCTGACTCATACACTTGGTATGCATTCACACTGTGAGTGTGTTTATATATGGGGGTTCAGTAGACCAAGAGAGGTATTTTGTCACTGTCGGATTCCCCCACACCAGGTTTTCCAACAGGAGAGTGAAAAGCACTGAACTGTAGCACAAGGATTGGAATTGAAAGCCATTTTTTTTATTTTCAATTTTTTTTTTTTTGTCAAAACGGGTCTTAATAAAGTTGAAATTAAAGAGAGACGTCTTCTGAGCTGTAGTTGAAAGGCAATCGTGGATATTCAAAGACAAATAAGAGAAATGATGAATGAATGATTCTCGTGGATAGTTCCCCTGGTGGCTTGCTGGCTGAGAAGCAATATTGTTTTGAATCTTTAACGCTATCTGTGAAAAATCATTCTAATAACAAATGGGGTGTTGTTTAAAACATAAATAAATACAGAATACAATGTTTTGCAAGTCCTGTTTAACCGTTATCAAATTCAATACACTACAAAGACAAGTTATTTATTGTTCAAACTGATAAACTTTATTTATATATTTATTGTCACATATTCACTCATTTTTTAATTTGATGCCTGCAACACATTCCAAAAAAGTTGGGAGAGGGGCAACAAAAGACCGGAAAAGTTGAGAATGCTCCAAGAACACCTGATTGGAACATTTCACAGGTGAACAGGTTCATTGGAAACAGGTGAGTGTCATGATTGGGTATAAAAGGAGCATCCCCAAAAAGTTCAGTAGTTCACAAGCAAGGATGGGGCGAAGTTCATCACTTTGTGAACAACTGTGTGAGTAAATAGTCCAACAGTTTAAGATCAATGTTTCTTAATAAAAAATTGCAAAAAAAATTAGGAATTTCATCACCTACAGTCCATAATATCATCAACAGAATCAGAGAAGCTGGAGAAATCTCTGCACATAAGCAGCAATATTGAATGCCTGTGACCTTTGACCCCTCAGGGGGCACTGCACTAAACCATCATCATTGTGTAAAGGATATTACCACATGGGCTCAGGAACACTTCAGAAAACCATTGTCAGTTAACATAGTTCATCACTTCATCTACAAGCGCAAGTTAAAACTCTACTACGCAAAGACAAAGACATATATCAACAACACCCAGAAACACCATTGGCTTCACTGGGCCCGAGCTCATCCTAGATGGACTGATGAAAAGTGGAAAAGTGTGCTTTGGTCTGATGAGTCCACATTTCAAACTGTTTTTGGTCCTCCAGGCCAAAGAAGAAAAGGACAATCCAGATTGTTATCAGCACAAAGTTCAAAAGCCAGCATCTGTGATGGTATTGGGGTGTGTTAGTGCCCATGGCATGGCTATCTTGACCATCTGTGAAGGCTCCATTAATGCTGAAAGGTACATACAGGTTTTGGAGCAACATATGCTGCCATCCAAGCCACGTCTTTTTCAGGGACGCCCCTGCTTATTTCAGCAAGACAATGACAAGACACATTCAGCATGTGTTACAACAGCGTGGCTTCGTAGTAAAAGAGTGCAGGTACTAGACTGGCCTGCCTGCAGTCCAGACCTGTCTCCCATTGAAAATGTGTGGAGCATTATGAAGCACAAAATCAGACAACAGAGACCCTGGATTGTTGAGCAACTGAAGCTTTACATAAAGCAAGAATGGGAAAGAATTCCACCTCCAAAGCTTCAACAATTAGTGTCCTCAGTTCACAAATGCTTATCAAATGTTGTTAAAAGGAAAGGTGATGGAACACATAAACATACCCCTGTCCCAGCTTTTATGATATGTGGTGCAGGCATTAGATTCAAAAGGAGTGAATATTTATAAGAAAAAATAAATAAAGTTTTCACTTTTATCCCTCTAAGAACTTACTTTGACATGATAATTTGATTTGTGAAAGAGGGGACGTGACATCCTGACTGAAAACTCTGATAAGAATTGCGAGCTCCCTCTTGTTTGTCCCTATGAAGGCAAACAAGCTGCACGTGCAGAAATGGTGCATCTTTAAAAACACATGCAAATATCCAAAGTGGAAACATGCTGCCAATAAAAAAAGTGCTGCAAAGAGCTGAAATAACTGTACTCCAAATGTGCTGCAAATTAATATTAAATTACTTTATACAGGAGACTCTGGGCTGTATTTCATCATGCATTTTGTTATGGCAAAGACACAGTGGGGATAGAGGCACCTGCTCAGGCCTGCTTCAACCCGTTAGATCCTTCATATTGGACTGTGGGTGGTAGCCAGAGTACCTGAGATTCAAACTGGCAACCTTCTTCATGTAAGGCTGCAGTGTTAACTGTTGTACCACCTTGCAGCCCTTGAGTAGTCTTGACAAAACTCTCGTATCATTTAATTGGTATTTTATCCAAAATATTCCACCTCACAAGACTTTCCTTTCAGATTGTTCAGTTTCAAAGGATATTATTTTACTACACTATCCTTCAGCTCCTCATGGTAAACTGCAGGAATTAACCCCCATTGCCTCTGAGCCTGAGTGTGAGACACATAATCTGCCTTCTGGAGGCTCCCGTTACCTTAAAGAAGCTCATCTCTCTTTCCCTAAATATATTTTTAGAAGTCCATCACATACTGGGAAACTCACATGGTGCATTCCAGAAATCAGTGTGTTGCCCTTGTCACTACAAAGTCACACTACTTATATTACTTGTGGTGTTGATGTTAATAGCAAAGTTAGTTTTTGCATGTGAACTAACCAAGATGTCTAGACGGTCTGAATGAAACCTTTTGGACTTGCCAGTAGCTTGATCCATTTCTGTTGGATAAAGTTTGTGTACAGCTTCAGTTACAAGTTGTGTTTCTCGATGTGTCCATGAGTTCTGTGTGTGTCAGCCTCCAGCCCTCTCATCCCATCATGGTCTGCAGACACTCTTACTCTGCTGGAGCCCTGCAGTGGACTGATGTGTGTGTATAAATATCCTGCACACATTGCAAGGGGCTGCAGGCCTGTGCAGGCTGTCACCTGTTCACCTTGCAGTACCCACCGGTGGCTGCACCTCTCATTTTTTCTCACAAACACACATACACAGTAACATATTTAGCATCACTTTGAAAAAAAATACATTGTTGATTTCCCAACAGTCCTAGATATTAAAAAATAAGTACTCAAAATAAAACATTGATAACAATTTAAATGAAGATTACCAGGGTACAGGAGATCAAGCATACTTGATATAAACGTCATGTGTTTATCCCTCCATGTTCTTCCAAAGACAATCCCTGATTAACTATAACTGGCCTCACCACAGATAGTTTCTGTCTAATGATCATGATGATGGTTATTGTGGGTGACCAAAGAGTGGCTTGAAGTCCTGGTTTAGTGCCTCTCAGCTGCTGTGTAATCTGAGCCATGAACAGTGACAGCCGTGGTGGGCGACAGCCAGGGTGTTGGGTGGTGTGGGATTAAGGGCTCTTCCTCTCGGTCTTTACTCTTGCTCTCTCAAACTTAATATTTAAATATAGTGCGGCGTCGGACAGGAAGAGGTCCTGGGACATTATGGCTGCGTGCAGTTCTAGGACATTTTTTGGAATTCTAACTGTTCTTGGGACTCTAATGGTTCAGGGTAAGTGATGCAGTGGTAAATGTTTGGCACATCCTCAGCAGCTAGCTGTTGCCCTCTTATTTGTCAAAACCATAAGTGTGTCTGATGCAGGCAGAAATCAGTGTTCAAACAGACAGCCACCTCTTTAACTATCACTATGTTGGTTGGCTGAGAAAACTTTCTGTTGAAAACGTGTTAGTTGTTGTCGATGATTGTAGATTTTAACCAGTTTTATGAGCATGGAAATGTGTCTCTAGTATGTGTGTCAATAGTACATTTCTTAGTATACTGAATTTGCTTTGCAACATACTACATGCATACATGTTGTCTCACTTTATCTCTTGAGTATGTGTCTCATTCAGCATGAACTTCATTCCATTGTCAGGGCTCTTACAAGTTATCAGCACAGTCATCCTTGCTTTGTCATGAGGACAACAGTACTAAAATGTTTGAAGCTGCTGTGGTTGGCATTGGTGCAGTTTTGCAACAGCAGAACAGCAGGCATGGCTACCCATGCAGAGGAAGCTGAAGAAAAAAAAAACAGGATTTATTTATATATGTATATATAAATTATATCTGTATCCTATAGATCCTTAATGGAGGTTCACTCGTGACAGTTCAAAAATCAATTCAAAATATATCTGTATGTTTTAATCAAAATAAAAAAGTACTTTTGGACAGCTATAGGTACAGTATTGATGAAAACATTACATCTTTTTTTTCAGCTACACTCCTCTTCTTTACTACTAAACAAAACAGAGTAACTCACAAGTTACAGTTTAAATTGCTGAGGCTGGCTCCCTCCTTACAACCTGGAGCAGATGAATAATAGCTCTATTATTGAGTTAAGTTTTAATGTATGACACACTCCTAGCAGTAATCTATGTCCATGCGCTTTTACTTTTTATTAATTCAATTTATCTGGTAAATCGGTGAACCTAATTCTCGCATTATCAACTTCAGGTGCTTTCTGCTCTTTATTTAAAGCTTTTCCTCTGCATCTCAACAAGAAATTATCAGGCAGAATTCAGTATTTGGCTAACTCTGTCCTGTGATACTGTAATTGTAACCACTGTCAGCCTCCTCACTGTCAAGATTAAGGCAACTTTAAAGTCTCCTTATGAACATAAAAGAGGATGCTACATTAAAGCATGTCTCAACATATGTTAGCCCAAGAAAAGGGCTACTGGAAACCGTCAGAGATAACAGGACCATAAAAAAAAAATTAGAGGAAATTAGAAGACGGGAGTACAGATAGAGACTCGTGACCAAATTGGCAGTGTTAGCACAGGGTTTTGTTTTGAGAACTCTGCAGAACTCTTGAACTGAAATGGAATAATCTTCATACTGTTAGTTGGCTCACACTTGCAAACAGTTTTTCTTGCTGAACTGGTGTCACCACAGTGTAGCCACAACCCTGACTAGAAAGCAAGCTGTAATTATGACTGAGGACGCCTTCCTTTCCAAAGTTATTTTATATTAAGGGCATTTAGATGGAGAACTTTAAGTAAACCTATGTTAATTTTGTTGCCAGCAGTTATGATTTGTATACAATTCAAGCATCTGTTGGTATCAAATCAAACTACATAGAGATGTGATGAGAGGTATGGTGTAACAGTTCTGTTTGTTGTTCGGCCTTCATTTCGTGTTGAAGTCAACAGAAAATGATGTGGCCAACCGTGCAAAGGACAGTCAGCTGAGGTGAGCTTGGCTTGCTTTTACCCCAGGCAGCAGTGATGTTGTAATGTTTACCTTTGTGGTTATGTTGTTCTGACCCTTTACTGCCTGTTTCTTTATGACCTCGAATTATCAGGTCAAGTGAGTGACAAAACGTGAACAACAAACCTGACCTACAACCCCCCAATGCAACACAAGATTTGAGATAGCCAACCCATTTCAACCTGCTCATGCATCCCTCTCCTTAAAATGTTCTGAGAGAACCCTAATGCTAGCCTTAGTAAATGGTAAGGTAAAAGTGTAAACACCACACAAAAAAAGTGTACTTTGTATCAATATACACTTAAGCAGATCCTTATGAGAAGGCTATTCACGCTGCAATGTGATTAAAACAGCATGCAGTGAAAGCTTATGGCATGATTCAGTGTTTCTCTCCTACTGAAGAGCAACACTGTCACTATTAACTGAGGCCACTTTTTTGCTGAGTGTAGCAAGACAAAAATAAGCAAACACAACATCAGTCACTTAGATATATAATGAAACGGTCATCATTTGAGAAACTAAAAGTCCTCAGGTGTGTACATACACAGTATGTGTTAAACCATAGAGACTATTGGGCCCCCTTGTGATATTTAAAATACTAACACTTCAGGAAGAGCAAATACCCCTGCAGAGGTGAAAACACAGTACAATGTCTTTCATGGTTTGCGCCTGTGAACAAATCGTGTTAATATGGAACTCCAGTGGAGGAAACCTAATAAAATGGCATTTCAGAGCAACAAAAACAGACAAAATGCCCACTGGAATTCCGTCTTTTTGATCAGAGCATCTTGACATGGACTCCTCCTGGCAAAGCCTAACTATAGAGACATTCTAGTTCGTTTGGTGTGGGATTCTTCATAGCAAATAAAGGTAGACCATGATGTTATGCTGCTGTCTCAATTTAAAAAAAGTTAAATCGTATCCTCCTTGAGAGATATTTATAGCTTTTAAGTATTTTTCTCATCGTCCTAATGGGGAGAACTGTCTTTGTTTTCCTCTGTGATGAAATAAGAGAAGGTGCTATGGGTCTGTTTACAAACTCAGAGACACCAGCCTGGAAGGACACCACAGCAGAGCTGCATTTAGACAAAACTCAAACAGCAGATCCACTTTATACTGCACTCTCACATTACGTGATCTTTATCGATTTCTTTATCACATTCATGAGTCATATTTAAGTGTAATATTTAGCATAATTTGTCATTTGCAGCTGCTGGACCATTGGGAAGTGAGTCATCTCACCACAATAAGTTTATTGTCTACACAGATTGTCCAATGATAGAACTATAACAGCTCCAAAGATGTGACATTTGAGTGCATGATTGAACCAGGAAGACCTAGACATGAATGGATCATAGGGGGTGACATCTTTACTGCTCTGTTGTATCTGTTACTGTCACCATTTTCCCAAAGAATGATATTGATGATCATTGTAGATGACCTGAGTGTTACTCAAAGTTCTGGTGTAGAGTTACCCAGCTGCTGTGTAACCTGAGCTATGGATGGTGACACTTTGCAGGGACGGGGCTAAATGTCTGAAATAACCTCTGCCTTTCTCCCACTCTTAAAGTCTTTTGAAGATTATTCTAAAATAAGAAAAACGGGGGACTGATGTCATTGTACGTGGTCTCTGGACTATATGGAAAATCTTTACAAGTTATCTTAGATCTTTCCTGAGTTTGTTGCTTTTCATCCCCCAAAAAAGGTTTAATTATCAAAAAGAAATGTACAGAAATGTATTTAAAATCAGTCATGTTACCATAGAAGACTGGACAACAACAAAAATCAAAAGAATGTAAACCTGATGCTGTCTTGATCATTATCAAGGTAAATAAACTCACAAAGTAACCTTGGTAATATAGAATACAATTCTGAAGCTTACTGTATAATAATAATAATAATAATAATAATAATAATAATAATAATAATAATAATAATAATAATAATAATAATAATAATTTTTTTCAAAATTAAATTAAATATATGAATAAAGGTGCAGATGTAATCCCAATGGTGTGTTGAGTTTAGCTCTGATGATTTTTCTCAAATCCTCTATGAAAACTGGAAAGCAAATTCAAAAAGACTATAGTTTAAGGGTTGCAGCAAAGACTCAGCCATCTTTGTGAAACAACCTGCTGTACTTTGCACAAGACATTTTATAGAACAAAACTACACGGTGTGTTGAAATAAAGAGAGAGCTTGCTCAGACAAACTGTATCTGACAGTACCTATATGATAATTGAAACCATTCTGACAGTACCTATATGATAATTGAAACCATTAAAACTCTCAGAAAAGGCTGCCTACTTTACTGTATGTTGAACTGATTACTTACAACTGATATGCAAACAAGCTCACATCATTTCTCATCCACATTCTCTCTGCAGTGCAGACCAATGAGGAGACACATCTGATCGAAGACTTGTTCAAAAACTACAACAAAAAAATTCGCCCTGTAGTTCGGCCTGAGGACAAACTGGAAATTCAGATCAAGTTGACCCTAACCAACTTGATCTCTTTGGTAAAGAGAAGACATGTTTCCATTTAATTTTGAATTAATTTATTAATTTATTTATTTATCTATCACTGCATGTTTAATTCTTAAGAAATTCTGGTTAGAGCTTTAAACATGAGCCCAGTTAATACAGCTAAATAGAGTATTAACTAAGAAATAATGCTCAAATATTCTTCCCTTTTTCCACAGGATGAAAAGGAGGAGACTCTCATGACCAATGTGTGGATTGAGATTGTGAGTTTTCTCTCAAATGCATGCAAGACTCTTTAGAGTAATGTGTGTTTTGCTGAGGGGACTGAGTTGTTGTAATTTATCCAGTCCTAAGCTGAGTCTGGCTGACCTTCTCTCAAATGTCACCCACAGCAATGGACTGATTATCGTCTCACCTGGAACGAATCTGAGTATCATGGCATTAAACAAATTCGTGTCCCATACCACTACGTTTGGCTTCCTGACATAGTGCTTGAGAACAAGTAAGACAGTCACAAAACAAGTTCTGTGAATCATCTCAGAATACAGTGCCGTCATACAAATGTTTTTTTTTTCTTTTTTTTAAAACAAAATCAAATCCTGGTCTCATTTTTTTATCTTCTTTTTCAACAGCATTGATGGCAAGTTTGATGTGGCTTACTATGCCAATGTATTGATCAGTGATGATGGTTTTATGTACTGGCTGCCTCCTGCTATCTACCGCAGCACTTGTGCTATTGAGATTACCTACTTTCCATTTGATTATCAGAACTGCACGCTAGTATTCAGGTGAGGAAAAAAAATGGGTTTATTTCAAATAAACATAGAACATCCACTTTGTTATATATAATTATCTTCATTATTCTGTCCTACATGCAACCCCAGATCTCAGACATACAGCGCCAGTGAAGTGGACCTGATCTTAGCTTTTGGAGACGAAGGTGAAACCATTGAGTGGGTGGTTATTGACCCCGAGGCTTTCACAGGTACAGCACACAGAATTCGACACTCTTTATTCAATACACACACTTTTTTTAAAGCTCATTTTATGTTTTCACCTAAGAAAATGGCGAGTGGGCCATCATACATCGTCCGGCTAGGAAGAAAATCAACACAAGGTATTCCCCAGAGGACCTGGAGTATCAGGAGATCATGTTCAATATAATCATCCAAAGAAAGCCCCTTTTCTACATCATCAATGTCATCCTGCCCTGCTCCCTCATCTCCTCACTCGTTGTACTGGCCTACTTCCTCCCTGCACAAGGTCTGTAAGCCATGTCTAATTATCACACAGGTCTTAGTTGTTTCACAGGGGAAAATATTTCAGGAATGTTAACACCAAGTATAAGCGTATGCTGTGCCTTCGACATGCCCTTTGAAACAATTATCAAGGTTACTATTTAACAGTTCAAATAGAAATATAAAATTCTGGTTTTGTGGTTTATTAGTTTCTGTATGAACAATAGATGTCATGGACAAAAAACTCCTTAAAAAGCATTGCTTTACTGAGACGATTTAGTTAGATCATATGAAACTAAGTGAATTCAAAAGATTATTTTAAAAATAAACTCAACAAGCATTGTTAACTACAGATCCTGAGCTCAGAGAGTCAGCGTCAAATGAAAAATTTGATTAATTTATGAAAATGTGCTCCTTTATTTCCCTAAAACTCTGTTACCCTGTTCACAGCTGGTGGGCAAAAGCTGACTGTGTCCATCTCTGTCTTGCTGGCTCAGACTGTCTTCCTCTTCCTCATTGCTCAGAAGATCCCTGAGACTTCTCTATCTGTGCCTCTCATTGGCAAGTGAGTAAGTGTGTGATCTCTACTGACACCTGCTGGAGGTTTTCTTGATTTTATTTTAGTAATTCACACAGTTTGAGTCTTCACTTTTTTCAAGTTACTTTGGGGGCTAGGAAACAGGGTGAAGTTGAGGAGTGACACAGTTTGGATCTGAGCCTGGTGGGCCACCCACTTGAAGGTTTTGCTTTATGAGGGACAACCTAGACTTCTAGGCTGTACTGGCACCCCATTTGACTCCTCACTATAACAAAGATCTTCCCTTGCATCTCTCTCAGGTACCTGATCTTTGTTATGAGTGTGACGACTCTCATTGCCACTAATCAAATTGTGGTGCTAAACTTCTCGCTGCGTAGCCCCAGCACTCATACCATGTCTCACAGTATCAAGCATGTAAGTACATCCTGTGCAACTGAGTTCAATTAGTCCATTGACAAGATGATGTATACAGACTATAATTGTGGACTTATCTGGACTGCTTCCCATAGTTGTTCCTAGAGATGATGCCTCGCTTTCTAGGCATGTCTCCTCTGGTGGATGACAGTGAGGTGACAACAGAGATGAATGGAGTAAGAGAGAGACGTCGCAGCTCCTTCGGCCTCATGCAGAGGGCAGAGGAATATGTATTGAAACAACCTCGCAGTGAAATGATGTTTGACAAACAAAGAGAGAGGCATGTTCTCAAGGGATCCATTGGTAAGATTTCTATTTCTGAAACCAAACACCAGAATCTGACCTGCCTTTGAGCATTCATAAACACATAAAGACTACCGTCATATCTCAACTAAAATACTTCTCTTAATATTTCATAAAATTAACAATCTCTTCACCACAAAGCTGATTTTCTTATGTTAATTTTTTCTTCATTGGATTAGCAAGCAACCTATTTGTGTAATTGAAGGGATCTGTATGACCCTGAACTTCTTTTTATTTCCTTTTTCACTGTCAAAGATGCCTGTGACTGACACACAGAAATGCTGCTGCATATTGTGGTCTAACTGTCAGTGTCTCCTTCTAGTGGACAACATTGACGTCAGTAGCACCGCAAACC
Organism: Labroides dimidiatus; assembly: GCA_030710495.1. NCBI lineage: Eukaryota > Metazoa > Chordata > Actinopteri > Labriformes > Labridae > Labroides > Labroides dimidiatus. The sequence goes on from CM061159.1 coordinate 15,086,505, forward strand.
TCTATAAGAGTTTGGCCCAAGCTGCGCCTGAGATCAAGCAGTGTGTGGATGCCTGCAACTTCATTGCTGAAAGCACAAGACAACAAAATGACATAGGATCTGTGAGTATAACTCAAAGCTGTATCTGCTCAGCTGGCAAGCTTATCTTGTCAAGCAACACTTGGACTATGTAGTAGTAGTAACCATGCAATTATATTTTAGGTCACACTTGTATCTTAGTGATCTAATTTGTGTTATCATTATTTTTTTTAATAAAGGAAATTGAAAGCTGGGTGCTGATTGGGAAGATGATTGACAAGGTGTGTTTCTGGGTGGCCATCTCCCTCTTCATCATTGGCACAGTGTGGATCTTCTTAACGGGACACTTCAACCGAGTTCCTGACTTTCCATTCTCTGGAGAGAACAAAAAATATGCCCCAAGTTAGATTTTTTCAAAATGCAATCATTTACTTTGATTAAACCTTTCCAGGGGCACTTTGCCTCAGGCTCATTTTAAAAGCTGAGGAGCCCCAAACTCAGTTTGAGTACTTAAACTACAGAGATATCAAAACATTCATCTGTTTTCATATCCACAACTTAAACTGTTTTTGAGGGACACATCATGGTGGCAGAGTATTTTTATCTTAATATGCAACTTAGTTCTAAGTTTTACTGACACTAAGATCTTTAGATGCATACACTGAAAAGGTGAATGAAGTCTTGCTGAAAAAGTGATATTTTAAACATCATTGTCACCATCTTAAAATACATGCTTTTTGAAATAAAGCAATTAACAGCATGAGAGAATAATTTGCAATCAAACTTCAGGCTAATTTACCACCACACAGAGTTTTGCTGTAAAATAAGAAATATAACACTGCATTTTCTACGATAATATGACTCCTTTATGGAGCAAAGTTTTTTTTTTTTTTTTTTTTTAAACATTATTAGCTTCAGTTTTCTTTTACCAGCTTACAAAATGCACCCATGAATTATACTGTAAGATATATCTGTCAAAATCTGGACACATTTTCCTGCATGTACTATGTCTTATATAAAGAAGCCATGCATGTAACCTGAGCCAGTCAGCTCTGAATTGAAGCCTTCTTTTGTTAGTATTATGACTTATTCATTAGAATGTTTTGTTAGGATCAGAGGCCTTAGAAATATTGTCTTGATTCATTGTGCCATGTTTTGTAATAAAGACTTTATTTTGTGCATCAAGACTTTTCAAATAAATTCATTAAAAATGTCAGTCTGATGAGACAGTATATCTAAAATAAGTTAATAGGAAAAGTAATTTCAGGAACCCTTCAATAAAAAAGCTATCAGGTAAATTTAATGTAGAGGCACTCCTTGGTTAAATATGCCATGGGTGTGCCTGCTGTTGTAAAGTGGTGTTGATTTTTTTTTTTTTTTTTTAACTTGAACATTCAGCAGGAAGTGACCTCCCAACAGAAATTCCTGGAAACATTAAACAAATGCAAAAGGGTATGTTTATGGTTAATGATGTTATGATAGAATCTTTTATGTATCAAAAATAGAGGCAAAACAATGGTAATATTTTGATTTTCAAATTGATCTGAAACACTGGTTTTGTAACTCAATAATGTGCTAATGTTAGTTATTTTTTAAATCCCTGTAGATGTGGTATAACTTATTGTGATCTAACACCTCCATGTGGTGCAAAATTGTACTACAACAGGGTACAGTTTAAAAGCAGAAATTTTAGTAGCTGAACAATTCATCAACTTTGGGTCATAAAATGTCACAATCTTGTTCAGTTTTGGCTTGCTGCTGACCCAACATACACTTGACTTTAACTGATAATCAACTATTCAACCACCTCCTTTGTGAAACCTTTCCACTCAAAAATAAGTTGATTAATTTCGTTCTACACACCATCTACAAACTCATTAAGAGGAAGGGGACTGATATCACAGCAACAAATGGTACCACACTGGAACTAATGTGATAAATCTCAAGAAGCGTACAAGGAGAGACCCCCACCTCCTGGGCATGTTATATACAGGAAGGAAGTTGGTAATTAGAAACAATGAGCTGCAGATTTCATCAGAAAGAAGCTTAAGCTGGATTAGAAAGTACATTTTATAATATTTAGGTCTTTGGCTAGGTCCAGGTGTTGGTTATGGTGTTAATAAAGAACTTAAATTGCACATCGTTACAATATTTTGTGTTAATTTTGGAATAAAATTATGGCGTCGAACATGGTTCAGGAAGCCTGGAGTTATGAGCAGCTTAACTTTCAACCATTATCCACTGGATTCAGGCTTGAGTGACATGCTAAGTGACAAGATTTCATATGACACAGAAACAATCGGTAAGAGATGGTTCATGAACATGTTGAATTAACTTCTTTCTGTGCGTGAAAGTGAACAAAACTAATTCAAGCATTCTTTAAATGTTTGATGTTTCGGGTGGGAATACTGTTTCTCGTTGTATTTGTCCCGAGGGGCTTACCTAAATGACCAGTCTTCCGTGCCGAAAAAGTAAAGATGTGAGGAGTTTGGTGGTGACGCCACACGTGTTTCCTATGCGTCAAATTTTATTTCACATAAAAAGTTTCCCAAAATCGTGTCACGTCTGTAGTCGACAACTTACCTTGAGTTTCCTTGCGATAACTTTAAGCAATTGGATTTTTAAATAAATAATTACGAGGAGTTGAGTGGTCACATGTATATGAAAAATGAAGTTTAAGTTACATCATCGATATTTTATTTTGAAAAGATTAACCGGAAAAGTTGCGAAATGCTACGGTAACCACGTTTTGGTGCAATTCAGTGAAGCACTACTGACCGCCCTAAGTATTATTCCATCTACATTCCTCTGTTTGTGTTTGCCTCATTGAAAACCAGCTGGGACTTGTCTTGTCAACGAAAGTCACGTTTCTCTCGGGGCAGTGCAGACTGCTCTATACACGAAAGACAATGACTAAACGACCGTTTGTTAGCTTCAGAGTTTCCACGACTAATGTACTTGTTATCTGCAAGTGAACCAATTTCCCGTATAGAGTAGTGTCAAAGCATAAAAAATTGTGTGTGCTTATCATGCTACGGTTCCTGTGATAAATCTGGTACTTTTCACGATATTCCTTGTCGATTTTCCTCCATGCACTGTCCTACTGGGCACCGAATGGGTGGGACTAAAGTGTGCATCACCTACGGGGAATACTAATGAACTCTCTACAAAGAAAACACAGACTGGAGTACGATGAAACATTTCCTTTAGCCTGAATGTAAATTTTACTTGTTTGTCCCGCGAGCGTAGAAGCTTTGTGTGCGGAGCCGAGGTGCCGTTAAAACAGAGTAAGTACATCTTTAGGCCTCACTTTGACGCATATTTCACTTCTCTCCCTGTCTGAGCTGAGGCAGCATTGCCGATTGCCAGAAGAAAATCCAGCTGCAGATTTCACATTTCACTCCACCAGGGCACCAACACTTTGATACTGTCGGTGTGGTCTGTAAAAGCGGCTGACACATACGTCAAGCGACATTTGTGGCGTAGTTTTAATGTTTTTATCTACATCTTTTGAAGAATGTGGCGTTGTAGGAAACCCGGGTTTGGGTGGAGACGACAAAACTTAGCTCTCAGCATTACTAACACTCAGGGTAACCCTGGTGTCCGGATTGTTACAGCGATGCTACTGCTTAAGTGATATCACGCTTTTTTATTATTAAGAAATATATACATTATGTGGAACCTTTGCGCGAGATAAGGTGAAGCTGCAAAACTCAGTATAACCTGTGTCGAAACTTCGACACGTTTTAAAAGGACAGAATTCCTTTATAAGTTGTGCCTAAAACACGTTGTAGCGTGTCATAACGTGTTGCTGTTCACAGGTTAAAAAGACGGCTCAACGATAGTCAAATGTGTGTTCAAGTGAGAAAAGATCTCTACTTTTTACGACTGTTGTTGCCATTCTTGATAATCCAATGGGAACCAGTATGCAGGAGTTCACTCAGCACTTTTTAGTCATGTTGGAAATTATGACTGGTATTCCCATCCTGTTATTTAGTTCCAAGTATTTGAGTCTGAGCTATTTTAAGTGCACATGCACATATTGCAAAAATAAGCAAATAAGCAAAACAAACAAAAAAAAAACAAACAAAAAACGTTCAAGTAGACATAAGCTAACACTTCTTGAAAAATTATTGTTTTGCATGTATCTTTTCCCTGTTTCCAAAGGATTAGGCTGGAAGAAATGTATTTCAGTCTAGGCTTATATTTTTAAAAATAAATAAATAAATGAGTGCAGCATCTTTGAACTTGTGCCAGTCAGCTGAAATCTCACTACAAGATCAACTTGAATCAGCAAAGTAAGGGTTAAGGATGTGGAAACATAATCTTCTCTGCAACAAGAGGCTCAATATTTTCAGAGTTACTTTAGTGAGCTGGAAAGCATTGTTTATGCTGACATCCTTTGGTCAAAGTTTCAGGTACTACATTGACATAGGTGCTCTGTTTCACCTTTAACCACACCTAGAAGTCAGTTGAGCACACCCTGAGCACCATATTACATAACGCAAGGTGAGAACTTCAAAAAACATCAAATTGGTCATCTGGTGTCAAACTGCTGGTTAAAAGTTATAAGCGTAGTGCTCTTGTATGATTTACTTTATAGAAAAGTTAGACATCTCAGTAGTCTACTCTCAGGGTCCCTTCCTCTTTTATCTGCATTCATCCAAGTTGTTTCGACTAACCAGCTGGGAGTCATTAAGTTAGAAGCATCATAATCCAAAATTCAGGTGCTTTTATCTGCTCATGGCACTGCTGCTCACACCTGCTGTATAGCCTTAGGCAGCGGCTGAGCCAACACTACTAATACACTCAGAAAGATTTATAATGATAACATGTGGCTTTACTTGCAGTTATTGCTCTTGACACCTTGGCTCATGCAGTAGAATAGCCTCAGTGAGTGTAATTTAATTTGGTGTAAATAGTGCAGACAAAGATTTACTCCAGCTAGTGGAAAAACAAGAAAATATTGTCTCCCCACTGAAAGGTAAACATAACATGTCTCTGAATAATTACACTTTCCTATGGGCTGTGTGAAAAAACAGTTGACATTGTTATCATACTTATTTTTTAATGCATGTTTTTTTTTACTACACACTTTGTTTGGGTAAAGACAAGTTCAAACTAGCTTTAAATCTCCAGAGGAAATATTAAGAGGGAAAAAAAAACTCCCTGTTTTCATAGAAATCAAAAGCCCAAAGTGCCTGTTTGGGACAACACTGTTTAGCCACCATTAACATTCAGCGTCTCCATCAACAAACAGAGAGAAGTGGGTTTCATAATAAAGAGCTTTTGTGTATAAAAGGGCTGTATGATATAAACGGTTTTAAGATTGAAAATGAAAGCAACTAAATAACATGAAAAAAAAATAGATTTAGAACTTTCCATTTAACATGATTTAATGGGCCTATAAAGAATTTGTTATAAGTTAGAAAAACATCCTGTGACGATCAGTCTAGATAGAACCAAGTAAATGCTGCTTGACTTGATGACTTCAACTAAAAAATATGTTGCTCAGCAGCCATGCAGCCTTTGAGCTCGTGGGAAGTTAAATCAACATAACAAAAGGAAGACATGAGATCTATTTTGATTAAATATTAATCAACAAAAGCATGAACATGTTTTACATTGTTTTTCATTGTTTTAGCCGACTCCAGAAGTTTTTACTGAGCTCACTTTCAGTGTGTCCAACCTTCACAAGTGACTGTGTTTAGTTTAACTGTATGTAAATATGAAAGCATAAAAGGTGTACCTTTAAACATTTAACCAGTGTTTAATGAGCCAGACTTTCAGAGACTTGTGTTTCAGTCACCAGTTTCTCGTCCATTGTTTTGGGAGCACTCTTAAAGTATTCAGAGGCTCCCACTAGCCTTTTGCCTCCACAGTAAGGGCAACGCCCCCATCCAGTATCCAGTTTTGCCCCTGCTACAACCTGCTCCATCTGTAGTTTTTCCTGTAGGTATTAGTTGGAGATAACTCCATAAAATTGATTTAATATGTGCGTTTGTTTCATGCAAAACTATATTCATGGCCTGTTTACTTGGCATTAAACCCCATCTTGAGCTGTAAAAATATTTTTTCACCTCAAGTCATTACAGCTGTGGAATGGTGGGTACATTTAATTTTGAGATTAGTTCTCAAATGTTTCATCTTATCTAGATTCCTGTACACACATTCTCTCGCTCTCCTTAATACAGAAACACACACGAACACACAAATACACTTTGTCCCTTCCATTTCCTCCGTCCGTTGCCCAGGAAACATCCAGCCATTCAGAGATATCTGCCCACACACTTCACAAAAGGGTTCACACACACACACACACTCTCACTCACTCACCCTAATCTCTGGCTGTACATTATGTCTTGGACTTCTTGTATGTCACAAAGTGAATGAGCTGATCAACAGGTAAACATTCTAAGATGCCTGTGAAATCTGTATTCTCCTTTTATGGGCATTTTAATTGTTGTTCTTTTAAAATGACGGCATCTTTTGTTGAATGGTGAGAAAATGGGTTGTTTTTAAAACCTTTTCTAATCCTCATATGGTGCTCTCTTAATGGATTGGGTTCACTTCAGAAATCTGCTTGTACTTTTGGATTATTTCACTGCCATGTCAAATTCTGCACCTAGCTGTGTTTTCATGAGTGTTCATTCGAGTCTACTTTGGATTCATTTCAACAGCATGCAACAACTGCTGTTCCTTTAGCAAGTTATAATTATTATATAACGACTGACCCTAAAAGTCTGATCAACTATCGCTACAATAGCAGACACATTAAGGCTTTCTGCTTGCTGTTTTCATTCAGTTGATATAGAATTAAGTTAACAAATATGTTATGGTGTGTGTTAAGAGAATGGTTTCAGTTTTACCATTTGATCCCTAGAGTTTTTCCATGTTTGCAATGCTGTGTATGCTAAGCGGAGTATGTCAAAATCCATATGCTTTATCTTTGCAGGGCAGCTGGCACTGGCATATAAAGTGCAATGGATACTCCAGAGGATGTGATAGAGCCGTTAGCTCATAGTTCAAAAGCCCAAAACCTGAGCACAAGACGCTTTTTGCACGACATCCACAAGCTGAGTCCAGATGAGATAGATGGACTCATGTCCAGCAGCGGTAAGAAACTAGCTCCCCTTTTAAACTCTAATTGCTGTATCTGCACACCATTTAAATGCTCTTATCTTCCAAACCACAGAGGGTCGGCCTTTCCTTGTGGTGCATCATCTTCCTGAGCTGAAAGAGGAGGGTGTGCCTTACTTAATGCCTGGTACTCCTATTACATGCAGAGTGGACAACACAGAGAAATACACTACTCGCTCAAAGGTTAGCCTTCCTGTTCTATAAAGAGGAATATTTCAATTTGAGTTTTCAGCCCTCAGCTTTTTTCAGATTGAGAGATAACTTAGGTGTAGATGCAGGATGAGGGTCTAACACATTAATGTATATGACAGGTTTGAACTAGTGGGTGTTTGAAGGATGCCTTGCTTTACCGCTGGGGCATCAAATGGCAGGTATAAAGAAAAGTATTCAAAATGCTCGAGTTATCACCCACTTTATAGCTTTTACACATTCAGATGCTGACAGTCTTTTTGTTGTAGTTAAACCTACATGACACATTTCATCATGAGTATTTACAATACACAGAAGAACAGAGGATCTGGTGTAATTGGATATTAACAAACAAGTAACCAGTAGTAAGGTATACACTTAAGGATGTGCAGGACGATGAAAGACGGGGCCAAATGGTAAAAACTGAAAAATGTCAAACGGTGTGACCAATGTTTATCATAAAAAATCTGATATTGTGTAAAAAGTTACTATGACTATGATTTTAGCGATCTACTACAGTTTAAAAATGAAATTTAAAATGATTTCAAAACCAACTGACATAAGAATCGAGAGAAAACATTGACGTCTATGGCATACTGACTTTCTCAGTACAACAAAACCCATTTGATCAAGTTTAGAAATGAAATACTTTAAATAAACTTTGAGATGATATTTCATAACAAATAACTTATTTCATCAGTACACTTGAATTACTTCTAGGGAGGTGAATTATTTAATACTTGTCATGTTTTTGTGGTTACACTATTTGATAGTTTAATGGAACTGATTATTTAATTGGTTAAAAATGGTAGAAATGTCCTGAAATACTATGTATGACACCAACATAAATGCAAACTACACATTTAAACAAGCATCTAAAATGCTTTTTTAACAAGTTTAAAGCATATTTTTGATACCAACCCTTATTTGTCACTGTGTTAGAGAGTAGTATCAGCTGAGTTAAATATGGCTGCAGTTTGAAAGTTCTCACTCTGTCTTTGTACTCATGTGCTCCTACTAGGAAATGTGATGATTTTTAATTTTTAGTGATAATGATTTATTGTGATAAGTAAATCAGTGATTTCTTTCCATTTTACATCATTTCAATAATGTTACTCCAGGTCAATGTAGGCACCCTGTACACAGTGAGACTAACACACGGCCACTTCCACTGGACAGTGAAGAGGAAATACAAGCACTTCCAGGAGCTGCATCGAGACCTCTACAAGCACAAAATGATGCTTCACTTGCTGCCTATTGGAAGGTTGGTGGTGTGCCCGTCTGTTTGTCTCAATGATGCAAATGAACCCCTCCCTCTGACCGTAAATCTAAGCGATGAGCTGCTTTGAGTTTTTGTTGTTAGATTTCTACAGCACTGAGTGGTTTGAATATTCAAATTTCTTTTGAAGGTTTGCAAAGGACAGACAGCAGCTGAGAGCTATGTCAGAGGAAATGCCCAGCCTGCACGGGACAGAGCGCACCAGAAGGACCTCCAGTAAAATGGTATCAAACAAACCAGTCGGATACATTTGAAGTGTTCAGAGCAGATAAAATTACGTGCCCAGAATTTTGTTTTCATTTTGTTATGTTTGCAGTATTATAAAGTTTATTTGACCTTAAACCAGATTGGTGTCCCATATATTTAATACATGAAAGGGAGAAGACAATTTTATTAAGTGCTTCTGCTTGTCTCTTTGGCTTAAGCTGACAGCGCTGATCTGCATCTCTAAAAAATGTTGTTGATACCCACAACACACATTTGATAAAGATGTATATGAAATTTCATAACCAGTAAACACCAACCTACAGTAAAAGCTCTGTGTACAGTACATCACACCATGGAAGTGGCTCACAGCTTTGCAGAGGCTTTTTTAGCTCAGTGTTAGTAACAGTACTACTGTTTGTATTGGCGATGCAACTTTTGAATGAGTACTGCTTTTCATTGTTTTCACGTTCACATGGTCAGAATGATGATAACGTATCTTAATAACAATTTTCACTTAAACTATTCAATTGTTTTGGCCCTATCAAATAAATTCCCTTTAGTTTAACTGATTCTGCATTGTTTTTTATCAAGTTTTATTCTAAACATTATGACTTTTGCAGTGAATAAATATAATTTGATTTTCTCCTGTTGCATTGCAGAAATACCTTGAGGAGTACCTCAACGGTCTGCTGGACAATGTATTCTGTCGAAATGATCACAGCATGGTAATAGCTCTAAGACACATTAATAATTTCACTAAAAAGAATATCCTGTAGCATGACAGCACTTTTATTTCTACTTTTTTAGCTGGAATTCCTCTCTGTGGGTGCCCTCTCCTTTGTCACTGACCTTGGACCCAAAGGCTTGTAAGCAGACCTCATTAGAGTGTGTTTTGCGAGGACACACTGGGAAATGTGTAAGTCTGTGACAGAATCTTTTTGTGAAACATTTGTTGACTTGATTTCAGAGAGGGACCCATCTTCAAGAGGTCAGGGGGTCACCGGATCCAAGGCCTGAACTGCATTGGCCACCATCAGTTCTGTTTCCGCTGGTCACGGCGCTGGCTGGTGGTGAAAGACTCCTTCCTCTTATACATGAACCGAGACAACGGAAACATAAACTTTGTGTTGCTGTTTGACCCTGAGTTCAAAGTAAAAGTTGGCCGTGCATACACAGACACCAGATATGGAGTCTGCATTGAGAACTTCACTCGGTGGGTCTCATTTGTGTTTTTTCTTGCACTCTTAGCACTCAAGTATAGTGCTTGCTTTTATGCCTGGGGTTTGTTGTGTTTGTGACTTGTACCTGGCATGTTTGTTTTTCTGTCAGGAGTCTGATCATCAAATGCAGCAGCTATAGACAGGCTCACTGGTGGAGTCATGAAATCAACCGGCTAGCAGAAACCTGTGACTTCCTGAAAGTGCAACGTTTTGAGGGCTTTGCTCCACCGCGGGAGGACACGCTTACGAAATGGTCAGCTATGTCGTCTGCATCAGATATGATACAAATATGTGCCTTAAGATTTCATCCTCATTCCTATACATGTATGGTTTATGGATATTATTTGAAGGTATGTGAATGGAAGTGGCTACTTCGAAGACCTGGCTGATGCACTTGAACAAGCAAAGGAGGAAATCTTCATCACAGATTGGTGGTAAGTTTCAGCAATGCAAGTTATACCACTGAAATATAATTTCCATATACAAGGTGAAGTTCTTCTGTTCTTGAAGATGAGCTTTTTGCAACTTATTTTCTCAGGCTCAGCCCTGAAATCTTCTTAAAGAGACCAGCAACTGACAACTACTGGCGCTTGGATCAGATACTCAGACGCAAAGCGGTAGGGTTGATCTCATTCTGGTTCACTTCTTTTTTAAAATAGAATAACATGAACTAAAACCAAAGTTTTGCATCACTCTGAGGTTCCAAACTGTTTCCTGCAGGAACAAGGCGTCAAAATATGCATCCTGCTATACAAAGAGGTTGAGCTGGCACTTGGCATAAACAGTGAACACAGCAAGAGGACTCTTATGAATATGCACCCAAACATCAAGGTCGATCATATCTTCACATCATTTGATTTACAAGGCTTAAACCAGAGGCCTCATCTAGTATCTAACCATCAGTTTTAACCCTTTAATAGGTGATGCGACATCCTGACCATGTCTCTTCTGTGGTGTTCCTGTGGGCTCACCATGAAAAAATGGTGGCCATTGACCAAACAGTAGCCTTTGTGGGGGGGATTGATCTGGCATTTGGGAGATGGGATGACAGCCAGTACCGGTTAACTGACCTGGGTTTGAAGAAAAGCGCTGCCGGTGTGAATGATGAGACCCCCAAACCAGATACAATCGTAAGAATGACTTTAAGCTATCATCCTAGCGTTTCTATTGGCCTCTTTTCTATTTATTCATTGTAGTTCATACCCTAGAATTTGTCACATTCTCTATACTGTATGATGTCTCTAATAACCAGGACAATGGTGTGGCTGATGGTCAAAAACCCTCTGAACCAGATAAGCACGCAGAGCAGGACCCAGCTGATCTGACTGGCAACACTAAACTGTGGCTTGGCAAAGACTACAGTAACTTTATCAGGAAAGACTGGGTCCAACTGGACAGACCGTTTGAAGGTAAATTATCTAAATCTCCCACAGTATCTCTCTCTCTCACACACACACACACACTGAGAGTCTCTGTACAGGGAGCTGAAAGGATTGGGCTCTAAATTTTTTCAGATAACATCGACCGTACTCAAGTTCCCCGCATGCCGTGGCGCGATCTGTCTGCAGGCGTTCATGGCAGTGCTGCCAGAGACGTAGCCCGCCACTTCATCCAGCGCTGGAACTTCACCAAGGTTGGACTCAGAGGAAAGGATATGTTTGTTTAAAGCTGCCTTGATAGGACTGTCATCGATTTGATCTGAGTAACTATAATTTTGCGTAATGTTATAAACTCCTCTTCAGACTAAAGCTTGCACCAATTTGAAATGTTTCCACAGAATGATATAAATATGTTAATTTAATATATAAATTCAGATTAATATAGAGTCGTTTAAATAAAAAAGTTTTGTATAGAAAGGTAAAGACTAAGAGGAAGGTTAAAAAAATCTAGCTTTTGTTATTTGTTTTGTCTGTTTTAGCTCTTCAAAAACAAGTACAAGGATGACTTTTACCCCTACCTCCTCCCAAAGTCTCACTGTACTGCTGACAGCCTCTCATACACTGTGCCTGGGTCCTCAAAGGCCAAAGTGCAGGTATGTATGCACATATATTCACCAAAAACAATATCACAATGTGTGTAACACCTGTAAAAAAAGAGAGCGGATCTCATGGCAAAAAAATGTGCGTACCATTTCATGCTATATAAAACACGTCTAAATCTATGCTGTAGTTCACATTGTGTGCTGCTGTTCGTGTTGATCCTACAAGCTGCCAGGTGCACTCATTTGGGAAGTGTAGTGTTTTTCAGCCTCTACGGGTACATACAGTCTCTTGTACAAAGGCTGTTCCCACGTGACACTAGTCTGCCAGATAAATCAGACTTTCTGTACACTGTGGGTGGCAGCCTTACTTGAGAACAGTGGCTAGTTGTAAAACAAGCTCCCCAAGCCATGAAGAGAGGACAACAAAAAGGCTTTACAATACAAACCTGCCAGAAACCTTAACCCTGTGCATAAAATCAGCTCTTTACACACAATAACAACACAGAAAACCCCATGTACAGTTAGAGAAATGAGTGAGATGACTTAAATCACTGTAAACCAACAAGACTATTGCAAACAATGTTGAAAGCCCTTGCTTGTTTCTCCAATTCTACATTTTACACTGTGCAACACCGAGCTCAAGAATGAAATCAGATAGCTTTCTGTGCATACAACAAAGACACAGTGTTCTGGCTTTCGAAGAGCAGCTAGAGTATTCAGAGTTTTTTTTTTTTTGCAATGGCAGATGGCGGAACAAGAGTAAATCCTGTGGAGAAAAATCACTTCCAACATGTTTATCCTCTTCAGTAAAGCCAGAGAAAACAAATGCACTGCCAGAGATGGAGAGGGGGAGGACAAGTGGAAACATCTCATTTGCATCAAGCATCATGGGAAATGTGGTCCAAATAAAAAAAAAAAAAATGGAATTAGAATGAATCAGAGTCTTTCTGTGTAATCTCACAGTTAAAATAAAATTGAAGGAGCTGCAAGGACTTTCTAAGTGATTTTGAAAAAGTCTCACTTCTAGATAAATGCCTGATCATAAACCACAACTTAAAATGAGATTATCAGCACCATAATAGGTTATTAATAAATTATATTTCTTAGCTTCCTGATCAGGTTAGACAGTATAGGACTGCAGTTTTCAACCTTGAGAGTCTATCAATAAAATAAAGAGTGAAGTGCTTTGTGAGGTTGGAGTTGGTAGATGAGCACTGGTAGGACATACCAAGGATTCACTCACATAACAAGTTACGGACACGTCTCAGAGCAGCGGGCTGTGAGCTAAACTACAGTACAAACTGAGTTTACAAAGTTTGCTTGATGTTACATTTTAAATGATAGTGCTACATAACTATTAATAAATACATCACCTTGTTGCATTGTATAAAAAGTTATCTCTAGCAAAGAAAAGTTGTGATAAAAAGAAGATGTGATCTCTTATTTTTCCAAACAAACATAAGTCTTGTTTGAAGTCATGTAACCATGACAATCTGTGCACAAGTGCTCATTTGCTTTTCCAGAAAGTCCTCACGTCCTCTTTAAAGTTACTCTGTAAATGCTACATGTTGCAACTTTGTAAAGATACAGCTACCAGTTTTAATTTAGCAGTTACCACATGATTCAACACAAGCACAGACCTGACTTACTGTATCTTAAAGTCTTGGGGAAAAAGTGAAAGTGAAACCTTTTTTTCTCTCCTGCACCGTCCTATTATTTTCAAGTATCAGCTAAAGTATTCTTAAACATTTCCTCAGGCTTTCATTTTTAGGTGTTCATTCTGTGAGTATTTTGTTAATGGTTTTGGTAGCTTTCCCTGTGTGTTTTCTTCCTCCTCTCCCTGTGGTGGCCTGTAACCCTAAACTTGGCTCCCCATTAAGCCGTTGCTCTCTTCATGTTTCAGCTCTTTTGTCAGAGCTTTAGAGCTTATAGAGCTCCTATGCATGTGAAGTAGAAGTTCATGTGACAATAATGTGGCAATAATAATGCAGTGGAGGTGTGGAAAAATGTGTGAGTGTATTCCCTTTAGCTATTGTGTTACATTTGGATGATGTTGTATTTGGCAAGAACAAGTAGATTCTGATGCATCAAGAAAACAGTAAATGCAGGGAGTACAAATACCTATGTATGTATATAAAATGAGTTTTGGGGTTTTAAGTTTGGATTAACAATATTTGGTTTGTACATTTAATGTTAAATTATATCTAAACAGATAAAAGACAAAATGTAAATATTGCAGAAATAATTCAGTAAGTAAAAACTAGGAATGTGGTGAAATCGTGCAATATTAGATATAACCACGACAGAGAAATGAAAAGAAAATATTTTGTCCCAAACCCATCAAACCTATGTTGAAGTCTTCCATGTCTTTTCCTCTCAGGTGTTACGGTCTGCTGATCGTTGGTCAACTGGAACCTGTGAGAACTCGATCCTTAATGCCTACATCCACACCATCGAGAACAGCGAGCACTACATCTATATTGAGGTAATGTGAAACACCAAGAAAGTATTTACCTTGTAGCAAAGAATGATCTCAACTTTTAAGATTTTCTGGGCCCCAAGCTCCTGTGAGGAGTTTTTGGCTGTCAGCTACAAGACTGGTTATTTCAATATTACTATTTTCAATACTTGTAAACCCTGCAGCTGTGTCAGACAAAGTGATGTGCAGTGCTCTGGGGAAATAGCCTTCCTCACATATTTTTTCACAAAACACTTTACACATGCGCATGATAAGATCGACAAAGGGATCACATAAGCTCATAGATAATATGGAGAATATAGAGACAGAAATATCTTCCTTTTAAATCATACCTCTACATCCCTATATTTCTTGTTTTGGCATGGGATTTTTTTATTTACACACAATTTACTTAGTATTTTCACCCCGGAGTTTCTGTAGCCAAAGTGTGTCCAGTCACAAGGTTTTCAGAGCCTAAATTCAATCACTGCCTGGACCCTTCTTGCCAGCTACCTGCCTCTTTAAGCCCTCACCTCATACTGAGCCACCATCTGCCTTCTCTCTGCCCTCAGAACCAGTTCTTCATCAGCTGTGCCGATGGGAAAACCGTCTATAATGGGATCGCTGATGCAATTGTAGACCGAATCTTGCGCGCACACAGGTCTGGTTTTACAATACTTGGGATATACATTACTGAAACTGTATGGCATTTCATTCATTTTGTACACACATTCTTGAACACTGAAGTTATAAAGCAGCTTTGTGTGTAATCTGTACTCTGAAAGTGGATTAGACATGTTAACCAAGCACTAAGGAAAGTACATCCCAGCATGTATGACTGAATTAATTTACTCACCTTTTTAATGTTTATGATTTACTTGAAATGTTGTTTTGCTGTTTTTCAACTGAGATAACATACTGAGTGAACCAAATCAAAAACTAGAACAGAAATATGAGTGACCTTGTGTTAATTTTGTGACTCACTGTAGAGAGCAGAAGAAGTACAGAGTGTATGTGGTGGTTCCTTTGCTTCCTGGGTTTGAGGGGGACATCAGCGCAGGAGGTGGAAATGCCATCCAGGCTATTCTGCACTTCACTTACAGGTGAGAGCTTTTTTCTTCCCATTAGCATGCTACACTCAGCCTAGCAAAGACCAGCAAGCACAATAGCCGCAGGAAACACAATCTCCCAGTAAACATCTCTCCTAAAAGACGTGTAGAAGTTAATCATTAAGAGTTGAAGCATTGATATATTTGGTCTAGCTTTTCTGGTGTCTCCTGTTTGTACTTATGTATGGTGGTTAAGTGCCCTTGAAATGTTTTCATAGACAGGCTAATTGTTTTTATTCTGTTTAACGTTAGACTGTACAAGCTTATTCAGTCTGAGTAAATAGTACGTTAAAAAAAGCTGAAGTTCCCTTTGGATGGCAAGGTTGTTTTATTAGCACCAAAGGAAGGTTTCTGTCAACAAAACTGTAAAACTCAGAAGGACCTTGGTGCTTTTTAGCACTTTAGCTAGAAGATAATTTTTTTTCCATTTTGTGAAGGGATATACTCATTGATGCTCGTAGCCTCTCAGCTTCAGATATATTTAGTTTTCCTGAGTAGTTCATTCTTTGATGATGATTGTTTTATTTCCTTAGGACCATGTGCCGAGGAGAGCACGCCATCTTGTCAAGACTTAGTGAAGGTATGGTCCTTCCCCCTGCTTTCAGTAACTAACTTCACCAAGCACCACCTTTTCCTCTGTAACTCATGTGTCTTTCTTTCTCCACTTGTTGCTCCTTTAAACTGAAGCTCATGGTGCTAGGTATTTCCTCATCTCACTCCATTTTCATCACTTACCCTTTCATCTTCTTAAAGTCTATAAATCAAAGCAAATTTGTTGATGAATTGTCTTTGTACTTTTATAAGATCTCTTGTAAATACTGTACCTGCTCTTGCTCTCTCAGTAAAGGATCAATGGACAGAGTACATCTCACTCTGCGGCCTGAGAACACACGCCAAACTTTCCCAGTCGCTTGTCACTGAGCTCATCTACGTTCACAGCAAGACGCTCATTGCAGATGATCGCTGCTATATCATTGGTGAGTCCCAACCAGCAAACCTCATTTAAAGTCAGGTTATCATATTTAATAGAGATTTATAATAGCTAATCAGTGCTTCATGTGAAATGGGTAATCAGTGTATATAATCTACATTTGTTCAGACACTATGAATTTAAAGTAAATGTCAAACAGTTTATTTCATCTGTGCAGTAAAAGAGCCCATTAATTACACCGTTGTTCATTAAAAGTATGCAAATAAAGGAATATATAGAAAAATATATTTATTTAAAAGGATGACATTCCATTTTTAAAAAAAGGCAAATGTATTTCATCT
This sequence comes from Labroides dimidiatus, assembly GCA_030710495.1. Taxonomy (NCBI): domain Eukaryota; kingdom Metazoa; phylum Chordata; class Actinopteri; order Labriformes; family Labridae; genus Labroides; species Labroides dimidiatus. The sequence goes on from CM061159.1 coordinate 15,103,378, forward strand.
AATTTCAGGTTCCCATGGGGTAGCAGGGTGAAGTGATTGAAGACAAACCCATAAATATTGTCTTTGTTTCGCAGTGTTTCAGTAGCCTTGAAGTCAGAACCCTAAAAATTAACTATCCACCTTTTTTAATAACTTATGATTGATTTAAAATTCTCAGTGCAAGAATATACCAGTTCCATGCTTAATTGATTTTTTTTTCACAAACACATGACTTTAGAGAAAATTATGTTATTTAATTAACAGTTCATGTTGTGTTTGAATCTCAGTGATATCCGCCTCACTGTTTACCAGTCACTCGACTTGTACTTTACCAAAGCAGAATTAAATGACTGCTGTTACATGCCAACATTTCCTACCACTACACATTCAAGAAAAAGTGTGAAATGGGCAAAGCAGTTTGTGTCAAACAAGGACAAAATGTGACACTTAGCTCAAAGTGTCTGATGAGCTTTTTCTGTTTGCCAAGGTTGAAGTTTTTACAGATCCAATGATTTTCTATCTCTCGGTTATAAACTGCAAACACTTTGTTTACATTCTACCCCTGGATTATTTTAGATCATGGAGAGCAGACCTAAATTTGAAGAGCACTCACTCTAAGAAATACTTTTATTTCACTGAGCATTTGTCCTTTGAATTCTGATAAAGCCTCAGAATAAACAGATTGTAAACGGTGTGTCTTCCACATGTTTCAGGGTCAGCCAACATCAACGATCGCAGCATGCTGGGCAGCAGAGACAGCGAGATGGCTGTGTTTGTGGAAGATGAAGAGCGGGTCTTGTCTGTTATGGGAGGGGAGGAGTACCAAGCAGGGCCCCTCACACTGGCTCTGCGCAAAGAGTGTTTCAGGTCAGGGCAGAATATGTAACCCTTGGTCAATTTTCAGTAATGTATGACTTTAAAAAGTTTACCTCTGCACTGCTAAATCTTCCTTTCTCACATGAAATATCAGGGTAGCTTTGTTTTCCATTCACTGGAAAATCCCAGCTTCCAAAAGTCAGTTTGAAGCTCATGAGAAGTATCTGGAATGACTAGAATGGGCAAAAAATGAGTATTTCTGAAGTTGTTTTCCCCCCAGGACTATTAGCTTTATTTACTTAAATGCCTTAACTGTAATGCCCATTAGATTAAACATTAAGTTGTTATTATTTTGATCAAATTCTAATTTTGCTCTTTTCGACATACTGCAGTTTGAAAATCACCAAAGCACTTCCAGTTTAATTTACCATTTTTTGAGTCATTGAAAAAATGGCAGAAAAACTAAACTTTCATGTTGCTTAAATTCATTTATTTTCCCCTTTAGTGTTCTTGTTGGTGCTTCTTCGGACCCCACTATAAGTGTTGATGATCCAATAAGTGATGATTTCTTCTTCCTGGCCTGGAACACATCGGCCAAACAAAATGCCATCATTTATGACAAGGTATGAACGCAGCCTTTTTTTGACTTATTTATTCTTTTAAAGAATCAAGTTTCTTTACTGAATGAACAATCCGATGTTTATATTGATAATATGAATACTTTATTATGACTTAACAAGCTAAATAAACCATTAGCAAGAAATCTGGCTTTATTTAATTCTTTATTAATATCTGTTGCTGCTGTTATCATCTGCTGATGTGTGCTGTCTTCACATAGGTCTTCAAGTGTCTTCCTTACAACTCAGTCCACAACATGCGTGAGCTGAAGGAGTACTCAAGCCAGGAGCGACTTTGCGACTCAGACCCTGAGAAGGCAGCAGAGGAGCTGAAGGGAATCAGAGGCCTACTGGTCCACTTCCCCCTGCAGTTCCTTTGTGAGGAGAACCTTCTGCCTCCTCTGGGCACCAAAGAAGGCATGGCTCCTGTCGGGCTGTGGACATAACCACTGCTCAGACCACATCAGACCACTAAAGGGCTACTGAACCACACACTCCACAGAGCTGATGTCCAGCACAACACACTAAAGTAGTTATAGCACTGGCACTTCAATGGTGAGGGAAAGACACAAGGATTCAGTCATTAATCATGCTTTTTTTTTACTATCTCTTTGACTGACAATGAGCTGGTCTGAGCACATCCACTGAGATGTCGATGTGATAATGGTTCACTTTGGTTTGCACAATGTTAATTAACCTGTACTTGCTAGTTTGTCCTCAGTGTCTGCTTCAGAATTTCCTCAGTACAATCTGAACCATCGCTGGTTAAAAAAACAAAAAAGAAGAACAACACACAAATGAATGTATGAGTCAGGGGAGGATGTAAGGTTCTGTAGGAAACCAAGCATCTCACATGATCTGGGAACATAGTGTACAGTTATTGGTGAAGGTTCTTGGGTGGGTGGCTCTGTCTCTCTCTTTCCGTCTCTCTCTTTCTTTCTCTCTCGCCCTCACTCTCACTCTCTCCCTCTGAGGCTTCACCTCACATTGCAGTGCCAGCAAATCTGTCAGAACATTTGTGGTTGTTATGGTGACGGATATAAAGAGATGACTGAATTGGTGCTAAAATAAAGACTAGATAGAGGAAAACAGAATGCACTGATAACAGGGATAACTTACTAAATCAATATTGTGTAATGTAAGAAATAAAGTAATATGTAGGGGGTGGGGACAGAAGATGTCTGCAGACATAATTTGAAAAGTTTGGGATAAAAGATCAGGTGGGCAAAACTATGGGAGAGAAAATAAAAACAGGACAAGATAATTAAAGGGTGTTAGGTTGATTTACTGTTAATTGTTCCATTTTCCTTTTTCAAGTCACCATGACAACTGAGTGAGTTATTGTTTCACCATGTTGTCAGTAGCTCAGAACAGAACATTCCTCTATCCACTCTGCTTTGACAAAGCTGTCTGAAGCCCAGACAAATTGTACAACCGTTGCATTTTTTATTTATTCAATCATTACCCTTCCAGGTGCCATAAAATGTGCTGCATATCTACCCTATAATATGTGCTTACAACAAGCATTTGTTAAGGTGTAAAACATTAATTTGTGTCACATTTTTTGTTCAGCACACAGTTGGAAAATAATTGAATCACGTGTTAAATGTTGTAATGCAAAAAAATGTAAGCTGTTTTACAAAATTTCCTTTACTGAGTGTGACTGTGGTTAGACAATATGGAAAAGTCTTGCATCAGACAAATTTGTAGCATGAGTGCTGAAAGTAGACCCATTTAAAGTTTGTAATGATTAACAGAGAAATATCATGCTATAGATGCACAGAACAAACTATGTAGGCCCCCTTGTAGAAAACAACTATACATCGTCATAAATGTGTGCCCTCAGCTGTTGGACATGGGTGTCCAGAAATAAGGTGGACCAAGAATAAGATTTGTAACAAGAGACTTGACATTTGTGATGTTACAGAGAGCATTTTTCTCTAGATTCTAAAGTGTTTTAAACTTTACTTGCTGCCTTTATAAAGCACATGTGAAACACAAAGGTTTTTGTAAATAACGGATGGACAGAAAGTGGTGTGTGAACCTTATCAATGGGCCTTATGTTTAGATAGTATTCTCTCTTTTTTCTTTCTTTTATATGAAGAAGATGCGCAAGTATACTAAAAAAAAATATTAGTATTCTCACTTGACTTCTGTATAATCTTGGCATAAAACCCATTCTAATGCTGTTTTTATAAGGACCTGTATTCTGTGAAAAAAACATCCAGTACTATAGTAATTTTTATGATCAAATGTACACTCCATAATAGTGAAAATTAGTTTAACCTCTGTCAGAGCCAGCCAAAGTGTACAGATTGCTTCATAATCTTTAGAGACGTGCTTACAAGTCAACAACACTACCTGTGTGGTGTCAGTGCAAACTTGTCTGTGAATGTGACAGATGATTAGTGTCCCACAAGAATGCTGCCTTATGCTACATGGAGCACCTCTCACAGAGGAATTAGCACGACCATCTGTGTTTAGATATGGTGCAGCACTGGCCAAAACTTTTTGAATTTTCCTTTAAAAAATATAAAAGCCACTAGAGCAGGCTAGAAGCTGGCCTCTGTCACAACACAAAGAGTTATCTTGTCTTTGTTGAAATGTCTGTGATACAAGTGACCTTATACTGTTTCTATACAATGAATCATGTTTATTTTAATAGAGAAGTATCTACACATATTGATGTACAGTATATAACTTTGACTAAAAAACAATATATATGTACTTTTTTTAAAACTCATCCCTATTTTCCATAATATTCATCATGTGTAAACTCTTGTGTGTGCTTACCAGTAGATCTGTTTAATAAAACTTGCTTTTGTATAGTGCACTAACACTCAGGGGTAAAGGTAATGAATTTTTATGATTTTTTTTTCCTTAAATGTTTTAGTATAGTTATTGCCAGCTTATCATTAAAAATATGTTACGTTACCTGTGTCCACAATATTTTTTAAACTGAATTTCAGAGAAAGTATCCACATTGCATTGATTTCAGAATATTCATACAAATATCAATAAATTCATAATGGCAAACTTTTCATAGTTGTAGATAGTTGAACATCACTGTAATAGTCATAGCTCCAAGTCATCTGTTAAAAACGATTTTAAGGTGGCTAAAATCTAACTGTAAAAAAGGACTCTTTTTAGCTTACATTTAGAGGAAGAGGATACAGTTATTACACAGTATGAAGTCTCCTTTAAACTGTTTTTATTTTGATCTCTTGAAAGATAATAATGCTGTAATGGCAAACAGTAAGTAGAATCAAGAAACAGGAAAAACTCATCATTGAGGAGAGACTTGTTTTCGTGTTACGGATAAGTTATGAATGTGTAAATAATACTTAACTTTGATCAAACAAACTTGAGGGATGTGTTTAGTTGCATATATCATTGCAGGAGGATAGCTGTCAGAGATTACCTCAGCCTTCTGCTCAGAGTGGACAGCCTATTGCGTAGGTTGGGTAAATCCACAGTAATTTCTCAGGTAATTTGTCCCTGATGAAGCACCGTAGCGAAACAACAGACGAAAACACTTGAGGAGTGTTGTGTGCAGCCAATCGCTAGAGCAACCCTGCAAGACTACAGCAAGGCTGGGAGTGGGAGGGAGGATTTAGGAAGCAAAACATGGCGAAATAACAAGTTTTGCCCTCAGCCGCAGTTCAAAGCTGCACCGTTAATTAAGTGTTGGACTACAACTGCAAGGTTGTGATACCTGGACGTAGGAATGCGATAAGAACGTCAAACTTTGAATAGACGAGGGCCCCGGCTTACAAGTATTACGGTGGCTGTCGTGAACATAGTGCCTGCCTTTCTTGCTTGTGTTTTCCCCGGAAGGTTGGCAGTGCTAGGCGCGACTGTCAACACGGAAAATGGATGAAGACGGAAAGTTTATCGTGGAGATGACTATTTAGCCTATTAGCTTAGCTTGGTTAGCTTGCCAGACAACATTAGATTGATCGGACGCACCTGACTCGGTATGACCATCCGAACCCAGCGAAATCCAGGAATATTTAAGTCGTGTTAACAAGTTTGTTAGCTACAGCCGCATCGAATCGTGTTCCGAGCAAGAACATTTTTTTCATTTTATATACTTATGCTGAGATCATTTTAATGTAAGCCATCTGTCTGAGGCAGATAATGACAGCCTGACAGTTGGTTCTGGTGCGGTGCGGACGGACCCGGACGCCATCACAACAGACGTTGCGTTCTCCTTAAAATCAAGCTCTGCGCTGCAAAGCCTTAAACGTTATTTTATGTTATCCGTTTGAAGAGGAATGCTTTACGGCTGTCTGGTTGTTGTTTTTCCCAACAAAACTCATTCTTTGCTGGTTTGAGAACACACTGGGATGTTGTACAGCAGCAAAGACGCGGCGTCTTGTCAAAATGAACGCAGCAAGGTGTTCAACAACAGCGGAGGTGCATTGCATTGAAAACCTGCAAGCTGACAAAACGGAACCAATGGCCGGTTAGAGCCAATCCTAACAGTTTGTTTGAATCTCGCATTTTTTCTTAAATGTGTTTTTATTACATGTTGAAATCTGTGTTTCTGTAAAACAACTGCGGATAACAGTTGGTCTCGGCCGGAGTTAATGTGAGCTAGTCAGCTGGGTGCGTCTGTGCAGCTCTATCTGCGATGTGTTTGCTAATCTAAGTGCTACCGTGGTGTTCCGCAACAGTTTTAGCATACAGGGCTGCACTTTTGGTTTTGTCTTCAAAGATAAGCCATTAAAAGCTTGTTTTAGCAGCTAGTTAAATTCCCCCCTTGTACTTGGTTTCAAATAAGTGGCTAACTTGTTAGCTAACGTCCTAAGTTTGGCCAGCTATGTCTGAAAACGCCCCCACACGAAGCCTGGATGACATAGACCTCGCAGCTCTGAGGGTGAGTATTGTTATTACATGATAAGTGTGCTGTACTTTATTCGTGTACAGTTATTACAGAGGGTTTTCTTGAATGTTATGTCACATTAACTGAAGTGTTAGATTGTCTCTGACACAAGCACGACCATGTTACACCCACGCAACAAAGTTGAGCTTGGAAAAACATCCCTTGGCCTGTTGTACCTCCAGGCTTATCAGATGTTCTGCAAAAAAAAGATTCCCATCAAAGAGATATCATGGGTAGATAAACTGTTAAAGGATCACGTTGGCTAGTCCAGGCTTTTTTTTCCTAGTAATTAATGTGTTGATAACAAGGAAAACGTAAATGATCATGGCTGCTCCTGTCTTCAGGGCGACACACAACACCTGACACTCCTTGAGATTTCATTTCATTTTCATTTCGTTATTCTTTACCAAACTGAAGGTAGCCATGATGAACACTTTGACTGTTTCAGAATTAGTTTGTTTTTCCACTTTAAAACAATAACACAGCAATTTTGTCTTGGATGTGCATCCACTATTAGGTCCTGAGAGCAGAGATCACTTTACTCTATCCCTGCTAATACTGGATTTGGTGTTTTAGTTTTTTTTTATTTTTTGTACCCTCATAACATTCAGTAATATACGGTATATCTGTAAATAACGGCATATTTCTCACATTTAGTGCATTGAACATAGAGTAAACTGCTGGTCCTGTTGCACCAACACCAACTCATGTTGAAGGCCTCACTCCTAAAAATTACCAAGCTTTTCTATTCCCAGCGTTTCATTAAATAGTAGCTTTATGAGGCAAGAAATTACACAAAAAAGCAATGGTGATTTAGTTTGTTAAAAAACTTTATTTATATCTTTCCAGCTACAGTTTTTGAATTAAGATTATATTTCAGATACTCACCCTTTTGAGTTAGTCTTCATCTTAAATTAGTGTAAAAATGTTGGTTTTCTTTTTCAGTAAACACGTGACAGACGGGGCCTTGTAAGCATTTAAAAGACATATTCAGTGCCTACAGTCAGGATAACTTTCCAGTTTCTCAAAATAAGTTACTGTTTTGAATATAGCTGTTGTTTAACTTTATCATAAGTGCCTTTTGCAAGCTTTGATGACAGAAAAAATGGGTAAAAACTACTCAAAATGTACATCTTGCACCCTTAAGACTGTAATATGAGGACTGATAATAACAGATATGTATGTAGTCCAGCCCAAAAGCTGTGCCTCTCCTTTTGGTTGACATATCATGAGATTATTTAAACAAAACAAACAACAAAAAAAGCCTTTTGTTAAGGAAATAATGGATGTATTGTTGATTGAAATTTGAAATACATGAGAACAAAAAAAGCTATTCCCAAAATATACAAGGGAAAATCTATTTCTTTTGCCCTGGTGCAGCTTTAACAGATTTGTGGGGCTTAACAGGAGATTAGGGGTAGTTTTTCTAAGCTCTTTTTGTTAGGTCGAGGTTACCTCTCCTGGCTCACCTGAACTTCTTTACCTCAAATATGCCGGGCCATTGTTTGAGATTGTTTGAGCAGACACAGTTCTTCAAGATGTCTGTGTAACAGAGCTATATGTGAGGACTGCTCATGTCACCTGGGTTTGTTTTGACAGAACCACCTCATACTTCTGATTTTGATTTTAGTAGTATAATTATAATTCAGTCATGGGGTCTTTTTGGCTTCCTGAAAACTCACAGTTTTGTCCTTGCACTGTACAAGAAGTTGGAGTTACATTTCTGTCTAGTGTGAATAATGTTAATGAAATTCTTTAGTTTCATTGAGCTGACAGGAGAGATGAGGGTGAAACCTTTTGTTATGATCATTTAAAGATACAAAATGGAGTCTACTTGTAAACACTGATTGTACTCAGTGTGGTTGCCAGCATTTATTTTTTAGTTTCCTTGAGTTCAAATGTGTTTATTCCCTTATCAGCCCTGGGAAGGTCCTTCCCCCTGTAGCTGAAATTCACTGTTTACATTCATGTCAGCTGACTCGCTGTCTTTTCCTCCTACCTTTGTTGGTGCACTGCAGCCTGTCTGTGGTGTAAGCTCCACCTGTTGATCAGTCAAATAGTTTTAATCAACCTGCAGCTCTTTGAAGGCATGCATGTGGGCCCTTGTGCGCATGCACACGTCAAACCAAACAGGGACCTACTCATTAAAAAACAGCTCCACAGCGCTTCCAGAGGGAAAAGAACTCCACAGGGAGCCTTTTAAATGGCTCAATCGCAGCATTTTCAAGATATTTTTTTTACCTAGTACAGACTCAAGCATTACATAACACCAGTTCACTGTACACAGGCAGCAAAAAACCATCTCTGCAGAAACCTTATTCTCCACTGTAAACAGAGCACTTTGATAAAATGAAGCCATCTGTGAATTGTGCTGATTGCAGGTGGCATTAAAAGCAACACTTCCAACTCAGATACAACAAATTTTGAGCAAAACATGTCTGCTGAGTCTAAACCATCTAATTCTTTCTGAGAGTGTTGTTAAACTGCACCAATCATTATGGCCAGGTCTTCAAGAAGATCTGGAGATTTCTAATCTCAGCCTGGTTAGATAAAGGTTAAATAATAACAAAAAAATCTTAAATCCTTTCTAAGATAAAGTGTTGAGAATGTTTAATGCAGCTTAAATAAAGAAGCAGCCCCTCTGGAAATGAAACCTATGGGAAATTCTGTCTTGTGATGTTATTTTATCACAGTGAGTGAAGTAGTCCATGCTTGTTGTGTTTGGAATAACTAACCTTACATAAGATGGAGAAAAATAAAGGCTGTAATATCAGGAGGAGCTCTGACGGAGGCTGGTTTATGCTTTATGAAGCTTTAATGAAAACATCAGCATAAGTAACATCCCAAAGGTTGAAAATTGTCACCTAAAGTTTCTGTGTGATGAATTGTGCCATCTGTTTAAAAGAAAGCATTCAGTTTAAAATTATTCTACTTAACAATCCATGTGTTTTCAGATGCTCTCACACGGTTTTTGAACCAGGTTTATGATGGTAGCATAAGCCTGCTTGCTAGTATTTTGATGAATTCAACACAAAACAAAAGCAAGCATGAGAGTTGTCCTTAGGGAGTAAGGTTACATTATGTAAGAACAGATTCATATTGTCATTAAATATTTAAAAGAAACGTAGAGGAAAAAAATAGTAAAATAGAAATTTTAACATTCCTTTCTACAAATTCTGTAAGGTTTATGAGAAATAAACATGCCCTTCGGTGTAACATGTTTAACTTAAGCAAGATTGATTGTGATAAGACCCTTTATAGCTGTAAAGTGGGAAATCATGATTTAAAACAGACTTCAAAACAGATGATAGTTTCTCTAGTAATATTCAGTGTCCAAGCTGTGATTTAGATGATTGTTACAGCTGTGTAACCGCAGACTTACATCCTATATTTTCCTTTTAAGACTTCCCCTGTCAGCTTATTTGACACTCCTGCAGGAAATGTGTGGTCCACTTCCTCATTGGCCTTTTCTCACGTGTGTTAGTGCTCATCTCCTAACATTGACAGCATGACATCCTCGAGTACCGTCAAATCTGCTGTTGATCTGATTGAATCACTTTGGATTCCCCCTTCATTGCTCCTGTGGCGTGACTGCTTCCTTTCCTTGCCATCATTTCTGACAGTTTGTTTGTCTGTGCTGCTGCTGCTGCTGCTGCTGGTGGTGCTTCTCCTCGAACATGACTGTACCCTTCCCCTTCTATCACTTTGTTCCTCTCAGCCCACTCTTAGCACTGGCTGTGGGTGAAGCTGCCGCCCCTGCCTCGCCACCCACTCCACTGCTACATTATTCTCTTCCTAACATTATTCTGTTTCCTCCCACTTGACGTCACGGTACCCCCCACCCCCCCACCTCCCCTTTTGTGTCCTCATACATAACATGCTTCTAAATCTGGAGGCTATGTTTATGTCATCAAATGAGCAACATGTATTTGCATCAGATGTTTGGTCATTTCCCAGTTTCACTGCCAAATCTTCCACAACTATGTGTGCCTCTTTTTTTCTCTCCCACAAACGTGTTTAAAGAATCTTCCCCTCCTTGTTGGAGGTAAAAACCCATCATTGGAAACAGATGAAAGCAGGATAGGTCATGCTGTACGGTCTAAACCCAAAGCAGCAGTCTCACCACCCACACATCTTCTTAAAGCCATAGTGAAATTACATGAAAGTGGAGCTGCTTGTCATCCCCCCTTGTCTCTTGTGGAGGGGGTTTCATAATTAAGTCAACCTACTCATTATTGGTTTCACTGAGATGTATCGTTGCAATGAGCAAATCAAGGAGAGGACAGAAGTCACATCAGTGTTGTCAGAATTCATATTTAAAGTAGTATCAATATTTGGTGTATTTGCTTGTCTGTTTCCTCCATGTAAATTCCTGTAGGTGGGCAGTGAGTGTGTGAGTAGGCGGCCAGGAGGATTGGGCTCAGATGATTTGTATGGAAATGTGGCATTGTAGTCTAGGATTTAAAATAAATCCATTGGTGCTTTTTCATGTTTTTCTAAATGATTTTAATGCACAGACAGAGGCCTTTTTAGATGTTTATATGACCCTCTTTGTGGTGGACTCTATCGATCAGCAGCTATGTTCTTTTAATGGATGTAAACAGCTTCCCTTGCTCAGGAAAATTATTTTAATTGCAGCCGTTCGTCAATTCACAAATGCAGAGTACAGCAGTACAAGTCCCTGTTGAGAAATAAAACAAACAGAAAAAAAAGACTCGTAAAACCATGCTGGCCTGGTTTTAGTTTGTGCTCCACGCTGCCTCAACAGTGTTTTGAATATAGCCTGGTTTTATCTCAGCATTTGTGCCAACAAAACTGAAGCCAGATCGCAGTAGTCACTAGAACAAGTTTCATTTTGTAGAAATTTAGATCTCAAGGCTGACTCTTAAAGAAGGATGTGTGAGTGTTAAAGTGTTAAAGAAATTAAACCTCTACTTAGGAGTCAGCATGTCAGCATTAAAGTGTCGATGTGAAGAATTCAAGGAGAACAAAGCGACAACCGCCCACTTAAAACCCAAAGACATTTCATTTGTTTTGGGTTAGTCTGATATTTTTTCAGTATTTCAAACAAAAAAATAATGGCATTTTAAGAAACTGATATTGTTTCTTTGCTTTTTTTTTTTGAAGCTTTTCAGCAGAGAAAAAAACACAGTAAATGTCCTGGTGTTTTGAATTTCTGACTGTCTGCATGTTGTGTAACTGAAGAATCTGCTTGTTTTTCCTTCAGGATCCAGCAGGAATATTTGAGCTGGTCGAGGTCGTTGGCAATGGGACGTACGGGCAGGTGTACAAGGTGAGGCATGATGCACGTATCACATTAGACATTGGGTAACTGTGTATACTGGAGGGAAGCAACAAAAAAGTGACAGCTTTTTGAGAAATGTTTGGGGAATAAATTCCTTAGATTACAGCAGATTGAACTGCTTTGCCCGTCATCTGGGACGTTTAAAGTAGCTGTGATAGAAAGATAAGGATCCAAAGAGGGAAATGCAAAGAGAATAACAGTGAGATGATATGATGAGACACACCTAAAAGGTGGTATTTAAAAAGTGTTCCAAACACAGGGGTACTGGTTTGAATCAATCTTTGCAGATCACTGTTGTAGTGATCCAACTTGTTTCTGAATCAGGGCCGTCATGTGAAGACGGGCCAGCTGGCAGCCATCAAAGTGATGGATGTTACAGAGGAGGAAGAGGAGGAGATCAAAGCAGAAATCAACATGCTGAAAAAGTACAGCCACCACCGGAACATAGCCACATACTACGGTGCCTTTGTCAAGAAGAGTCCACCTGGACATGATGACCAACTTTGGGTCTGGCAACTTTCTGTACCCAGCTAATGACTCAACAACAGTTTGCCCAATGGATTGTTCCCTCTAAGTTTGTGCTTGTCTGTGTGCAGCTGGTGATGGAGTTTTGTGGGGCAGGATCAGTGACTGACCTGGTGAAAAACACAAAGGGCAGCTCTCTGAAGGAGGACTGGATTGCTTACATTTGCAGAGAGATCCTAAGGGTGAGAAGTCATAGCTGCATGACGCAAAAGACGTGTACTTCAGAGGTCACTCCTTATTGACCTATTTGTTGCCTTTATGTGTTTACAGGGCCTTTCTCACCTCCATGCCCATAAAGTTATCCACAGAGACATCAAGGGTCAGAATGTGCTGCTAACAGAGAATGCTGAGGTCAAACTTGGTATGTTGAATCCTATGGAGTCAGATCAGTCTCAGAATTCACAAATGCATGTTAGATGTTAATGGTCTACCATCTTACAGTAGTTTACAGGCCCAAGACTGTAAAGATGAACAGCTTTGTACAAATTTCAACAATTAGCCTACAAGAACTGGGGATACTACTACAACAACCCATGTGACTGTTACTCTTGAAACAATTAAAAGCTCAGACTTTCATGATCTAAATACGTCTGATTATTTGCATTAGCAGGACGATCCGGATCTACCGTCTACCAGTACGGCTTGTAGCTACACTGGCAGCTACCTGAGGGTATTACATATGTTGTAATGGCAAAGCTAGCTAGTTTAGAATGTTAGTAAAAGCTAATCACCTTGCATCGCTCTTCATCTTGTGCTTTTCTGCTTTCCAAGTGCCTAAAAGCATCCTTGTGTTGTCCATGCTGTTGTTAGCATTTCTGTATGCGCAGATGCAACGCTAAAGTGAGCACATTAAAACAAACCCTTGAACCTACGATGCTGTGATTGGCTGAATAGGAGGGAGACATCTGATTGGCTACAAACATTTCCCTGTAATGAATCTTGTTTGTATTTGTGATTTTTTTTAACATTTATATAGAATGATATATATTTGTGAATCCTTCTGTGATCATTTGTAAATTTTGAGACTGATCTGACTCCGTTGAATGCTTGCAAACAGGAAAATTAACTGTACTCAATCCTTCATCGTCACACTTTTCCTGTCTGTTATTCCTTTGTGCAACTGTAGTTGATTTTGGAGTGAGTGCTCAGTTAGACAGGACAGTGGGCCGAAGAAACACCTTCATCGGCACACCCTACTGGATGGCACCTGAGGTCATCGCCTGTGATGAGAACCCTGATTCCACCTATGACTACAGGGTAACAGTCATACAAGTTGTTTTTTTTCCCCGTTATTTATTTATTTATTTATTTATTGATTTTGTGTGTGTGTGTGTGTGTGTGTGTGTGTGTGTGTGATCATATAAAAGGCAGAGGCTGACACCATCTCTTGTGTGTTTTGCAGAGTGATATCTGGTCCCTGGGTATCACAGCCATAGAGATGGCAGAGGGAGCTCCTCGTAAGTTTTTCACCTGTTCTTGGTTATATCATACACATCCTTCATACTCAGCAGTAGATAATTAGTCACCGTCTCTGTGCTCATTCTGAAAGACCTTGTGAATGAGTCTTGTCTTGCAAATGCAGCCTAGTCGTCGTCTGCGTCTTCAGATGGACGGCTGACTCATTCTAATCAAGGTAGTGTAGTCGTGAGCTGGCAGTTGGCTTGTGGAGGCTGATTGCACATATTTCTCTGCTTAAAAGATCTATTTGCCTTGAGATTCAGCATCAAACCCTTCTTCGTTCCTTTATATGAGGCCATTAAATCCGTTAATTTTCCTGTATTACAGGCAGGTATGTATAAAAAGCACAGGTTCCTTCTCCCTTTGGCAGTATTTACATGTAAAGATAGCAAAAAGAAATGTTATTAACATTGCATTTTCAAATTGGACAAAACAGTCATGTTACTTCTGAATGGTCATGATACTAATGTTTTTTTGCATTAATTCCTGTTTTTTTTTTTGTTGTTGTTGTTGTTGTTGTTTTTTTCCCCAAAGAAGCTATAGAATATGATACATTGAAATTCTTCCTTCCCACCTTTAAGCCCTCTAAAATCCCTTGACCATGTTTTGCATTCACTTATCTCTCCCAGCAGTAGTTTTAAACCTCCACACTGCAGACATTTTCGTTCAAGTTTGGCCATGACATCAAATCAGAGAGATGAACCAGTGGGCTGCATGGTTAGCGCTGCTGCCTCACAGCAAAAAAGTCACAATTTCCTCCTGTTACTATGCTAAACGTTATTTTGTTGTGCAAATGTGTAGCTGTAAACTCATTTGTGGCTGTAAGAGCTGCAACCCTGCACACACATCAGGGCACTTTTCAAGTAGAAATGACGAAGGCGTTCATCTTTTAACCTGGCTAGATCACCATGCTAACTTATGCTGCAGACCCTACATGGTCTGGACTAAATTCTGTATCAAGATGAGGATAAAAAGTTTGTAAGTTGGATACGACTTCAGGAGATAGCCTGCCCTTTGTTACAAAGTATCAAACATAGTCCTAATTAAATAACTGCTTAAATACGAGATAACAAGATATTGACTAAAACAAAATAGAAAATACGATCGCCTTAGGGACATCACATAGGCTATTACAATTTCTGGAGGAGTTGCGCTCAATTTGTTCACCCAGCTGTCCAGGAATAATATTACTATTGATAATATTGATATTATATTATTATATTATTTTGACCATGTCATTTCTGGGGCTCTGTAAGATACAGATTAACATAAAAAAGCACAAATTAACATTGAAGTAAAACAGACTTGTACTGTAAGGTTGGTGCTTTATGTTCTCACACTTTTTACAAATCAGGTTCAGACTGCCTGGAGTTTACATCCACAGACAACTTATTGGAGAGCTGAGGGCTAATTAAGCTCTCTTGAATAAAATTGCTGCCCAAATTAACTCCTCCTCCAATCTCTAATTACTACTTCACTTGGCGATTTAAGTTTCTCTTACAATTATGGGTCTTATATGAAAACTTGTTAGCCTCCAGGGTACATGCACTGGGAGCGAACATCTTTTCTTTAATAAGTTCTCCATTTTAAATGAGGGAGAGGAAGTTAATGCTTTTTTATAGTTAAAAAAGGTTATTGAACCTTTTTTTTATGTGAAAAAGATAGCACAAACAGAACACACTCTTTAAAAAGCACCACAACAATCCGCTCTTCTCTTCCTAAAACGTCTTGTTTTTCTAAAACCTTTTGAGCTGCACTGATGAAGACAGAGCTCCTGCAGATCATGTTGATGCTGTTGTGGGTGACATAAGGCATGTAGGCCAACTGGCGAGCTAGTCTTGGTGTATCGTCGTGAATTATGCAGTGTGAACTTACTCATGTCGTCAATCTGATAGCTAAAGTATGTTTTTGAGTAATAAACATGAATTTGCACACGTGTGGTGAGTAGATTGGGCTTGAACCTTATTTATCATTTGATTAATAGAAAATAGTTTGCACTAATCTTTTATTTCAAAAACAAAACAGCAATGTAAAGACCCAGATTATTACATTTTGATTAACTTCATATGTTTATTTTTTTCTAACTTCATTGACATCTTTGAATTATGTTTTTTTAATTCTAGTCACTGCCTCTTTTTTGTCTCCTGCTTAATCCCCATTATGACAAAGATGTAACACCATGCGGCTTTTAATCAATAGTCACATTTGTGTTCAGCCCATTTCATTTCTGTTCATAGCCAATTTTTTACTGAGAATGTCTCTATTGATCACATGACCTACTACTGATACTGATTCCTTTTTGTCATCCACAGTGAGGTAAGAGAAGGTGTGAAACATTGGTTATTATCATTGTTGATCCAGGCAACTGTTTTTCTCAAATCTTGTTGCATGTGTTTGTTGTTTTAGATGTTTTGGACACCTCACACACACACATGTCTGAGTCACAAATGAATTGTGCAGCTTTTGCCTGTGCAAAACATGTGCAAATGAGCCAAAACAGTATTGTCTATTTTAAAAAAAAAACTAATGTGAAAGATTAAATGCTCCACAACTGCACAACAGACCAAACAGTGTCTCTGTGCATCAGTGTCTTTAGCATACACATAAATGATCCATTTCAAATTCAATTTAAGCAAAACAGTCCCTTTTTCTATTCAAATGAGCCTCATAACAAATATCACCTGATTCACTAGCACTGGTGATAGCAGCCCTGCAGTTAAAGTGAAATATATTTGTGCTGTAGTGTTTTCAATGAGCAAAACAACAGCACACCTCTGGATGATCTAAAAAAAACATTTCTGTAAATATAAAGTCTGTAAATACTACTTTGAATTTATTGTTATGAAAATAATCAGGAGTCAAACCAGGTCGGATTCTCAACCCCTGAACAAATAGGCTGTGTCATTTTTCTATATTTTAGTATGAATAAGTTGAGTTTTGCAAACTTACTCCAGGAAATGATCTGGACATAAACCATAAAAGTTGTGTCACATCTGTTGCGAATGAACTCCTAAAGAAAAAAATAAATAATAATCTTACTCCATCCAGCTCATCAAATTTCAGCACTGTCAGGATAAGACACAGTGGAGCTTTGCATGTGTTGATGTGGCAGCTCCTCTTACTCTCAAAACCGGAGAGAACTGCACAGAGCTGTGGACCTTTCTGGATGTTTTTGCACTTGAATATCATAAGAGCAATTGGCTTTGTGAATTAGAACTGGAACAAAGCAGATGTCAGTGGCCAATTACGTCCAATTCTTAGTGCTATTTACAGTCATAGTCCATTTGTAGTGAATTTGTCCCAGAGTTTTAAATCCTGAGTTTTAGAGAATGTTTAAAGAAAGCCTTGATTTTTTTGTCGTATAGTATTCTCAAACTGGAAAAACTTGTCTGGAAAGGGGTTACCACCTCCAATCTGAAAATATGAGACAATGCGGAAGTACTAAAGTCTGCTGTTCCTCGAGTGTCTGCTTGAGGCTGGCTCCGGAAGTACTGGAAGTCACGTACACACCAAGCCAAAAAAATATGTTTTCACGTGACTTTGGAGCGTCCTATGGTTGTTACTGTGGACTCACAGCCCACCTCATTTCCAATATGGCCATGGCGGCAGTTTTGCTTCAAAAATCCATTTCAGAAACAGATGGGTGATGTCGTGGAGACTACGTCCATTAATTATACAGTCTATGGTTACCACTCATTCCATTAAATGTAACTTTTAATACAGAGAAAATAGAAGCATACATACTTGTTTACCATTAACAATGGGGACTCATTTTTCTCTGTCTATGATTAATCACTTAAAAGCCAAGAGAAGCAGAACTTTTCCACCCAGGTGTTTTCATGACACTATAAGCTAAAATAGAACTCAGTAAGCTCTATTATTTCCTCTGACCAGACAATGACAGACCTGCAGGGCTCCCTGGCACCAAATGTTCTTTTCTATTTAGATAGGAAAAAAAAACAATGTAACTCTACTGCATGAATAAGATAATGAGCTAAGATTTGTTTTAGGTGTTTGGTACATGGAGTGGCTCTACTATTATCAGCATAGCTGTGTCTCTTCTGTTTTGATGTGGTCCTGAGTATGTTGAAATAAAACAACCGTCTTGCCTTTGGCTGTCTGAATCATGTTACATACTTCCAAAAGACTTCTCTACAAAAGCCTATTTACTGTGAAACTGTAAAGCTAACCAGTCAGGTTTAGCTACCTACCTACGCTGGGAACACAATGACTCATAGGCCTTGCTCTCACATTCAATGCAACAATAAGCCTGGGGCACCAGGAAATATTGGATAACAGCAGCTGTAGCCATGTTTGAGGATACAAAGATGTGTAATGGTGGATAGTATTATTTAAAAACTACAAAAAACTCAGTCAATGTATATATATATTTTTTCTGTTTGCTTTTGTTCCTTTTTTGTGCTGTATTTGTTGGAATAGCTGTAGGGGTTCAATAACTCTCTCCCTTCTTTCAGCTCTGTGTGACATGCACCCAATGAGAGCCCTCTTCCTTATCCCAAGGAACCCCCCTCCAAAACTGAAATCCAAAAAATGGTGAGTGACCAACTCCCCTGCCGTCTCCTTAATTTATTGACAGAGTCACATCCTGCTAAACAGACTCCCCTTACATATTATTGAGTGAGTATAAAACCCTCAAAACATAAAGTAAAGTTTGAATTCCAGCTGATGACAAATGGGATTATTTTGTCTATTAGAGCTCTGTAAATCACTTTGCTCTTGGATTATGATGGCACCCATATTTTGCTTTAATTCCACAGTGTTTGACCTTATTGTGATACGATCAGTCAAACTGAAAAGTATTAGATCCCTGCTCAAGTCTTCTGCTTACTTAATGAACATGAATACAGATGTCATCCTGCACCTTGGCAAGTTGCATGAGTGAGCAAACAAGCATACACAGGAACATGGGAAAAGTACACTGCTATTGTTACGCCAACAGTAGGCATGTAAACAATCTGCAAATCTTATTTCTGTCAGATTCAAGCCTCGTTTTTGTTGACATCTGTGCAAATGGCATGGGTTACCTGTTTCCTTCTCGATACCAGCACTCCTGCATGCTGCTTGCACTTGCTGCCTGCTATAGTCAGTAAAACAACACACCCCTTCCTTCAACTGATAAAAATCTCTGAAAAACAGATGACTAAGTGTGACTTAAGCTAGACTTTTAAAAAGAGAAAGAATGTGTGATTTTCCCTTTGTTAGATTATAGCAGAGAAGGTATTTATTGGAAGTACAGTGAATGGAAAGAATGCTGCTGGTACAAGAAGCTATGAAACATTGCAGGTAAAATATGTGATTTCTCAAAGCAGATGTTGGACCTCAGGTTAAGCTTAAAAGCAGTGGCAGCTGTTTTAAATGCTTATTTTCAGACTCTTATTCTCACTCCTATTACTTTACCTTTAAGGCTTTAACAGACCTTGAAAAAGCAGTTCACGCTTCTTTTGTAATAATGGAAAAGGTTGTGCTTTGTATTTACAAAAAGAAAGTTTTTAAATTTTAATCATAAAGTTGAAGCACTTGTGCAAATGCAAAACTTATAGCAAATTTTGGTGTTTGGGAGTCCATTTTACTGTGATCATGTTGTCTCCTGGTTTTCTAGCTCTCCTCCAATACCTCTTTTTTTCCCCTCAAACTTATTCCAGGTCTAAGAAGTTCATCGACTTTATAGAGGGCTGTCTTGTGAAAACGTATCCCAGCCGGCCGTCCACAGAGCAGCTGCTGAAGCACTCTTTCATCCGGGACCAGCCCACCGAGCGCCAGGTCCGAATCCAGCTCAAAGATCACATCGACCGAACTCGCAAGAAACGGGGAGAGAAAGGTGAACAGATGAAGAAGCTTCAGTGGATTTTACAGTGATTGACTAAAGTGTAATGAAGGTGAGGATGCTACAAAAATATTGATTTGAATTCTTTTTGTTCTATTTTCTCCTCACAGAAGAGACGGAGTATGAGTACAGCGGTAGTGATGAAGAGGATGAAAATCGTGGAGATGACAGAGAGTCAAGGTAATTCCATTCTATCGTGTCAGTGAAACAGAATGAAACCTCGACTCTTGCTCTATGTGTGAATGATGTCCTCGCTCTTATCTCTGTCATCAGCTCCATCCTAAACGTGCCCGGTGAGTCTACCCTAAGGCGGGATTTCCAGCGCCTGCAGCAGGAAAACAAAGAACGATCCGAGGCTCACAAGAGGCAGCAGGCGCAGCTTGCTGCTCAGCGAAGGGACCCCGAAGAACACAAGAGGCAGCTGTTGCACGACCGACAGAAGCGTATCGAAGAACAGAAGGAACAGCGACGTCGGCTTGAAGAGGTAATGACATCTTTTGAGGTAACAGCCAAACTATTGGAAAACTACCCCCCAACCAGCTGTAACTGCTTCTTTACAACCAAACTTCACAAGTAAAAATGTCTTATTTCAAACCGTCTACTCAGAAACTTTGGATCAAGGCTTCTTTCTCTCCCTGCTTCCAGTGCTTGTAGCTTGAATTCTGCCTCCTTCTCTGAAGTTAGACTTAAAAGCCAGTCGTAGCACCAGCATCCATCTTATCATGCAGTTCTTGGAAAAAAAGCATCACGTCATACTTCCAAAAATCTTGAAAAGTTTATTATTTGAAAATTTGAGCTGTTTTTTCCTAGTTGAACTTTCTTGCAATCATTTAGTTTATGTTAACATTTGACATCTCAGTCATAATCTATTGCAGTATGTTGCGAAATACTGTTATTTATATGCAAAGTGTTTGACTTCCAGAATAAAATCCTAAACGTGACACAAAACAAGCTGTTAGGAGAGGAATTAGAAACTCTTGAATAAGATTTATTTATACATTTTTTTAAAAAGTTGACTTTTAGGGGGTTTAATACCCAACAGTCACACTGTGAGAAAAACATCAGGAGCATTTTGTTACCTGCAGTTTGCTTTTGTTTCGTTTTAATGCCTCGGAAAAAAAGGTTGACCTTGTCAGGAGGTAAATCTCCACTTTTCTGCACAAACAAGAAGCTCCAGACATTTAACTTAAGAGACACTGCACCAGGCACTGAAATGATCAGCCTCTTTGTCTGTTACGTTCTTGCTCATATCCTTACCCTTCAGATAATTAACTACTTGCAGTTTCCCTTTTATTTTCTCTAATCTTCAGGGCCCGTATGCACATTCAGTTCATTAAACAAACTATTAGTCTTAACGTACGATTATGGATTGACCCCTTTGGCTGAAGTGTTGGCAACATGCACAACTGCAAATGATTGGCCAGTTAACAAATGATACCATGAACGAGAGGCAGGTGCAGATTACATCATAATTCGGGAGAACCTCCTGAAAAAAACCCCTGTCCAACAAATTAGAATTGTGCATGCTGCTATGCATAAACAGCAATAAACCTGGCAAGAAGTAACAGTATCACTGAGAGAAGATCAGGGAAAAAAAATATAGTGGAAGAAATGGACATTTTATCACAAGAACATAGAATTATCAAAACGTTTTCAGCTAGTCAATCGTAAAAGATAAACAAACAGAAAGGGAAAGTTTAGCTAATTATCTTTGATTTGATTTGATTTATTTATGTCAAACAAACAAACAAACATAAAAAAGTGAAAAAAATCAATAGCAAATAATTGTTCCATGGAAAAAAGAAAACATGTAAAACAAGGAAAGAATAGAAATGAAAAAAAAAATGATCTGAACAGAGTAAATGCGTTTGGGGCGAAGCGCACAGTACAAGACTGTAAAAAAAATATGAAAGCTGCTTTGAGGAGAAAGCACCGCAGCAGTGCTCAAGTAACTCGATTAATAACTTTACAAGCAGTTGTTGAACTTCTATCGTTTCACCTCACACAACTTGGAAGGACCCAAAACTGACGGCAGTGAGCCTCGCCGGCTTTGAGACTTCAGTTGCTTCCCTCATCTGATCTATTAACTAAAAATGTTGTATCTCCTAAATCTAAATTGGCTGTACAGCTCTGCATCGTCATACTTTTCCAAAGGATTCATTCAATCCCTAAATATCCACCATCTTTGCATATTTAGTCTTAAACAGAAACGCACATGCACAATGTCTCCCATTTTTTTTAACAGCCAAACAGGTGCGGTAATTTTGCTGTTAGCGCCTGTAATGTTGGGGCTACCACCATGAAATCTAATGCTCTTTTGGGGCAATAACTTGGCTCATGCATATTGCTAATTGATTTTTTTTGTTCACCATTGTTACAAACTGTGTTTTCTTCATGAGTGGCTGGACATGCATACAGACTTAGGTCATTATGACTCGTCTGGTCTTGAGTTCCCAGCATTTATGATTGACCCTTTATTGTTGGCCCCACTTGACTGTTGTGATGTCATACGTTAAATGTTTAAGCTGTGAACACTTCTAATAGGATAAAAATATTTGCAAAGCTTACCTTTTTCAAAAAAAGAAAAAAAAAAACAAAGCCCACATTACTTTACACTGTACACATACACTGAAGCCCTGCTCACCTTTGGCTGCTTTTGTATCTTACCATAATGTAGCTTGTTAACATTTAAAGTGAATCAGAAGGAAACAATTGAGCTTAACTGAAGAAGTAGAGTCCAGCTTCCTGCAACTCAAGCATGTAAACTCTGTAAACATTTGCTTGGAGTGAGATGAATTTGTAGCTCCAAGTGGGTTTCTTTAAATTTTTATGATGCATCAGAGCTGCTGAAGTGTAGTTCCACACTTAAGGAGAAAAGAGTCTCTCTGTGTTGCACTTGTGACTTTAGATTCAAACTTTCTCTTTACCAACAACTCTTATCTACCTGTAATGAAGCTTTGAAACTTTCACAGAGGCTGGTTGTGCAAATTTGACTAATGCAGTGCACAGAAACCACACACATGTGATTCATTTTTATCATCCATTTTTAATTTCACTGCTCTAGGCTAAAATACTTAAGCAGACCTACTTGTGTGGAAGAAATGGTGCTGCTGAACAATCTGAACCGTTTAAAAGTACGTACTGAAAAAAGTGATAATTGTTCAATCCCTAGTAAAAATATAAACAACTACCTAAACCTCCCTTATATTTGATTATAATGCCTGATATTGTCTTCTCTAGAGCTCAGGAAACAGTTCACTCCACATGTTAGTTATAGACATGTCAACGTAATGCTGTCAACAGTGTTTAGGGTGGAATTTGTTAAATAGGATGCTCGCATTCAACAAGTATCGGTTATTATTGTGAGGCCTAATGAAGGATTTGTTTTATTTTTATTATACTTATTGTTAATGGTATTAAAAAAAGATATTTTTCAACGAGGGCAGATCTCAGAATGTCAATGGCTCCTCCTGAAATCATGTTGCTCCCTTATAAAATAACCTTTTTGTTGCACAAATATGAGGAGTTGCATTTGATACAATAAGTGGAAATGGGAAAGGCACATGCTTGATGCCACACCTGCACTCCAGTTGAAAAAGTTAAAGCCCTCCTTGTCTTATCAGGAGTTGCTAGTAAGCTAGGACTCATTAAATGAGAAACTAAGAATACCATTTTTCTTCACTCTTTGATTTAATCTCTGCAGCCAGTGTAACACATGTAGATGTTCTTTTAGACGTGTTTTCAGTCCACATTCTGTACAGTATTGGAGATTTACAGAGACGTTCTTACCTAACAAAGCTCACTGGTGGGCTGTGAAAAGGGTCAGCCGCTGTGAAATGTTTCAGTAGGTATGTGGGATTTGAATAAGGCACACATTAAAAACTCAGATGCTGCTATTACAATCAAGTATTTAGCTGTATTGCTTGCGTGCTGTCTTGTAGTGTGACTCCTTTAAGCGACCCGCTCCTCCTCCATTGTCTTTTCTTGTAGTTCTGTTAAACTGTTAAATGCCTACAACTCTGTGAGCTCCAACAGGCTCTGAGTGTTCAGTGTCACTTCTAAGTGGGAGGCTTTCACAGGAAACAAATCCTTCTTCTTCTAATGTCCCTTCAAAAAGCAGACATAAAGTGGTACCTGGGGAACTGACAGTTCAGTCAGTGTGACTATATATCAAAGCAGCACACTCAGAGAAGATGATTAAGATGCTTTAGGTGTATGTTAGCGAGAGTGACTCACAGCCTCTGTAATTTGCTTTGCACTTCCGCTCCCTTTCTTTCTGTCTTTTCTTTTTTTTTTTTCCACCAGCTCTTTGCACATAAAAACAAGAGAGGGTTTGCTCATAAGCAGGCTCTCCATTATGAATTCCCCTGTGCAAACACAGCCTCTGTGCTCATTTTTCTTTTCCTGTCACCCTTCTCTCCCAGCAACAGAGAAAAGAGCGAGAGATGGTGAGGCAGCAAGAAAAGGGTCCCCACCGGAGACTCGACGAAATGAGACGGGAGGAAGATAGGAGGCTGGCTGAGAGGGAACAGGTAACCAACCACTGGAGTTGTGGGGCTGTGATCAGCCAATCAGAGCATAATGCAGGCGTGTCTACAAGCAACACTGTGCAAGTTGCTCTGGTGGTGAAATTCCATGAGTAGGTTGCCATAGCAGCAAGGGTCTAAATTAGTGTATTTATTCAGAGATGAGTTTTCTGTGGGTGAGCTCTCTGCGTCTCTTTTGCAGTTTCCAGTCTACCCTCAGTAACACAAGAGTCTGGCTTCCCAGTAGCATTAACTAATGCAGAATATGTTTTTTACGTCATAATGATGCCTTACAACTCTCCCAGTGTACTGATTTGTGTTAAACTGTTTTTCATAGTCTTTCAGCAGCGCTTGATTAGTTTTTGTAGAAATGCTTGTGTCATGGATAATCTGTCAGAATCATTAATTTTTGTATCAGTACATAACATTGTTTCTGTTTTTTTTCTGAAATGCAACTAAAACACTGCTCTTTCCCCTCTTCCTCTATGCCCCCCACCCCTGCATCACACATATTTCTATCTCTTTCCTCACCTTAATGCCTTCATTCCCACCTGCTTCCCTTCCAGGAGTTTATCAGACATAAGTTAGAAGAAGAGCAGCGCCAGTTAGAAATCCTCCAGCAGCAGTTGCTTCAGGAGCAAGCACTGCTTATGGTAACAAACCCTCACTACTCCTTTATCATTTTCACTGTTACTGTGACTATATATGTGACTATGTGTCACAGTGTGACTATATGTTTCCTGCCCTTAAGGAAATTATTTGATGTCCTCTGAAATACTGTTTCCTTTTAAAGAAACTGTTGTAAACTGTTGTCCTCAAAGTGCACACTTGCAGTGCTGCATGCAGGACTGATGTTTGGAGCAGCTGAGTAGAGAAGTACTTTCACAGTTTAACTCTTTCATTTCAACTTCTTTGCAACAAAAGAAAAAATGCTCAACATTATGAAGAGAGTGAACTAAAAAAAAAGAAAAAATTACTTTAATAAAATATGTTATGTCAGCCTGTTCCATGTAAATGTATTGGGTTGGTTGACAGTATGAAAAGTCTTGAAAAGCACGCACTTACCTACATTTTAGGCTAGTTTGGACATATTTTGTTGTATTATTGTGAGTGTATATAGTTCCCATGGAAGTGAAATCATGACATCTTTGTTTAAGCCAGTGTCTGTGATGTGTTAGATCATTGCTCCTGTTTTTTTGAATGGAAGAAAGAACTGGCTTACTGCTGAATATGTGACGCAGTTGTATTAGTTGTAGCACATTTAGCATGCCTATCATTTAATGAACCAGGTTACAGGTCACACAAGACTTATCAGCAGTAATGATAACAGCACCCTCCCAGACCAGAGCTTTGGAGCAGTTCTGGAGTAGTTGTATTATTTCCCATTCAGCTAATCACAAAAGCAATCAGCTAGGAAGCTTCATCATTCTTGAATCCAATAATGCTCACGCCTCTGGGGAGCTGAAGACAGGGCCATTAGCGTCCTTATCACTCCAGCAAAAGTTGGTCAACAGGATACAATCTTAGAGCTAAGTCTTCAGTTAGCTTAATACAACATCTATGGTGAATGGTAAGCGACCCACCTGACCGCTGTAATACACCTTTAAAAATTTCCTTTCAATTTCCCTTCTTGTAGTCAAATCAAATGTCAATCAAGACTTTAGTCTCTCTTCAGCTGATTCACAATAAAAGCCAATCTGTGGTGTATTTTATCAGAAATGTTCTTGCTAACAGGTGTCATGTGGCTCAGTGGTAGAGGTCGAGGGTTTGAATCCCAGCTCCTGCAGTCACATGTCGAAGTGTCCTTGAGCAAGACACTGAATTCCAAATTGCTCCCACTGTTGGTCAGTGGTGTGTGAATGGGTATGAATGTGTTAGATAAAACTGAAGGTTCCTACAATAGATAGATCGTTCTGTCAGTGTGTGAATGTGGTGTGGATGGGTGAATGAAACTAGCAGTGTAAAGTGCTTTGAGTGGTCAGAAAGACTAGAAAAGTGCTATGTTAGTACTGGTCCATTTACCAGTACTGGTCCATATAAGCCCAGTTGAGCCAAACCTCCTGCAGAAAAGTGATATCCAACAAAAGCTGTGAACCAAAAGGAAAGGCTTTGATAGGAAGCTACAGGAAGTCAATTACAAATCATTTCTTGAAAAATAAACCTAAATGGTACACTTATACAGCCCTGTTCTAAAAGCACTCCAGTCACTCTAGTCTGCTATAATCACTTTGCGTATTATGTCAGAGCAATGTTTGTCATTTTGTTATGTGACAGCAAGAGTTTGGACCAAACCAGCAACCTTCCCACTGACCTACGGCCAACTCTTTCACCAAGCTACAGCCATCCCAAACTCTCTTTTTGACATTTTGATGCAGTTTCTCACTGTAATTTCAAGACCGTTAGGGTATCATTGGATGAAGATATTAACAGATAAACAGCAATTAAACACAATGAGTTGTCTTTAATTGGCATTGAGCTTTCTTCTAAGTTATCTCTCAAGAAGGAACACCACTGTTCATTTATATCACCTGCTGAGTGGATGTAGATCAAATGAGGCTGACCTCAACTAAACTCAGAATCAGCTTTTGGGGTTGTGTAACCCCTGTTGCACAGTAGCACGGTATCTTTGCACTGGTAGTAGCAGCAGTGCAGGGAAGAAAAAGCTTTTGTACTCCTTTTCATGAAAGCATCTTCAAGGACCTTGAATAGAGGTGCTGCAGTGCCTCCAATGTGTCCTCAGTTTGCCTTCAAGTCCCCTCCAACTCAGGGAAGCAGCTGGGTAATGCACCCTTACCTTGTGCCAGGTTGAGATTCTCACTGTGGAGGGATATTTGAGGAAAGTTATTTTGGTTTTATCCACACAGGCTTATGCTTTTATTATCTTCCCAGAGTGGGCTGTATGTGAGGTTTTTAACAAAGATTTATGTTTGAATCTGATGCTTTGCTTTGTGGCACATGGTGATTAAAGCATGTGATGCTATGTTCTTAATTTGGTTCAGATTTATCAAATAACTTGGTGTAAGAGATTCAGATTGTCTAGGTATCTGTTGATAAATGAGGAACATATCCCTACTGATGTAATGTGGTTTTGAGTCTATATTTGAGTGTCTCATGTAAGACGTGTGCTTACGAAAAACCAGTAAGTCAACTGACTCACTTCTTCACTATCTCTTAAATATATGGCAAACAAAAGGTTCAGCTGTGTACTACTCTGTGTCATTTGTTGTTTTGTAATTGACTGCTGTATTAAAAATAGAGCTTTTAGAGTCTGCCCAAACATTGATTCTCTTTGTGGATGAAACTTGTAGTGGTCCCATAAATACACAGGCCTTTGTATGAGTTTAAAACAAACCTGCCTGAATCACTAACCTGCAGTGCAACTTTTTCCGCTCAGGAGTATAAGCGCAAACAGCTAGAGGAGCAGCGCCAGTCAGAGCGGCTGCAGAGGCAGCTGCAGCAGGAGCATGCTTACCTGGTGTCTCTGCAACAACAGCAACAGGAGAAGAAGCCCCAGCTCTACCACTACAACAAAAACCTGGAGCCCAACAACAAACCCACGTGGGCCAGAGAGGTAGCTGTGCTACCTACACTCAAAACATTGGATGTCAAACTTGTACAAGTTTACGGTGTGAATCGTTTTCTGACTGTTGTCTCTTTATAAGGTGGAGGAGCGGAGTAAGCTGAACAGACAGGGCTCACCCAAAATCTGCACCACTGTCTCTGACACCGCCATCCAGTCACGGTCTGACTCAATTAGCCAGTCTGGAGTGGGACAGTCTGCTCAGACCCCACCGATGCAGAGGCCAGTGGAGCCCCAAGGAGGGCAGGGAAAGGTGAGTGAACTTTGAACAGGGAAGAAACAGTTTTTTATGCCTGTCTGCCACTAATACTTAAGCTGCTAACTTTCTGTGGTCTTTGTTACCTTATTTACACCTTTTTTCTTCTCTTTCTTCTTTTCTCCTCCTTTCTTCTCCACCAATCTGCAAACATAATGGTAAAAAAAACCTTTGGAATACAAAAACAATCCTCCTCTCCTTCACTCTGACCTGCTTCTCGGGCTGTCCTGTGCACACACTCTTCGTGGCTGCTCTTTCTTCCTGGTGTGCTGCAGTTTCAGATGGCTCACTTGGTCCCTCTAAAGCCTTACGCTGCCCCTGTCCCTCGCTCCCAGTCTCTCTGTGACCAGCCCACTAAGACTATGTCCGCCTTCCCCACCCAGGACCCCTCCCTTGCCCCCACACCTCGCCCTATCCACTCTAGAGAGCTGGTGCGTCAAAACTCAGACCCTACCTCTGAGACCCAGGTGCCACAGGCACACCAAATGAGAGAGGATCGTGGGCCATGGATCCGCCTGCCAGATGTGGAACTACCACCCAAGGTGAGAATAATGGCACGTTATGGCTAAGAAGTCGATACAGAAACCTTAAAAGGAAACCAAAGTGTTACTCTTTTTACAGAGACACTTCTGTATCCACTCAGATACCAAGTTTACTGGTAACAAAAAAACACACTTGTTTCCTTACACAGTAGCTGGTGGATCAACTGCTTTGACTTGCATTTATTGATGGCTGAAAACATACCCTCTAATTACATGAATACTTTGATTACTGACATCAAGAGAAAAACTTATGACAATAAAATTATGCAAATAGTGTTAAGGTTCTATACCCAATGAAGTCCTCAGCACATCTTTTTGAAGTGTTGCATCAGATCACTAAACTCTTGGTCTGGATTGTTCAAGATTTGTTCAACCCCAATTCTAATGAAGTTGGGACGTTGTGTAAAACAAATAGAAACAGAATACAATGTTTTGCAAATCAATTTAAACCTATATTCAACTGAAGACACAAAATATTTATCGTTCAAACTGATAAATTTCATTGTTTTTTGCAAATATTCACTCATTTTGAATTTGATGCCTGCAACATATTTCAATAAAGTTGGGATAAGTGCAACAAAAGACTGGGAAAGTTGAGGAATGCTCAAAAATTCGTGTTTGCAACATTCCAAAGGTGAACAGATTGATTGGAAACAGTTGAGTGTCATGATTGGGTACAAAAGGCGCGTCCCAGAAAGGCTCAGTCATTATAAGCAAGGATGGGGCATGGTTCACCACTTTGTGAACAACTGTGACCAACTGGTCCAACAGTTTATAAACAGTGTTTCTTAAGGAAAAAGGTACAGTTGCAAAGAATTTAGAGATTTCATCATCTACAGTCCATAATATCATCAAAAGATTCAGAGAATCTGGAGAAATCTCTGCACGTAAGCAGCAAGGCTGAAAACCAACACTGAATGCCTGTGACCTTTGATCCCTCAGGCAGCGCTGCATTAAAAACCAACATCATTGTGTAAAGGATATTACCACGTGGGCTCAGTAACACTTCAGGAAACCATTGTCAGTTAACACAGTTCATTGCTACAGCTACACAAGTGCAAGGTCAAACTATACAATGCAAAGAGAAAGACATATATTAACAACACAGAAACGCCGCCGGCTTCTCTGGGCCTGAGCTCATCTGACACAAAGTGGAAAAGTGTGCTGTGGTCTTATGAGTCCACATTTCAAACTGTTTTTGGAAATCATGGACATCATGTCCTCCAGGCCAAAGAGAAAAAGGACAATCCAGACTGCTTCATTGTAAAGGCTGATGGTTAACTCTTTGATGATGGTTGCGAATTTGGGAATACCACGTAAGGTCTTGATGTAGCTGAGATAACCTTTGAATACCACTAATAGAATAGAATAAAACTGTTTTCTGTTGATTAGATCTGTATATACTGGTATATATATTATAACTTATATCTGTTTATGTATTATAACTTAATAATATCTGTTATGTGTGCTATATTCAAATCTGTAAGAATGCAGAAACAGTGTTTTTTAAATATAATGGTAAATTAATTCAGACAGTAAGGTGTTAGTTGTGTCTCTGTGCAGATTGGAAAGCAGATATAATCTGGGTCTTAGAGATCCATGTTGTGTGCCTGTGAGTTTTTTTGTTTTATTTTGGTCGAGGTCTCTGGTCGAAACTCATTTGAGTTTTTGATGTTGTTTGATTTTATCTGAATCATACTGCAGTTCAGAATACTGGAATCGTGACGCTCCTGTTATGTACACATTACAGTTTTCTGTAGCACAAAGTGGTTGATGGGAAGTAGTTGGAAATGTAATGACGATGAGGTTTCTGTCTTCAGATCCCTCAGAGGACAGCGTCCATTGCCACAGCTCTCAACACCAACCTGTCCTCTGGCATACGGCATCCCGTAAGAGCCAGGTACTCACACAGCCAAACGGTCCATTCAGATGTTTTCTTAAATAACTTCCTCCCAAATGATGTTTGTCTTAAATGGTGACATGAGATAACTGATTAGTATCCTCCCGGCAGCAATCCAGATCTGAGCCGCAATGATCGCTGGGAGAGAGGAGACAGTATGAGCATTATATCCAATCTGCCCCAGACTGGCTCTCTAGAGAGGCATCGCATCCTCAGTGAGTCCCTTCCTCCCCAATGCTATTTCTCTGCAGACTGTCTTTTCTGTAAGTCTCATTTCAGAATCATAACTACACGTTAAATTTTAACCCTTTCAGGCACCTCCAAAATGGAATCACCAATTCTCTCCCACGATAGTCGTCATAAGCCTGGGGAGTCTCGCACCTCCTCTCGTCCTGGGCGCCCTGCTGTGAGTTCAACCATCAAACAGATTTTACATTGTCTGACTCTATTGTAACCTCTGCTTACAAGACTATTTTTTCATCACTGAAGATGTGCATGCAACACAAAATATTGCTTATTGGTCTGACTCACTGTGCACATGCTCAGATCGATCACAAACGCACCTGCTCTGTAATGTGACCTGTGACACCCCAACTAAAGGTTTCCCCTGCACCTGTCCTATTTAATCACACTGATCAAACACATCTCTGTTACTGTTTACCGTCATGTTTCTCCTCTTCTCAAATCTCCCTGTTTGTTGACTTTACCTTGAAAATACAGAGTTACAAGAGAGCTATAGGGGAGGTTAGTACTGCTGTTCTCTGTTTGCTCGCTCAGTGTCCATGCATGAGTTTGTGTGTGGATTCACTGGTTGTATCATCGTGTGAAATGCATGCTCTTCACTGGTTTGGTTAATTTTGAAAAATGTGCTTTGTTTTTGTATGAAATGTCACTCTTTATTTAAAGTCAAATGTGATGATTGTTTTTTTCTGCTAGTATATTGTTATCTCATGCTAAGTACAGGCCTTGTAATAGTTAAAAATCAACCTAGAAATCATCAGGCTCCAAGTTCTTAGAGAATTAGGACTTAGCTTTAACATGTGTTTACCTCTTGATGATGCCTGACCTAGAGTTCTATCTGAATCATCTTTAATATTACTGTTCATCGTACTGTTCTGTGCAGCTTGTTTAAACATGTGATTATGTTTTGAACATTAAAGTCATTCTGGGAATAATAGTGAGACTGTGTGCAGGACCACGGCCTCTTTGCCAAGGAGCGTGCTGAGGAGCAGCCGAGGCCTCCCGTCAAGGCCAACGATTACTCGTCCTCTTCAGAAAGCAGCGAGAGTAGTGAGGAGAGTGAGAGTGGAGAGGGTGTTGAAGAGGAAGAAAGCCCCACTGATCGGTAACACCAACCACACAAGCACAGAAATTTAATTTGTCAGCATTTCCTTTGAATTAAGGTGTCAGTAGGTCCTTTACAAGTGTGCTTATACTGACATTTCCTGTTTGGTACCAGTCACAGGGATGCAGACACAGATTCAGTCAACACCATGGTGGTCCATGAAGACGAAGGCGAGGTGGGTGAGGGAGAACAGGCTGGAGGCTATGGGGATCAAACCATGCTGGTGCAGAGGGTGAGTCATCTGTATAAGTAATGATGCTTAAAATGCATTATGGGAAAATCAACACAGGTCATGCAAATGAATATTTCAAACAGGCACTGCATCTATTTTGTTGTTTGATGTTGCACAAGTTTTTTATTGATGCATAAGAAATGACTTCATCAGGGAGCATTCATTCCTTGCACCTTGATGCATCAAATAAATATGTAATTAGTTACTACAATTTTAATGGTGACTGTCAGATCTCAGTCCCTCAAAACCAGAGGTAATCTCTGTTCATTCAGTGCTTTGCACCATTGTTCAACAAGCTCTCTGCAAGAAATGAATCATAGGATATGCAGACGTACAATACAGTGCCAAGTATGCTATCAATAGACATTGATGTTTTGCAGCCACAGCTCCATTATCACACATCTGCTGCTGTTGGTAATATAAAGACTGAGGAAAAAGTAGTGCTGCTGAGTAGTTAAGGTTTTCATCCCAGCACGACATCCTTTACAGTCCTGCTGCTGAGGTACAGCTCCTCTGT
This sequence comes from Labroides dimidiatus, assembly GCA_030710495.1. Classification (NCBI taxonomy): domain Eukaryota; kingdom Metazoa; phylum Chordata; class Actinopteri; order Labriformes; family Labridae; genus Labroides; species Labroides dimidiatus. The sequence goes on from CM061159.1 coordinate 15,135,709, forward strand.
ACCCTTTTACTTGTCAGTAATGTTTGTACTGTACGTGGTTGATCTAGTGTGGATTGTGTCTGAGATCAGTATCAGTCTGTAAGATTTGTTAGCGAGATAGCAATATTATTCAGTGACAGACTTGCAGGTGGCTGGTGAGTTAGACGTGGGAAGTGTAACCCTCACTGAAGTGCAATAGTTTGATGTGTGTGTGTTTAAATAAGAAGCAGAAGTGTCATCTGCTTCTGCTAAGCTACAGTTACATCACATCTTTCACATCAGTGAAAGATATAGAACTAATAATTTGACAGCAATTGTAAATAACATGGAACCATAAATTGCATACGAAAAGTGACATGCAGATCACTTCTACACGTACAGAGTACATAAAGTTTTTGAACCAGGCTCACTGACAGAGCAGACATTCAGCTGTATTGCAGAGAACAATAGCAATTCTTCATTTCTGACACCCATTCAGTCTTCTTCACGCAGTCATGTTCATTCGCAACTAAGATTCTTCCCATTTACCACTGATGACAAGCACAATAAGGAGACACGTTCTTTCAGTCAATGTGGGGAATCTTTGAATCTTTGTTGGAGAGCTTTATCAGCGATTGTCATACGCAGTACTTTACATAAAACTGTTTTTCTTTGTGGTTTACATTAACCAGGAATGTACAAAACAGTACAATTCAAGCACAATTTGTTCCCAGTCTTTAAGGGCCGTCTTCAAGCATTTGCAGAAAAGATCAACAGTCACTTAACCGAGACATGCGAATTGTGTTCCTTTTTTTTTCTTCTGAGTTACAGAAAAATAGCCAAACTCTTGCCTTTTCAAGATCCCCAGGATTTTTTTTAATGATACAAGAGTAAAGCGTATGCTAATATGTGCAGAGTTGTTGAAAATTTATTCACAGTCACTGAAAATAATAGTGAAGCTTTTTATATTTTATTTTATTTCATTTTATTCCAGCTACATGTTAATAACAGTAGCTAATAGCAGTAAATGACACTTTGATGACTCTTTTGTGTGAGAAACAAATGATCTTTTAAAGCAAGTTCAGACAAAGCTGCTGCTTCACTTCTTTGTGTGACTTTGGTGTGAAAACCAAATAGGTCAAATCCTGGAAATTGGTGTGGCAGATAAGGCTCGATCCAAGTCTCTAACTGATGTTACTTAATGTGTGTGTGTGTGTGTGTGTGTGTGTGTGTGTGTGTGTGTGTGTGTGTGTGTGTGTGTGTGTGTGTGTGTGTGTGTGTGTGTGTGTGTGTGTGTGTGTGTGTGTGTGTGTTTTCTTGTACCTAAAAGACCCCAGAGAAGCGGAGTCATAATGGGTACACTAACTTGCCAGATGTGGTCCAGCCCTCTCACTCCCCCACTGATTCAGCCTCTCACTCCTCTCCTGGGAAGGACTCTGTTTATGATGTGAGTTCAGTGATGCTAAATATATCAGGCCTAAATTCCTTGTTTATTTCTGTGTGTTCCCTATCTTCCATCACTCCAGTCTGATGATCCTGACGTAATACACTTAATTTCACAACAGTCTTCTCCCAGTGGATTTCTGTCTCTGTTCTCTTGAAAAGTAAAACTGAAAAGTGCAGTTCTGTTAAACCTAAACTGACACACTGTTGATTCAGACATTTTATGACTTACACGCCTTCTCTGCTCCTGCAGTATCAATCTAGAGGTTTGGTTAAAGCATCTGGGAAGTCTTCCTTCACTACCTTTGTGGACCTGGGCATGTACCAGTCACCAGGAAGTGCAGGGGATACCATGTCCGTCACTAGTGAGTCAAACATCATCCAGCAGACTCTAAATCTTGCGCCATTTTGACCCAGTTTGTGTTTTCCTACATCAGTTAAGCCTGTTCCATCACTGTGTCCATGTGTAGGCTCTAGGTTTGAGCAGCTGAAGATGGAGGTGAGGAAAGGCTCCATGGTGAATGTCAATCCCACCAACACACGCCCCCCGAATGACACGCCTGAGATCCGCAAGTACAAGAAGAGGTTCAACTCTGAGATCCTGTGTGCCGCACTCTGGGGTGAGAGTGCATCCAACAGATTTTATGACTGACCAAAGATTGAATGCTAACAAGTTTAGCTATCATTCATTAATTTGAATATGATCGCAAATGGATTTTATTAAAAACGCAGAGATATCAGGGGGTTGTCTTGGTCAGTCTGTTTGAGCCCTTTATTTCTCTCTCAGTACCCTGACTACAAAACCTTCATGTCTGCACTGCCCCAGAAAAACATGGCTAGAACAGAGATGTCACAGAAATTAAATTTAAGGATATTACTTATCCAAAAGTGAGGAGAACACTGCGTCTGCCACTTCTGTGAAACCACACACTTTTATTAGATTCAATAAACTGATCTGAAAAATGTGATTTTCATGAGTATTTTATGACCGTCTGTGTCTCTTTTCTAGTTTACATCAAGCTTAGTTACATAAATGATCCTTTAAAGATCCTTTTTTCCATGTAAATGAAATGATTAAATAAGGACATCAAATGATGCTTCCATCACAGGTTTACTGTTGCTACTTTTAGCTTTGGAGGACAGATTGTTTCAGTCGCTTTCTTCAAAATAAAAACCAATTACTTTGTGCATGTGTGTCCTAGGTGTGAACCTGTTGGTGGGCACAGAGAACGGTTTGAAGCTGCTGGACCGCAGTGGTCAGGGCAAGGTTTACCCCCTCATCAACTCTCGTAGATTTCAACAGATGGACGTCCTGGAGGGCCTCAACCTGCTCATCACAATATCAGGTCATTACTGCTGCTCATCGCCAGTCTGCTCTCACCACAGTTGGTTAAAGCTGTGTGTGTCCCTTTAATGGGATGCCAAACACGAGATGCCAAATTTTACTCATGCTTTTTGTGGATTTTGGCTTCAATGTCATGATAGTGGCTAATTTATCTCTATGCAAAACTTTTTTTCTCTTTATATGTGTGTAAATGTATGTTATTACTTATTCTCCTTTAATTCAAGGTACCTATGACATTTATTTAGTTCTGGTACTGTATAATTTAAAGATGATGGACACAACATGTCTTTTAATAGAAACAACTCTCACTTCTTAAGTGCATCTACATAGTTACTGAAAATATGTAATCCTTGTAATCAATCCCTCCGTGCGTATGAAGGCAAGAAAAACAAAGTGCGAGTCTACTACCTGGCCTGGCTGAGGAACAAAATCCTCCACAATGACCCTGAAGTGGAGAAGAAGCAAGGATGGACCACTGTGGGGGAGATGGAGGGCTGTGTGCACTACAAAGTGGGTGAGTGGCAGAGGATGGCAGTTTATCTCTGCTGTCTGTTCAACTCATGACCGAACCTCATAAGTGCATCTGGCAGAGTGAATTATTCATTCCCAGTTTCTGATGTCGGACGGCCTTGTGGTTGTTCTTTCTAGTGAAATATGAGAGGATAAAGTTCCTGGTGATTGCTTTGAAGAATGCAGTGGAGGTGTATGCTTGGGCGCCCAAACCTTATCACAAATTCATGGCCTTCAAGGTAAGTCTCCTCTTTCCTTTGAGCTGGATTAGTTCTAGCAGATCAATCAACCAGAAGAGCATTCAAGTTTTACACTTACTTTCTACTCCACCCAGTCCTTTGCAGACCTGCCCCACAGGCCTGTCCTGGTGGACCTGACAGTGGAGGAGGGTCAGAGGTTAAAGGTCATCTACGGTTCCTGTGCTGGCTTTCATGCCATTGATGTGGACTCTGGAAACAACTATGATATTTATATCCCAGTTCATGTAAGTCATGCAGAGGTCAGACAGCAGTGTTTTCACAAGTTGTCAGACCTTCAGGAGTTCTTCCCTTTTGTTTGATTCTCAAACAGATCCAGAGCCAAGTGACTCCACACGCAATAGTCTTCCTGCCCAGCTCAGACGGTATGGAGATGCTGCTCTGCTACGAAGACGAGGGCGTCTATGTCAACACCTACGGACGTATCATCAAGGATGTGGTCCTGCAGTGGGGAGAGATGCCCACTTCTGTTGGTATGATATGAGTCACCGCTGAAAACTTGAATTGGCAGAGAATAGAGTAATCAGCTCTGACCCAGACTGTGGAAAAGCGGTAAATTTCGACTTCAGGTCTAAAAAAAATGCTACAGATTTGTTTTAATCTTTCTAAAACCTCCAGGTTGTGTTGTTCAAAGCCCCTGAGTTGGGTCTGGGTAACTTTGAATGCAAAGTTTGGAATGTCCTTGTTTGAGTAGAGGGCTGGATCCCAGCTATAATTTTAAGATAGAAGAAAACAATATTTTACATTAGGGTTGATACTTCAGACTAATACTTTATCAAGAACACAACTATTTGAAACAGAAATAATACTCACATCTGAGGAAAGTGGAAGTGCTGTGAGGAAACTTTGTAATCTAGTTACAGTTAGCGCCAGTGAAAGTTGAGCTGAGCCTTTGTGCGCTCGTGTTAGACCAAAAAGTTTCTATAAGTGGACACAAGAACTTTTTGAGGCCTCAAAATAAACCTGTGGGTGATGTCACCACAGCAACATTTAGATATGCTGCCCATTCTGTGACTTAAATCAGCCTCCCTGCTAACATTTCGTTTCCCTTTGCAGCTCATATCTGTTCAAACCAGATCATGGGATGGGGAGAAAAAGCCATTGAGATCCGGTCTGTGGAGACCGGTCACTTGGATGGTGTCTTCATGCACAAAAGAGCTCAGAGGCTGAAGTTCCTTTGTGAGAGGAATGACAAGGTAAGAGAAGCATGAGGCACCGAGTGAGACAGTAACAGCAGCTGAATCAACGATGATTCTGACACTCTTTGTCCTGTGTATCTGTGCTGGGCCGCAGGTGTTCTTCGCATCAGTGCGGTCTGGAGGCAGCAGCCAGGTTTACTTCATGACCCTGAACAGAAATTGCATCATGAACTGGTGAAGGATCAGCTGCTCTGGTCAGTGTGTGGAACCCAGCAGGGGTTTGGAGAAGGAAGTGCATCTTCAAATTTCTGACAAACGCATGCACGCAAATGTGAACACCTTTCTATTTTCTCTCCAACTCGCTCTTACTCGCGCACTCATTCTCCGAAGACACACAAACACACAAGCCCTCATTGACAGGCACACGAAAACAATCTGAGTCCATTCCAGCCTACACTCCTTAAGATACAGTTTCTACCAAGGCTCCCTGATAACATTCTCCCTTGAGTCATCACGAAAAATAATCACACGTGAGCTTCAAATGTTAATACCATCTATTGATTTGTAATGTATATATTCTTGTCTTGATTTACTTTAGTTGGTGAAACCGTGTTCAGTTGTGATTTAGTTCCTAATTGTGAAGTACGTTAAAAACATTCCTTGATGGTTCTTCAGTACATTTGAGGAAGGCATTATTTACCTTACTGTATGTCTAAATGAAGCTGTAAATAGGTAGCACCTTACACTTAAATCTGGATCATTTGCAGGCCTCTTATATAGCCTCCATTCAGTATGGACTACAAATAATAACATGCTGGAACATCCATCTGCAGTGGTTCATGGACCCCCATAGATTTGGGCTATTACAATTTAACAGAGGCTTAAAGGAAGGATTTGGTTCAAAACACTACAAAGGGAGGTTGAAGTCAGGAAGAAGTAGCTTGGTTATTGTTAGATTAATCAGTAGACTGTAACCTGAAGTCCTGCTTTTGCTAACTGTTTTTCTGAATGGAGAAATGATGTTGCATCTCTAAATCAAGGGACACAAGTCTTTAATGCTTCAGAAGTGAAATTCATGTCAGTTTGGATAAGAATCAAACGCCTCAGAAATGTGCTGCACTGCAGAAATCAGTGCTGCGATATCTCCTGCTTTGCCTTTTTTCTATGGTTTAGATAATCTGTTATTGGACTCATCAGGCTTGTATCTAAACTTTCTGTTTTCATACATCTACAAAATACAAAAACTTGATATTTATATGTAGTGATTCTGTATTGGTATTAGCCTACTGGTATTCTTAATTTTACTGTAATTATATTGCCATTATATTGCAATATATGCTATTCTTGTGGAGTCTTTGTTTGAAGAGGGGAGTTCATGTGTTTGGCGTGGTAGATTTAAGGAGTATGAGGATGTTAAAGCGGCGTGAAAAGAGGGTGTCACTGAGACTACAACGATGAAGGGAGATCATGTTCAATGTCCTTTCACTCTGCTGCCACAGTGATCTATTCTGCTGTATTATATTTCGGTTCTTCGACTATTTTGTGGATCTTTTTGTGAGAACAGTTTGCCCAGGGGATCTCGGTGGAACAGGTCAAGGTGTGGTCCAGGTCATATTTATCTGAGGACAGAGGAAAGATGTAACCTAGAGTGTCTCTGTAACACCACAGAGGACACCATCCCATCTCCATCTGGCACTTTGGAGCACATCAGACGAAATATATTTTATACATTCTGCCAAAGTTCACGACATATTCTGCAACAGGAGGAAAAATCAAAGCCAAAGGTTTGAGCTTATTGATGACTGCAGGGAAGTGAGAAGTTCTTCCCATTGATCTCCCACCAATAATCTTTTCTATGAAGGAAAATGATCCAAAAAGTCAGCTGACTTTAACTTTTCACATGGTTAAATATCAACTTTAAATGTTTATTTCCTCCTCTCTTAAAGGAAACTAACCAACTGCTTTGATGTGGCAGCTGCCCAAAGGCGATACCGTTTATCCTCGTGTACTGTGCAGTACGGTGGAGGTGCTCGGCAGCGTAATCAGGAAGAAGCTCGGTGATCTCTGTCAGTAGTGGGAAGATCAACTCATGAATCCAGCTTTCTGTGATTCACAACTTTGGTATTAACCGGTTTAGAAGTCTAGATGATTTGTGACACATCTTCTCAGCTTGTAGTTGTTGGCAAAACATCTTCATATTTCAGCATGTGAGTTCATCTGCTTATAAAGGCTGACATGAACGCAGCTGTTTGGATCTGAGAGCTTTTGGTTACTATGAAAGGAATCTTGGTCGGTGATCAATGGGTTAGTCTTCGTGAAGTTGAGCTTTATGTTAAAGAGGAATTTATATGGTTAGAGAAAGCTGTAAATATTGCAGCGTATGGTCAGGGCAGATAACATTTAATCAAAGATTATAAAGAGATGTTTGATCTAAAGGTGAGATAAAACAAACTGTAAACATACATGTACAAATATATCTGGAACAGACACTTTGGTGTGCATGTGAGCCATTGAAATAGAGTATATAGTACTGTACTAATGTTTTCCTCTTTTAGAGAATGCATTTTTTTTCTTAAATGTGTTGTGTGCCATGATCTACATGTGCTACGTTAAGAATACAATCCACCAGGATCACTGGCACTCGTGCTTTTTATGGTTAAATCATCATTTTATATTAATCTGTTTACAGTTTAAGCAGTGCCTTGGAGCTGGAAAGGTCTAAGGATTGGTTATGAGCCCCTTCCCCTGTTGTCTCTTACTTGAAATGTCATTAAGAAGAGTCACAACTGCTTTTGCTCCCTCATAAAGATTTACACCCTGTGCCAGTTAAGTGCACTTAAGTAAAATCCACAATAATGTGTAGATGGACTTGAAATGCTTTTTTGGCACCCCATATATATATATATATATATATATATATATATATATATATATATATATATATATATATATATATATATATATATATATAAAATATCCATCCAGTAAATTGCAATAATAAATAAGTCAGATTAATCCAGTGTCTCATGTGAAGGATCTTCTTGCAGTGGGAGCCGACATAGAGTAAAGCCATACATATGAAATGTGTCTATAGGTAAACTTAGTACTTGTGATGTCCGCACAGACAATGTAGGACAGAGCTTGTTCTTTAAAGATTGTTGATTGTGTAATCTCGTTGTAGGAAAATTAGCTTGATATATTCTCAGAAACCTATTTTATAAAATATGTAAATTAGTCTATATTGAGAAATAAAAGTGAATGTACATCTATAAGACAGATTTGTATTTATATAAAATGTGTATCGTTCGATTAATCAAAGCACAATGTATTTTAGAGCAGAGAGATCAAAGCTGTAGGTGAGTCAGGCAGAGAGATGCATTTTTCCCCCTTGTTCATTCAAACTGGTTGATTACAAGGAGGCGGCTTGTGTCAACCTGCATGACTTGTGAAGTTATCATGTCAGAAGAGTCAAATCTGAAGGGTCAGCTGTGGTTCAGATACAGATTGTTGTGTGTTTGATTTTTTTCAAACACACAATCTGTTGTCTCTGGTGTAAATGACCTGTGTGGTGGTTGACAGGCTTTTAATATGCTCAGAGGTGATTTGAGGGCACAGTAGCCCTTGTTGTGAGGTCGCTGGCTCTTGGCATCAGGATTGTATCAACAATGTCTGCTCTTCGCAAGTTAAAAGTGCACACAAAAAAAAACTAAAATCACTTCACCGCAAGACATATACTACACTGAACACCACAGTCTTTGTAGTAGACAAAAATCTGATACCTACATTACCCAAAATGCAACTGTTAGAAGTTCATGAGGTGATTTTTCTGCTGTGTTTGAAGCCCCTAACTTAGCCTTGCCCTGGTTGATGCTCACTCCGATGAATATTTGGCCAAAGAAGTCAGCCAAGCTTACTTCTGTTTTGCCCTACATTTTTTTTTCCTTCTCCACTGGAGGCAATTTATCAGATGGTGTGTTGCCCCACAAAGTGCTTTCCCATCCTGCACATGTACAGAAACTTAAATCCCAAAGCCCTGTAAACAGACTGATCTGTGAAAGATAGTGGAGCATTTAGAGGAAGTAGTTCACCTCACTTTGGTTTGACCTCAGCAAGCTAAATAAACATAATGTCATGAAAGGCATTTATCTTGACCTTTTTCCTTCTAAGTGAGGAAAAAATGACAAAAACAGACAGGGGTCATTCAAAAAGATGACACTAAGCACCACATGTATGCCCTGTGCTTAACAACTGTGTGTAGTTATCAGAGTGAAGTAATACACTTAACTGAAGCAGTCACCCACAAATAATACACCTGTTCAGTCTCATGCAGCCAACACTCCTGTCCTAGGTTGTTGTTTCCACACAGCTGAGTATTATTCGCTGAAAGCACCTTCAGATTTCAAAGTGCTACTTCATCATGTGCCAAGAGCCATTAAAACGACCTGAACCTCGTTATTTTAGCGACTTTTTATGTCAGTCTGAGCACATTCCAAGCAGACTTGACATGCCTTTAAAAAGAGAAATATTAAAGGCATTTAAACTAATCCAAGCTGTGGCCGTTCATCTCAGTGTGACGTTCAGGAAGTGGATCTTCAGTTTGTGTGTCGCCTGCAGACGTCCTTCTGTGAAGACTTTTGTTTGTAATCTAAGAAATAACTGCTCCTCTCTGACTGTCCAACTTAGTCACCTGTTTGGATGTATGCTCTTGTTTCACTGTAATAGCATCCCACAACCTGCCTTTATGAACTGTAAGTATCGCTAAAAGAATGGTTAATCATACTCTGGTGAGACTCTCCTCTCTCTATAAGCTTTTATTTCTAATTAATGACGTGTGAGTGGATTAGCAGCTGTAGCTGGGAGTGAGGCAGATCAAACTTGGAAAGCTCTTAAACGACACAGATCTTTAGACAGAACTACAATATCTATTATTCTTTTTCAATAACTTTTTTTTTAAGACTGTAAACATCTTTGCAATGTTTTAGTGTGTGTGCGCGCGTCTGTGTTACTCGTGAGAGGTTAACTCAAGATTGTATTTCCTAGACTGATAAACTTTAAACTTTCAAAAGATTGTGTTGAATGAATTCATGTCTTAATACAGAATTGTTTGAAAAATAAAATACCTTGATCTCATTTTAGTCTTGTTGATTGTGTCTTATTTTTTACAATCTCTTTAATAATCTGTGCTCAACAGTTTTTCTTTACAGACGTGATCTTGTTAAAGTTGTGAAGTCTGTCCTCAGGCTGATGTTTGGCGACGCTGTGCTGGGATAAAGAAGAAATGTGTCTTTGTTCCTCCCTAAAAGGTGCAACACTGGTACAGGGGGAGGGGAGAGGGAGAGGGGGAGGTCAGTGAGGAACCTAAAACAAGTCGTGTGCACAAGTTCTTTCAGTCCTGAGACTGATTGATTCTCCCGTGTGTGCCTCCCTGCAGGGCCTTACAAGAGCATGAAACATGTCAGTGGTTGACCACATGATGGTGCTGTGATATTCTTGGACCTGCTGTCTCTGGTCATGAGACGCTCAATGAGCTACTGCACCCTCTGGTGACTGAAGCAGTAAACACTTCAGTTCTTGTTTTTGAGACATATCAGGTCAAATTAAATCAGCAGAAAAAGATAACGTGTCTTTTCTTATTTTTAAGTCAGTTCTCATGGATGAATAACTGGCAACAATAAATTTGTTTCACCTTGAACACGGACAGCTTTTTTTATTCTAGTACCGCAGAAACATGATGCACTCCTTTGATTCATGATTTTGAATATTTAATAAATGATTACACAAGTTCCACTCTTCCCCATTGACTTGGGTTTGTGTATTTCTATCCAGTTTGGTAGCCCAGGCAGTGGTTTCAATACTGGAACAATATTTTGGAACTCAAACTTAACCTGCACCAAACCTTTGTGGTTTTATTAGAGAAAATGATATCAAACATGTTTCTGGAACATATTACATTTCTGAAGTTGTTGCTGTCTCATCCAGCAATAAATAAATAAATCAGAAAACATGAAGTTCATGTTTAAATAATTCAGGATGGAGCTTTAGAAGAAGAAAAGCTTATCCAGCTTTCTTACTAATCATCGGTCCTGCCTTATTGAATCTGATTCCGAGGGAATCCAGAGAGACCAATCAGCCTGAAAAACACAGTTTGGGATTGTTGGAGGTAGAAAAACTCCTCATGCTCTTAAATGTGGGGAACATGTTAACCGTCATGCAGAAAGGCACCAGCCCAGCCCGGGATTTAAACCAGCAACAACCACTGCAGCACTGAGCAGTCAGTGTTGATTCATTCAGAAAAGTGACTCCTAAGTTGAACACATCTTATCCAAACACTCTGTTGAGAAGAGGAGTATAAAAAATAGGTATTTTTTGCCTACAAAATTTGAGAACCGTGTCAGGTCTCTTTGTGTTAGCAAGTCTATATTTTGCATGACCACCTGCAGATTATACATTATCTATCCTAAAATAGGACTTTTTTCCTGAATAATAGTCATCATGCATGTTTGACTTTAAAATGAGTAAATCAAGGTCAGGAGCTCCTGAACTTTTCAGTCAGCGACACATAAATTAACAGTGTCCAAGACTGACGTCCTTCCCAGTATCCCTCATAGGGGTTAAATGCATGCAGGAATTATTTGGCCGATCCAAAAACCTACAAATTTATTGCCATTTCAAAAAATAAAAAGCAGACAGATGTCTGTCACTGTAACTTGCTGCAACTGATGCCGTCCTTAGTCTGTCATAATCACCTCAGGGTCATGTAGCATCACAAATTAAAAGGAAAAGATGAAAAAAAAGGTAAATTCATTTGCAAAGTTTACTAAAATAAAAAAGAAACCACAATAGCTGGCAGGAGAGGCTATCCTTTATTAATATTATGTACAATTATACCATCATAATGTCCAGAGAATACATTGACAAAGTCAAAGTATGAATACTGGCTCCTGCTTTATTAAGATGCGTCTTTAATTCTTTTATTTTAACCCACCTTCTTAAGATCCATTCTTTTTATCCTTTTTCTCCTTAACTTAACTTCATCAATATTCTCTATTAATAATCCTTAAAGTGTATCTGAGGCACACAGGGAAAACATGAATAAAATAAGTAAAAAAAGAGAAAAAAAAACTGAAGAGCAGATGTACTGTACTGTATGTCGGGGGTATATATCTATAAAAACACCGACTTTAAGACGTTTGGAGCCAGTTAAAACAGGAGCTGACATTTCCCTCGGACTCTGCGGATGGTTGGCTCGGCTCATCTGTCAGTGGTTGTTTGTTTTCTGCATTCATGATATCACATGATTCTCTGCCACCACCACTTTTCCTCCTTCACATTAGCGTCACTGAAATACGTGGGGTGCCAAGAAAAATACGCAGGAAAATTTTGTCTGAAGTGCAATTTGGACTTCATTGTAAACAAAGACAGAATTGTCCTATAATGTCTCTCCCCACTCGAGGAGGAGTGTTTCTCAGGAAAAAAAAAAAGTGTGTTTGTGTGTGTGTGTGTGTCTGTGTGTGTGTGACTGAGACAGAGAGAGAGGGAGAGAGAGAGAGAAAGAGAGAGAGAATGGATGTGTGTTAAAAGGCTTCAGGTAAAAAGTGGCGTGTGTTTTTATTAGAGCAGCTGAGGATCCAACTTTATTTGGTCGCTTTTTTAAAATTTGAAAAATGTGTGCACGTGTGTGTGTGTGTGTGTGTGTGTGTGTGTATGTGAGAGAGAGAGATAGAGAGAAAGAGAAAGAGAAAGAAAGAAAGAGAGCCTATCGCCTTGCTGCTGTGCACTTAATCAGCTGAAGGAATTGTGACGTGTTCAGGGCATGTTACAGCATGATGTGTTTCTGTGTGTGTGTGTGTGTGTGTGTGTGTGTGTGTATGTGTGTGTATGTGCTGTGTGTAAACTCATACCTAAGTCATACATATTATGTACAGTAAAATGTTGCAGTTTGAATCTTACATACAGTGAATACAGGGTGCAAACTGTGTCCCAAGCCGTGGGCGCGGTGCCTGTTTGAACATGTGCGTGCATGTCTATGTGTGTATGTGTTTTGGTGTGTGTGGTGGGGAGGGGGTTTATGTGCATGGCTCAATTCCAGATCTTAAGGAAGCTGTCCCAGGACCCAGTGCACACCGCCATGCCGTCATCTGTCACACCCAGACAACTCACACGATTGTCATGGCCTGCCAGGACTCCTGCAGGAAAAATGAGGGGAAACAAAAGGAGTTTTGTTGCTGTAAAATGTTTTGCACTCTTAATCAAACTGGATCTTTAAAAACACTCACAGAACAAAGGTACCTAGTGTTCATTACTATTTTTACTTTTAATAGGCTGGCCTGTTTGACCCATTTTTCTCTTCAAAATAAGCCTTGAGAATTGCAAATTCACTGATAAGTCAGACATTTAACTCCAGTTTTAAACAGTTAAACTCAGAAGTTTAAACTGATAACTTTTCTGTATTTTTTTTCCAAATATTCACCTATTTTAAATTTGATGCCTGCAACATGTTCCAAAAAAGCTGGAACAGGGGCAAAAAGTTTTGAACATTCAACAAGTGAATAGGTTGATTGGAAACAGGTGAGTGTCATGGTTAGGTACAAAAGGTGCATCCCAGCAAGGGTGGGGCGAGGTTCCCCACTTTGTGAACTACTGTGTGAGCAAATAGTCCAACAGTTTATGAACAGTGTTTCTTAATGTACAATTGCAATATAATGGATTCAGAGAACTCGAAGCATGTAAGCAGCAAGTCCGAAAACCAACATTGAATGTCCATGACCTTCGACCACCGACACCATTGTGCAAATTATTTTACAACGTGGGCTCAGGAACACTTCAGAAAACCATTGTCAGTTAACACAGTTCATCACTACATCTACAAGTGAAAGTTAAAACTCTACCATGCAAAGCCAAGGACATATATCAACAACACCCAGAAACACCGCCGGCTTCTCTGGACCCGAGCTCATCTAAAATGGACTGATGCAAAGTGGTATTGGGGTGTGTTAGTGCCCATGGCATGGCTAACTTGATCATCTGTGAAGGCTCCATTTATGCTGAAAGGTACATACAGGTTTTGGAGCAACATATGCTGCCATCCAAGCCACGTCTTTTTCAGAGACGTCCCTGCTTATTTCAGCAAGACAATTCCAAGACACATTCTGCACATTATAACAGCGTGGCTTTGTAGTAAAAGAGTGCGGGTACTAGACTGGTCTGCCTGTAGTCCAGGTCTATCTCCCATTGAAAATGTATGGAGCATTATGAAGCAAAATCAGACAATGGTGACCCCGGACTGTTGAGCAACTGAAGTCTTACATCAAGCAAGAGTGTGCAAGAATTCCACCTCCAAAGCTTCAACAATTAGTGTCCTCAGTTCACAAACACTTACTGAGTGTTGTTAAAAGGAAAGGCGATGGAACACAGTGTTAACATGACCCTGTCCCAGCTTTTTTGGAACATGTTATAGGCATCAAATTCAAAATATGTGAATATCTTCAATAAACAACATTTTTCTGTTTAAACAATAAATATCTTGTCTTTGTAGTATATTCTACTGAAAATTGTTTAGAAAAAAATAGATTTGAAAATCATTGTATTGTGATTGTGTGTATTGTACTTTTTACACAACGTCTCAACGTTATTCGAATTGAGGTTGTATTTATGAGAAAACAGTGAAACTAATGTAAATGTAAGGCAAAAATGTGAAAGTACGTAATATTTTAAGGTAAAAAGTGAAAATGTGGGTGAATTTGTGAATCAATTTCAATTCCAGATTGTCAATTTCACAATATGGATTGTTTTTTATCTATTTAGGTAGTTTCCCTGTGTTGAACCTTTATGAAATAGACCTCCATACAAAACTGTCTCATTTGGTGACTGAAAAAGAATTTTCTTATCACTACAGTCCTTAAAAACAAATTGAAAAGCAGATAGTTTAACCATACCTGTTTTTGTTGATATAAAAGAAAAATACTTTCTTTTAACTATAGTTGATGAGCTACTTAAAGAATTTGAATTTAGGCATTTTATTGCATTTAATTTCATCTGGTGCATCAAAAACAGAAAGTCCTTTGGGTTACTGTAAGAAGAATAGGTATTTGAAGTGCACAGACTAAAGAACCCAGAGTAAACTAGCTTTTAAGGTTGGAGACAACAAAAACTGCAGGAGACTAAAGAAATGTAAAAGACCTCAGTGTCTCAATGAAAAGTGTTATTAATAATTCATCCTCACTTCATCTTCAGACTGAACCTTCTAAAACTGACTTCAAAGGAATCAAACCATTACAGTTCTGTCTGTATTCACACCCACCTGCCCTATCTCCCTTCATGGAGTCCCAGATGTTGCAGTTGAAGTCATCGTAACCAGCCAGCAACAGGCGGCCAGAGCGTGAGAAAGCCACAGAGGTAATGCCACAGATGATGTTGTCATGGCAATAGAGGCTGAGCTCCTGGTCTGCACGCAGGTCAAACAGCCTGCAGGTGGCGTCATCGGAGCCTGTGGCAAAGGCGCTGCCATTTGGAAAGAACTGAGGAGGAGCACAGGAAGAAGAATGAGGAACAGGAAGTGTGGGTGAAAACAGCCTTTTGTGAGATAAATAGAGGGAGGGAAACATACAAATGCATTACTTCTAAGTGACTACGTCAGAAGATCAAACTATTACGAATAAAGTAACACCTTTGACAACATTAGGGAACCTGTGCTGTGCATCAGTCTGGACTCCAATATGAGAAGGTCTCATCTGGAGTCTGGACTGGTGGCGGACCTTCAGATATGGTGTTAATCAATAATCTTGTTAATCCTTTGGCGTGCTCCCGGGTTAATTCCCTCCCAAAGCTAGAGACAAGAGAGTGTGTGACGTCACACTGACAAATCCTGGAGCTGCTCTCACGACAGAGTAATATAAAGACCAATGAAGTGCTGAAACCAGTGCCACTTTTTTGGACTTCTAATTCAAAGATCTATTTTTACACCCAGATTTTCGGAGTTTATGTTTGCTTTCATATTTAATTATTTTGCCATTTACATTTTTTTAAGTTTTGTCAGCCCAAATAGTGTTTTATCAACCCTGATCTTCATCCCAGGTGAATAAACTAGCATGTTAAGGGGAATCTATCAAAAAAACAACATACAGCTGAAAAATCAATGAAAATGCTGAGTTCTTTCCAAATATACCACTTCATGTACGCAGCTTATTCTTTCAATGCATTTTTTATCCCCTCTTAGAGGGCTTTTAACAATGGTCAAATCAAGGCTAAAGAGACAAAGTAATGCTATTCTGCTTTGAAATCCAGATTATTCACTTCCTATTACAACTCCAAAGCCCTTTGATTAGATCCCTCCCACCTGGTTCTTCTTATGCTCACGTCTTTTAAAGCTTAATAATATATATCTATGTTTGGGCAGGCTGAGTGTAAACCTATAGGCTGCCTCAGGTTTCATACATTAACGAATAACTGCCAATTTGAAAACCTGTGGTATAATTACAAGGCCTGCGTCGCCCTGAGCATACTCACACAGACGGCGTTGATGTCTGACTCGTGGCCCGTGAAGGTCTGCCGACACATGCTGTCTCTGATGTCCCACAGTTTGACCGAGGCGTCACAGGCTCCAGACACAAAGGTGCGGAAGTCGGGAGACAGGGACAGACTCATGACATCACCGCTGTGGCCGGAGAAGACTGTGGTCTGCTGACTTGTCTCAATGTCCCACAGTGCACTGGGGCAGAGAGTACGGAGTAAAAAAGACTGATGAGCTAGGGAAAGCAAATTTGAACTGAATGTTTGCATTGTGATCTGTGAGGCTCACCATGTGGTGTCTCCAGAACTTGTGATGATTTGATTGTCATCAATGAAACGGCAACATGACAGGTAACCTAAGAGAGGAGAAATAAAGTAACAAAACACACATACACATACACACACACACACACACACACACACACACACATACATACATACATACATACAGAGGCTGTCAGAGTTAATTTATTTTTCAATTTAATTGATAGATTTTTTTTTCTTAACAAAAATAACATGCTATTTATATGCTTGTTTTTTAAATTTCTCCCTCCTCTCATCTGCACTTGGGATGGAAAAGAATTACACAACTGCACTTTTAAACAACCTTTAATTTCACTTGAAAAACAGCTTAATTTGCACTTTGTGTTAAAAAAAAAAGGAATGATCACCTGAAGGGTTTCTGAAATTAACTTAGAGCTACCGCCTATGAACTAAGCATGCAGGCGCAGCTGATCAGACTTATGTCAGCAGGCAACCGCATCACAAAAGCCAGTAGCACTAGTTTGGAATCTACAGACCTGAAGATGTTACTAAATATAATTAATTAGTTACAGATAGGCCATGAAACCATGTAGGAGCCTTAAATCTCAGGACTTCCTCAGGTTGACAGTCATATGCCTCATTGCTTTGGGATACATTAACGTTATTATTGTCTCCTGTGAAGTGCGTATCATGTTCTTCATCTGATTACTGAATCTTGGGGGTAAAACTTAGGGTTAAAAAGCTCACACAGCCTGATTCCATTAGCAACAACTGAATGTGAACCTGTAACTTCTCTTATCTGAAGTTCAGTGGCTGAGCAGTTTGGGACAATCTCGATGGATTTCTGTGTGAAAATAAAACTCATTTTTCTGCCTGGTGGAGCCTAATCATCAAATCATCATGTCTGTTAAAGGATCAGTGTTGAACCTAAAGCATTCAGCAGCAGCAAGCTACAGCCTCACAGATGAGAGTTGATGTCTCAGCTCATTAAGACTGTGTTGCCCTGCGATTAATTAACCATGTAAATTAAATCTTTATTGTTCAGAGGTTTGGGAGCTGAGCTTTCCCACGAGGCAGGCGACTGCAGCTTATCTGAAATGTGTCCTCAGCTCGACTCCTGGGAAGACTCAAATAGAAGTCCGGAGTGCAAGGTTCTCTAACCTGTGTGGCCAGGTAGTTCCCTGCTGACCCTGACGTTGCCTTCACGTGTCTTCAAGCAGTAGATGGAGCAGATGTTGTCCAGCCCCCCGCAGGCTACGTAGTTCCCAGAGGGAGCATACGCGCAGGTCATCACCCAGGACGAGCGCAGAGGGATGGCATGAATCTAAAAAAGGACAGGTATTCGGAAATGAACCACAATTAACCTTTGGAATAAGAAGGGACCTAATGTAAAGGCTAAATCAGGAGATAAAAATGGGCCAGTTTGAGGTTTAAAACCTGATGCTAATGCTACTATACAACCTGAAAAGACTTCAGAGTTTTTCCGTTTGGGCTGAAGAAAAGTGTGACCATTTTTCGTCTTGAAGACCTGACAAGAAGCTCCCTTTACCTTGTTAGTTGTATAGCTGTCCCACACGATCAGCTTTCCATCCTGAGAAGCACTAACCAGAAGCCTGTCAGAAAAAACAATCACAAATTTAAACCCTTATCTCATCTCTCATGGACAAATTACAAAATCAAACTCTTCCCAGTGACTGAGGGAGGATGTGGCAATCACTTATCTTGCATAAATCTCTAGCGTAGGTATTTCCAGGTTTTTAAGAAAGCACACACACATACACCTGTACAATAACAGGCACAACTACGCTCACCCAATTTGAGTCTACACTTCTGATACAAGGTGCACCACGCTCGTACAGTGAGATGTTTTTACACAGTTCAGAGACTGAACTCAACTGTTCCTGGAGCTAAATGCTTAAATTAGCACGATAATAGGCCTTCAATGGTTGATATGTAGAAGAAATCATGTAAAATCATGTACACCATCTTAATTTGGAGTGCTCGCATGGTAACATTGTTTAATTAGTTATACACACACTTGACACTGGTCATAAAAAAAAGGTGTAGGATGGATACAATTTTAGCCCAGATGCTGCATGTTGAAAACTCAAGAAATTCCCAACACTTCATGGTTCATTCACTTTACACCATGAACACCTGTATCCTTTTTTCTTTCTTCTTCTCTTTTTTATACAACACTTTGACAAGATATACTGAAAGGGAAAGTCAGGAGAGGCTGAGAGGCTTAAGGATTCCTCCTCTGGACACCATGACAATCCACACTAAATAGAGAATAGATATCTCACTCTAGACCAAATTATTGTACTCAACAGCAATTAGAGTGATACTGAATTTTTACTTTTTTTTCTTTCATTGTGGGGTAAAGACTGACTTAACTGCTCATCTTAAACATGCAAACAGATCTTACATCGGCTACTTTCCCACACCAGTTTAGCATTAGGTTTCTTATCAGAGTTCTCAGATGTTTTCCTACTTATCAAATGTCTTAAACCAAAGTCAGGTTAGAACTGGATAGTAGCAGATTTAACTTCTATTCTTCTGGTTTCAACTTAAATTGTTAAATTTTGTTTGATGGCTCAGAAGTCTTTTCATAACTCTTCAATATACTCTATATTAAAGTTTAATGTATTCTTCTATTAGGGTTTGCTTTTGAATGGAGCCAAACTATTCAGATGACAGCTTCAACATGTTTATGAAACACTTCAGGTGAAGGTGTCATCATACTTTCTATCAAGCCCCTGAACCAACAGTGACATGTTTATATAAGATGGAATTTTTAGGACCACTCACCTTGAGTCTGTACCCCAGTGCATGGCGTAGATCTTAGCAAGGTGGCCCCTGAGGGTGCGTCTCGTCCGCATCTGAATCCTCCCCACAGGATCCAGACCAGCAGTTATCTGGGTTAGAACAAGAGAGAGAAATCAAACACGAAAATCACTGTTTTACTGTGTGTGAGTTCTCTGAGATTGTTAAAAAAAAAAAAAAAAAAAAAAAGCTGCCATTAGACACAAAGACAAAATAAGCTCAGGTACAGCTAGTGTCTCATGCCAAATTTACTTTATAAGTAAAAAGGAATTCAATAATGATTATATTAAATGAATCAAGAAGAACACCAGGTTAGTAGTGCGGCATATACAGATGGAAAAAACTATGCTAAAAAAATCTAATTTATTATTTGTCTCCAAACCGTGTTTCTCAAATTAAGAGATTTTGAGAGGTTATGATAAACACATTTCTCCTTTTTCTTTCTGTATATCACCTAACAGACTGGTAACCTTGAATTTTTTCACACTTTTATATTTGTGGTCTTTAGTTGGTCTTTTTTTAAGACATTTACTATCAAAGAACCACCAAAAGTATATAAAATAAAGAAGTCTCTTATTATGGCTTTAAAGGGTCTCAAACAGCACTGTTGGCTCGTACCTGTGTCAGGGTTGAATCTCCACATGCTTTCCTGGCATCCTGATAAAGACGGAATTACAGGTTGTAAAACAAATGCATTATACAACATGCAAAATACATCGGTGTTAGCATGCTGTGGGTAAACACTTCAGACTTACTCTGATCTGGTTCCTCAGCTGCTCTGCCTCCTGACGAAGCTGCTCCAGCTCACTCATTTTGAATCTGTCCCAGCAGTCACCTGTGCAATGACCAGATGTGGATTTTAGCATCATCTCAAAATGCAAAAAAAGTAACTACTGATGTATATCAGTGAAGCCAGATGGGATTAGCATGCTTTCATGCTCTCCATAATCCAGTAATCTACTTTTATCAAAAATGACTCAATTAAGTCAAATACCTTCCTTTAAATACTGTTTGTTCCAGATTTGTGAGAGAAATGATAAAACACACACACACACGCACGCATTAATCTCAAAGATTTAGTGAACTCGAACAGTGAGAAAAAACCTTGTAATCTGTTTATGTCGGTGCAACCATGCCTGGTTTTATAGAGAATAATCTGTAATGACTAAGCCGCTAGGGAGCAGCCAGCGTTGCAACCAGGCAGCAACAGATACTGAGCGAACACTCCCTTTAAAAGCAGAGGCAACTTGTTACTCCATAAAGTGACAGCAGGATGTGTGTGAAGTCAAAACCTGCGCTCACACACAGACATCTTTATGGTTCTCTTGCTATCTGAATCACTCCGGCGCCAAAGATTTACATAGCATGTAAATATGCCAAAAGCTGGCAGAAGATCCTTTATAGCAGTGGGACAACCAGGGTCTCTCTCTCTCACACACACACACACGCACACACACACAGTGCATCACATCACGCCCTTAGTAGGAAGCAGCATTTCCTGTAACTGTCACAGTTACACATTCAAAGAAGGAGCTTCTATTTGCATTTGAGAGGCAATTCAAATTTGCGATAATGCTCAACAGCAAACACATCAAACATGTATACAGCGCACGCCACAGAGCAAGAGCAATTAGCTACAGTAGGTCACTGTTCCCTGGAGGGACCTGCGACCAGATGGATCACACAGCACTAATGGAGGCCAAAAGGGGTGTATCATCATGGGTCTCAGTCTCCTGGCACAGCTGCTCATTTGGCCAATGATGAGCAGAGAATAGAGGGGTTTGAGGCATTAGAGATCAGGCCTGGACAGGGGGCTTACAGATGCCTGAATGCATCTTTGAATATGTGAGCCAGGGTTGATCTGATACTTACGGTGATAGCAGTACTAAGGTCAGGCACAGATACTATCAGATGTGGAAATTAAAAATTTCAAAAAAAAATAATAATAATATTAATAATCAAATGTGTTATAAGTGCCAGCCACAGAGCCAATTGATAGCAGTAGTGAAGCTCTAGCAGTCAAATATCACTCAGAGCTAACTTAAGGTCATAGATCAGAGCATTTCTACAATGTAACAAGCATTTCTCTTTGAAATAAAAATGTTTGGAATCTTAAAGCTGCATGAGGCTACAGTCCTCAATGTATAGGCCACAGGTTTGGCTCTGAGATGCAGCTCAGTCTAATCTCCCCACACTTCCTGTCACTCTTTGGCTGTCCTATCAAACACAGGCAAAAATCATGAAAAGGTATCAAATGACTCTGATATCCAGAATCTGTATTAGTAAAGAAAAAAATGTACTAGAACATCCCTCATGACCACTGACTGCATTTTATTATAGAGGACCCCACATATCAAGCTGATCCCACCTCTACTCATGCACTGTTTAAAAGCAGACAACAGATTAAATCTCCCTCACTTTGGTGCTGTTGAGGATGATTAAACGGGTTAAGTAACAGCGTCTACAAATTTAAGGGAGTGTATGTTTTATGACACACAAAACTCAGAACAGAACAGGATGCAAAGTGTAAGTGGCCCCACCCCTTTGGATGCACATCTGATGTGCAACTATACCGACATGGCACGGCTACAGCTGCAGCTGGAGGAGAGTCATAGCCCTATCAGCCTCCAATAACCGCATGTTTGACAAGAGTAAATGTTAAAGTCATAGAGCCCGCTCACTCCCTGGTTAACTAACAAACACAGGCAGGATATAGAAGCCGTAATAACAGAAATAAATTGGATAGAAGCCGGATTCAAATGTCGGCTTTTATTTCTCTGTCTGCAGCAATGGGAGCTTCCTAAATGAGTAGACAGGGCCCATGAATGCAGGCTACATCACATATTGATCAGCACAGACTGGCTGATGGAGGCCTTTCAGCTCCAATAAAATGCGGATGGAGCTTGTTGAATTTAGTAAAACAAATGATGCCATGATTAGGCACATCATCACCCTGCCATTTTACACCCTGTAAGCTGGCCTACAGCTGCTGTCACTGCGTTTGATAATGGGCGGCTACCTGTTAATTCTCCCGATGATTTCGCTGCTTCTTTTCCGCCGTGAAAAAAGGACTGAAAGCCCCCTGAAAAATCTCACGCAGGATAGTTCTCAATGTATTTCACAGTCATTAAAAACGAGCTGCAGCAGAAGTGGTCCACTTGTGTCACGATTGAGGCAAATCCTTCAGCAGGCAGGCAAACGGAGGAGGGCTCCACACATTTCCATTTTCTCTCTTCTTTAGTGGAGCTCCTGAAAGAGATGAAATCTGCTGCTCTGCTGCCGTTTCCTCTCCGAACAACCTCCTCTTCCTCGCCTGATACGCTCACAGAACCATCCTCGTGGAAAAAAAAAAAGAACTATTTAGCTGAAAAAGCAGCTGTGTCCGGCCCACATCAAAGACTGTCCATTAAACACTGTTGAGTCCGTTTTACTCCGATTCTGCTTCTCGTGACGTTATCCTCGCTTCCTTCCTCTCTTTGGTTTCCTCCTCCCTCCCCTGCCGACACTTCATAAGGACAGACGCCTCCAAACCTACATCAAATTAGCGAGGGAGATCTGCAAAGCGTCCCATCCGACAAACAGGGACACTGAAATAGAAAAGAACCTGCAAGTCAACAATACTGAATGTGTTACAAGTGAATTTACTTAGAGTTAAATGACAGACTGCAACTCCCTCGCTCGCTTTCCACACGGTTCCTGTTTTTTTTTTTTTTTTTTTTTTTTTTTTTTTTTTTCCAAGATCATCATTGAGAATCAGGCTAGCATATCACGCGGTGAGTTCTTGCAGGAGGATCCTTAAATCCGGGCATAAAGCATGTGTCAACCACACCCATCTATTAATTACTAATAATCTCATGACCCCCCTCTGATCTGACCGCCCTGCAGGGTAGCCTACATGTTTTGTCTTTGTTTTTGTTTTTTCTACATTCAGTTTGATGATCTGTCCGTAAGAAAGATACAGTGACTTCATACTTTAAACTAAATTCGATTTACACTACACTACACTACTATTTACACTGCACTATTTGCACTATTACCCCATATTCCTCATGCCTGTTCACTTCATTTTACCCATGCCAGAATTTGCACAACTGCACTACTGTTTACCTCATGTCTGTTTACTGTTTACTGCTTATACTGTTTATACTGCATATACTGTTTATACTGTTTATACTGCATATACTGTTTATACTGTTTATACTGTTTATAGTAGTATTTAAGGTAGTTTAGTTTAGTTTAGTTTAGTTTAGTTATTGTAATTTTATTACCCTGTTGCACCGTGGGTCCGAGAGGAGTGAAATTTCATTTATGCTGTATGTCGAGCATGTGTAGCATATTTGACAATAAAGTTGACTTTGACTTGATTTATTGTGCTTTGTATGCTATCAGAGCAGAAAGATGTAGCACAGTTGTGTTGACTTTATTAGAGGTGTCTGAACATTCATCTCTCAAGGAAAAAAAAAAAAAAAAAAAAAAAACACTACAGGCGTTCTTCACATATTTGGACCAGGTGACACGATGGAGTTGACAACCAGGATTTTCATCCTCTGGGAAAACGCAATGTAGTAAATAGCATTGATAATCTGTAATCATTCCGTATCCTTTCATATTGATTGACCAGGTCAGATTATCTTGCCTGAGACAACTGTGGAAATTAGAACCATAAATCAGAATATGAATCACAAAGAGTGTTGTCATTGTATGCCACAACACTTACAACAGTATTAGGAGTACCACTCCCTTAGGTGCTTTAAAATACACATACAAACACATACACACATTCAGGATAAGAAGTCACAGTCAACAATAAATACATATAAATTAGATCAGCCCAAATGCATTATTTAAACAGCAGGATGAAATTTAGTCATTTGGGGGGAAAAAAAAAACCCTGCAAACTGACCGGACAAGTTAAGCAAAAAGAAAAGAATTAATATTTTGTCCACAAGAGGGCCAAAAGACCATGAACAGAAAGTTCCTCATAGAGGAGCTTTAATAAGATGCTTTTTCTGAGTAGTGAGGTGAGCGTAAAGTTACATATCTCAAACTAGTACCGATTATTCTTTACATTCTGGGATTAGTGTGAATATTACAGGCTACACTGAAAAAGTGAAACAACTGTGTCATTAAGCCAAATTGCATTTTTTTAACCGATCCAACTTTAAATCCTGATTTTTATTTTAAACCTGTTTGGTTCAGTTTGCCTTAAAGCAAAAAGCAAACATCTTGTATTAAATTACAATAATCATTTTACTGAAACAGCATTTTAACTTCAGACCAGAGATTTCCATGTCATGTGACCCTGGTTTAGCCGATCTAAGTTATTCCCCTAATGCATTTCAGCCAAGTCAATTCATGTTGTAATTTATGTTACAAATTAATTTGTTTTACAAACAGTTTGTCTAACACATGTTTGTGAGCCACTGAACGACTCACTTATAAATAACACTGGGTAAGTATATTATTTTTTTTTACGTTATATTTATTGTGACCATGAGTAAGAAGGGTATGCGAATAAAATACTACACCACGTAACATTGTAATTGAATGTGAGTTTCATCTCTTTAAATCACTGATAATTGTGTTATTTCTACACACTGATTCCACATACATGGGAATGCGATATATGAGTAACAGATTATATCTTGCCGGGTGTGGTAAAGCACTTTATGTAAAATCTGTTTGTGAAAAATGAAAATACTATACATTGGCTTGGAAGATATTACTTTGAACCAACTTAAGAAATTGACTTAAGGAAACTTAAAGAAAATTGTTTTGTAAAAAAAAAAATCAGAGTAATATAATTATTTTTCTCAAAAGTAAAAGTTTAACTGAGATGGAATTATAAATATTAGGTTTGTTCAAAATGAAAAATTTAGCTGGAACAAATTAGAATGTGTCGTCTTCATGATGGAATACAAATGTAGAGTTGTTTTCTTTGTGGAACAGAGCAGAGATAGGTGGCAAATTGTATAAATAAAACTAGATTTGTCATAGAATAGAATAGAATAGAATAGAATAGAATAGAATAGAATAGAATCTAGCTTTATTTGTGTAGCACCTTCCAGAGCAAAGTTACATGGTGCTTGATAATAAAACAAAATACAGTTAGGAACACAAATAAAATAAAACAGGAAGAAGATCGATAAAAAGCAATATGATAAATATGGGCTTTAAGAAGAGATTTAAAAGATGACACTGCATTTGTCTGCCTGAGTGGACTGGCAGGGAGTGCCAAAGCATTGGGGACTGAACAGCAAAGGCTTGGTCACCTTTTGTGACCAGTCTGGAATGAGGAACCACTAGTAGGATCCTGCTGGAGAATCTAAGGCAACGATCAGGCTCATAGGGAGTGAGTAAATCATTAATATAAGTGGGAGCCTGACCACTGAGGGATTTATAAACAAGCAGTAAAGTTTTAAAATCAGTTATAAAACTCACAGGTAACCAGTGGAGGGCAGCAAGGACCAGTGTGATGTGTTCGCCTCTTGTAGTGTGGGTTAGAAGCTTCGCAGCAGTGTTTTGTATTATTTGGAGTCTTTGAATATTACTGATGCTAGAATAGAGAGCGTTACAGTAGTCAAGTTTGGAGGAGCTAAAAGCATGAATGACTTTTTCCAAGTCTGCGAAGGGAGAAAAAGAGTTGATCTTGGTGAGGAGCCTCAATTGTGCAAAACACGATTGGACCCCTACAGTAAGTGTAAGAAATTCCTGGACATTCAGTTTTTGATGTCAGACAGGACATTATGTTCAAAACATCTGTTTATCCAGGTTTTAGAGGGACATACAGCTGAGTGTCATCAGCTTAAAAATGTAAATCTAACCCTTGATGAATAGAATAGAATAGAATAGAATAGAATAGAATAGAATAGAATAGCCAGTTATTGATCCCCATGGGGGAAATTCTTTTGTTATAGCAGCTAAAATGAAAGACAAAAACAAAGGGTAGCATGCAAAAATGAAAACTGGTAGTAATAAAAAAAATAGAGAATTAAGAATTTATGAATTAACAATATGTACAAATTTACAACAAACAGTAACAGTAAAAGTAACAATGTAACAGCAACAATGTAAAAAGACAATGGTGTTATGAGTGGTGGGTCTGGTTATGCTGGCATCAGGCAGTGGAGCTGATGTTATGAAGTCTTATTGCAGATGAGAGGTATGTCCTGTGGTCAGTGGTGGACAGTAACAGAGTACATTTACTTGAGTACTGTACATTTTTTGATTATCTGTAATTTACTTGAGTATTTATTTTTTTTGACAACTTGTGACTTTGATTCCACTACATTTCAAAGATAAATATTGTACTTTTAACTCCACTACATTTATAGGAAACTTGTCATTACTTTTTCCTTTAAGGCTCAGCATAGCTGTTTTTTTTTTTTTTTTTTTTTTTTTTTGTGTGGATATTTAGATTTAAAAAATGGCAATAGCTCTCCTTATTGTTTTTGATTGCATTTTTATGCTGATGTTTTTACAGTGACTTCTCTAGAGTTTTTTTTTTTTTTTTTTTATAGCAGAGTGGTTTTACATCGAAGTCAGAACATCATGGGGTGGTTTCAGAGAGTAATGTAGCAATGTACTGATATTAGAAAATGTACTTTGTACTTTTAAATACTTAAGTATGTTTAAATACATGTACTGTTGAATACTCGGGTATTTATAAAAGTAAGTACTTTAGTGCTTTAACTTGAGTAATATTTTGACCAAGGGACTTTTACTTGTAGTTGAGTAAGATTTGACCATGAGTACTGGAGTTGAGTACTTTGTCTACCGCTGCCTGTGGTAGGGTGAGAGTCTGCTGTTGAACAAGTTGATTAATCGAAGTGAGACGTGGATCTCTGCAGCAGGTAGATGACTGCGTTGTTCGCTCCAATGATCAGTTTTGAATGGTCGATCCTTGAGTTTTGTCCAAAAATAAATACAAAAAATATGGGGAAAATAAGTAAGAAGAAACTCAAAGAAAGTCACAGTACTAAAACTGTGGCAGACTCGTCAGGGCCTGCCAAACAATATTTGTCACAACAGTGACCTCTAGAGAGAAAACATATCCCTGCAGTTCAGACTAGAGTTAAACTTTACAGACTACAGCACAACGCCTGATGCTTATATCCAGGATGTGTTGCTAAGCTTTCACAAGTTTCTTTCCTCCCTGCCCACAGCTGGAATAAGGCGCGCTGATGTTTCCGAAAAGAGACAATTTATTATAACTGAGATTATATTCGACTGGTGTACAGTAGGGGGCAGGGTTAGTTTTTTAAAAAACACTAGCCTACCTTTGCTCATTTTTGAGATATTACCCTCCCCTTTCGACTGTCACATGGGCTGTTTGAGCTCTCCCGTGACACTCCAGAACAAATAACAGGGCGGCGAGGCGTGCCATGGCTGCAGTGTTGTTATTGGGCAGCACGTTATCCACAGCATCCGACTCTCTGGACATTTTAACTGGCCACCGGCGTACAGCGGTCCAATAACCCCTACAACTGTGCATCCGACCCGGGACATCTTCTTTCCAAGACTCCGCGCTGAAACACTCAGACACAGCCGGACCCACGCAAAAACAAGGGGTGTAAAACAGGAAGTGGGTACAACTGCCTGAAGCAGGTTCGACGGGGTAAGTTTGACTGTTCTCAATTTGTTTTTATGTGGCTAAGAAACACCTCTGGGTGTGCCTTTTTATATCCTGGATGTTTCCGTTTAACTGACTCCAGACAGCTCTGATGAGAGCCGCGCGAGTAGCTTTGCGGCACTTCCTGACAGAGCCTCGAAACGTAAACAGACATTAATGAAGGATGCAGCCGAAAATGTGACGCATCAATTTTACATTTTTGACTCTGAAAAGACGCAAAGTATGTTGCCGCATTACTCCACCCTTTGCTACGTAAATGTGATGGTAACGGTGATTTATTTTTGGTCACAGACTTGTTTATAAAGTCCGGTCCGCGGACCATGAGAGGACCCGTCGGTGTAGTTTCACGCGGTCTGATCCAACCACTCAAAACATCTTTCAAGTACATCACTTACAGCCAACTGCAAAACATGACTGAGGATGGGTGACCTTTTTATTGGAAAAGAGGAGAAACTGAGCTTCTTCTCAGAATTCTCTCAAAATCTATCCTACACTTAAACTTAGCAAAGATAAATGCAGTTCAGCTACATTACAGCGTGTTCGTTACAAACCAGTCACAATGTCAGTTAAGCTGCTGTGGATAGAAATCTTCAAGTTAACTGACTTTACTGTAATGAAATAAACTTTATTGAAGCTTCTATCTATCAGATGAACTGTCATCATTTTTAACATATCAGGCATCAACAGTTTCTCTGACTGCAAACTCTGACCTATTCAGTTATATATATTATGAGAGGCAGTAAGGACAAAAATCCTGAGCAGCTTTTAACAAAATGTTTGGGAGATTTTGCTTCAAAATTTTCTCAGCGAGTCATCAGATGACCCTTTAGATTTTTCAGTATACTTTTTCTGGATGTTGATTAAAAAAAAAAAGTTTGTACTCCTCGTTCAGACTGTTAACACCAGACAAATAATAAGGTAATGTAGGTGAACCATACAACTTGGAGCTTATGTCCGTCATGTGCAATCATGCTTTGTTGTGTAAAATGTGTCAGTAGGGGATCATGTGATTTCGGTAGCTGATCTAAAGCAGCTCTAGAAACAACCTCTTCAAAGACATGTTGAAGGTGAACCCCGGTACCTGTGAGACAGAAACCATGCAAGATGCCTGAGCACAGGGAGCTGGGACGTCTGATGTTGGTTTGAGCTGGGTGTAAAAGCAGACAAGCTGCTGTGAATCAGCTGACTGCAAATACCAGCGTGAGGTGTGAGCAGAAGCTTTCACGATGAAGAAACAAAAACTTTGATCACAGTTTCTCTCTCTTGCTGAATGTTTGGTGGGAACTCGATTTTGTAGTTAAGAGACTCAGAGGAAGAGGTGTGTAAAAGAAAACCAAACAGAACAGAACAGAACAGATCAGAACAGAACAGAACAGAGGAAAATGTCCCATTATGTAGCATCAGGTGACTATATGGAACCTGCAAGCTTCATGTAAAACTTGTTCTGAGCAAAAGGAATCAGATTTGTAAAGATATGGCAGCATATATTTATTGATCTTGTCTGAGGATTAAAGTATGTTTAATTGTTCCATTGGCTCCAAAACTATACAACTCTTTACAGTAAAAAAATATGTTTGCCTTAGGCCAATCATCCACAATGCAACACAGGACGTGCTCTTGTGCACATGATGACCTACAATAGGGCCTAGGGGTACAGACATGAGAGCTAAGAGATACATAAGGCAAAGGCAGTGTTTGATGCAATGCAGAATACTTTTGGGATGATACAGGAAATACTATGTGGTAAATAAAAGCTGTGTCTTTTATGGAATTTAACTGATGTAACATTCTGGAAAAAAAAACACCATTGGTGAGTTTACCCTTTGTGCCTCTGATTAATTTGAAAAAACGGAACAAAGCACAAAATGGAAGAACTATTTGTACAGAGGTGGACTTTGTTTATTGTATGAATTAAACGTGTTCTTTCAGCCTTTTTCATACCATGTAAAACCAGTCAGGTCAGGTGGAAATACATAAATATACTTTTAAATAAATAACTTTTAAATTTCTGCGACTAACAATGAACTCTTGCATGCTTGAATTGTCACAGCCCTGCAGGATCACTCATTCTGTTATAATATCTCTGTCCATCTTGTATATTTTCAGTTTCTCAGGGAAAGCGGACTCCTCTTTACAACTATGTTGAACGAACGCACCCCCCTGATCTCCTCAGGGGTTTGTGGTCTGAATGTGGCCGCAGCAGCGTGCGGCACAAAGACAGACACCACCCCTGATTCAAGTTCTCAAACATCCACTAAAGACCCCCGACAGCTGGACACATTTTTTGGTGTGATGGTGCCAACCATCCTCTCCATGTTCAGCATTATTCTCTTTCTGAGAATGGGTGAGCCACACATGAATAAAAAGATTATAAAAACAAAGAGCTGATTTGGTTTGAAGACAGTGTGTGTTTGTATATTGGAGTATAAATGAGTCATTGTGTTGTTATGGTTGTGACTAACATAGACTGATCTCTCTCTCTCTCTCCCTCTCTCTCTCTCTCTCTCTCTCTCTCTCTCTCTCTCTCTCTCTCTCTCTCTCTCTCTCTCTCTCTCAGGGTTTGTGGTGGGTCATGCAGGGCTGCTACAAGGACTTTTAATGGTGTTTGTTGCCTACACCATTATATCACTGACAATATTGTCTATATGTGCTATTTCCACCAACGGTGCTGTCCAGGGTGGTGGAGCCTACTGTATCCTTGCAATTTTTTTTAATTGTTTTTTTGCAGAATTATTTGGCAATGCTTAGAGATGTTATTGTATCATTTTTTTTGTCTGAATTTTTGATGTATAAACTTGAGTACTGGCTGAAATGTAGTACTCCTGGCAGTGAAGGTCATTATAGAATAGAATAAAGTATTCTTTATTTATCCCCAATGGAGGAAATTTTGGAATTATTATTATTATTATTATTATTATTATTATTATTATTATTATTATTATTATTATTATTATTATGCTGTAGAAGGAGGCCTTTTTGGAGTGGTTCACCCAAGGTCTTCTGTACCAGCAGACAGGTACCTGATGGCTCTGAAGGCCATTGATTCTGTGGTTTTGAAAGCACCAGCCACTCTTGGGAAGGGACTTCTGATTGGCCTAAAGGTTAAGGGGGTTAAGGTGAACTGCTTATCTGGACTGATGTGTGACACTAGAATAAACACCTTGAGGAACTCCTGAACCTGCCCGGCAGTCCAGTTTCAGGAAAAACCTTTACAGAGGTCACTTGTGTGTTTAAAGAGCTCCTTGGTGGCAGGAAATTGGGTGTAGATAAGATTTTTCCTGCATTTATGAAGGGCTCTTAATTAACATCTGCCATCCTGCCAAATGCAGGTGAATATTTTGTGGGACAAGTGAGGACAGTTTCAATGGGTATGCAACGTTACACATCTCAGTGTACACAGGCGCCTCTCTCCCGGTCAGGGCGGGATGTGTCAGTCTCAAGTTGTCAGAGGAGTGTGGCCCTCTCCTGCCTCTCTTCACAAACTTCCTGGAGCTGTCTCAGGTGTGTGGTGTGTGCTCTGTGGTTCTCCATGAACACACAGGAAGCTCTGCCACTGGGAGGAGTGCCATTCTTTCACACTCATTCTTTTGCACAGTCCCAGCTAGATGGAGATATTCTGCAATTCCCCGTGTTGGACCAGCACCTGTTGGCTTGGCCCCTGAACAGGAGAGACTAGGCTTGTCCCCCACATTGGTACGAACCATACAGGTCTCTGTTGCTATATTTTGCCCTTCATAATGTGCCACACATTTTCAGTGGGGGACAGTTCTGGACTGCAGGCAGGCCAGTCTAGTACCTGCACTCTTTCAGTACGAAGCCACACTGTTGTAACACGTGCAGAATGTGTCTTGGCATTGTCTTGCTGAAATAAGCAGGGATGTCCCTGAAAAAGACGTGGCTTGGATCGCAGCATATGTTGCTCCAAAACCTGTATGTACCTTTCAGCATTAATGGAGCCTTCACAGATGGTCAAGTTAGCCATGCCATGGGCACTAACACACCCCCATACCATCATACCATGCTGGCTTTTCAGATTGTCCTTTTCCTCTTTGGCCTTGAGGACACAATGTCCATGATTTCCAAAAATGATTTGAAATGTGGACTCGTCAGACCACAGCACACTTTTCCACTTTGCGTCAGACAGTCCATGAGCTCAGGCCCAGAGAAGCCAGTGGCAGTTCTTGGTGTTGTTGATATATGTCTTTGGCTTTACATGGTAGAGTTTTAACTTGCACTTGTAGATGAACCGATGAACTGTTAGCTGAAAATGGTTTTCTGAAGTGTTCCTGAGCCCACATGGTAATATCCTCTACACAGTGATGTCGGCTTTTGATGCAGTGCCACCTGAGGGGTTGAAGGTCATGGGCATTTGCTTACATGCAGTGATTTCTTCAGATTCTTTGAATCTTTTGATGATATTACAGAGTGTAGACGATGA
The DNA here is from genome assembly GCA_030710495.1 of Labroides dimidiatus. Classification (NCBI taxonomy): domain Eukaryota; kingdom Metazoa; phylum Chordata; class Actinopteri; order Labriformes; family Labridae; genus Labroides; species Labroides dimidiatus. The sequence continues at coordinate 15,168,029 of CM061159.1, forward strand.
AATCCCTAAATTCCTTGCAATGTATGTTGTGAAACATTGTTCTGAAAGTGTTGGACTATTTGCTCATGCATTTTTTTTACAAAATGGTGAACCTCGTCCCATCCTTGCTTGTGAATGCCTGAGCCTTTTGGAGATGCTCCTTTTATACCCAATCACGACACTCACCTGTTTTGAATTAAAGTGGTCACCCGTGGAATGTTCCAAACAGGTTTTTTTGAGCATTTCTCAACTTTTCCAGTCTTTTGTTGACCCTTTCCCAACTTTTTTGGAACGTGTTGCAGGCATCAAATTCAAAATGAGTGAATATTTGCAAGAAGCAAGGTTCATCAGTTTGAACAATAAATATCTTGTCTTTGCAGTGTATTCAACTGAATAGAAGTTAAACAGGATTTACAAATCATTGTATTCTGTATTTATTTACATTTTACACAATGTCCCAACTCCCAACATTGGAATTGGCACAACCATACCTAACTGTAGGATGTGATATTGGATTGTAACAACATTATCCAAGCTATTTGTTTAAAACAATTTCCTTAACTTGATTAAAACAGACATGATAAGTCGCTCTTTGGGCCCAGAGTTTGGAGGAAGTATTGGTTTGATGTTCTTCCTAGCCAAAGTATTTGCCTGTGGAGAGTATGTTCTTGGACTTGTTGAGGCTATACTTGATGTATTTGGGACAAATCCTGGTAAGTTGTTTGATGTTCTGTATCCCCTATTTATTTTACTCCCAGTTTATTAATGTGAAAGTGATGGTAATAAAGATACATTTTGTTGTGTTTTCCTCCGTTACAGACACACACCTAGCTGAGGGCTTCCGATTGCTCCCTCATGGTTACTGGTACAAAGTGCTCTACTCATCAGTCGTCCTCCTTTTGTGTCTAATTGTTTGCCTCGTGGGTGCTCACATCTATTCCCGCACTGCCTTCGTCATCCTGCTGATTGTCACTGCATCCTTGCTGTCCATCTTTGTCAGTTCTGTGGCCGTCAAACCTTTTGATTTCATTATAACTCATCAAGGACCTGGTAACGAGACCATCCAGTACAATGCCAGCTACACAGGCTTCAGCTCCACCACTCTAAGAAACAACCTGGACTGTGAGTGTTGAGACACATCATGGTGGTTGTTAATGAGGAAATGAAACCAAAAAAAAAAAAAAAACCTACATGGCAAGTTTTAATCTAGCAGTATCTAGTAAAGGCCCTGCTCAGGTTCCTGTTTTTTTCTGCTTGCAGCTGGTTATTCTTTGGACTACAGCACCAACACTGTCATGTCTTTTGCTACCGTGTTTGCCGTCTTTTTTACCAGCTGCACTGGGATCATGGCTGGAGCCAATATGTCAGGTAAAAAATAAGATTTAGATAGTAAAAAGTAATGAGTAACACCAGATTAACTTTATTTCTACTATCATTCTCTCTAACTGCATGTCATCTTTTGCCAATTAATACAAACATTATCTTGGTTTCCAGGTTATTTGTGTGCTACTTTATACAATTAAAGACCAGCTATTTTTTATTTTGTCATGTGTGGCTTGAGGTTCCAACTTATCAGTCTAGAAGTGCAGGTTGCTGTAATATCACACTGACATAACAGATAAATGGAATATATAAAGTGAGCCTGCAGTGAAAAGTCCTTGTGCAATTATTCTCTGTATTGGCACTCATGGCATGTCTCTTGTCCAATTAGTCTGCTTTATCTGGTCTAATTTTTTTCCTTCCACTTATCTGTTAAGGGGAGCTGAAGAATCCAAGTGTTGCTATCCCTAAAGGCACCATCTCAGCTGTCTTTTACACATTCACTGTCTATGTCCTCATCCTCTTCATGGTCTCTGCCACCTGTAACAGGTATGAAAATGTTGAAGAAAGTGCGGTTTGTCACTCCTACAGAAACACAGATTTATCATGTCATATGTTTTCCATTTTCCTCAGGACGCTGTTAATTCAGGATTATGGGTTCCTACAGAAAATCAACCTCTGGCCGCCATTTGTCACTACTGGGATTTACTGTGCTTCTCTGTCAGCTGCAATGTGCTCCCTGATTGGGGCGTCGCGTATCCTCCATGCACTTGCTGTGGATCATCTCTTTGGTACATCAGAAGTTTATACTTTGTGGTACATTGTTTTTTTTTTTTTGTTTTTTTTTACTTGTATTGATGTTTCCTAAAAGGCTTCTGTTTTCCACACAGGTTTGCCATTAGCCCCAGCTGCCATCACATCAAACTCAGGAAACCCATGGGTGGCAGTACTGTATACCTGGGGCCTAGCTCAGGTGAGCTGTATTTCTGCAGACTACAAGGAAATATGATTAGAAGCTGTGTCCAGACGTTTAATCTGTGGCTTTTTTCCTGCAGTGTGTAGTGTTTGCAGGTGAGCTCAACTCTGTAGCTGCTATGGTGACTGTTTTTTACTTGCTCGCCTATGCTGCTGTTGACCTTGCTTGTTTGGCTCTGGAGTGGGCATCTGCACCAAATTTCAGGTAAAGAAACGTATCAGTAACTCTATAAGCAGCACGCTAATCAGACAGTTGATGTAAAGATTTCAGACTGAAATTGCGTCAAGAAATCAGAGTAAAAATTTCACAACAGCTGCTGGATATTTTCTCATATTTCACTGGTGAGTGAGCTCATGTGTTCTGGCTTAGCATTTCAGAAAAAAACCCCAGAACTGACCAGTAAGTCTAGGAAAGCTTAGAAAGTATAGCTTAAGGTATTTTGTTTCACTGAGAGCAGGTTCTAATGTGGAATTGAGCCTTTTTTTTAAGTCTTTTTTCATCCTGTTGGTGAACAATCTTCTTAATTAATTAATAAACTGTTTATTTTAATGTTTTATGGAATGTTTTTATTTTATTCTATTTTATTTTTTCTAATCTTGTAATTTTATGTTACTGAAAAGCATGTTGAATTGCCTTGTGTATGAATTGTGCACTACAAATAAAATTGCCTTAATTTCACTTTAATGTACAGCTGTTATATTCTCGGACAATTACAGTACCCGTTGCCTTTCTTTAGCTTAAGATATTTTTGTCCCTGTGTGTCTTAACAGACCAACATTCCAGTTCTTCTCTTGGCACACCTGTCTCCTGGGCATCTTGAGCTGTCTGGTGATGATGTTTGTCATTAACCCTGTGTACTCCTCGGGCAGCATCGTCCTTCTGCTACTGCTGCTTCTTTTCCTCCACTACAGATCACCCACCAGCAGTTGGGGCTACATTAGCCAGGCTCTGATTTTCCATCAGGTACCATTTTCTCCTATACAGAATATCAAACCTGTGCTTACAGTATGGCTGTAGACATGTCACCTTTTTTGTTCAGGTACGTAAATATCTGTTGATGCTGGATGTGAGGAAAGACCATGTGAAGTTCTGGAGGCCTCAGGTGCTGTTAATGGTGGCCAACCCTCGCTCTTCCTGCCAGCTCATTCTGTTTGTCAACCAGCTGAAAAAGGGAGGACTGTTTGTGTTGGGCCACGTGCAGCTGGGAGATCTAGGTAATTCTCTGTGGATGGTCCATAATGGCCATCTGCAGCTAACAGTATTAGATTATTCTTATCTTTGAGCCTTTTTTCCCCCACTGTTAGTATGCCTCCACCAGTGCTTGTTGTATCCTAATTGATAAGGGTGGTCTGAGACAAACATTAGGGGTGTAATCCTGATTCACAGATACAAACATATAAATGTAAAATCTAAACTCAGGGGTCTAAATTTTCAGTCTAGGCAGTTTTCATTTGTGGTAGGTTTGTGGTCCATGCAGTATCGACCACTCAGGTGTAGGCATGCTTCATTGATGCAGAAAAAGGCAGCCCCTATGGAGAGCCAGAGGCATTGTCTGGGGAAGAAAGATTATGATGATTTCAATGGCCCATGACTGACTGGGACCCTTAAAAAATGTTCAATCATTTATGGTAGTGAAATTGCAAAGTGAAATATTTTATCAAATGGCCCAAACAGGCTTGCCATATTCCTGTACAAAGCAAAGCAGGTGGGAGGCAATCCACACCGAGGCACCCATGGTGTTGATCTGACAACAAATTTATTTATATCTATAAACAAGTATCTGCATTCAGGTGCAGCAGTAACCTGAGCGGCACCATGTCAGGAGTTATGAATGACTATATAAAAACTCTGATAAGGGTTATTGTTTCCTCTCTGCTTGTTTTAGACTTGACTAAAGACATCATCAAGCCTATTTCACAAACCTTCCATAATAGTATAAACGGGGATTAACTTTACAAATTCATGTTTCTAGGGAAAAAAAATCAATTGAGAATTACACATTCATTCAGTTGATCAACACATGTCTTAAAACACACAAGCTGGGAGTTATGGCAGTGGAAATGTTTCCAAATATCTAGAATAAGATAAATCCCAAACTGTGTCCAAATTTTTAAAATTTGATACACAAATTAACCAATGCACTTCAACATGTGTAAAGGTGTCTTTTGGTCACTGCTGGCAGTAACTCTACACTGTACTGTGGTTCATGAGCAAGCTTTTTTGGCATTTGCACAGCCCACATGTGCTTTGTTTAAAATGGTAATACTGTAGCATGGTAGCGTTAAGAAAAACTGTCCTGGTCTGCCACTTTTTGAGACAAAACCTTTGTACCAAGGTAAAACCAACCACAAATACCAATTACAAGGAGGGAGGGAGAAACAAACAGGTTCAGTAGGTTAAATAGATGGAAATAGTCCAACAGTGTTTACAAATGCAATGTAAAAGCGGCACATTTCCATATCGGGTCTCTCAGAATGAAGTTGTTTTTCAAACTGAAATTCCATGAAAAGCACAGAATTAATTTCTGTTTCGTAATATATTTAGGATTAGAAATTTTGTCTTGAACACTTGGAAATTTTTTTAATTAGGTTTATGATTGTGTAACCCATCAATTCAGTCTGAGGCAGGTGGTGATGAAACAGTGACCGTATTGAACTTATTCACAGAGTAGTTTATGAGCCCTTCAGTATGCAGAAGAGGGTAAGGAGAGAGCAGTCGAGGTGAAGAAAGAATTAAACAGAATTTTACTTTTGCTTAACCTCATACGCGCTCCTGGGTCGCCGGCGGGGGATTTGCCCTGTTTTAAGCTTCGCCAAAGCATAAATAACGCCCCCTTTGTCAAATATTGAAATGCTACACCTTGTTAGAAAGCTTAGTGTCTCCACAATCGGCTCATTAAGTTTTTTTTGCAGTTTAAATGACCAAAAAAAACGTTATTAGTGAAGGAATCAGTCAGAGAGTGATCACAACATCTGGGACTTCCTACCTGTTTGCGGGTCATAACGTCACATCTGCAGCTCGTTCCACGATTATTTACACTCCGTTTGATCAGAGGAATCCAAGGCTCAACAATATCAAAAGCATTGCTCCATAAAATTAATCCAAGTGGTGAAATCGCTCCTGTAACGTCCAGTCTGCAGAGCCCGTTCACAACATCAACAGCGGCTTTGCCGTATTATTGCGTTTCCTCGCCACTTTTTATCCAACAAAACTGGGTATGTTTGTTTTCTGTAGGCTTCTGGCTGCATAACAAAAGTATCCCCATCGAAATCAGTCCAGTATTCATCCGATGACAGTGTTTGAAAGACGAGGGTTGACTGGCTGATGACGCACGGTGTCCCGGCGTAATACTTTTATAAGTTGCTCGTTTATTTGAAGACAGACCTGTCAATCACTCGAAGTGTAGCCAATCGCTTTACTGTTCGAACGGTGTCGGCTGTTGTCACATAAAGAGTGGATAAGACCGTCTAAAACCTCTGCGTATTCAGTTCTGTTCAGTCACATTTCATGAGCGCCACAGGAGAGGAGCACCTGGTGACCGCTAAAAGACACGATTTTAGGGTTTAAGACGAGCTTCTTCACGACCGGCGAGAGAGGACGGATGAAAAGATACATGCGGCTAACGAAGCTGGTTGTGTGCAGCTGCTACGTAGGAGCTGATGTAAGTACAGTCACGGTTTAGATGCGCTGTTATGAAAGTGTCTGGATGCTGTTTTCTTCGTGTTTTCTCTGGGCTGCAGCACATATGATGAGCGCTTGTGCTTGGTGTGAAACATAAACTGAAGCAGAGCTACTGAAACTGCTAGCACTGTATGATATATTTACAGTCTACCTGACGCTATCGTTTGCTTATAGAACGGTTGTGGTTGGTCCCTGTGGCCATAGAGGCAGGCTTTGAGCCTTCATACGAACAGCTATAGGGAGCCGTCTGTCACGTGACATAAACAATGCCTCTGATTGGGCGAAATTGCGTGTTACAGAAGAATGGTTCTTTGTACAAAGTGTGAGCTGTTAGAGAGATGAACCGTTCAGACTTGAGACATTTTTTGAACGAGGTTGTGATCATGTTCATTTCTGCTCTGAAAACGTTTATTTTGCTTGGTGTGCAGAGTTTCTAATAGTTTGTATAAAGTTTAATTTTTGTGCAAATATAGTTTTTTAAAACGTTTTATTGTAAAAATTGTTAGTCTTGTGCAAGTACAGTTTGTATATAATGCTATTTTGTAGAATTTTGGTTTGTATATAGTTTTATTAAAAATTATATTTTAAAATATAATATTCATATTTTGGCAGTGGCAGTGGCAGTAGTATTAGTAGTTGGTATTATAGAAGTGACAGAAGTGTTTCCTGAATCACAGAAATGAGTAAAAACCTTTTGGCACTGTTTGGCACAGTCTGGCACAATTTGGCACAGCTCACATAGATTTGGTCATCTGAGATTAAAACCTCTACAACTCCTATAAGCTCTTACCTTGAAAGCTTACTTTTCAACCAGATGTAGTCGACAAGATGTAGGATTGATATGGTGAAGGGCTTATGTCTCGCATAAAGCATCATGAAGTTATTTGTTTTCAAAAATGAGTAAAAAAAATGAAGACAAAATTTTTGTGTTTCAGCCACATTTAGCCTTATATAGACTTAAGCCACATATAAACAAATGATATTTTCTGAAACTAGAGGTTGTTATCTTTCAAATGAGGTGCCACTGATGAATTTTTGACTTTGTGGTTCTTCAGTTATGAGCTTTTAAAAAAAGTGTGGTAAATTGGCCTCCACTAGGTGGAGTGTAAAGGGTTAATATAAACTAACACAGAACTACACAGGGATCATGTGAGCGTGTTAGCAGTGCCATTCATTTATTGTAGAATTGGCAGTCTATCTTTTCAAGGTTTTCTTTACACAGTGTAAGAAATTTACCCCATAAGAAACACCTGAATGGTACGACCACAGCCAGCTTGGTAGAGTGTTGTCCACAGAGGTTAAATACCCCCTCTATCACTGCTTCAGTACCAAAATCTGCCTCCTCTACATGTAAGCCTTCCTGCCTCCCTCTCATCTTGTCTCAAAGAAAAAAAGGAAATCCCTCCAAAGAAATTTTGTCAAAGAAAAATCAAATGTGCAGGAAGAATAATTCATGCGAAAAGTGTTTTTGCTCAACATGGTATCAAGTTATAGCAAGTATCATACTGATACGGCCCCATGAACAAGAGGAGCAGGAAATATTAAACCAGGTTGCACAACACTGATGCTACAATCCAGTTCTGGTTGGGCTACCCCAGGCAGGCTGGCTGCTGGACTTTCACTTTCCATCTGCTGCCTCTCCTGCATTATTAATTTGAGAGAATGTTTTCATTGAAGCAGCAAACCAGAGAGTTTACAACAGACAAATACATCTTGCCCACGTGTATTTACTCCTAAACTGTAAAGAAATACAGAAGATGGGACACTAAAACAGTGTCACCAACTCACAGCCTGTCTTTCTGCCCCCTGGTGTTCATTAAGAACATTTCAGTGTTTGCAAGTCACATACCTTTGGGTGTTAAATGCATGGTTTCATGCTTAAGTACTCTATATGTGACGGTAGAAAATAAGTCCCTGATAATACTCTTTTCTTTGTTTTAGGGGAGATTTTCTGTTATTTTATTTTTTATATTGTGATGCTTCCTTTAATCTATAAGATCTCAATGCTTCTTTTCCTCAGTTAATTTGTCTCCTTTCTGCAATAAAATTTGTTCAGCTGATGAAATGAATAACATTGTTTTTATTACATTAATTTCTTTCTCTACTCTTTTTTTTCCAGACACCTTACCAACTGACCCAGTCCAGCAGCAGTACAACTTCTGGTTGAGCCTGGTTGATAAACTGGATGTGAAAGCCTTTGTTGACCTCTCACTGTCTCCCTCTGTCAGACAGGGGATACAGCATCTGCTGCGAATCACAGGCTTAGGTGAGCTCTGGTTTCTCTTCACATTCAGCACGAATTAAAATACATTTTTCTCTGCACATGGTGGCGTAACTTTTAAAAATTATTTTACTTTACTAGGTGGGATGAAGCCCAACACCCTGATACTGGGTTTCTATGACAGCTGCACTCCAGATGACTACTTCCTGCAAGACAGCGCATTCTGTAACTCTTCCCTGGGCCAAGGGAGTGAGGGCGAGTATAATTTCGGGGTAGACCTGCCTTCATTGCAAGCACACTTCCCTCCAGTCCGACACGTTGAGAGCCCACGCTCGCTGTCCCCTGAGGAGTACGTAGGGATAATTTCTGATGCCTTAAAGATGGGAAAGAATGCCTGCCTTGCCCGCTATTTCTTCCAGTTGGAGGGCGAGGATAAAGATAGTAAGGTGGATGGCTCTGAGCGGACCATAGATGTGTGGCCTCTCAACTTGCTCCAGCCCGGCAGTCGTGATTACCAGGATGTATGTAGCCTCTTTCTCCTGCAGATGGCCTGTGTGCTCAACATGTCCCACAAGTGGCGCCGAGCCAGAATGAGGATCTTCCTGAATGTGGAGACTGAGTCCAACGACCAGGGCTGGGTGGTAAACGAAGAGGCGTTCAGAGAGCTGCTGAAGAAGCTGAGGATCAGGGCATCCATAAAGATCGTGCCATGGGATACTGTGGTTCAGCACCACGCTCAGCCAGCTGGAGTACCAAAACACACTCTGTCAGAGGACTTCCTGTCTGCAGTGAACTGCATGCTGATGGAGCACAGCTCACAAGCTGCTGTCCGTTTCTTATATCTGCCTCGGCCGCCTGCCCACCGCAGCCACTCACAGCAGTATTTGGCTCAACTGGAAGCAGTCACCAATAATTTAGGGCCAACGCTGCTGATTCACGGTGTCACCCCCGTCACATACACAGGACTGTGAGCATGAGCAGTCATCACTTGTCATGTTCTGCCACTTGATAATGTACACGCAGCTGCAGCTTATGTTTAGACTCATTTTAGCTCAAGTGCAAACTCTAGTCTTGTCAAATTAATACACAACTTATGAAAACTGGATAATTGGTTACATGTATGTATGTTAATGCTTACTGAAGCTCAGAAAAGACCAGGGTTTAATTCAGTTTTAACAAAACACCACTTGAAATCACTTAAATGCTTTCAAAGAGGATTTTTCCCGACCTTTTACTTGAACTGGCATGGTGATTGGGTCAAACAGCCGTGCCATGCAACTGTTTGTCTGCCTGATTTGTGTTGATATAATCTTGTGTTCTCTTTAACTTAGCGCTGTCGTTTTACAGAACACAGAAAAGAAATGTGTCAAAGACTCTTCAGAGTCAAAAACCACAGGATATGTCCAGCTTTACAGATGATGTAGAATGTTACAAACATAGACTTGTCTATTTATAATTGCAGGGATGAAAAGCTATGTTTTTGTTGTTTAGGATATCATTTCACCACGGTGAAAACTTCTGTCCTGGTTACGTTTATAAATAATGTAGTGTCACTGCGTAATCATCATTGTTTTAAACCCCTGTGCATTTTTCTCTGTTTTATAAGTGTTCTCACATTTTTGCTGGTGCAGGACCAATGATGCAAAGACAACTTGTTACTGAGCTGACTTAAGTATTGCTTTTTATTTTCAAAGCACTTTGCACAAAAATGTTTTCTTTTTCTGTAAGAAAAAAAACAAAACTGTAAGGTAAAAGCTTAATTTATTCGACCTTAAAAGAATGAGGAGCACACTCTACTGTTGTATGTGCTAACTTAAAAAATGTTCAATATTTCTGCTTTATCATACAGAAAGTCAAAAATACACCAAAAACGAAGTGTACAGACGGAAAAAAACTGTTACTTCTTTCCTATTCTAGCTCAACCAGGACCAATGATGATTCAGACCAAACTCAGAATGAAACCAGAGCTACTTTAATATTCTTTTACTGTACCATGTATGTCATATGTGGTTTTATAGCGTTGCAACAATCACCTGGACCTTTCATAGCTGCTGAAAAAGCCTTCTGCACTTTCTGGCATGTTCCACCGTGAGCTCTTTACAAAAGTCATTGAGAAAGCCTTAAAGGACTGACATTTATGAAATATGGTCTGTACTGTAGATGTACATAATAAACGGCTATTTGTCGATGGAGAAAATGTGTGTACTGTGTGTATCATCAAGTTTGTAACTAAACTTCAAACCATGATAACCTACATTTTAAACTTTGCTAGAACACAATGCAGAGACCTCAAGTACTCTGTAAGAATCAGTTCGTGATCTACTAAATTTTTCATCACACTAACCGATCATGTCAGTGTTCAGATCTAAAGAACATCATGTCATGTTGGTCATCTTTTTGTAGTCAGAGATCTTTGTCTTCTTTGTAGTAACAAGCTCATGACTCCCTCTCTTAAGCTTTTTAGTTTGACATTTTGTCGTTGATTCTTGTGTGCTTGTGTTGCATTCTGATGAGGTATGATGACATCCGGATACAGTCGGGCAGCAGCGTTCTGAACACCAAGCTCTGTGGGATGATGTGAAAGAAAAGCAGAGATGTTAAAGCATTGCAGTGGCACAGTCTTGATAAGTGGTGGTCGATTCTCCGCTCTCTGACCTGCAGTGCGTGGGACAGACAGCCGTTGGTGTAAGTGGAGTGACCCACAGTGTTCAGCGCCTCCCGGACAAAATCCGGAGCGCTCTTCACAAAAGAACTTTTCTTCACCGTCTTTGTCATGTTTGTGGACACCAGGAGGGGGGCTACGCACTGAGAAAACATGAGGTCGAACAGGTTGAACTTCCCTCTACTCGACACATTGCATGATAAAAGTCTCTTAGTGCTGCTCTTCTATTTAAATAAAAGCATGTCTGTTACTTAGTGTATCCAAAAGAAGTGGATTAACCTGAGTCATTGAGAGCAGCAGCAGGGCAAAGGTTAATTTTATTTGTCCAACCAGATGATCACACAGTACAAATTAACTTTTCACTGGATATACAGAAACTTACCTGGATGTAAGTATCATATGATTGAAATAATAACAGGACATTCATTATATTCAACTGATGAGGGTTTACCTCAAGTCATACATAATGTTCTTAATAAGTTATGTTTAACTGGGAACAACAGTGTGGATAAGATAAAAATCTGCTAATGCCCCAAACAACCTGCCTTCAGAACAGTCAGTTATCAGATTCCCCTTTGTTTGTTTGACCTTAAATGCCACACTGGATCTGGGTACCAACTTTAAGGTTAGTATTAACTTTATCGCTCTGGAGAGAGTTAGATTGGAAAACAAAGAAAGAAAACCCTCTAAAAACTGATATTTATATCAAAATCTGAAATTTAAGCACCTTAGTCTTAATTTTAGTAAAATATAACTTCAGACTTAAGAGCCACATTCACCTGACAAGACTAGAAAAATCAAATAAATGAATATATATCTTAATAGATGTCTCAAATTTGTTGGGCTACATAGTGAAAATTCTTTTTTTTTATCATGAGCATCTAAAGGCAGTGTTGGTAATCAGATTTAGATACATTTTTTTTTTTTTGTTAAACTGGTTGAAATGACCTGTATGTCCCGATGGCAATCAATGCAGGGTGTGTTTTTAAACATAGCGAAAAATGGCAGAAGTAAACTTGAGGAAAAAAACACCAACCAATCCGAGCGTTTGGTATCCAATTTGTTAAACCAATCAAATCCCGTCCTGCTTTTCTGCCTGCCTCCTGCGCTACATTTCGCTTGCGTGCACTAGCCCCGATCCAATGCGCATGATGAAGAGGGACCCAAGTATGCTGGAGAATGGCAGAAAAACTGCCTTTACCCATAGACTGTATAATTAATGGAAATGATCTCTGCGACGTCACCCGTCTGTTTCTGAAACGGATTTCAGAAGCAAAACGGAGCTGTGCCCCTGATTGGACAGAACAAACTGGCGATCTTAATATTGTCTGAATTGCTGAGTAAGAAAAAAATACGGTACTTCCGGAGCCAGCCTCAAGCAGACACTCTAGGAACAGCAGACTTTAGCACATCCGCATTGTCTCATATATCAGACTGGTTGTTGTTGTTAGCCTTTACCCCGATTATTGGTAACGTAGTGCAAAACAAAACAAAAACGGTATGCAAAGGACCGATTCGAGTCTGTGGTTTTAAATCGGTCAGAATCATATGGTCGCGAATCAGTGGCGCTCGCGCATATGAGCGGGACATCGTTTTTGAGGAGCTCCAAGTGTGAGAGGGCGGGGCTAAACGCAGTCCTGCGTAGATTGTACGCTCAAATTTATGCTAGTTTTCTGTGACTACCGACCCTACCTTTAAGTACGTCATGTTACGTTACAATGAAATAATGAAAGCAGTATATGTAAAAGATGAATGGATTGATGTCAAATGTTTAAGCTTGACAACTTTTGATTTCAACATCAGTGAAGCTTCACATATTTTACCTGAACAATGATCCCCTTTGACTTGTACTCAGCATGCAGGCACTGAGAGAAATATGCAACAAAACCCTGCATAAAGAAGAAAGTCAAAGTCACAAAACAAGAAGGGCAATGATTGAGTGTCATAATATGAACTCATTAGACGTGAGGTGTGTGTGTGTGTGTGTGTTGTTAGGAAATACCTTAGAAGAAGAATAAATGGACAACAAAGGCTGTGGTCGGCAGCCTGCTCCAGAAGAAATATTAATGATCAGGCCTTTTCCTCTGGGAGGAAGAAAAGAAGAGACAAACATTTATAGATTCCCCATTTGTTACTGTCAGAGTTTAATTTACATTATTTATATGTTGTTATTTGGGGAAATACCTTTCCACCATGCCTGGAAGTATTAGTCTGGTCATCTGTGTGCAAAATATATTGACAAAATAGTATTTAAAAAAAAAAAAAAACGCAGTAAAAAAACAAAACAAAAACAGGTAGAACAGGTGCTAAAGAACACATAAACACGGATCATAAGGTTAACACCCGTATTTACAATCTGTCTTACCTGAGGGACAGACAGCACGTTACAGTTTATGATCTGTGTGATTTTCTTATCAGAAAAAAACACAGGAAAAGAATGTCATACAGCCTGATTGGTACATTGAAAAAACTGAAAAATCAAAAATGATTATGACTTCAAGTTCTTACCTTCTCAGCATCTGTTACATCCAGGAAATAATCAAAAGCCTCGGAATAGAGCATTCCTACATTGTTAACTATGTGGGTTACAAGAAACAACCAAGAGTATTGGTTAATGAGCATTTATGTACGTGACACATTGAAAACTGTTAAGTTATTGCTATTATACTGCAGTTAAATTTAACTGTCAAGGTATGAAACACATTGTTTCAGCCTGTACAAAAACATTTCTTAGCATTTCATACTTTGAATAGATAGATACCATCATCCAGTCAATCAACACTTTCAGCTAACTTTTTACACATGTAGTTTGTTGCAGGGTAGTAAAGACTTTAAGTTGGGGTCTTGTCTCACCCTGTCTTAATACTATTTAACATAACTGCTGGCTAACTATTCATTATTTTGATATTGATATTTTAAAATGTGAGCACCTTACACTGAGGCCTCTGCAGACATGAAGAATGCTTTCATGTACTATTGATTTTTCATAAGCCTTACATGAAACCATCTTTTGTTTTTGTTTTATTTATTTCTGTTGTAATGAATACATAGATAGAAACACACAGTTTTCATATTCATTTTTGATTTTAAACTTGAAATTCAGCGCCTAATGTCATGTCCATGCAAAAAGTTTAAGTTTTCACCTTACTCATCATATGACTCAAAAAAGAGTACACAAATCGGGTAAGTATCTTGTTGCCTTCAGATGATATCTTTCTGGCACAGGATACTTTTCTTGTTCTTACATATTGTTCCCACAAGATGGATATTTTATTTTATTATTATTATTATTAACTACAAAAGATCATAATCATGCCCTAATGGGACTTAAGGGGCTCCATAATTTCTTAATTTTCACACTTGAAAAACTCTGTTGCATCACTCTGCCCTGTATTTGTGGTCTTATTACCCAGAATTCCTATCTCCAGTCCTTGTAGTCCTTTGGCTATTGTGGGGTATATACTGGGTCCATCTGTGAAATCCACCTGGATGGTGCGTGTCTTTTGTCCATACGTCTCCTCTGAAATAGAAAACGATTTATTATTTATGTGTTTACTGTAACAGCAGGACAGTCGTTATACATTGATTTAACCTACCGATCTCTTTGGCAACATTTTGAAGCTTTTCATCAGATCTGCTCACCAAAACAATATTAAGGCCTCTTTGTGCCAGCTAAAGGGAAAAAATGTAGACAGACAAGTTTGGTGGCAACACAGTGTACCAGTGAAAGCTGACACACTGGAGCAAAAGAAAAAAAATCAACTCTATTCAGATGTAAACTGACTACTGGATGGATGAAAGGTGTAGACTCACCTCTGTGGCATAAGCTTTACCGATACCAGACGTCGCACCAGTGACAACTGCATAGAAGAGAAAGCAAAAATAGTTAGTTTTGAGGAATCAATTTGGCAAATATTTTAGAAAACTGAAACAGGTGTGCTTTCAAATGCATATATTAAGCCATGACAGAAGGTGACAAGCTGTGGATTTTTTTTAAAGACTAAATGAGCTTGTAGACCCTGAACCAAAAGTTGGCATGTGCACAGAAAATGATTTTATGAAACATCATTTTCAAGGTAACACGAGCCTTTATAATGTGATTGCTTTGGTTCCTTGGCACTCTGTGGTTATAACTATCATTTAGCAGAAATTGTTAAGTTCATTTTGACTTTCATCCAGGTTGCTTTGCTGAAACACTGTGATTCAAAACTTTGGATCATTGTCAACAGACATGCAGCCACACTGAGAATAAAGAGTTTAAGGAGCCTTTCAGAGGCTCAGGGGAGAGGATGAAGAACTGGGTGTCTGCTCACTCAGCCAAAGACAACACTTTCTAACAATGTTTGGAAACACAATCCTGGTGAAAGAGCAAAGCCCTCACAGTCCTGCTCCCACTATGTTTTCCTTTTGATTTGTGTCCGTTGATAGGATCCCAAACTAGTTGTGTCAACAGTTATTATGTCACACTTGGTTAAAAAATAAAGCAGTCATAAACTTTGCACTTTTTTTGTAATGACTTGAAACTGACTTATTTTAAATTTTTTAGAGTTTGTAAGAGATTGGATTTTTTTTTTTACACAAGTAGATGGAAGTGTCCCATGAAGAAGGAATGCAAAGTACTTATCAAACATACCCACACTGAAAGGAAGACTTGAGTGTGCTTCAAATGATGAAAGAAAATCCAAACATTCCCACACCTTAACTTTCTGCACTCTGCTGTACACTAACCAATAGTCTTTAACATGTTCTACGTGCACACCCTGGATATTTGATTTATGAAATTACAAATTTACACACATAAAACATCATCATTGCAACAAAAGCTAAATAGTCACAGGAATAAACATCAGCTACAATCTCAAAAGCAATCTGATAGCCGGAAAATAAAGCATCTCTTCTTCCACATTACCTGCCCATTGTCCAAATTTCACCAAGTCCTCTTGCCAAAATTGTGACAAAACATACTCTTTAAATCCACCCCAAACTCTCCAGATCAGATAAACAACTGTAAGTCCTCCAACAAAGGCCAGTGTATCTGTGAAGTACATTTTGCAGCAGTGCTCCAAACTGAACAGGACTTGTTGATAGCACAATGAACAGAGGCTCTAAAAGGGTAATCCTTCTTTTATATCAGAATGAATGACTTTTTACTTACTGTGCTCCTCCCACACTGCTCCACCCCCACCTCAGCTGCTTCTAGTGTTGCAATTTAAGATCAGTGTTTATTTATTTTCACATTCTAAAAGAGCTTGAGGGCTGTACTTGAATATTTCTGCATGTTGGTGCTGCTCTGTCTGCATATGAGTTGAGAACGAGGGTGTAGAATTTGATGTCAGGCTAAATAAAAGGGACCTCAGAGGCACCACAGGCTGGACTCGAACCTGAGACCTGATTTAGTTTTTTTTTTTTTTTTTTTTTTTTTTTTATGAACTGGAGCAAGTCACAGGTAAAATAAAAAAAAGCCTCACCAAACTGAAAACTGCAGAACAGCTAGAGGCTACAACTCCCATAACTTCCTGACTTCCATATGAAGTGGAGCATCTCTAAAACCTTTATTTTGCAGATTCTAGTTTTAATACATGTAGTCTTTAACCATGTTACCCTGCTGACCCAATTACAGATTGTCATCTGGGTTATTCTTTCAAAACTTTAGTGAGTCATTGAGGGCATTACGCAACTCAACTTCTTTTCTTTTCCCCCTGCATAATCTGTGTCATAACATGTGTAGAGTTTGCGTCTAATCACAAACACAAGACTAAAACAATTCTTTAATCCCTCCTGAAGCTTCAAAGAGATAAAAAATAGGGGTAATTTAGTTTGAAACGTGACACCGTATTTGGGTCAAATGATAAGTTTTACAGCTGTAACAATCAGCCGACTTCTACGTCAATAAAAGAGTTCAACCACTACATGTAAAATCACAGTCTGTACACAGATAAACTAAAAATGCTCCTGACTAAATGTCACAGTGATAGTATTTGTGATAGAGAAATTCCAGTCATACATTAAGACAGTAGCTACAGCACAGTGACAGTGAGGAGGAAAGAGTTGCTTATGATCTGATAGACATCTCCCATCCTTTTTTTTTTGTTCTGGTAAACCATTAGGTCATTGTGGCTCTCTGCCTGTTGGACTGGAACAACAACTCGGCCCTGGGACCAAATACCACAGTTTAAGCAGATATCTTAGAGAATGGTTGTCCACCAATGAGTCTGATTCGGCTTAATGTTTTAACCCTTCAAAAAGGAGTTTGTCGCTCACTAAGCCAAACGCTCCAAATGCTCACGCATTGTCGGATTTATGACAGGTCTTTAGGGTCTTGTTGTATTTTGTCTGGGTTTGTAAAAAAGTATTATTTACAGTTGACCTGGTGCTACTGCAGGTGGTGTGAGTTCTCATGTATCCATGATAAATAAAAGAAGAGGAAATTAGCAGCAGGTGTTTGTGTCTGGAGATGAATACAGTTTTTTGATCGTCTACATCGTTATTTAATTAATAACAATTTATATAATAAAATACTGTTGCAGACAGTAGTCTAGGCATGCTCAGTAACTTTTATATTGATTTAACACTAAAGTAGAGTTGATTATTACCTGGCTGTGTCAAAGCTCAATATCAGTGGTAACTGAGCCATGACAGCAAAAGCAACGCCCCAAACAACCAGAACCAGTATAAAAGTCACTGACATTTCAAATTGGTAGGCCTTATGAAAACAAAACACAAGTTACTGTCTTAGGCTGGTCTTGTGGGTGTGAAAGCATTGACTTGGCACAGATGTGAGAGAAGTTTGGTTCAATTATTTCCAGCAGGGAAGAGTGAAGCAAGATCCTGCTGTTAGTCAAGACAACAGCAGCAGAGCTGATCCCAACAAAGTAATACAAACCAGAAGTAGTAATATTTGTGTCATCTGTGTTTAACCCTATACCGCCAAACGTATCATATTTGACACTTGAGTTTCAAAGACCTCTATTTCATCAACATGATAAAGTTTCCTTAAAAACCTTCTTCCCCCTTGAGGATTATCATTCCACCACAAGAAGCTGAAGCTGTATTTTGGCCCTTTTTGAAATGGCTGCTCTCATGAAATCATCCACACACTTTTTTTTTTTTTTTTTTCAGGAAAATCATTTCTAATTTTCAAGAAGTTTTTTGTGGATTTATTTAAAAGGGTTGATAAACATCTCAGTTAGAAAATATCTTGCTATTTTTTCTGTAGTAAGATAACTAAAAGTTTTTAAATAAATTTAAAAAATATTTGTAACTCCTTTCTGGAAAAAAGGGAACCCCTCTCAAAGGCCCCTCTCCGCCCCTTCTGATTGCAGAATGTTTTCGTCTGTCCCATTCCTCATCTGTCTAAATAGTTGCCAAGTCTGCTTATTAGAAGCAACTTTGGGCTTGTGTTTCTGTAAAGTTACTTGTAAATCTCATCAGTTGCTGGTTTCGGGTTCTTGGGCTTGTTTTCTAAAGTGTATTCGCTTATTTGGGCTTGTTTTGCTGCCTGTATGATCCTCACCTGATTCCCTCCCAGCTCTCTACAACCATAAAAACGAACACGATATCATGACATGCAGCCTAGATTTGAGTCAATTAGCCAGGAAATTTGTAAGTATATATTTTTGTTTAATGCAAATTAACAATTTTATTTTCCAGATTTAGATTTTCCCATGGAAGTATTACATTCCCTCTTGTGATTATTTATTTACATTTTTTCATTGCTGTAAAACCAAGTTATAGTTATGTATGTCTTTTAATGGGTCATTGGTTAATGCAGTTATGGTTATAACAATTCTGTAGAGTTGGCAGTGGTGATGGGGCCCACTGAGATATTGTCTTCAGGGAGCCCCAGAATTCCTGGCACCGCCCCTGTACAAGCTTTAATGGTTGACAAGACAAAGCAGCTTACATGAGAGCCAGATGTTTGGACTGTGGGGCCAGTTCAACATTTGATTTAACTGGAACAAATGCTGACCAGTAACAGTAAGTTGAACTGCTCGTATCAGGTTGGGAATGAGTTTCTGCAGTCAGTAACAAACCCATTTAACCACCAGAGGGGGCTGTTGTGTACTTGACAGGCCACAGCTGGAGCTGCACTCCAGAAGAGATACAGCATGCCTGCACAACTGAGACTAAGTAATATGTAAAGGTATCCAGTATATGGGAATAAGCTGTTATTTGACATTGAATGTGAATTGTCTCTACCTGTTCCCCTGAAAGACTCAACTAGGTGCAAAAATTAATCTGATTAGTTAATTAATATAAATAGAAGATTCTTCTTTTGTTGTGTGTTTTTGTCGGACATCTGTTCTGAGCAGTTATCAAGAAAACTTCTCGCCTTCTTGCTTCCACCAGTGATTATTCTAATTCTGTCTCAGTGACTTAAAATAATAATAGTAATAATAACAGCTCTCTGGTAGTAGCTCCCTCGGAACAAAAACAAGGGGTTAACTGTTATGCAACAACTCAGACTGAATAGTATACTTTCATGGGAGATTTTCTGGTTTCCTATAGCTCTGAATCTGAGATCCAGAAAAGACCGCGTGACGTCAAACGTAAGAGGCAGCCAAATTAATTCACCTGATCAATTAAGCGGGGTCAGGGAGGAGGCAAATGTCTAAGCTCCTCCAATGCTCCTCCCACTATTTTTTTTTTCTTTTTTGCTCAGGACCTGATTAATTAACACCGACAAAAAGCTCCACTAAAGAAAGTAAAGCATTCCAAGAGAGATGTACTTCTAA
Organism: Labroides dimidiatus; assembly: GCA_030710495.1. Taxonomy (NCBI): domain Eukaryota; kingdom Metazoa; phylum Chordata; class Actinopteri; order Labriformes; family Labridae; genus Labroides; species Labroides dimidiatus. Next base: position 15,187,603 of record CM061159.1, read on the forward strand.
ATCAGAGAAACAGCTTTGAAAGTCATGTGACTACGCACATGCCAGTCTCACCCATCTGGCAAGGATTTGGATGCTGTTGATGTCACACATCAAATACATCTTTTTCAATGATTGGGTGAACTCCTCTATATGTTTTGCATAAATAGCTGATCTTTTTCTGCACTGCAGATAAAAACGGGGTTAACAAAGGCGTACCATAACAAGAAAGTGACAGGAGAAAAGTGCTTGTGTTCCTCTGTCATTACTGAGCAGAGCAATGATGCTGCCTCTGCAGTAGGCCAGGCTTGTACTGTGCTCAACTGTGTCGACTATATGTCTGACCTTGCTTTGAAGTGATCTCTGTCAGTGCCGTTGGTCATGTTGCTAAGAGGCTTGCAGGCAGCGGATCAGTTTAGCACAGCCTCACCTGTCTAATCTGATTACTTCAACAAGACTGCTATCAATCTACAAGACAGGGTAAACTTGAACAAGCACATCATCACATTTCCATATGAGGGGGACCCTCATCACCCCTTGTGAAGCTGAAGAAAAGTGCGTGTGCTGAGTTGCATTTTTGAATCTTTGTATTTAATTTTATTATTTCTAGCCACCCGACCAGCTCACCCCACCCTCAGAGGCTTAAATTCCAGATGCACATGCTACCAGGTCAAAGAGGCAACAGCAGACTTTTAGTAGCTTACCTCAAGATATTTTCTGCCCTCGATCCCCAGCTCACATACTTGATGCTTTTATTAGCATTTCTCCATATGTAATGTGCTAATGCTGACCTCTCTGACCGTTATCTATTCAGAATATTAGGCCATGACCTCTGGGGGGATAGAAGGCGTCAAACACTGATGTCAGCAAAGCTTCAGATGATAAGTAGAAAACTGGTGATGATAAATGTTTATACGCTTTTCATCGGGCTAACTTGAACAAATATCCCATGTTATTGAGAGGCATGAACATCGCAACAATCAAAGTAGCAGAATAAAAAACTAAATATACCAATGTGAATGAAAAGTTTCAGCAATGCTACATTCTAATTAGCATCTTTATTTTCTGCAGTATGACTAGAGGAAGAGTGAGGGTCTCAGAAGGATTTGTAGTGCAGCTGCAGGGTTATATGAGGCTACAGACTCGAGCAGCATAATCACTGCACCGCATCAAGCTCTGGTGGCTGCAAATTGTTTTATAATTCAAAGTAGCCACAAGGGGCGAGTTTGCAGATATATTATTGTAAAGGCTTTCTTTAGTCTGCTTTGAATGATGTTTATTCATGAAAAAAATTAGAGTACTCCAGGCCCACTTATTACTATATGTAGATACGCTCTCCGACCACTTTATTAGATACACCTTGCTAGTACCGGGTTGGACCCTCTTTTGCCTTCAGAACTGCTTTAATACTTTGTGGCATAGATTCAACAAGGTACTGGAAACATTCCTCAGAGAGTTTGGCCCATATTGACATGATAGCATCACGCACTTGCTGCAGATTTGTCAGCTGCACATCCATGATGTGAATCTCCCGTTCCACCATATCCCAAAGGTGCTCCATTGGATTGAGATCTGGTGACTGTGGAGGCCATTTGAGTACAGTGAACTCATTGTCATGTTCAAGAAAAATTTCTCTTTTTCGGACCATTCTCTGTAAACCTTAGAGATGGTTGTGCGTGAAAATCCCAGTAGATCAGCAGTTTCTGAAACACTCAGACCAGCCCGTCTGGCACCAACAACCCTGCCATGTTCAAAGTCACTAAAATCACCTTTTTTTCCCCATTCTGATGCTTGTTTTGAACCACAGCAGGTCGTCTTGACCATGTCTACGTGCCTTAACGCATTGAGTTGCTGCCATGTGATTGGCTTATTAGAAATTTGCATTAACAAGCAGTTGGACAGGTTTGCCTAATAAAGTAGCGTAAGTGAGTGTATTTGTTTCTTTAAAAGAACAGGGTTTCTTTATGTCCTGTATCTTGAACACATGTTGATATTATTAAAGTGACCTTTATTCACAGGCAAAGGGTTTTGAAAAAATCAAGTGTTCCAACTCAAGAACAGACTTCACTCAAGCAAACAACTGATGATAAGATCACAAATCTTTTGTGATGCTCTTCCCCTCATAAAAAAATGATGTTGAGTAATTCATCTGTGGCCATGTATTTTTTTAAGGTTGTTTCGGACATGCAGCTACATTGGCACCTAGGTTTACCTGTTAGGCCTCTACTTTCACCTTCTTTCTCATCTCCTCTGGCCCTCCCCCCACACACACTCTTCCCACACTAGTATGGATTAAAAGCTAAAGAGGGCTGAGAAGTCAAAGCTGGCCGGTCCTTCCCACTCTTCCCGTTCTTTTACCTGTTACCTCTCCAGCTCTCTGCCAACCTATTTTTTTTTTTTTTTTACCAATCCAGACCCTCGATTTCCTCTGCTGCTCGGCTCACGCACCGTCCCTTGCTCTGTGGTTTGGGGTGGGTCCCAGTCCAAAACAAGGACAGCGAGACCAAAGCAAGACACATCTGATGGAAATGTTTTTCCTTTTACTGATTCTCCTTAAGGAGCTTGGATGCAAGAGGAGATAATTTGATCCTTTTTTTTTTTTCTTTTTTACTTTTCATGCCTCATTTGGATTACTTATGATATTGTTTTTTTCCAGTAAGGGGACACAGATAAATTTTCCTGCTGTTAACTTTTGTTTGCTAAATCCACCCGGAGTTTGGATGGTGCTATTCAAAAACAGACTTCGACATGGCTCCAATGTAGAATAACTGCTCCAGGTCAGAATTTTCTCTGATTTAATCTCTGTCATTTAATCACCCTGTATTGTTTAACCCAAATCTAAAGTAGTCTAACATCGACATTTCATCCTTCATGCTGTCTCTGTAGTTCTGTTTTAATCTGTTTGCAGCAGAGCTCATCCTGTCCAGGCGAGACTGTTGCAGACATGTTTAATACTCTCAGAAATTTGTCAGAGCCATTCAGTAATGCTCTGCCCATTGAATGTAAACGTGCTTTCAAAGACTGTTAAATCGACCCACTTCTTATTTTTGGTAGCACCTCTTAATGGGGCTGGAATATTAGTTAGCGCTCCTCTTAACCTATTAGCAACTGATAAGCCAATGTATGTATTAACCACTCTAGAAGGGTTCTTGGTAACCTTGCTCGCTGGCTGCATTTCAGCTTGAAGACAGGGAGAGAACTCCCACTCTGGGATTTTGAGCTGTAAAAATGTTTTTCAACAACTTAAAATAACATGTAGTTTACATTCTGGATGAAGTTAAAAGTAGGCCTCAGTGTAGGTGGTGCAAATATAACATTTATCTCCAATGATGAAGAGTAGCAGTCTTACATGGATTGATAGGATGTTAGCATCCCATATGTGCTGTCTATATATGATAGCAGTGTTCTGTGAAGGGACAGACTTTCAAGCTAAGGTTGAATTAGCTGGAGGTCACAGTATCATTCTGAGGGCACTGACATGTTTGTTTCGATGGTGAAATTTCAAAATTGGTGCACATATTTATAAAAAATTGAGGAAAGATTCAGTAAAAAAATGAAAGCTATGAATATGATGGTTTATTTATGTATGTTCAAAAATGATTTGATATCGTAACTGAAATGCAGCTAATGGCTCTTTTGAAATCTCATATCAGCTGACTTGGAATAGAAATGACATTTCTTTCAAATGTTGATGCTTTTGATAAGCCATTCAATCTTTTTGGCGAGACATTATTTTTATACATCTATTTTTCAGTTTTCAGGTTAAGATCCATACACCTGAAGGCTTTTAATAATAGCTGCAATTAATATTACCTTTCCTGAATGTAGGCTTGTAAGACTCAGATTTTAACGATACGCAGGCACACACCTTAACACAGAGGAACTAGAAGCTGTGGATGATTTTTAGCCACAGGATTTAAGGGCAGGCCTTCTCAAAACTTTATGGTTGACAGTAGATAATGATCCTTCTTTGTGATAACAATCAGAAAATCAGAATAGTTTGTTAAGTCCATCAATTCTTCAGTCTTATCTAAGAAACCAGCAAGTAATTTCACCACTACCCTCATTTGGCCTTTTTAATGTTGTTGTCTTCAGCCACAAAGATTGGACCTAACCGACCTTTCTTATTATATTTCCTAAACTCTGGTGTCAGCTCCATCATACCATGCTGTTTAGACCCAGAGGTCACTTAATCTTAAGACAGTCCCAGCAGCCAGTACAAATATAGACCCTGCTTTCAAGAATTCAAGGGCTGGCTGGTGTTTAAGAAGAGGAATCATCCAGAAATGGATGGCTGAGAAGATGTCAAGAGCTTGACTTAAGAAGCCACAACAGATACCAAGACCAAATTGAGACATCAAGTCCAGATTTAGCCCCACGTTACCTGGCACTTGATTTGTTAAACTCTGTGGCCTCTGTAAAGCTAATCAGCTTGCCACACACATGGCACTAATTCTTCAAGGAATTGCATTGGAACTCTGGGCACCTGTCTTATGTGAGACAGATGGATGCTGATAAGATTCAGCATCACATTCTATGCTCAGGATACAGCTCAGGATGGTACAAGGTCAGGTCAAAGATCATGACAGAACCCTGAGGACTGCTCATGACCTGAGTTATCCTTTTGTGGGCAGTAAACTTAATTCAATTCTGGATTTGTTGAATCATATTTCTAATGTAGACATTCTTCTACATTCAGAACAGAAATGGTATGTGTGTGTAGTTACTAGAGTTGCCTTTGTTCCCTATATTACTTAAGGGGTAATCATTATGTGAGAAGCCCTGTCAAGCCTTTTTTATGCAGGTTTTCAGGCCACTGCCAGGGTCTTGGAAGCTGTTTTGATGGTGATACATTTAGGTTTTTGGTTGTTTGTGGCCTCGTCAACAACCTTTGCTCAATCTATAATTTCCTTTAGCCTTTAAATACACAAACTTGGGCAGAAACTCCTGGTCAGAGAAATTTAAACAGGGCTGTAGTGAATGACTAGCTTGTTTCTTAGAATAAAAGACAAAAACTGAAAGGCAAATTTGAATGTTCACAACAAGTTTTCTAATACTTTAAATGTTTTTTTTTCTCTTGTTTTTTTTCTGAGGAAGTGATGGCTAGGGGTCGTCTCATCACCTGTCCAGCTTTGGACTAGAGGACTGCAGAGTGCCAAGAGTGCCCCACACAAAGGCACATTCCCTTTTACCATAATCACCATAAACTCTCCACTCCTCTTCTGTGTCTGAAGCATCAGAATAGTTGTGTGTGAGAAAATGGCCAATCATCGAGACCCTCGCTTTCTGCACAACTTGTCCTACCACCCACGATGGCAGCATGACTCGGTAGAAGTGAGAGGAAAAAGGCATATGCGGACAGTGGCTTCAAACACTTGCAATGAATATAGTCGGTTAAAATCATTAGAATCATTGTCATTAAAACCACAGTTGCCATGTTCCCCTGCTCATCGCCCCAGAAACTACTGGTGGAATTGGTTTCTTCTTCCCTTACTCCTGGTTTTGTTTCTGCCCTGTCAAGCCTGGGGGGCCACTTTCAAGATTGCTCTTGTTGGACCCTGGACGTGTGACATCCTATACTCCAGAGCTGTTCCTGACCTTGCAGCACGACTAGCTACTGCCCGTATAAACAAGGACCCCTACCTCAACAAAGGCTACTGGTATGACTACACACTGATCAGTGAGGACTGCAAGTCATCCCGGGCCCTCGCTCGCTTTGCTGAGCTGGAAGGTTATGGTGCTGCTATCCTGGGCCCTGCCAACCCAGGCTACTGCTCCTCAGCTGCTTTGTATGCAAAAGAATGGGATGTTGGCATTCTGTCCTGGGGTTGCCTCAAACCTAACATGGGAAAAGGAAGCATGTATCCCACTTACCTGCGGCCACTGCCGTTGTCTTCACATGTACTTTTCGCTGTGTTGCGGTACTTTCGTTGGGCTCATGTGGCCATAATCTCTGAGGAGACAGACTTGTGGGAAGCCACAGGGCAGGAGCTTGCCTCGTCACTGAGGGCCCTTGGCCTGCCTGTCAATCCTGTGGTCACCATGGAAGATGACAAGGATGGGGCTCGGAGGGCCTTGACAAAAGTGAGGGATGCAGATAGGGTCCGAGGTAAATCAAAAACCAGTATATAAGATTATTGGAAGAACCCTACACATCCAATGTTACCATTCATATAAAATAAATTATGTTTTTAACTCCTCCACAGTGATCATCATGTGCATGCCTTCTGTCTTGATTGGTGGACAAACCCAGTACCAGCTACTGACAACAGCCTTGGCCATGCGTATGATCGACCGTGGCTATGTGTTCATCCCCTACGACACCCTCCTCTACTCTTTGCCCTATAAGAACTCACCCTACTACATGCTAGGTAATGACACCAAGCTACGGAAAGCCTATGACGGAGTCCTTACCATTACTATGGACTCTGGGGAGCGCAATTTCTTTGAGGCCTTCAAAGATGCCCAGGACAGCTATGAAATCCGTAGCAGCACCTCACCAGAACAGGTTTGATTCTTTCAGAGTAATAAAGTAAAATACAGAGAGATTAACAATAAACTTACTTTAACCTTCTTAATTTCTCCATCAACAGGTTTCGCCATTCTTTGGTACAATCTACAACATGATGTATTACACAGCTATGGCTGCTGAGCAGGCCCGTGCCAGCGGAGGCCGTTGGGTAACGGGTCACATCCTGGGTGAAAGCAAGGGCAATTTTGAATTTCAAGGCTTCAATCAGCTCTTGAGGGCAGGCATGAACAGTGAAGGCATGCAGGGCGACTATGTTGTGCTGGACTACAGTGGCATGGGCCCCTCTCTCTATTCTACTCATGTTTTGAAGGCCAGTCACACAAGCGGTGGAATCGGCAATTTGAAATACCTCAGCCGTTCAATCCATTTTGCAGGTAGCACTCCCTACACAGACTCAGGCTGCTGGTTTAGTCCATACTTTGCCTGTACTGGAGGTACGTGAACTGTTATTGTCATTTCAGGACTTCAGTAAATGCTAGTAAAGTGTAAATTCAGTAAATTTGAATTGTCTGTGTTGTTGTGTTTTGCCCTCTTCTTCTGCTCCTAAGGGTTGGATACAGTCACTCTCCTCTTCCTTTTCCTCGTGTTCGTTGCATTAGCGGGATGTGGAATTTACTTCTTTATGCGTTTTAGGTATGCAAAGCATTGTATAGTGATTATATCTCATCCAATGATGTCTTTCTGATTTTTCATCAAAAATACATTTTTTCTCTTTTTGCCTGTCCAGGAAAATGGGCAGGGTTGGGTTTAGCTTTGGAGGTAATGGTGGATCATCAAAGGTAGTCCTGACTCTTGATGACCTGGTCTTTATCAACACTCAAGTCAGCAAACGGGTTAGTTCTTGGCTGAATCTCTAACAACTCTTACCTGTGTTTGGGGTTTGCTTCTCTTTGTTCTATGAATGATAACATTCTGTAATCTGATTTTAAACTGTGTGTGTGCAGAAACTTAATGATGATAGCATCATGAAAAGCCAGCTCGATATGAAGACACCTCACCATTCAGTGTCTGGTCGCAGCTATTTGGCCTCCACACCTGACAGCTCAAATGTTGCCGTGTTTGAGGTGAGGCTAGTCTGTCCTGATACTTTCAGTAAACTTTTGTAGTCCATTTTGATACTTTCAAATCTTTGGTTTCATAAAAACTGTATTGTTCTTCTCAGGGGGACTGGGTTTGGTTGAAGAAATCTCCCAGTGGATCAGTGACATCCGTCAACAACAGTACAGAGTACGTCTTTGTTAAGGTAAGTGAATAGCTGGGCATATCACTCATTATTACTGCTACTGACTCTTTAGTCAAAAACTGAGCAGTGATCTTCTTGCAAAACATAGTTTGTAGTTCGTAGACTTACTGCTTCTATTGTCTTCCTCAGCTCAGAGACATGAGGCATGAGAACCTCAATCTGTACCTGGGACTTTTCTTTGACTCTGGGATCTTTGGCATCGTGACTGAACACTGCACCAGAGGCAGCTTGGAGGATTTGCTCATGAATGATGAAGTGCGTCTTGACTGGATGTTCAAATCTTCCCTTTTAATGGATCTGATTCGGGTAAGAGACAAAATGAATTTTACGGGTTCCTCTTCCCTTCGTTATGTGTTGTCTCTTACACCTAAAAATCTGTCCTCAGGGAATGAAGTACCTGCACCATCGTGACATCATCCACGGACGCCTCAAATCACGTAACTGTGTCGTTGATGGTCGCTTTGTATTGAAGGTGACAGATTATGGGTTCAATGAGGTCATGATTGCCCAAAGCATTGACAATGATGAGGAAAAGCCAGAGAGTGAGTTAATGAGAATACATAAAACTATTTCATGAGTCTGCTTTATGCACGTCAACTGTTTGTTCATTGCTGTTCATGTTGTTGGAATAAAGATCTGCTTTGGACGGCTCCCGAGCTGCTGCGGAGTTCAAGTCAGAGAAGGCGAGGTACTTTCTTGGGAGATGTCTACAGCTTTGCCATCGTTTCACAGGAAGTCATCTCTCGCTCTGCACCTTTCTGCATGCTGGACATGCCTCCCAAGGGTGAGTGGCATGGCATGAACAGAGCTTAAAGTAGATTTTAATGCCTTTAATTCATTATAAAAAGAACACTTCTGTGTGTCTTACATTGTGTGTTCCTCTCTCTTTTCTATATGCTGAATGCTGTGTGATGGTAGAAATAATCAACAAGGTCAAAGATCCTCCTCCTTTGTGTCGGCCTGTTCTGTCAGCGGATGAGGCCCCGGTGGATGTGATACAGGTTTTAAAACAGGCCTGGAGTGAAGAGCCGGAGAGGAGGCCGACCTTTGAGGAAATCTTCAAACAGGTGACATCACGTTCCAGATCAGATCCTGCATTCGTAATGCTTTGCACATCTGTAACCAGCAGGAGATGACATCTCTGTTGTTCCTGACTTTCATGACAGTTCAAAAGCATCACCAAGGGAAAGAAGACAAACATTATTGACTCTATGCTGCGCATGTTGGAGCAGTACTCCTCCAACCTGGAGGATCTGATTCGAGAGAGGACAGAGGAGCTGGAGGTGGAGAGACAGAAGACTGACAGACTGGTGGCTCAGATGTTGCCAAAGTAAGAGTCACATTAAAATGATTCTGCCATGCTATAAGTCATGAACCTTGTTGATCAGGTTACAGAAAGTGCTTTTCATTAAAGTGGTTATTGATCATCACATAAAAACAGAAAAAGATTCATTTCAGCTTAGTGGCTGATCCCTGACATATAGAAGCTGCTTGATATTTTCATCAGAGATTAAACAATGCTTTTCTGGAGCTGCCGCAGGGAAAAAAGCTGGAAAAAAAAGGAGTGTTTTGTAAATTGACCAAACTTATCAAAGCAGTTATCACTGCTGAGTTGAGCTCCCTTGAGTTGTGCTTACCAATATTTATTATTCAGCGCTTTTTCATTTGTAAAACAATCTTACAATAAGTGGACTGCTTTTATTTCATATATAAAAAGATATTGCAGGCCTGCTACTGTATCAGATGCAAATTCAACATCAAGCACCACTTACATCATTCATGGCATACATCTAGCTAGCACTTTGTCTACTTTCTTGCTGTTTCTCTTTGGTTGTGTTACAACATGATTATGTTGTCATCTAGTTTTACAAAACATATTTTTACAATGCTGCATTGTATCACATCCGACATAGTTGGGACAATTGGAAACATAATTGTTTCCAATTGTTATTATTAACAATTTAAGTAAAAAAGAAAAGTCTGTGTCATCATGAAATCTTACTATCACCACATATCTAAAAGAAAGGGTCTTTGACTTATCCTTTGTCTCTACAGGACTGTGGCTCAGGCACTGAAGACAGGCAAGCCTGTAAAACCAGAGCACTTCAGTGAGGTAACGCTGTACTTCAGTGACATCGTGGGCTTCACCACCATCTCAGCTCTCAGTGAACCAATCGAGGTGGTCGACTTGCTCAATGACCTCTACACACTCTTTGATGCTATCATTGGCCTGCATGATGTCTACAAGGTGAGTGGTGGGGAATCTTGTGGAATGTGATACACACACACACACACACACACACACACACACACACACACACACACACACACACACACACACACACACACACACGTATACAGTGCTTTTTGTAAAATTTTTGTTTACTTTCAAAAAGTATGCATGTATTTGACACATAGTTCAAGCTGTTAAAAAAATAGCAGGTATTGAAGCATAATCTCAAAGATACTAAATGATTAAGTATCAGAGCATGACAATACAGAACACACATTACAGAGTGATTCACTTTGGTCTGGTACAGAACAGAAGGAATATGGTATGCTAGGAGCTGATACAATTATCTGATAGTATTTCAAGCCTTTTCTTCCTCCTTTTGATGCAGTTTTGTAAATGATGCATAATATCATTTTGGTCAGGACTTACTCTTTGAAACTCTGGAGAGTTGATTCAAGGTGAAACTTGTAAATATAACATCATCTGTGTGTGTGTGTGTGTGTGTGTGTTTGATTGTGGTCTTTAGGTGGAAACTATTGGAGATGCCTACATGGTCGCCTCAGGAGTCCCTACCAGAAACAGTAACCGTCATGCAGCTGAGATGGCCAACATGTCTCTCGACATCCTCCACTGCATAGGAACCTTCAAGATGAGGCACATGCCTGAAGTAAAAGTCAGGATCCGTATTGGCTTGCACTCTGGTGAGCAATACATGTTAATGTACATGTCAGTCCATGCTATGTTGTGTTAAACTGCTCGAACCTTTGTGACAGATTCATATAGCTTGCTCAGTGATCATGATAAGTCATGAAATCAGTCTTGACTCCATGTCAGGGTTCAGAAAAATGCTGCATTGAAATAAAAATACAAGGAACACAAGCTGCTAAGACAGGAAGATATTTTTACCCTCTTTATCCTTGTCTGGAACTTATTCCTGGAACAGTGAAACGCTATCCACTTAGAGTGCTGTCATCCAATTAACACACCGCATACTTTGGATTTCTAGCTCTATTCTATGATTTTTTTGTTTGCACATAGACCAAGTAGTTAAATGCAGCTCAGATTGTGTATACCTAAACACTCATTCTGTGGATTAATTTAATTTAAATGACCAACAAAATATGAGATTATAAAAATGGAGGAAAAAAAGTACTAAAAATTGAGTCGTCAAGGTGTCAACAGTCAAGTATTTGACAAGAAAAATGGTTTAACATTCATCATAAATCTTGCCAAGAAGAACTGTCCTAAACAAAGCCCACTTAACCTCTGTGTGTGTGTTTGTCTGTCTTCTTGCACGCTATGTTTGCAGGTCCAGTGGTAGCTGGAGTGGTGGGTCTTACAATGCCAAGGTACTGTCTGTTTGGAGACACCGTCAACACAGCATCTCGAATGGAGTCCACGGGGTTGTGTGAGTGTCACATTTTGCAGACCGTGATATGCATATGTATTTCACTTTCTGACACAGTGGTTGGGAGGTCAGCTGTAGTTAGTGTGCATGCTGCTTGAGGCTAAACAGGGCTTTAAGTGCGCAGTCCTTACTAATCCTTTAAGGCTATCAGCAGAGCTCGAGGCCAATTTGAAGTTTCAGTCAAATGTTGTCAGTGACCAAGTTTGCCTCAGGTCCCCTCTGCATGCTGTTCCAACCAAAAAGTCAAGAATCAAATATTCATGATTTTTTTTCTTGTGATCTGGATAAAATACTCTTGTTTGATGCCACTATCAGTATAACCTGTTGTAATTGTTTTTTAACAGTAGTTAAAATACAAGTACAGGTAACATTGTAGAGATAGAAGAGAAAAGATATCCCAATGAGCTATCTTAAGTTTATAGGAAATGTGGCCTTGGCATGATTAAAATATATAAACTACAGTATATGTTGTCAATATTTGCAAAAGAAATGCATGGATGAATATTGCTTTATCTAGACTGTAATTATCCCGAGACCCTCTTTTAATTATCAGCTATGACATACTAAAAATCCTCAACATTCCTCTGAGACATTCATTTTCCATCCACTTAAAAATTGATTAATCTGGCATACACAGTTTGTAGAATTCAAACAGCTGATGATATGTTCATTTAAACTGATTTCATGGTAGATTACAAAGTTAAGGAGACCATGTTTTCAAAAATTTTCTCAGTTAAAAGCAGCATCAATATCTTAGTTGTAGTCTATTCTGTATCATGGATTTAGCCAAAGACTAATGAGGAGTCTACTGCCACTTAGTGGTATGATTGAGAAATAGCAGTTTGATTTTTTTTTTTTTTAAATTGCATTAAAATAATTGTCCAACTTTGGTAAGTTTAAAAACTGAAGCAGAATTTTATATAGAATTGAAATTTGAGTGTGCAAATGCTGATGACCTTTCTCTCTTTGGCGTCACAGCTTACAGAATCCATGTCAATCAAAGCACAGTTGATATCCTGAATAGCTTGAAGTTGGGATACAAGATTCAAGTCAGAGGCATGACAGAGTTAAAGGTAAATATGAAAAAGCACTGTCAAACCACACTCATATTATTGGTACAGTACTGATGCTGATAACTGTTTATCTCTAGGGAAAAGGTGTTGAGAACACTTACTGGTTGGTGGGGAGGGAAGATTTCAATAAGCCTCTGCCTATTCCTCCAGATCTTCAAGGGTAAGATTGTTGTGTTTTCTCATAACATGCATCAACATGATAATCCAATAATCGAATGTCTGATCATTATATTTCTGCTGGATGATTTTGCTCTTCTTTTTATTTGTTAATCCTAATACAGGGGAAGCAATCATGGTATCAGTTTAGAAGAGATTCCTCCTGACAGAAGACAGAAATTCCTGGACCGACAGAAGAAGATGGGCTAGCGTGTTTATTCCTCCGAAATGAGCAACAAGATTTTTCAGACATGAACACAAAGAGATGCAAGAAAGAAGAGCTGAACATCTGTCTGCAGAGCACTTTAACTTTTGCTATACACAGAAATGAAATCCAGCCACAGGAGAAAAAAAACTTTCTTAAATGTGTTAAAATCATTTCTGTAGATGATTAACCCTGCTTGGAGATCATCACTGTCTTCCTTCATAGTTTGAGATTGCTGCCACTGTAAACACACAACGGTCCTGAGATGCAGAAATAAGGTAAGCAGAGGTAACCATCCAAACTAAATTTCTTGGAAAGATGTCTTTGTTCTGAGAAAGGTATTGCTTTAGAGAACAGCAGTGGCTTGACAAAATGGAATTGTGGTTGATGTGTCCAAAAGTGAAACTGTCTTGTCTAATTCTTCATGTACTTTATGTATTTGTGCTTATTTTTGTAGATGTACTGGAAATACTATATGATTAGCCCAAGAATGAACGTAAAATCTTCTCAGGTATAATGGACTCTCACTTTGAACATTAGTCTTTCATATTAACAGAATTAAAATGAATAGGTCAGTCAAGGTGGAGAGCTCAGGCTGGGGATCGGTTGTGACTTTGCTTTTGTATGAGCATCAATTTACTTCCACAAATCTGATGTATTAAGCCATAATATCCAAATATGTCAACAAAGCACCTGTTTTTTTAATCCAATGTTAACTATAGATACAAATGCTATATTTTTTGATTGATGGGTCTGTTAAAATTTCACTCCACTTTTTAGGATGTATTTATCCTTATTGATTTAATTGATTCTATCGAAAAAGACAAGCGTGTGCTCTTAGTTTAGAGTATTTTCTTCTGATGGGGATTACTTCAGATTTTTACATTAATTAAGTCATTTAAAGGGACTTTTGCGCATCCAAAGTTTGTTTTTCACCTTAATGATGTAATGATAATGCTCAAAATATGTTGTTTTGTGTATTGCTTTTAATATTTTCTACCTGTAAAAGAAGCACACAGCGCGCAAACATGACCATACCTATCTTACCAGCTTGTATGTAGCCTATTACTGGAACTGCATGCATTCCTGAGTGTGCTGTTTTACTGCAGCATGAACTCAGCCATGCATGTTGTATTTTGCACAAGGTTCTGATAGGACAGGATTAGGAGGACTGGATTATTGTGTCATACAGCATTTCTTGGCAAAACGTCTGGGTCAACCGACTGAAACGATCATCTCTAATAATGTGCTGCAGCAGATTGAGCCATCTTCTAGAGGAAAAATGTCTGGCTTGGTCTTGTGCTTTTTATGTTTCTTCTTCTCTCGGTCTTCTATCCAGGACCTCAGTCAGAGACTGTATCTGTTGGTCCTCTGAGAAAAAGGTCCACTAAGTTTCTCCTGTGTTCGACCCCAGGTGAAACTGTGTTGTATGTTGCAGAAGATACTGAGGACACATGCACATAAGGAGGGGAGGACAGGGTCTCATGAGTCATCTCTCATTTGCTGGGAGACATGTATATATTGTAAATCTGTACATATAGCTTGTCTTTCAGTCCTGCAGGGTTGGAGACTTTCAGGGAAGTGTTTCTCTGCTTGGATTCCCTAAACTCCTGACAAAAAAAAGGAGATATCAACAAAACAGGGGTCTAAATACAATGCATTCAATAAGACAGCAACTTGTGGCATTGTTCACTCATTCTCTGTTGGCTTGCTTATTGTCTGCTGCAGCCCTGATACTGAAGCAACAATGTACAGGCAATGTTATGTTGGGATTTTTCTCTGACAAAAGATTATTTTTTTCTTCGAGGGCTCTCTGCTGACTGCTTCTAACTAAACTTACTTGTCAAAGTTAGCTCAGTAAAAAATGGACATTTGATGGCTTTATTATCATGTTGCTTGTTTCTCACCATGGAGTGATGAACCCTGGCTCATCATATATGATTTAACCCTGACAAAGAAAACACAGGAGTCTGGATGGAGATGAAAAAGCTGTCTGAACGTTATTTTGATGGGTATCTAAAGAACAGAATAAATAAATCTATTGCATAGGTAGGCTCTACTTTTCTAGGTTTTTAATCAATTTGCCAAATAGATAGATCTCATCAAAACTGAATGGACTGTATTGTTCATTTTGAAAGTGATCTCAATGTGTTTCTGTAAATAAATTATGGTTTTAGTGAAAACTGTGTCTAAGTACATTTGCCATACTGCTCTCATGAGTCCGTGTTGAATCTATTTATCCAAAGTCTTCCCTGACCGCTCACTTCATTAAAACTCAGAACAAGTGGAACAATAAATTATAAAATCAATAAAGGCCAGGTAATCAAATTGTAAATCTTCATCAAGCCCTACATTAGAGGCTTATATACTTTAGATCTGATTCATATCATAATTATAACAAGCTCTATGTTTTTAAGCAGGTTTTAACACAGGAAGACAAAAGATGACACACTTGAAGCACCTCTAACAATAAATCTCCTCTCTGTGTAGAAGGGACAGTAACTCAAATTAAGACTTCCAAGGTGACACGTCACCATAAATCCCTAAGCAAGTTACAGTGAAGGTAACAAGCTTTGGACTGGCTTCTTCTTTTACTTAGGCTTGGTGTGACACTGCTGTTTCTACAGTGGAACAATCCCATAAATGTAAATAAATTGCTTTATCCAGTGCTTCTTTTGAGCAACACGCAACATATAGCAGTGATGGAGGGAGGTTTTGATGCGAGTGGCTGAAATCAAAAGAAGAAAAAAACACGCCTGACTGGAACAGCAAAATGTATGAAACTGAAATGAAACAGTATTTCTCCAGTAGCATCATTTATGAAATTATTAGGATGTTATATTTCAGTAGAAACATGTCATGTCTACAGTGATGGGAAGGTGACATATGACTAATATTCCCCCAAGGAAAAAGTCAGTGCAAAAGATGATCCGACAAACAGGGTCACTTTGTGAACAATAAGATCAGTATTACAGACTGTTTTTCAAATCATACCATTTTGGTACTTTTATGTGGTTGCTACAAGAAGAAGAAAAGGCGAATTTGAAATACACGGCCCAAATCTATGGAAATCATCATTCCATCATTAAGCTTTCCAGCATCAAACACCACACTACACCACACTAACTTCATATTTCTTTTTTAAACTTGTCCTGTCCAGAATCACAACAACAAAACTATGGTCTGGTTGCCGTATTTGTGCAGAACACATTTATTTTGCCAAAAGGCCCCCCTTGAGTTTTAAATGATACTTTTTATTAGTGCTTTGTAATTTCTTCTTTCTGTATATTGCCAAGTTTAAAGATTACAGCTCAACTGGACCAGGGTGATAGCAGAAGAGAGTGACAGAAGGGAAGAGTGTAAAGAGAGAGGAAATAGGAGGGAAAGAGAAACAACAAAACATCAGTAGAGAACAACCACAACAACTGAGCAAATGAATACAGACAGGAGAACCAAACAACCAGCTGCTGAGCCTGAAAAGAAACAGTAACCTGAGGTCTTTGACACCACAATCACTAGGAGCAGCTGTGAAGAACTGGAAGGATCATATAAGCAACAATGAGCACAGTAACGATATATATATATATATATATATATATATATATATATATATATATATATATATATATATATATATATATATATATATATATACACACACACACACACACACACACACATATAGATACATACATATACACATACATATACACATACATATGCATACGCATAGACAGGTACACATACCTACATGTGTAGATGTCTAAGCATGGGTGAGAGTGAAGATTATTCTGGTCAAGTTGTGTTTTGTGTTGAGTGATAATGCCTAGGAGTGATGATCATGCAGGTGTAACCCTGCTGCCTCCAGGGACCAGACACACACAGAGGGGACCCCCAGTGCTGAGCAGCTAGTATCCACAACAGAGCATAGAATCAAGACAGTCCACTGCGGGGACAGCTACGGGCCAACTCAGGAGGTGGCAGGGAGAGGAGGCAAGGGGCAGTGGAAAGCAGATACCTAGCACTGTGGGGTAAGGGCCCCAAGGGGCCAGGGGTAGAGGCCCACAAGCCCTGCAAGATGCCAGGCCCCCGGTCGTGTGAAGGGGACAGGACTCAGGGCCACCCAAGGGCCACCCATCCTCCCAAAAGGAGGGCCCAGCCTGGCACCCAGGGGGCCAGAACTGGACCAGACATTCACCCACTGCGGGTTATACTGAAGAGCCCCGCCCACCATATACCACTTGGCCAGCTCCCCAAGGCCCTAGGTGTATGCTGTGTAGTGTAGTTGTTACCATGTGGTGATGACTAAATGCAATTAAAACTGAGAAGCAAGTCCTATCAGGGTGCAGCAGAAGTGGTCCCCAAGGACCCCTCCATTGCACATAAAAAACATGCCCCTGACCTTTTAAGCGTAGGAAACTGCACATTCACTGAGAGCAAAGGAGTATTCTAATGACACAATAACCTACATAATTGGAGTTTTGGCAACCCTACTGACCAGATTGCTTGCTAGTGTATTTCTCTGTGTCATGTTCCGGATCAATCTGCTAACTGGCTTTGCCATCCTGCCTACTCTTACCTTATGTGACCCACTGAGCTACTTGGTGAGTTTGGCAGGTTTTGAGGCTACCCTGTTCGGTTGTCCTTCAGTTGTAAGACTGTCACTTTGTTTTGGTTGTGCTTCAATCTTGCTCCACTGCTGCTGCCCTTGTTTAATTCAGAATGAAGCTCTGTCTGATGTCTACTACTTTCTGTGACACAAGCAGAAAGGTTCAGTATAAACATATAATTTATCTTGTCACGGCCACTTGAAGATGGATTCTAAAAGACTCAGAAGTAAGGGTCTTTGAAGAGTCTTCTATTGAAGTCTTTGTTAGGAAGTCTCAGCCAACAGTGGGTTTTGACCAGTAAAACAAATTCAGTCAGTATGAGAAGTTCACAGGTTCAGTTGTAGCATAAATAAATAAATAAATAAATAGTTATCATGAAACCGGCCCCCTTTGTTTTAAAGGGTCAACATCAAGCATACAGCAACCTCTGGTCTAGCAAAGTCTGGTAATATAAATATAATTTTCAGAACATTACCCATTGTTTTCATTTGCAGAGCTTTGGAGCCACAAGACTGCAATACGTCCAGATATGCAGAACTTCCAAGAGAGAAATTGGCCATATAAAACCAAACAGTTTAATGAACCAAACTGTTAACAGGTTTAATTTTGTAGTACATGGGGCTTTTAGAGTGGATGTGTAGGGAGCTTCTTGGACCTTTGCAGCCACCCTCAAGTGGAAACGTTATATTGCAATATTTTTAGTATTTCCACAATGGCTTCATTTCTCAAGACAAAAAGCTGTCATTTGGGAATGAAGCCAGTGAGGAAGTTCTTTCAGTTGCTGTACCCCCAGTAATAGGAACACTGGTTCACTGTGTGTTCACATACCACATGCAGTGAGCAGGTGTTAATTATAATATTACCACATCATTGATTGGATTTATAGAACTATTTCATCTTAACTGATTTTCAGTAAATGGTAAATAATGGCTATAAAAATACAGCTGTCTTAATATTGACAAATATTATAATAACATTTTCTTTGGATTCAAGTACGACTGAGCTGTAAGGGAGCTACATGCCTGGACCTGCACAAAAAGAAATTATTAAATCAAGATCTAAATTTAGTTAAATTTGCCTTTATTTTTCATATTGAATCTGTACATGTATCTAAGAGTTATCCCATTATTGTGCTCGTCAGCATATTCTGCAGTCGTTCTCGCCTTGTTTTTTGATGACATGCCTCAGTTGACGGAAAATTAATGAGATTAACTGTCTGAACGTCCAAATTACCACAAACAAAAGTGGTTCCCCGCCGAACACCGTGTTCCTCTGTGCACCTCATCAGCCCAGCAGCCTCCCCTGACATTTGACTGGCACCGGCTTGTAGGTGCCAGTCTCAGGGAGGTTGCGTCAAGTCAAAAAGGGGAGCGAAGCTTAAACCGGAAACGATGCAAGTTAGCTTTTACGATAAAAGCATAATGTAGTGTAGCCACAACAGCAATGTGTCTGCATGTGTCTTTTTAATTGTTGGCTACCTGGCACACTGTTGCATTTGGGAGGATGTTTTGTACAGAGTTGTAAGATTTTTCAAAAGACCCACAGTTTATGATGCCATGTAAATATTATACTCTCTGAAGACTTTTCCAAGAATCATGCTAACAGTTCTAGCAACTCACTCTGACAGAGAGGTCCTTCTGCAACATACCCCATGTTGGTTACCCAGAATCCATTGTCCACCGGATAGATGGTTGGCTCTAGGAAGAAAAGAGGGTTCACCATCCACTTCTTGTCAGCTGGTCCAAACATCTCAGGAAGCCACGGTCATTACATTACAAGTAAGTATAACAGCTTCAGTTACTGGGTAAAAAATGAAGTTTTAAGATTTAATTATGCAAGTGTGCATACAATTTAGCTTTTTAAGCTTAGTTAATTTTCCAGAGAGTCCCATGTAAAGCTATAAGAAAACGGGCTACAGAGGCTAAAACATTTTGAACTTTTAAAGGGCTTTACCAGAAACGGCAGCATTTCGAGGTGTTTGTTAAAGGCTTTATTTTGAAAGTCTTAACCGGAAGCTCATTTCTTTCTTAGCTAGCTTTACGTACTGACAGTGGGCAACCTCAGACAGGTGGAGGAGACGTCTTGAAGCAGCTGAACTGCACCGTGGTTGGACCTGATCGGCCAGTACTGGGCTGGGCTGCAGGGTGAGCAGCGGTGGACGCTGTGCACGCTCGGTGCGCGGATCATCCTGCAGCTGCTTGATCCAGAGAATGAGACCTGATCCAAAACATGGTTTGTCTGATGATTCCATCCTGAGCCTCCGCTCATCTGCTGGACACTTATATGTGGAAACGGGAAGAACGAGGGATGTAGTTGCAATGGATTAATCAGAAGTACACTCAAACTTCGGCATTTTTCCTTTGTTTGTCGGCTTATAATATTTATCACCGTGCCTTGGCCATGGAGAACCAAGCAGCCGAGCCGCAGAACTATGAAGACGTACAGAAGAGCGGCTATCTCCGCAAGCATAAATCAATGCACCGGCGGTTCTTCGTGCTGAGGGCGGCCTCGGAGCATGGTCCAGCTCGACTGGAATATTACGAAAACGAGAAGAAATTCCGCAGTAAATCACCTGTGCCCAAAAAAGTCCTGAGTCTGGAGACCTGCTTCAACATCAACAAGCGGGCAGATTCCAAAAACAAGCACATGATAGTTCTTTATACCCGCAGCGAGAGCTTTGCCATCGCTGCAGACAGCGAGGAGATCCAAAATGAGTGGTACCAAGCGATGCTGGACCTTCAGTGCAACTGTAAGACACGAGAAGTGTGATGTGATTTCTACTGTCTGTTTCTGCATCAGGCCTATCCTGCCGTAGGCTGTTTGTTCTCCATATAGACCTACTATTTGGCTCGGCCATCCCTGATTTTTCATTTCATATCATCTGATAAAATTACTTGAATATTTTGCTGCGGGTCTATCATATCTATTTGATACACAAATAGAGGGGAATAAGTAACAGAAATGCAATTCGGAATGTGTGTTTTTAACCAAGAGGCAGGTGGATCCTTCTGAACGGGGTAGACCAACACGCTATGGGCGGCATGTGTGTGTATGTGTGTGTGAGAGTGTGTGTGTGTGTGTTTGCTGCACAGTCTCAATTTATTACAGTTGTAACCTGCGGATCATTTTAAATCAGAAAAAAATGCATTCCATGCATCAAATAAGATCGTTATACATTAAGAAATGATAGACGGTCGTTTTTTCTGTCTTAAATGTAGCCCTTGTCACACGACGGTGTATTTTTCATGGCGCAGTGGGCATATAGCAACCATCCAACGGATGCATCATATAGTAGTAGCCTATCGTGGTGCACTCCGCTGAAGCCTGTGTTTTTGTTTTTCTGCACAGCGCTGACTGCCGCTTGCCTAACCTACATTTGTGTTACACGGCGCTGCTGCTGCTGCTGTTAGGGAGGAGAGGGCATCGTCAGTGCGCTCTCACTGAAAATGTGTTTCTGTTGGTTATCCTCGTGTTTACGTTGTTATCCTTATGCCGAGTCGAACACCACCACCAACCCTCCCCGTTATCCTCAGCATTTCAGTATAAGGGGCTGATGGGCTTGCCCATCCATAATTTTTGAACCCTAAATAGACTCACATTAAAAAACAGACCCCCATTTTACTGAGATTCTTTAAAGACAGACACAGTCAAGCAATATTCTTGATTAATAGCAGCGCAAACCTGTTCGTCATGCGCAATGGATCATAAATTAAGGCTGAAACCTGAATCTCTGCTTTTTGAGCAGGAATCACCTTCAATACATTAAGTATTTTTTCTAGAGGCAGAGAGAAAAATATTGAAGTTGTTAGATCTTTGGTGAATGTGTCAGAATGTGTAAAATAAAATAAAATAAAATAAATAAATAAATAAATAAATAAATAAATAAATAAATAAATAAATAAATAAATAATAATAATAATAATAATAATAATAATAATCCAGACGTATTTTCAATTAAAAACTAAAATCATATCATTTATCATGTGACTGTACTGAACAGAATTACAGTCCAACTCATTAAGATGATCCCAACCTTATGAATTTTTGTTAAATATAAATTTATTCCATATTAGAAATAAGAAATTGTTTGTTTTGCTTAAACATAAGTAATGGAAATGAGTTAGTTGCAAAATAGTTACTTGCAGTCTGTGCATGCTGCATGGACATAAAAAAACATCACTAATTTGTGGGTTTGTAGGTCCGGCTTGATCTTTATTTTAACAAGTTTTATGTTTTATGTCAGTATAGTCTTTTTTCTTAATATCTGATGTGTCTGATTTCCTTTCCTTTGTTGTATTTATGTATTCCTCTGTTGTTTTCAGGTAAAACTCCTGAAGACTATGGCAGTAGTGGAGAGTGTAGCTCGCCATCTCCTGTTCCAACCTTTAAAGAAGTATGGCAGGTCAAGGTTTGGCCTAAAGGTCTTGGGCATGCCAGGAACTTAGTGGGCATATACCGGCTGTGCCTCACTGACAAAACAGTCAATTTTGTCAAACTCAACTCTGATGTGGCATCTGTGGTGTTGCAGCTGATGAATGTTCGCAGGTGTGGCCATTCAGAGAACTTTTTCTTTATTGAGGTGGGTCGCTCTGCAATCACTGGCCCAGGAGAGTTCTGGATGCAGGTTGATGACTCGGTTGTGGCTCAGAACATGCATGAAACCCTGCTGGAGGCTATGAAGGCCCTGAGTGAGGAGTTCCGTCAGCGCAGTAAATCTCAATCTGTGGGGACATCCTGTGGAGGTGGTACTGCTTCAAATCCCATCAGCGTCCCAAGCCGTCGTCATCATCCTAACCTGCCACCCAGCCAGGTGGGCTTCTCTAGACGAGCCCGCACAGAGACCCCTGGAGGAGGCAGCAGCACGAGCACCTCACCCACATCACGTCATGGCTTTCCAAGAGCACGCACTGCCAGCATTGGCGCCAGGTCAGAGGAAAGTGGAGCAAGTGCAAAGGGGACATGGGCAAGCTCAAGCCCAAGTCTTAATGGTTCCTGCTCCACTACACCAACACTGAGGCCCAAGCCCACTAGGGCCCCAACCCCCGCTAAGATAACCCTCAGCCTTGCACGTTACACGCCTAACCCTGCCCCCTCTCCTGCACCAAGTCTATCCTCCAGCTCAGGACACGGCTCAGAGTGTGGCCTGGTGGGAGCAGCAGTTGGGGGCATGACAATCTGCTCCTACCCTCGTGTTTCTCAGAGAGTTTCTGTTTCAGGTTCCCCCAGTGACTACGGCTCGTCAGATGAATATGGTTCCAGTCCTGGGGAGCACTCTTTGCACGTCCCCAGCATTTCTGGCCATCATGTGCATGGAGAAGGTTCCTCCAGCTACATAGTGATGGGACAGAGAGAGGGCCTCCTTGGTTCCCATCATCGTGCGAAAGGTCGCCGGATTCTGAGGCGTGCTTCGAGTCGAGAATCAGAGGCAGAGCGCAGACTGCTCAGTAAGAGGGCTTCACTTCCTTTGGCAGCCCATGAAAGACTGACTCCACAGCGAAAAGATGAAGATGAAGAAGATGATGAAGAATACGCAATCATGTCGCAGAGTGCTAACCAAGGCAGGCAGCTTGGGGCGGGGGAGATAAGGAGGACTAGCAAAAGCAGAGGGAAAATGGAGCCAGGAGCAGCTGTGGACAGTGGCTATATGTCCATGTTGCCTGGAGTGACGTCCCCCCCTGTTTCCCTCTCTCTCACAATAGGTATGTCTGACCCAAGCTCTAAACCTGGGGCAGACGATGAGTACATGGCCATGACTCCCAACAATAGTGTGTCCCCTCCTCAGCACATTCGCCAGCCCAGCTCTGAGGGTTACATGGTCATGTCTCCTAACAGCAGCAGCTCCACAGACTTGCACGGACTGGGCATGTGGGATGGTAGGGGAAGCATGGAGAGCCGGGCAGCCAGCGACTACATGAACATCTCACCTGTCTGCAGCCGTTCTGCCTGCAACACACCACCCTCGCACCCCGAGCAGCACCAACTCCAACCAAAAATGTTCAATTCTTACTTCTCCCTGCCACGAGCCTATCAGCATACTCTCTATACTCGCTTTGAGGAGGACTTAAACAAAGGGGATGGAAAAGAAGACAGCAGTGGGCATGAAGCTGCTGGAAGGGGAGGGGGAGTGGGATACAGCAAGAGGAACAAAATTGCAGTGGGCTCTGCAGGAGGTTGTCAACTCTCCATGTCTTCTTCCTCTTTCTCCTCCAGCTCAGCCAGCAGTGAAAGTCTAGAAGACAAGTCCATGTCAGCAGGGAGGGGGTTAAGTCTGTTGAGGACCGGGGCAGAGTTTAAGAGTGCAGGAACATGCATAAAAGACGGGCGTCACCATCAGAAACGTGGATCAAGCAGTAAAAGCCCGAAGCAACAAAGGAGGGCTCGCCCTCTGAGCATGGCATCAGACATTGCAAAAGCAAACACTCTGCCCAGGGTGAAGGAGAACCTGATGCCGTCAGTGTCTCAAAATGTTGGTGAGTATGTCAGTATTGTGTTCAAGGAGGACAAGTTTGATAGAAGACGACATGCAGGATCTAAACATGGAGAACCTGTGATCCATGGGACTCTGCGGCCCATCAATCAACCACTTCTCTGCCACGATAATCCTTCTAACCTCCCCCGTAGCTTCTCCGCACCCTTGTCCACCTCTGCTGAGTACGTCAGCATGGATTTGGGGAAGCCCTCGGCGCCCCTGTCTCCTTCTAGATCCACATTCAGCACCCCTCCGGTCCCACCTGCTGTTGCCCCAAAGACCCGACATGAACAGAGCACGTCCTCTCCTCTGGCAGCAGAGGGCAATGCCAGTTACAGAACAAAAGTAAAGATGGCAGCTTTGCCGACAGACTCCCCTACAGCATTCATGGACAACAAAGGTTCAGATCCCAGCATTTCAGCGAGACCTGCCATCCACTCTGGTCAGCCCTTAACCATGGAGCAGGAGACAGGCTTGGGATTTTCCCCAGTCAAGTCATTCCAGTCTCCAGAGCGGAGCAGCAGGTTGGTACGAGGCGAACAGCAGGGACGGCAGAGCCACCGCTCAGAGACTTTTAGCTCACCTCCTTCCCTTCCACGCCACCAACCCTCTTCTACCTCCCTCTTCTCTGAGGGAAGCCAGGCAGCGAGCCATCGGCACGGTTTGGATTGCTCTCCATGGGAGAGCAGGCAAGCTGCTGGTTTATCTGCCACACCTCCACCACAAGCATCAACCTCATCTGCTGAACAAGGCCTTAACTATATTGACCTTGACTTGGCCATTAAGGAGAGTCCTCAAGCTGGAGTGGAGCGATCCTCTGCAGCATACAACATTGGAGGAAGCGCGATGGGCAGCAGTGCTGGTTCAAGCCTCAACACTTATGCCAGCATTGATTTCTATAAGTCAGAAGAACTGAGAGCACACCAGAGCAGCAGGAAAGATGGTCAAGGTAAGAGAAACCATCTCATCTTAAAATATCTGTCACACAAAGGGTGGGAGAAGAACATTTTGTACCAAGTGAGACCTGACTGAGGCCACTGTGTGCTTAGGGAAGAACTCACAGCTCTAGTCTCTTTGACACATTTTGCATACAAAGCAAAAAAGTCTTCACCTAACTTCTTGAATTCAATTGTCATGACATTAAAATCTAAAACTAATAAATACTGCTAAGGTTGATATAGTTTCTAACTAATATCAACTTATATATTTTCATTTTGATTTTAATTGATATCATTTCTAAGTCATATCTTTTTATGATGATTGACCAGATACATTAAGAGTTGAACACAAGCTTGTTGAGTAAAAGGACTATAGTGTGTTCAGTTGACTGCTTTACTTGAATAAAAGAAAAAAAAAATCATTTGATTGTGTGAATCAAGACAAAAGACACTTGTTTTTTTCTATACTTGTCAAGAAAAAAAATTAACAATCAGCCAATTAGCAAAAAAAGAAAAGACGAAGCTTTAATTTCTTGTATTTTCCAAGAAAATAGCATAATCTAAAAATATGCATAAATGAGGAGTTGATCAGCATTTTTCTTTAAAAGTACTTTAAAATTTGCAAGATTTTTCTAAATGTACATATAGATCTTCATTCTCAGTGAAGATGTATTGCCATTTGAGCTAAACAGATACTTAAACCTTTGATTAGGAAATTAAGAGAAACAATCTGCAACCTGAGATAGATGTTTTAAGATCCCACTGTTATTCAAATCCAAAATTGTGCTGGTTGGTGGGCCAGTTTAGGTGAGCCTCATGTTCTGAGGCTGGTTTGACTTAACCCTCTCCTTCAATGACAACAACTGAAAAACTAAACAGAAGAATGAAGATATTTCAAAGTAAAATGAATGAAAAGACAGTTATTTGCAGGAAGTAAGCCTCCAACAAGATGTACATAATCCACAGACAAAACTCCTTTCTGGGTCTTAGTCACTCCTTTTCACTCTCCTTTTTCATCCTTTAAGCAATATGTACCTTTGCTACAAGCTTGAGGGCAGCACAGTGTTTCGGCTGTGGGTTGTCTGTAGAGTCTCTTATTATCACAAGTGGGTGTTCAGAGAGCAAAGCCAATTGATTTGTCTGCTGGTAATGAGCCATTTCACATAAATGGAGGTAGAGGGGACAGAATACAGACATGGTGTTTATGTTCATGTGTGGGTGTGCTATCAGCTGCAGGATTTCACAGGTTAGTGCTGAGGGTTCCCTTTTTGTATGATTATTGAATGGTTAACATTGTTGGTTGTAGTGCATTTTAAATTGGTTTACATGAACATGGAGAAGAAATCCAGTTTTCTATGCTCAGAGATGAAAGCTGTGTTTGTGTGTAAATTTAATTATTAATCATGGGACCAAATGGAACAAACAACTTGTGCACCTTATTCATTTATTCACTACAGCTACAACATTTACATGATTGATATGCTAATGCTATTCAATCTGTACGTGCACATGGATAATCATTACAGTTCCCTCATTATTTTGGTCGTGGGTAGTACATTTATGCATTTAACATGCATAGCAAGAAAAAAAGGCTCTGTAATATTCTGTAGATTACTCTTTCATTTAATTTCTCTCTCAGCAATTAGAGACTGAATGTGCCTCCCCTCCTATATGCTACAGATTGTATTTATTAGGCTTCCATTGACTGCAGCAGTGTGCTAATAATGAAGGAGCCAAGTATCTTGGATATAGGGGCTGCACTGCAGTGTTTACGAATAAACAGACATGTTTGTCAATCGCAAATAAATCCAAGCACATGACCACACCTTTTTGTGATTACATTAGGATAAGATGCGGTGGGATCAGTACCAGTATCAGAATATGACACTGCAGTGGCCTTTACCGGAAAGTGTATTAGTGTTTGTTTGAATATGCAAATGAGGAGAATTAGTAGCAGTTTGAGAAGTGATACAGACTTGTTGGAGGATTTATAATGAGAAGACAAGGGGCTGTACCCCTTCCACAAAAAAAAAAAAGATTACTTGATTTTTTAACCGTTTTGTCCTTTCATTGCAAACCAAACTTAAGTTGTTGCAGCGTCTTCTGCTTCTTGCTGCTGCTGTGAGGGAAAACAACATCAAAACACTGCCACATTTAACTTTAAAAAACTTTGTAATGTCCAAGTTAACTTGTTCTTTTTATCCAAAAGAATTTAAATATCACAAAAATACTTTGAGTTTGCGCTGCCACCAGCAAACTAAGCATGCAGGTGCAGCTGATCAGACTGATGTCAGAAGACAAGCGCATCACTAAGGCCCACTGAGCACTATTTTGGAGTTTGTAAATCACTGCTGACCTGTGGTGGAAACTAAATTGAAGGAGTTAATATTACTGAGCTGAAAGGGTGGCAACTCACCACAGGCCATTTTGTGGTGGAAACCACATGATTAACCATTGACATTGAATAGATCTTAAATGTTAATAACTTAAAAGCCATATTTAAACACAGCATTTGCTGCTTGTAATTGTAACTATATTAATTTGATTTAATAACAGAAATACTTTTAAGTAAAGAATGACGAGTAACACTGCACTAACCCAAAACAAAGCTTTTTGTCTTTGTTTTTTAGAAAAAAAATGAAGACACAATATAAACCAACACTATTTTTTATTTCTTTCTTTTTTTTCTTTTTTTTTTTTTTCAAGAGTCACGCTTTTTAAAACAATGACTTTTCTTATTTTACTAATTTAAGGCAGTTTTGGTCTCGATTTGTCTCGGTATATTTTGAAATAAGATGTCCATCTGAACTGTTTAGGTAAATGGCTTAATTAAAGCATTTTAAGTTTTTTTTTTTTGTTGTTGTTTATTAAGAAAATAGACCAATCATTGATGTTTTGGGTGTTTTGCAGTAAAAGTGTATGTCCAGAAAAAGGAAGAAATTGCTGCAACAGGCATTTACATTGTAAACTGATGTATGTAACATTATTTATTGTACTCAGATAATGTATTAAAATGTTTACAGCTGAACTTCATTGTGGTGATCCACTGGTTTAAGTCAGTCATCTCATCCTGAGAGTGCATCTTTGGAACACTGGCTGCATGAAGCCACAGGTTGATTTCTCAGCTCTCTTGTCTGAGCTCCTCTTGATGTACAAAGTTAGTCCTTTATAAAGTTATATTGTAAGAAAACTCCTCTTGACCTTATGAGTAAAAGGAAAAAAAAACCTTTGTAGCAGGCTCTTTGTGCTGTTTAGGCAGCTCAGTAAAAGAAATATTTCAAACATTCACTCAAACTGATAAGTCTGACACAAAGACAACACACAGACTGTTGATATCGACGACAGTGCATCAGAGAATCCTTTTAAAAAGATAACGTATATCATGTGATGTTTACTCAAGAAGCAGCAGGAGCTGTAGACTCAGTACATGTGATGTGCTTTGAAGGCTATATCATGTACACTTAACTGTTTTACCTTCTGCAATGTTTTGTTTGAGGAGACTTAGACCAGATCAACTGTGAAAATCTATGTAAACTATAATAAAGGATAACACACAAACTCTTTAAAGACACAAATTTCTGTAAACATTTGAAAAAAAAAACAGTCAGTTTTAAGTATTATGACTGAATGCCTGCCTTCTTTTCTCTACAGATTGTTGATCTCACAAAAAAAAAAAATTGCTGTGAGGAGACGGCCTGCTCTATCGCCACAACAACACAACTCTACACTGAAGTCTGAACACTGAACAAACTGGAAGACCCATCCCCATTCTGTCTGCTGTTTTCTGTCAACCAAATGTGTGCCATACACACACACACACACACACACACACACACACACACACACACACACACACACACACACATACACGCACACACACATACACAATGGGTGAGGAAAAAGATTTTAACTTATTGGGATTTGACCTCTGATCATCATTCAGAGCAGTATAGACAAAGGATGACAATTTGCGGCCATCATGTCGGTCATAGTCTTTATTTAACTTGATTCACCTGAATGCAGCACGCCAACGATCAAACAGGCAGTCATAGCTTAAAAATGCTTTCAGGAAGCCACACCAATGGCAAAAATATCCATATGTGTAGCTGCCAATGCAACATCAATCCTCAAGGTATGTTTTTATAACCTTAATTTCTCCTTTGTCTGTATTTTATAATAAATGATCATCAGATGCCATCTTGAGCCTGAAATAATCGGAAAATGCAGCTTGGCTGAGCTTTCATACACTCATATACACGCTGTCACTGTAAACATATCTGATTTATTATATCTAGTTGCTCAAAAAGCCTTTATACTTTGACAACTCTTTTGTGCTACTTCAAGGACCTTGAAATGTGCTCCGTTTTAGAGAAACAACAGTTAATGTGTCATTATAGTGTTGTGAGAAAATCGCACACATCTTATATAATCTTAGTAAAATACACAGGAGTCTAGAATGAATTAAATTGGATATCAGACAAAATGATTACAATTTTATTTTCAGCTGCTTTTGTGCTCAGGGTTTATCTTTAGGTTGTAGCTGAGCCATGGGAACAAAAGCTTTTGTTTCATCCTTTCAGAATGGTCCAGCAGTTTGTAATTCTGTGATTCTCCTCCCAGAAATATGTTTTATCCCTAAAGCTCCAGATGTGCACTCACACAGGAAATATGTTTACACAGTCCCAGCTTTGATTATCGATAAACTAAACACGTCCTGTCATGTCCTGAGGCTGGCTCTGCCTCAGACCAGTGCTTCTCTGTCCTTTTCCTGGTTTATTCACAGGGACAGTCGTGGACTTATTTGCAAAGTTTGTATGAAGACAGAAGTGATCTTATCCAGCAGTGCCCCTTTTTAAATTATTTATCTCTATTTTGTAGTACAGAATGATGAAAAATTAAACAATTATGAATATGTCAAAATAAAAGGACTAAATTTTGTATATTTTCATCACTGCAAGTACTCATTTACAGCAGCGGAAAATTCAGATGAAGACAGTCATTTTATTAGACTTAGTGTTATCATCTGCACTACAACTAAACTCCTGGAAGAAGTCACAGATTTGACGCCACGTGACACAATTTTACCAAAAAGATTTATATCACGTAAGCATAGAGGCATAATGCGTTCATTGAATCATCACAGTGCGCAATATTGCATAAAAACAGCCAAATTTACCGAACATATGTGCATATATGATTCTTATTCAAACGTATTCTACTGATATTAGTTCAACTATAATACTCAAAACCAAATACTGATTTGGAATAATAATAATAATAATAATAATAATAATAATAATAATAATAATAATAATAATAACCGATAGAACATATATAGCACTACTCCAAAGAGGTTAAGCCCAAAATATAACTTAAAAAGATGTAACTTAAAGTTCTAAAAGTAAAAAGGTGACATTTCCCTCCTTAAATTATATTAAAAGGAAATACTGTTTTACTCTAAAGTTGGCAAAAAAAAGTGAATTATCGTACCTTTAAGCACAAACAAACACATGCTGGCTTCTGTTGGACGTGAGCTGCACCACCTACCTCACAGTTTGTCATGTACAGCAAAGGGGCAACATCCGATGTCAAGTCATGTACATGATACTTGAGTCACATGAGCGGTGTGTTGGAAATAGCTGTATCTAATTGTGTTCAATAATGAAATGAAACACATCAGACAACAAATAGTAGTGAAAATGGAGAAATGTTAAACTTTCTCCTCCCTTGCTGGACCAGAAAATTTACCTGTGATGTTAAAAAAAAACACTTAGCTCTTCTCCCATTATCTTAAAATTTTACAACCTCACACTTTGTACATTTTGAACCAGCATGTTGCACAAAATCATTGATGAAATTGTCGTCAAAGTGTAAAGGCTTTTGGTGGCTGAGCTTTTCTATTTGAACTGTATATGATACTATAGTATATACTACAGTATACAAGTAGATGAACAGAAACTATAGTACATACTGTAGTTTGTTTTCAGTAATCACAATGCTAATATAAAGTGACACATTACAGTGCTATATAAAATATACAATATACATATGATTAATACTACATAGCCGAGATATCTATATACTCTTTTATAAAGTGCCTCATTTTTGATTGTAGCTGTTTTTACACAGATAATCTTAAAATGGGTTGTTGAAAATGAAAAAGGTGTTTCTCTCCTGAGTCTAAATTTGTCAATATGTTGGACTTTATAGACAACAGACTGGAAACTTTTTTTTGCTATCAGTCAGCCATAATCAAATTGCCTTACTGCGTTTATTCTGGAAGAAAATCTCATTTATTTTTATTTTTATGATTTTTTTTTTATTTATTTATTAATTTGTTTTGCAGTGCCTAACACTTCAGCCACAATGTAAGCACTCACTTGCTCTCTAGTTTGGCTTCTTCAAGCTAAGGTTTGGCCAAAAAGTCACACAACGCAAAAAAAAACAAACAACCAAACCAACAGATAAATAAAGAAATAATTTTAAAAAAAAAGGGGGAAAAAAAGTTCCTGTAGATTCACGCCCTGGGACGGTTCCACTTTAAGCTTCTGTAGTTCCTTTCCTTTATTCATGTCCACCAAGCAGCTGCTTGTTTTGAAAAAAAAAATGCATTGTATAGATCTTGGCATCAAATCATATTTTTAATAACTCTTTGTGTTTAAGAAATCCCTGCGCTTACACTAAGAACTGACAGAAACTGATCCCTGTGTCTTGTACATAAGAGAAACTGTCTAATCTGGACCTCAGTCCCTAGTCCTAAAACTTTTATTATGTGCTCTTATTTACTTGCAGTATCTTTAAAATCCCCAAACAAACCTGAAAAGAATAGAAGCCAGTGTGTATTGCTTATTGGATAAGCTTAATGTGGATTCAGTTGAGTTCCTTTCATCCTTTTTTTGCGGACTAAACCCTGAGACAGTGCCATCCCTGCTCACACTCATTACTCTCTCATTTATTCCTTTAGAAACATTCTGCTGCTGTCAAACTAATCACCAAAAACAAGAAGGGGTTCGACCTCACTTAAAGGTCTGCTGTGGATGTGATAGTAGACAAATATCAGCCACTGAGCTGATTAAAACCTATTTTTCACTTTGACAGCCACAGGGCCAAAAAAAGACATTTTGATTCCAGTGGAAATTGTTTACAGACCTTTTTTTTTCTTGAGGTAGTGTGACTCATTGTTTCAGACTGGTTTTGACTGTATCCAGAGCCACTGGTGGGAGTCTGGACATGCTGTGACATCATGTTAAACTGTACATTGAATCAGGACATGTTTGTGTAAAATAAAAACGTCCACCTGATGTGATGTTGCGATGACCAAACTCCCTCAGTGCAGGGCTCTGGCCGTGTGTATACAGGGTACAAATGAAAGAAGGCTTTCTTGGTGTATTTTTAACACTTGTAGCTTTTCCCACATTTAGATTGAGTTCAGTTCTGGATATTTCTGCACTTGCACGCTGTTACACGTAAGGGGGTAAAAAGAAGTGATTTAATCATAGAAGTGGAAGGGTGCAGATATTTACTCCACTTAGTCCAGAGGTTCCTCACAGACTTGTCCGGACACTTTAAAGTGCCTGGTTGTGGCTACTAGTGTCTGGATCGCTTAGAAATGGAACCACAAACCAGCTCCTGCAAGTCTTCCACACATTAATTTAGTAATCTGTTGGAAATGTGCGCAAACACCTGACTCACTTTTCCTTACAAAAGGCCTTGTTTCTGGTGCCAAAGTTTTATGTGTGAGTTATGATCTCTGCAGGGTTGAGGACCTCTGACAGCAAACTGACAAAAAGTTTTAAAAATCTGATTTTTACAAACTCGTATGGCACTTATTAGTCAGTTTTTAATCCTGAAGTTTAAAAAAAAAAAAAAAAGGGTATTGATTGAGCGCAGCCTGCTACTGCCAACAGTTTGTGCTCGATACTGAGGACTTCATTGCCAAACTCTTGTATAACAAATCCATACACTAACATGGACCAGCTCCACTTTTCTAACCTGTCTTTTGTTGAAGTGATCTTTTATAATCTCTTTGTTTTTTCGATCAGTGCAACTCTTCTAGTTGGGGATTACTGAGCCTCTGTGGCTGTACCCCGTAATCTGGAGTGGGAGCAGACGTAACAGTTGGTAGAAAAGCCCCTTGGAGAGTCTAAGAAGGGTTCAGGATTTTACTGACGTTAAATGCGAAGGAACACTTTACAAAACAAACTTTAGACTTGAGTGGATATTTGATTTATTGTATAATCCAGAGTACTGTGACGGCATGAGGTTCTTTGCGATGTTTCCATTCTCATGACGTACAGCAGCCGTACAAAAAAATGCTTCTCATCAGCGAATCATTACAAGTATTTTGGTTGAATGAGATGCAGAGGCTCGTGTTGTCTCTCCAGAATATTTTGTAACAACAAGGCAGATTAAATACAGATTCTAACTGTGGGAAATGATACTGTATGTACAATCAGGATAGCGATTATAATAACAATGGAAAAAGCATTGTATGTATTTTAAAGCTATTGATACTACTTTGATAATGATGTAAATTGAAAAAAAAAAACACTGAACAGGAACTATAGGTATGTAAAGTATACTGTGTATAGAGGAGTTTGCTCCAGGGGAGGGATGGGCATGGGGTTCATTCTGTTCATGGCAAAATTGTTTAAAACAGAATATTGATGATTCTTGTCTGTGATGTAGACAACGTCAATGTTTGTTTTTTGATAAAAGGCAAAGTGATATGAAAAATGCGGGGCTTGTGTGTCTTATTTTGACTGCCTGTGTGTTAAAGTTAGAGGAAATTTGTGGAGGTCTTCAAACACGTGAGTCTAGACTGCTGTAAGCCATCGTAGGTCTGAGTTTTAAGGATAAGCCTGTGGACAGAGGGTTCATGTATTTAATCCCAGGCTACTCTGCTAAAACAGATGGTATTTTGGGAGCATTTCAGTTCACAGATGAATAACAACAGCATCACTTATTGAACAGAATAATGCAGAAAATGTCTTACCAACTCGTGTTGTATTCTTAGTTGTTGCATTTATTTAACTGCGTCACACTGTAAGGGTAATGCAGGTGACTTCAACAGCATCCATAATGCCTTTAGCATTGCCCTCTCTTAGAAATATAAGAAGAGTTTCAAACCTCTTCAGTGCTGGAAACCAAGTGGATCGAGAAAATGTTATAACTCTTTAGCTTGTCTGACACTGAACTGAGTGAAACACAAAAAAAAAATACAATGGCTCTTTAAGTTTGTGTGAGGAGATTTTAGCCGGTAAAGAAACAGAATACAACTCTTCATCCAAAAAAGCCAGGATTCTGTGTAAAATGTTGATTAAAACAGATAGCCTATTAGTAAATGAAACTCTAGACATATTGAAGACAACATATTATATGTTAAAACTCTAAAATCACATTAATTGATCAGATTTACTGATAACAGGTATCATGACAGGGTATGAAAAGGGTATTCCAGAGAGGCTGAGTCTCTCTCCCCAAAGAGAAGATGGTTTAACCTCTGCATGAGCAAGAGGTTAAATGTTTTCACTGCAAGGGGAGTGAGGAGGTTGACACCGTTTACAGCATTCTGCAAGATTTTTTTCAAACATTTCCACAGCCAAAAATTCTTTGTGAGGAAATGCCACTGACACATGAACAAGAAAAAACAACAACAAAAAAAAAAAAAAAAAAAAAAAAAAAAAACACAACAAAGACCAAATCCATTTGTGTTTTTCCACCTTGGGCACTGAAATTGACAACTTTAAAGTTATTCTTGGGTGATATAACCTGAGTTTTTAATAGTAAGATGTATCACTAATCAGGATATCTGTTGAAGAAAAAGTAAAGAAGAGGATTGCCTTCACCTTGTCTGACACCTATCCACTCGTAGCAGTTTCATGCAGTAAAAACTATGACGCAGAATTTGTCACTCTCTCGCAAGTGGTTTTCTTTTATTTTGTGGGTCATAAAGACTTTTCACTGTTAATCTCAGTCTGTTTACAAAACAAAGAAAAAATATCTATAGGATCTGTAATACACACTTTCTGCAAACCCTCCCCCTGCAGTGCTGACTCAGAGAGGAATAAGACAAATACTCCTGCAACCCTGAACAGGATAAGGAGCAAAATAATCGAAGACAAGACAAAGATAAGCAAGACAAAAACAAAAAACTGCTACCACATCTTAAGTTTGATCGAAGACTTTGATTGATTATCTTCCTTGACCCATGTGAGCTACTTCAATCACATTATGAAAGACTGAGTGCTGTGTCTGAAATTCTCCATCAAAAAGTTTTGCCTCTTATAATGACCATGTCATGCTTTCATTCATTTTAGTGCGTATTCTGTTCAGGGTCATAGGTGAAAACAGTTATATTCTGGGAGATGTTGAAAATTCCCCATATTAGTTAACGCATTTATGCTGGCTGTTTCCAAAAATCTCAATCAGGCGATATTTACTTTGAGTTTTTCCCCCTATTTATGGAATTAGCTATTAAACAAGCATTTTCACAGTGATTGTTCAGAGTGACACGTCTGAGCAGTGAAAACATGGGAGAAACTATAAAGAGATGTACGGGTGTTTCAGGTCGCAAGGTATATATATATATATATATATATATATATATATATATATATATATATATATATATATATATATATATATATATATATATATCAAAGTGATGATTTCTCTGCCTGAGATTTCTTACTGATGGAAAATACTGGTAAAGTGAAACCCTCCTGACTATCTGTTTGTTTCTTTCATCAGTAAATGACAGGCTGTTAAAATGCAGAGTCCCTCTGACTGTGATCGAATACATCACTTTTACAGCAGATTATAACTTCCCACATGCAGACTCATTCTACAGAAGCTCCTCTGCTGTGAGGAGTGTGTGTACTTCCTGACACCCCTAATGATAGGTAGAGCAATTATGCACAAAGCTATGTATGAGGTTAAGAGTGCAGAACTCAGCGGGGAGACTGATCAAGAACAGCACATCCCGGGTAGTTCTGCTTTTTATATAATTTGGATGTTTGGATTATGTCTGCAGCACTTGCTGGCTAAATATTTCATAGGTGTTCTGCTGCCTAGTTTTTGTACATATTAAACAGGGCTCGGTGTAATCATTAAGACTAGAGGGAAAATAAAAAATGCATCAAATCTGCATGATCTTGTATCTGAGTTCATGTGTTTGGAGGAAATTATCTGGCAGGAAGTGAAGGATGGAAATAGTGCTTTAAATCTGAAAACTAAGTCTGCAAGGTGATTTAAACAATGAATTCTCTCTTATACTGGTTTTGCCTTTATTTGGAATATGTCAGATCACTGGTTGAGTTGGATTAGATCAAATCAAAATGATTAGATGTTAAGAGATATATAAATTAATAAATGAGTCTAATCACGCTGTAGGCACATATAGTCATTTAACATTTGACTTAAGAATAACTGTAGCTTTATTTCCATCTTAAAACAAATAAATAACCAAGCAAAATATTTCTCTTAATTTATTATTTAGATGAATTTTCTGACTTTCATTGCTACACTCATGCTCACTCAGACAGAATGCTGGTTATGAGTTTATCAAACAGATTAATATGAGAGGTTGGAAAGCTAAAATGATGCCAGTAAACATGTAACTTATTGTCCTTGGTTTAGAGGTTAAATAATACCTTAAATAACCTTACTTTAAAGCACCTGAAACCTCCAGCAGGGGTTGCTGTAACACTACCCCTCTTAGCATGAGTTTATTTTAAAAGACTTTAAAAAAAAGAAAAAAAGAAAGAAAGAACGTGAACCGGAAGTACTAAGTGGTTGCCATGCGTGTCAGAGATCTTCTGTTTTAAAGATGCTTCATTCTCTTTCGATGTATTATTGTTCCGAAACAATGCTGCAATATCCAATTATTTATTAAGCTGTTTTTCCTCACTTTACATTATTAATTATTTCTGACAACATTCCATTTGTTTTGAGCAAGTGGCTTTCTAATTCAGAGGAATATTGAGCTTCAGCAATCATCCAACCATACATTTTATTGATTTTGTTTTCCATGGTTGTTTTTTTTTTTTTTTTTTTCTTAACAATGTCAACTGACTGTATATTAAAAGATAAAAGTTGAGGTCTCAGGAAAACTACTTACTTTTTCTACTGGAGGAACGTGGTGAATGAAACGTATGGATACATGTCCGCAAAAGGCTTCCGTGAAGGTGGTTTTCAGTACCTCGAATTCTTACAGAGTGAGACGTCGTAATTTTCTCCTGGGGTCATGATACAACCTCCAGCTTCAGCTTCTCCTCCTCCTTACCATTATCACTGATGGCCGATCCATTCATTGACCATAGCCGGGGTACATGTTGCAGATGAGATAACATTCAGACTAAGTGTGATTGTTGGGTGTGTGTGGTGTTGTAATGCAGCCATCCCTGGACGATGTTAGCTTCGGTCAGCAGCTCACTTGGATAACGTTACTCATCAACATATGAGTGACAAACAGACTAACGTTGCTACTCCAACAGCAGGTCGTTGACGCTCTCCTGTGAGGTTTGTATTTTTAAAGTATCACAGTTTGCTTTCTTTAGCTTTCGTGTTTACTGAGTTTCTATATGCTCGAGGCAAAACTGTAACTTTACGCGTTTTTGTCGCTTACTTAGAAGTGTGTCTCGTGACTGTAGCTACCGAAGACCTTTTCTGTTTATGTTACCCGTTAAATGTTTTGAAATTATTTTCTCTGTTTTATCCTCAAACAAAGGTGAAAGCTTTCAGGTGTCCGTCTGCTGAAGTGTTTTTTAAAATGTTAAATTTCTGTACAAAGAAGACGAGCATTATGCCGCCCTCTGATGGTAACCTTGCGTTACTTTTATGAGGTGAGGTCTGTCCTAACATTATCAACAAGGCTGTAACAAAAGGCTGTAACTCACAAGAACAAAAAGTTATTTACCTCTTTAGTCAGAGACTTTCTGCTGCTGTTAACTCTTGTGTACTATGTTTTGTTGGGAATTTGAGTTATATTGTACATAACTCATACGCACTCCTTGTACCTAACTAGTTTCTGTTGCCTCAAATCAGGACAGGTTTTATTGTTGTGAACTTTATTACCCAGCTGCTGCAGCTGCTTGTTCAAGGACTATGTGCCTCTGCGTGGAAAAAAAAAATCATACTTACAGCCTCACAGGAGTCTTTGAATAAACAAAAAGCTTATTAAACTGCCTAAATTAACAGTAAATAGAGTAATCTTAGAAGATTGTATGGTATGTTGTTAATGAAGTTACTATGTGAAATATTGTTTAATTCTGTGTATATGTTCCAGGTAGCTATAAGGGAGAATAAAATCCAATTACTTGGACACCATGGCCCCACATCCTGCAGTCCAGGCTATCATTGACCTCTCTGCAGGAGCCGTAGGTAACTACAGCGCTCCTACAATCATCACAGCATGAATCAAGTGCAGAATTTAGCCTCAGCTGAATAATCCTGCCACTTTTTCCTGCTTTATCAATCTGCTCACCAGCTAATGCTGAAGCTGCAGGAGAGTATGATGACTCCAGTGTTTTTACGGCTCATTTCTCTCTGTGTTTTCATTGACTGTTTATACTGCTCAGTGAAGTGAACCCCTCTAACCTCTCCTCGCAGCGTGTTTGGATGTTTGGGGCACAAACTTTGATGTTCTGTAGTTTGTCAAAGAGCTTTAATTTGTTCTGTAAATCTTCTGTTGATATTTTTTTCCGTGTTTTCATCCAAGGAGGGGCTGCATGTGTCTTCAGTGGGCAGCCTCTGGACACAGCAAAGGTCAAGATGCAGACCTTCCC
This sequence comes from Labroides dimidiatus, assembly GCA_030710495.1. Classification (NCBI taxonomy): domain Eukaryota; kingdom Metazoa; phylum Chordata; class Actinopteri; order Labriformes; family Labridae; genus Labroides; species Labroides dimidiatus. The sequence continues at coordinate 15,226,233 of CM061159.1, forward strand.
TACACTCTACAGGGGTTTCATCCACTGCATAACATCCACCTACAAACAGGTTGGCCTTCGTGGCCTCTACCAGGGCACCACACCTGCACTCATGGCTAACATCGCAGAGAATTCTGTGCTCTTTATGAGTTACGGCTTCTGCCAGCAGGTCATCCGCTTCACAGCTGGACTGCACACTGAAGCTGTGCTGAGGTAGGTGGATGTTAATCAGGAAGGCCTTGATTTACTCTGAGAAAACACGGACATTGAAACATTGACGATCTCCAAATGTCATTTGTTTGTCCTTCATTCTGCATTAGTGACGTGCAGAAAGCCTGTGCCGGCTCAGTAGCGTCCATCTTCTCCTCGCTTGTGCTCTGCCCCACTGAGCTCGTCAAGTGTCGTCTCCAAGCTATGTATGAAATGGAAGCATCGGGAAAGATAGCCAAGAGCCAGAAGTAAGTAGCATTTAAAAAGTCTGTCCTTTGACATGTTTCACTCGTGCATTACAGATATTTTAAAATTTACATAATCTAGATTACATAATGATGAAAAATTATCACACAATTGAAGTGTGGATATAAACTGAGTTAGTGACTCATCTATTTGTCCCTCCTCCCTGTCCACAGCACAGTTTGGTCAGTGGTGAAATCCATAATGAGGAATGAGGGACCACAGGGTTTCTTCCAGGGTCTGACCACCACTATAGCCAGAGAGGTCCCAGGTTACTTCTGCTTCTTTGGTGCCTATGAGCTCTCCCGCACAACCTTTGCCAACTACATGAAATGTGACAAGGATGACATAGGTAATTACAAAATGTCAACAAAAGACATTTAGATTTTTTTTAATTACCGGTATTATTATTTTGGGGCTTTTAATGCCTCTAATGTGAGAGGACATGACAGCGGTTAGAGTAGGAAACAGGGTGAGAGTAGGGAGTGACATACGGGAAAGTTATCAAAGGCTGGACTTGAACCCAGGCTGCCTGCTCAAGGGTTGGTTTTTTTTCATATGGAGTACCACCTAAACCATAAGGCCATCTGTACTCTGACATTAAACTGATATTCAACGTGTACAGTGTATCTGGAAAGTATTCACAGTGCTTTACTTTTTCCACATTTTGTTATTTTACAGCCTCATTTCAAAATCGAATAAATTAATTTTTCTCAAAAGTATACACACAGCATCCCAAAATTACATTATTATTATTATTATTATTATTATTATTATAAAAACATTTTTTTATTTATTTAATAATTTAATATTAACTTTTTTGCAAATTTATATATATATAACAAAAAATCCTGAATTCATCACATGTTCATTAGTATTCACAGCTCCGCACAGCTTTGCTCAATATTTTATTGATGCACCTTTGGCAGCAATTACAGCTTCTTCAGGTTGGATGGGAGCGTTGGGGCCATTTTCAGATCTCTCCAGAGATGATTGATCAGATTTAAGTCTGGACTCTGGCTGGGCCACTCAAGGACATTCCCAGAGTTCTCCTGAAGACACTCCTTTGATATCTTGGCTGTGTGTTTACAGTCTTTTTCCTGGTGAAAGATCCAGAACCGTGCTGATATGAAAGCCCCCACAGGGGACCACTGGAGCCCTGACAAGAGTGACCATCAGGTTCTTGGTCACTTCCCTCACTAAGGCCCTTCTCCTCAGATCTCTCAGTGTAGCCAGCTCTATGAAGAGTCCTGGTGGTTCTGAACTTCTTCCATTCTTGGATGATGGAGGCCACTGAGCTCATTGGGACCTTCAAAGCAGCAGAAATGTTTCTGGACCCTTCCCCAGATTTGAACCTCAAGACAAACCTGTCTCAGGGGTCGAGAGACAATTCTTTTGACTTCATGCTTAGTTTGTGCTCTGACATGCACTGTCACATGTGGGACCTTATCGAGACAGGTGTGTGCCTTTCAAAATCGTGTCCAATACAACAGAATTGAATACAGGTGGACTCCAGTGAAGCTGTAGGAACATTTCAAGGATGATCAGTGGAAACAGGATGAACCTGAGCTCAGTTTTGAGCATCGTGGCAAAGGCTGTGAAAAATTCTGTACATGTGATGTTTTAGTTTTTTACTTTTAGTTAACTTGCAAAAAGTTTTGCACATTGTCATTTTGGGGTGTTTTGTGTACAGTTTTGAGGAGGTAAAATGAATCTATTTAAATCTGGAAAGAGGCTCTAACATAATAAAATGTGGAAAAAAAGCACCGTGAATACTTTCCAGATGGACTGTACACATTCAGCTGTGAGGTTCAATTATTTATCTGAAATGATTAACTTCCTGTTTCACTGTTACTTTGGATGATTCAGGTGTGGCTCCAATCATGTTCAGCGGAGGTTTCGGTGGAGGTTGCCTGTGGCTGGTGGTCTATCCTATGGACTGTGTTAAATCTCGGATCCAAGTCATGTCCATGACAGGCAAACAGGCAGGGTTTTTCAAGACCTTCATGACTATCGCCAGGACTGAAGGTAGGAAGAATTAGAGCTTGATGTTTGCCATGGTAGCAGTTTTTAATTCTGATTTGGTGTTAAACTGAACCATGATTCCTGCCATTTGATTATCAGTTATAACATAATCTTTACTCTTTGTTTGGTTCAGGTTTTAGGGCTCTCTACTCAGGTCTCACCCCCACCATGGTGCGCACCTTCCCTGCTAACGGGGCTCTGTTCCTGGGTTATGAAGCCAGCAGAAAGCTCATGATGAAGCAGTTCGATAGCTGAAGTGTTCTGATCACAAACAGTGACCTGAGAGTGACGTATGAGAGCCGTTCAGCCTGTCAACACTCCAGTTGAAGCTTTGAACATTGTGTGCGTTGGTACCAGTTTCTGACACTCCCTGCTTTATACAGACTGACTCTGAGCCAACAACACTCCATCTCAGCCTACAAGAAATACCTTTGACGTAGTTTACAGAACATAAATCCTAATATTTATTTTCTTTATAGATTTCAATATTGATGGTTTTTTATCACTCCTAAAGGGCCGTTTCTACATACTCCACAAATACTTGTGTCAGCAGAAAAGTGGAAATATAATCACAACAGGAGTGAAATATAACTTAAACACAAAAATACTTGATGCATAGAATAAAAACAAGCAGATTGAGACCTTTTTGAAAATCTCTGCTGTTAGTGTCAGAGGTTCCTCGTGAGAATGAGGGAGGAAACCAGACAAGTCCTCTTTATGAGGACTTGTCGAGACTCCAGTAAATTATTTTTTGTCTACCTCAAAGGAATCATTCAGTCATTCATCTTCTATCGCGGGTGGCTGGAGCCTGGACTGGTCGCCAGTCAATCAAAGGGCTGACACACAAAGACAGACAACTTTTCACGCACATGCTCACACCTACAGGTAATTTAGAATCACCAATTGGTGAGCATGTTTTTTGACTGGGAGGAAACTGGAGTACCCAGAGGGAACCCACACATGCACGGGGAGCACATGCAAACTCCACACAGAAAGGCATCTGGGCGAACCGGAATCCAATCTTGTGACCTTGCTTTGAGGCTGCAGCGCTCACCACCTCAAAGGAAAAACATTCAGAAAAACTCTTTTCCCGTCAGTCATTTCAGATCACTTTCTCTTCCTGTATGCTAAGCACATGTACAGGAAAACACTCCGTTAGTTTATTTTTAAAGCTATGATATCTTATTGCATAAAGATTTTACTTTGAAATGTGAAGTGGCATACACTAATTAATTTAAGCTGTTTTTAATTTTAATCATGGGGTAATTCTCAGAGAAGTGTGTTCTACAGTTTTGGATCCCAAAGATTTACTTTTGCTCAGACTAAAGTCCCTCTCGTTTCCTTCATCCTTCATGAGTAGCCTCTGACATAAGCAGCAGATGTTTTCAACAAGGTCTTCTTTGTTTTTACTTGATGCATCATGCATTTTTGTGTTGAAGTTTTATTCCACTCCTGTTGTGACTGCTTTTTCCACTCATCTGGGATCCACTGTTCGCCTTTAAATAACTTTGTTTTGCCTTTTCTTGGTTTGAGACCTTTTATTGTTTAAAAAAATGTGCAAAATAATCCGCTGCCTCAGTAAATGTGCCATTTGCACACTGCATTGCAGTATTTATGTTAGTTATAAGCAAGAAATTCCTGGTTATATTTCTTCATTGTTGATTAAGAAATGTCAGTATTTTAAACCACTAACCATTTATGACGCTGAAATGTTTGTAAAGAAACCGATCATTTCTCAATGTAGCAGTAAAACCTACATTAAAGTTCTCATTCTTAAAAACTCTTGATTTTTTTACTGTTAAAGCAGATGATATTATAAAGAGTCGTAGTAGTGTTTGAGAAGCTTATATTAAAAAGCTTTATTTTAAAAAAGTCCATATTCTGTGCCATTTTAACAACATACTTCAATATATTGCAGATACTTCAAATTGGTGCCTAATTATACTGAAATGCTACGCATCATGATATATACAAAGAAATGATTTAAAAAAAAAAAAAAAAAAAAAAAACTTGAAGGAAATACATTCAACAATTTCAACATGAATATTTTACACAAATGTTAACGAGTCCAGCAGGGGGCGCCAGGCAACTGTCGGGGCCTCACAAGGGCTTTCGGTAGAAAAGCAAATGGAAAAGAAATTTTAAAAAAGAGAGAGTGGGAAAGATTAAATTAATCACTGAAAGAGCTCCATTCATCAGTGAAGAGTCTGTTTCCAGCTCAGACCACCCCCTTGTTGCAGGTTCCACACAGGCAGCCAAACAGCCCGTTGATCATCTGAATGGCGCACAGGATCAGCTCCAGACAGCCCGCAGCCAGCAGAGTTGCAAACAGCCCAATGTGGAACTCCACGATGTTGTCGGGCGCGGTGCACACGCTCCACCAGGTTTTGTCAGTCAGGTAACTGCGATCACTGTGCAACAGAGCAGGTTTATGAATGAGAGATCCTTTACGTTGAGGTACTAGATACCCACTATGACTGGTGGGATTATTAAGTCATTGGTATTTTCATACTATACCCACCCGCCTTTAAAAGGTGTGTGCCAAATCAGCAGAACTTTGCACAGAGGCCCATTCTGCAGCGCGGTCGCTGCCACTATAATGCTGTACAGAGCCCCGGCCACTCCAACTGCAGCGAACGCAATAGACAGGAACATCTGCAGGAGCGAAATGATAAACATAGTTCAGAAAACATCAAATGCACTTCAGTAAATACACTGAGCTCTCCCTATTGCTTATCCTCCTCCCAACATTTTTTTTCTGCATACTCGAATCATGGATTGAAAGGCAGCTGACTCCCAGTAGCATGCAGTCATTTGTTTCCCCTCACACATTCCTCACAGTTATTCCCTCCTTTTTAGTTTTGTCAAGGTAAACGACTAAACCATACAAGCTGGAACATGTTTTGTAGCAGTTTGTTGGATAGTTTGGTGAGTTTTTCTTTTCTTATAGCAGGTTCAGCCTCACCCTCCATCACACATTTGATTATAACCAGCCCCATCTCTTGAGGTTGTTGTTGTTTTTCATACCTGCAGCATTGTAAAAAGAAATAAAATATTGTAAATGTTTTTTTTTAAAGATAGGGACGATGGCACAGGCTGTTGGTTTAATGTTTTTTATTCATTTATTGCAGTGACCGTTTCATAATCTATTGAAAGATAGCGTGGGACACACCCTGAAGCGTACTTTGTTAAGTTATTTATTAACTGTAATATAACTTGCCTCCTTCAACCCTCCAATTCAACTTAATTCAAGTAAAAAAAGGGGATGTATTAACCTGTACCTGCTTACTTATGTACTTATTAAATCACTATTTGCATTTATCTTATGAATGGCTTTAACTGAAGCCCCTCCCAAAATAAATATCTTAGTCGTAGTCCTGCCTGACTCACCCCACAGCGATTCCCACAGCAGCCTTGTTTTCCAGTCAAGTGGATGTAAAGTGCTGGCAGCAACACCTGCAGGAGGACAGAGCAGATATACATCCACATATTTAACCAAAGTATTTCAGCATTTTCATTTAATCCAGACAACTCAAAGTTGTATTTATCGACTTTGGAAACAATGAATTAGAGTGTCTCTCTCCAAGCACATTTAACTCATCCATGTTCGTTACAAAGGATTTCACAGCAGTTTGAAGTTCCCAGTCACACCCAAAAGTCACAGACAAAAGATAATACAACTCACCATGAGACCTCCTCCTATGAGGCCCCCCATGTATTTCACCTCCTCTGTAATGTTTCCATCTTTGGCGTACTTGACATCCCCATCCGGAAAAAACAATACTATGTTACAGATGATAGATATGACTGCTAACGGGTACAGAGCCACCGCAATAAAACTTGAACATTTACCAGTACACATTTTGTGACTGTGAGGAGTGACTAGCTGCGGTAAGAAGATACAAAAAGAGAAGTGTGAGACTGAAGACTGCAACTTTCAGAGAGCACTTCCACTCAAGGGATCCAAAGAGGCAAATGAGTTTTCACTGAGACCAGAAACTAAATACAGGGAGTGATGTTGGGATGTGGGAGGTGCTGGAAAGGCTGATAGCATAGGCAAACAGAACCAGGGATAGGCTGCAGGAAGATATGTGACTCACTCATTGTATCTTTGAGGCACAATGAAGGGTCTGTCAAGTTTAAATATTTGTAGATGACCATTTTTTTGTGAAAGATATGAATGCATTCTGGTCCTCTGAGTCAGGCGTGTTAGTGACAGCTACATCACTCTGACATGTTTGGAGAGTCCTTGGCATTGTAAAATTACAGTTTACTGTAACATTCTGAAAATGATCCCATTGAAGTTACTAGTGACTGTTGAGATGTCAGAGATTTAAAGCTTTAGCTCCACCTCTTACACACCTTACCTCAGTGGCATATTGATTCTGCACTGTTGGACTTGAGACCTGTGGCAGCATGCCTGACAGAGAAGCACAGTGTGTCATTGACACTGACTGCACAACACTGATAAATGTCCACATTGTGAAAAGTGGAGCACTATCAGCTGAGGCTACATTTTTTGGGGGTTTCCTCAGAGTGAAATTGACTGCAGCGGCTTCCTTACTCTGTCTGGAAATGACTGGAAAAAAATGGTAACTTGGAGCAGGGGAAAAAAGGAAAAGGCCAAGCCTCCGAAAACATGTGGTGTCTCTAAGCAACTCCTGGGCGAGGTCGTGTTCCTAACAGTATAAATATAACAGGGGGATTGTGAAAGCAGGCTGGTGAATTGGCTTTTCCTCTCATTCATGAAATACAGAATTGATTAGTTTGTTTAATGTACGATGTAATCAGTTTCACCAGAGAGATATTCACACTCTAGATAACTCAAAGTGTTTGTCTTTTCTTAAATATTTCTTGGTGTATCAGTTTCTTTCTTATTTGTTATGAGAATCAAAAAGGACGACTGAACGTACCCCCCCTCCTGCCCATCTCCAGCAGACCTGAAGCAAATTCTGGTGAGCTGCAAGACAAGCCTGACACAAGTAGTCATACCTGGCAGCACAATCAGGTGCTGAGGTGTCTAGCAGCCACTCTGGAGACCCGACAGTCAAACATCAACACCTGACCTCCGGCACCATCAATCCCTGCATCAGCAGGAGGTTGAGGGAGAAGTGAGAACCATGGTCAGCGTAAAATTGGACAATGGCTAGCTGGGAGGAGCACATGACTGGAGGTTTTCGGCAGATCTGAACAGAAGGCTCTGCTTCCCTGTAGAGATGGCACACTACAAACCTCAGACCAGACCTCGTGCTCTGGCCCGCATCACTTTTCACCATCTACATCATAGAACTCGATGAACACAAGAGCATTAAGTCTGCTGAGCTGGCAGCTGATGCTGTGCTGCATGGCTGGAAAGCTAAAGTTTGCCCATTGGAAGTCGATTGCAGAAGCTTTGTGGGCAGATAAACTACCAGGCTGCTTAAGGACTTTGGGATTTGTGGCCAAGGCTAATGCCAAGTCATCAAAGCACTCTCAGGTGAAGCTAAACAGGCAAGTCAGTGGTTCTGGGTAAAGAAGAGAGACGCGTCCTTGGCCTCAGTAACACCACAGGCCTGAAATAACCTTCAGGATAGAATGCAAAGCAGGGAGGTGGGCCAAAACCTCTAAAACTCCAGGCCCCACCCCTTGAACCCTAAACCCACTACCCTAACCAGGGTCTTCATCCCATTCCCCTCCCCTCTGACTCCAATCTCCACTTTTCCCCCAGACCCCAACCCAACCCCAGATGGAGGTGCGGACCTCTCACAGCCCCACGAACAGATTCCCTTTGTCCACTACCACATTGCACCAAACATGCTAGGCTAAGGGCAGAGGGGAGCACATCTGGGACCCTAGATGTTGTCGATGAGCCCTCTTGAGGTGTTGGGGGCTAGTCATTGAAACACTGATGAAGGACGGTGTCTTCCCGATGACCCCGGGGAAGCTCTTGGCCCCCACCCCTCACACAGCACAACAGTTCCCATTTGGAAACCCTGCTAATACTCTCCACTTAGATTTCAGTAAACAAACTAACCAAGGGATTGTATCACCTTTTCCTAAACAAAACCAGAGGAAAAACATATTTTATAACTCACCTTAATCACACCTTTTGACTGAGAAGATGTCATGAATGAATGAAATACTGGTGTTTTGTCCAAGACCCCAAGAACCAGCAGGTGAACTTGTATAAATACTTGCATGTTGAGAAATAATTAGATGAAAGGCAACATCACAGGTGAAACTGGCAAACTTGTTTTAATTATTTGGTTGGAAAAATAAACAATAAATCAAAGGTTAGCATTAGCAGTAGTATAAGCAGTGTGTCAACAGCTTGTTTCATCTCATTTATTTCAAACTAATCAGACGATCATACAAACTCTCCCAACACCGTGATCTTTCCACATAATATCCTTTTACATTGCTGCAGAGTAAAGATAATCAGCAATTTAAGTTTGTTTCAGAAGCATGAACAGAAAAAAGCTGTATTCTAAGAAGGTCTTAATTTTATTAATAATGAGCCACATTCACCTCACAAGTCCAGAAAAGAGTCCAATTTCAGGATACTAAAAGACAGTTGATGCCTAAATTACTTGTAAGAAGTAATTTAAAAAATGCCAATAGGTTAAAAGAAATTTACTTGTTTAGTTTTTCATTTTAAGACACTCTTATTTAAAGAAACTTGACAAACAAAATGTTCTTATCTGTCACAGCAGATTTGCTTTTCCAAGAAAGTCAGACATTTTTTTTTTAATGTCTTTTAATGTCTTGAGATCAGACTTTTTTTTTCTGGACTTGTCAGGTGAATGTGAAACATGTTTGTTCTCATACACATATTTCTTTTTTTTTTTTTCTTTTTTTTTTTTTTTTTTTTTTTTATTTTATTTTTTTTTTTACCAAAAAATAAGACAAACACCTGCTTTTCAGTTTTTGCAGTACCATTTTTTTATGCAAGGCAGTCCTCTAGCACAAGATGCTGGTTAGCTTTTCTGCTGAAGAGTGAGAGCAAATGTTCAGACGCCTCTCTACCAAGAGCTTATTGTTCCTGAAAGTAAAACAGACACAAAAAAAGAGAAATAGAGCTTAGATTCCTGCAAAACCTTTAATTTATATATTTTTGTGGAAAAGATTTGGACTGACCCCCCTGTGTTTACCTCTTTGCCGTTGCAGGTTCCGCACACACAGCCAATGAGGCCGTTAATGATCTGAGCTGCACAGAGTAACATTTGCAGGCAGCTGGTTATCATCAGAGTGATAAACAGTCCAATATTGAACTGCACCACATTTTTAGGCTCTGTGCATTTTCCCCACGACCCTGAGTCAGTCAGATAGGTCCAATTACTGTGTGAGAGATGAGACTCATGACCAACCAGAACATCAGAGTGCTACCAAATCAAATAATCAAGAAGCCATATGTTTTGGTAACCTGGTTTGGAATGGTGTTGTCCACTCCCCATCATGTTTGCAGAGAGGTCCATTACACAAACTGAGATATGCCACAATGAAACTATACAGAGCCCCAGCTGCTCCCGTGGCAGCAAAGATGATAGACACGAACATCTGCAGGAAACAATGATGAGCAAAGGAAACACATTTGAATGTTTTAGCTGTGATTATTACTCTTTTTGAGGTAAAAACATTCAAATAAGCCTTTTTCACCCAACATTAAATTCTGTCTCTTTTTTTAAATGAAAAGGGGAAATGTGCTATGCTGTGGTTCTAATGGTTTTGCATCTTAGTCATCTAAACTGAACACCCAAGAGTTATGCAAGAAGGATGTAGCACCCTCCAGAATTGACTTTCTCATTATTGAGTGTTTCCATGGTTGACTGGTTTCTGTTAAACGCTTGTATAAAAAGTCTTCTTCTATATTTTTGTCCTTTATTGTTCACAGTGTTTACACATTTGCTCCTGACTTACTCACCCCAAAGCGGTTTCCACAGCATCGTCGCTCTCCGGTTAGGTTGATGTAAAGTGCGCAGATGAACACCTGTGCAGATTAGATTACAACACTTTGAATCAAGTTCTTAAATATGGTTCAAGTAATTCAGTCTATGTAACTTTGTGAAAGTCAAGAGAGGTTCCACTTTAAAGTACTTTACATGTACAGTCTGGTACACGATGACCCTAAATAGCTGTTTAATAAATTGTAAGTCAACAGGCCACATGATCACTGTTAAACCAATAAAAAACAGTGTAAAATCTGCATTTTTTAATCTCAAAAAAATGTTTCCAGTCACACATTTCAGTCACTTGCAAAAATTCAACTTACCATTATACCCCCTCCAATAATTCCTCCCATGTACATCACCTCCTTTGTAATATGTCCACCTTTGACATACTTGTTGTCCCAGTCAGGGAAGAACAACATGATGTTACAGGCGATGGAAAGAAGTACCAGTGGGTACAGAGTCGCAGCAACAAAACGGGAACATTTTCCAGTGCACATGTTTGCCAGAGAGACCTTAACTGAGTGTGGTAAACTCTCTTGTTCATTGAGGTGTTTTATTCAGACATCCTCTCTACTTCCTGTTATCAGATGGGTTAGGCTCCTTCAAAGACTCCTTCAAACTAACCAATATAGAGATTTTATCTGCTGTACGTTTCATACTGTCAGCTGAATGATTTGAACTCTGCAATTAGAATCGATACTGTAGCCTCCATATTATTTCAAACCACTGGTGTGTAAGTGTTTTTGTTTCTGAACTTCTTTTAATGTTGAGGTAAACTATCTGGGACTCACATGTAACCAGTAAAAACTGATAAAATATAAATAGTAAACTCTGTTTTGACCCCATGCTTATCGATATTTTTTCTATCTATCTATCTATCTATCTATCTATCTATCTATCTATCTATCTATCTATCTATCTTTCTATCTATCTATCTATCTATCTATCTATCTATCTATCTATCTATCTATCTATCTATCTATCTATCTATCTATCTATCTATCTACCTATCTATCTACCCATCTACCCATCTACCCATCTACCTATCCGATGGAAGTACCCGCTTTTCTTTTGAAAGGAGAACTTCCGGTCCATGGTAGGACCCTATGCTCGTAGGTATCTCAGGACTCTACCCACTCTGACCTCTCCTGCTGTAAATATTGGGGAGTCTTTCGACCACTTCAGAGGATCACTCCTTCTTGCAGCTGACCCGAGATGTCCACCTCCTCACTCAAAAACTTCATGGTTACATTTTTGATGCCAGAAAAATGTTATGAGAGGATTTTCGTCAACTTTCACTTAAACGGTGAGGTTTGATGTGGAGAAATTGTGCGACAGGAGAAAAAAATCTCTCTCTCTCTCTCTCTCTCTCTCTCTCTCTCCAGATGTGTGTGAAGAGGAGGAGGAGTCTGTAGAGTTTCAGTCTCAGTTATAGATTTTGTTCTGACTTAAAAAAAAAACGATCTTGTGTCTTTATTGATGTCAGGTTATTAAGTCATTATTTAGTCAGACAGTTGTCTCTGTGGTATCTTACTTTGAAGTTGTTGACCGTGATAAACCTGTGCTCATTTCTCAGTGGTTGTCTTTCTTTCTTGTGTCGCAGGGGCTTGTTTAAAGTTTATTCTGAACAGAATCGTGGGATTATTCATCATCTTGGACGTTTTTTTCGGTAAGACCTCTCGTCAGCCAAAACAAGCCTTGATCTGATCGCAATTCAGTGACAGCAAAACAAAAGAGGTGATCAGATTAGTTTCACCACTCTCATTTCGCAGACGAGACGAAAAAGCTCACTTGTAAAATAACTCAAATTTAATTACCGATTATAATTATTTATTTGTTAGGACAGCAAATTAATCAATGGCAATCAAAGTTACGTTAAGACCCGAGTGGTTTGGTAAACTGCAGCAGTGTAGATAATCAACATCTGTGATGACGTCACAAACCCATCTTCAGTGCGAGGAAGTAAAACTATTCTCATACAACCATCATGCGACAGTGCGGTTATATTTTGCACTGCTCTACAGAAGTTTGTTGATTTTTCCTTAGTAACAGTTTCTTACTCAGATGATAGTAATGTATGCACTGACTGAGTAACAGCTGATACTGATACCAGATATCAGTCAATTTGCAAACAAACTGTCATAGCCACTAAATAGCTGTTACATCACATGTATTTGGTAAAGCTCATCAGCTTGGTGATTTTGCCTACTGGAAGGATTTTGTTTTGGAGAAGCTGAAGGCAACATGTTTTCCTAAAAAGAGCTTTCTTAAGTTTTGTTGTTTTTCTATGTTGAAATAGTTTTCATTGGGGTTTGTGAGTAGTTAGAAACTGATTCTTTCTGTTTGTTGCTGTGAAGAAGGTCAAAGTGGCCAATTTTTCAAGAAAGAATGTATCTGTGGAAGAATGTGAAACTATTAGGTATATTGCATTCTACCAAAAGAAATAGTGAATTTATCAGAATTACAAGATTTTTTTAAATGAACAAAAATTCTGCTCTATTTTTCTGAACTTTCAGATTAAGTCATCACTAATCTGCCTGAATTCATTTTATCATCACGTGTCCTTGAAGCATGCCATACCAGCTGTAAAAAGCCAACTCGTATTTTTTGGTCTAAAACAGTATTTTTAGTTGTAAGGACTTGAAAAATTGTTGGCATGTGACATACAATAGTGAGTTAGCCCAGCAAACTGAGCTACTTGTCTGTTTTAAATGACTTTACTGAGTTACTGAAACTAAACTTTTAAGTTGGAGTTCATTACAACGAGCATTAGTTATGTAAACTCACGTTTCTTTGTTGGAAAATGTGGGAAAGCCAACTTTCTGAGTTGGCATTTGTCACACAGTAGGTTCAAACTCACAGTCCTGCCTCAGTGTTCCCTTTGAGCTGGAGCTCACACAGGTAAGTTTAATCCTTGATTGAGTATGAAACATAATGTGACGACCAGGGGGGTTTGTTCTATTGACTGTTTTCAAGTTTTCAGTTGTATACTGCATTCTTGATGTGTTTTGCTGTGAAGAGTGAGGGACTGAAGGCTTCTGGGAAATTGTTAGTTTTGTTGCACCACGGCTCAGACTGAGTGTTCTTCTGTATGTTTTGACTTCTGTTTACTGTAGTTTGAAAATTAATGAAGTAGAATCTCCTGGAAGTGAGCACTGTATGGGCCACAGGTATTGGTTCCATCTACAAGTCAGTCTCCAAACCTTGTTACTTTGGCAGAACATGTCATAATAACTTACTGTAAGTTATTGGAAGTAACAATTTTAAGTTATTGTAATGTGAATTCATAAGTTACTCGAACTTTTAGTTAATTGATACGAATAAAAAAAATAAACCATGAAGTGAAATTACAAGTAACAGCAACATATAATCTGTTGATAGTAGTTAAGATTTTAAAATATTACAACGTGAAGACGTGAGCTAGTAAACACAAGTCAAAATTTGAAGTTAAGCTAACTCAGAAGCAAAACTCAAAAGGTTAAGTTTATGAGCTTGACTCAAAATTTTGCGGAAGTTTCTTGCCTTACAATTAGGAGTTTTAAGAGTTAAGAGCAGTCTTTACTTCTGTAAAAATGTAAAGATATAACATGCCTGTGCAAAAGTGACAAAATCTTAATACAATACTTTAATACTTAAAGACACAAGTGTCTTCCTATGTATTAAACGAAAACCAAAATAAGACCAGGGTAATCTAAATGGGGTCATGTTTGTCTCTTTTAAAGCCCTGGATAAAGGCTTCAACACATTAGTTGCTTTCACTACAATCAGTCAGGTGTGATGCAGCTCGTCTCTCCTCTCTCTACAGCCCTGCTGCCTCAGCTCTTAAAGATACTGTGGAGAGGAAGTGTAGATGGCCTGAGTCTGACCGCCAGCCTGCTGCAGCTTTACGCTTTCTCATGTCCTGTCGTGTATGCCATGGCCCACAACTTCCCATTATTGTAAGTATTCTGACAAGGATGAGTAAATGATGGTTCTGTTTTTATTACAGTAACACTGGTGAAACATCTAGATTTGTTTATAATAACAAGCGACATCCCCTAAAATTTCCCTCCAAATTCAGTTCCTGTTTGTTGTTTTGATATTCACACATACAAAGCACCTTAACAAAGTGCTTCCTTATTAGTTCTATTGGTGGTCATTTTAATTTGAAATGAAAGATCCGAGACTTACAGCATGTGCTCGCTGTTCCACTCATTATTTGGCCTCCTGTGAACCTTTCTGTTTATGTAATACTGGAAAAGACTTAATGCACGTGTTTCACCAGTTTTTACTTCAGACTTCTTATTTGTAGTGAATGTGTGACTCACTGGTGGATGTGAGTCATTTGCTGAAGCCACTTTGTTTACACTAGACTAGAGACTAGCAGTCAATACATGCATGAAAGATATAAGCTTTAAAACTCTGATGAGTACAAAGACTGTGTGTCTAGAATGAAAAAACCCTGCCTTCCTGTGCCTTACATGTGTTTTACTCAACCTCTGTACAGTGCCTGGGCTGAGAGGCTCATCACTCTGACTCAGGCCGCAGTGATCGTCTTCCTAATCCTGCATCATCGTGAGAAAACTTTCAAAGGTTAGCGTGCACATTTTCCAAATTTACAATCCAAGAAGTGTTTACATTTTTCAGGGTAGTTCTAAAATCATCCCAGGTTTTTGTCAATATAAACAAATTCCATGAGTGGAGAGAAGGCATTCATGTGTGTCGTCCATCAAAACACCGACCTCGCCCTCTATCTGTGGCTTGTTCAGTTCCTAAGAATTCAGTCCTGGAAACATGGGAAAACACAGATTTTCCAGTAAATGAAAACATGCTCTCTGACATTTTTCCTACAACTGGGTGTTCTTAGTTTTCTTTGATGGGGAGCTTTGCAAATAAGCTCCCAGAGTAAAACAATGTTCCTAAGTAAAAGATGGGATAAGACAGCATACTTTGATGAATTATTACTAGGCAACAGTTTCATTATTTCACTGGAGATTAAACATTTTAAACAAAACTGAATCTGTTATTTTCAAGTCTGAAGGCATCACAGAGCATGATTAAAACGTCCCGTGGAGGTGAACTTACGTGAGACAGCGTGGATTTAACTTTACTGGAGACTTGAACCAGCTTAACTGGAGTATGAGCACTCACTCCAGTGTTTTTCGACATTTATTTGTGTTTAACATTAAAAGACAGAAACATGTCTCTGAAATTGCGGTCTGGAAACATTCTATTCAAAGCTTGTGCGAGGCACCATGTCATTCAGCCCTGTAATAAAAAGTATAATTTATTAGTTAACCACAGAGTTTCTGAGTCTGAGTCACACTCACCAAAAAGTCTGCCTGTGGTCAGCGCTGTCCTGCAGCACCACCTTGTGGAGATTATGATTGACTCATAAACTTTATACAGAAGGGTTCTGTCTTTACGTATTTTTGTAAATGGATGATGCAGACTAGAGGTAGTATTTTAAGATAAGATAAAGATTGTGTGTAACATAAATTCTGTTTAAAATTATCCTGCTTTATGTTTTCGTGGTAGGAATTCTGCTGCTTTTCACCTACGTTGCTGTCATGTTCCTCCTGGGCTCCTACAAAGTGAAAGCAGTCGCCTCAGTGCTGCAGGCCTCCAGCCTGACAGCTTTAGCTGCAAGCAAGGTAGCAACACAGTGGTTAACTTGATCTGTTCAACCCAATAACTTATCTCTCTGGTTTATAACTAATGTGGATTGTGATATGATCCATCCCAGCTCACGTTTGAAAAACAGAGACTCATTTTTTTCTGGATTTGTTGTTTACAGGGTTTTCAGGCTGGAACAAACTACATGAATGGCCACACGCGTCAACTGTCCACTCTATCAGTGATGCTATCATCAGCTGGCTCTCTGGGTGCCCTCTATGTGTTTTTACAGGTATGTTATCAGGAACAACACCTAAAAATGTAAACATTATTTTACAACTGCATATTCCTCACAGATCCAATCAGTCAGTGTTGTTTTTCCTTAATGTGATTGTGTTTCATTTTGTTTTTGAAGGACACAGGAAGCTTATCAGAGACTCTGTCACACGTGCTGTCTGCCGGCCTTAGCTGTGTCCTCTTGGCTCAGGTCCTCTGCTACAGAAACAGCACAGCCTCCGCTAAAGAGAAGAGCCAGTAGAGGAAGTGGGGGACAGTGATTCATGGACAATCAATACTTAGTGATTCAGTGCTGGATTTTAGCCCGTCAATAACTACAGACACAAAGCTAAAAAGGAGGACATGTTTACACTATTTATACAAATGTGACTGTGTGGTACACTCAGATTATTTGGATCCCATTAGATTATTATTTTCATACAATTAAACACTTCATTTGCTGTAACAGCATTTTGAAAGGGTAAATCTTTTGTCTCCCTCTAGTGTTTCACATGAGAATTAATCTTCTGTCAATAACGGTCGGTTCTTGGGTGTGGTTCATGTCTCTTGATGACTGTTATTTTTATTCAGTTGATTCAAATTTAGGTTTACTGGCGTTTGAGGAACTAAAACTTGGATCATTTTTAATCCAAGCTTATCATATGTATCAATGCTCAGCTAACACCAGGTCTTCCAACATTTATGTTTAAAATTATTTCACAAGTCATGATAAACAGTGATTGAGGACAAAGTGCAGTCATGTGGCAGTCATGTGCACATAAACTTCCATCAGGTCTTGTACTTCATGTTTAGTTCCCACACAGAATTTAAGGTAAAAGTAACATCACACTCGCTATGTTCATATGATCATACCAACCCCCCACAAAGGAAATTCCAGTTGGAAGTAGTTGCGTCACACTTTAGCCTCATGTTTTTCTATTTTTTCTACACAATACCTGCTTCTCTGTTTCCTCTCTAACAAATTCATTGTTGAAAAAAAAAGTCCTTTAACTGATTAGCCATATTGCCATCTGATGTGAGCTCCAGAGCAGCTCGGAGGGAGTTAGTCAATCCTTTTTAAAAAAATTTTGTGCTGCTCTTATAAACTGTACAGTAAGAAACTTAGAGTCTGAACAGTATGTTAAGTGTTGCAGAGTTAGCACTCCTGATATTTTCAGGAGCTCTGCTGAGGTGGACACACTGAAGTGACAGGGACATGTTCACTTTGTTTTAATATTTTTTATGATTTTTCATCCAGCTGAACACAAAAACAGCTGTAATTATTTTATATTTTACAAACTTATGCATTGTTTTATACGTTTTGAACTGTACTGTGAATTGGATTTGAATATGCTGTGAATTTTGTCTCTTTATATAAATTCAGTATTAAAATATTAGGTTGTGTTTGAATTTTTTCACTTTTGACTTTGTGAACTGTTGGGGTTTTTTTTTCTTTTAATCAAAGCACAGTACATGGTGTTTTACCAGACAGGTTTTTAACGTGCTCACCCCCAGGCTGTGCCATGACAAGGCTGAACATTATCCCCATCTGCACATCTTGTCTGAGTATTTAGCAAGTTAACATGCTGACATTAGCATTGGCTTAACGTCTCCAGTACAGTTACCAAACCCAGTGAGTATGGTGAGACCAATAAGAGCCCTGCTTGTTATTATTATGTGATTCTGTTTCATTAGCTAAGACCATTTTTTTCCCACTATCGTAACACAACAGCTTATTATATTGTATCTTTATATCATATAATATACTGTATAATATCAGGCTATTTATCACATAATGAATTCAATAATTCTTTATGAGACAACTTATTTTTTCATCAAACGATCACCACATGATCAGAAAACTTCTATACGGGTATGTTTAATGGAATCATACTTGTTTTAAGCCCTGATCACTAAGGATTGATTTTATGGAGTGAGAAATGATTTAAGAAGAATCTGATGCCCTAATCATCACTTAGTATTGATTGCTCTGACATTATTAGTCGAAGTCTGTTACCATTTGTCGCCTGACTCAATCACAGCCATCAAACATTCATCTCATCATCCTGGAGCGGTGTACGTCACGTCTGATGTAATGCAAAGACAGCCTTGTCATCTAGAGATATCATAGCAAATAAGTTATAAATCTATAAAGAAAATATATAGCGAAGCACTGCATATATCTGGTGCTTCTCAAAAATGACTTTTCTGACATATTACAATAAATCAAAGATACCAAATGAAATATTTTAATACTATGGGATGTCTTTTTTTGCTTTTAAGCTTATCTTCTTTCCATCTTGCACACATAAACAACGTCAGATTGCTTTAAATAATTCTGCCTCTTATACAGAAAAATTCAACTTGTTAAGTTTAGTAAGGTCCGTTGATGAATTCTTAATGTCAGGACAGAGCACTACACTCTCAGTTCTCATATAAATAGAACAGACAATTCTTGTTTCTTGACAAAAGATCAGAAGAAATTTATTTGCTCTTTAATTTAAGTGCAGTGCACAGAAATTCTTGCTGTCCAAAACAGGACCAGCCATCAGTAACACATTCATGAAACATGACCACCTTGCTGCTTTTAACAATCAGTGATACAGCTCAACCATGTCCACATCTCATGAGGTTTTATCAACCTCATCACTTTACATCTGTAAATTAGCCGAGCATTTATCAAACCAAGAATAAAAGCAACATTCAATATTTTTGCACTTTTTTTAACATTATCACCAGCCCTTATTTAACCTTCCTTTTTCAAGTGTAGAACTTAAGTTCCTTAGGCTTCCTAATAAGATAAAGTAAGCAAATACTTCTTTTTGCTTTATCTTAATGGCATGAAATCATTCGTGGAGTGTTCATCAGTCAGTTGAGTTTGATCTTTTACTTGAACCATAAAAACAGTCAAAGGTTTGTTTCAAAGACAAATTCTCATTGTCTGATAATGTCTGAAGAAGACCAGCTTCTTTGATGCAATTAGTCTGATCACTGATAACTCACCATACAGTAAGATCTATCTTGAATCTGTTTGACCTTCAAAATGAATCACAAAGCAACTGATTTAATCGACGTATGATTACTCAAAGAAATCCCCAAACTTTGTTTTATGTACAAATGAGTGTCATTCAAAAGTTAATAAATGCTACATACTCATGTATAATTTGTCTCCTGTGTTTTCTGTCATAGAAATTAAGAAAAAAAATCTTTAAATCGACAGTTTACTGCATGAGTGCTCTTCTTAAATCTAACGACTAACATTGCATCATGAAATTCTTGACCTGTTGCAGATTATCATGCAGGTGAAGAAAAGACCAAATCTGGCTAACACCTCAGAGAGCACCTTTGTTATACAATCAGTACCCTTTTTCAAACTGTGTGAAAAACAAAATAGGCAACAGATATCATATGCTCTGTTTTTCTTTCCCTAAAGGCTGGTTCACATGTGCTAAGATAAAGTCACACAAGTGGAAAGTTTTGAAGGACTTGTAGTCAACTTTTGGGAGTGTTTTTCTTGAAAGAGCTTTTCCCTCAACACTGAGGGTGTGGTTCAATATAGAAGATTCCTCTAACTACAGTTTTCCTCCTTTGTTTGGTATTTAATACTCTGCCAATTCAAGGTGACTGCGGCTTACTTTCATGACAACTATCTGAAAGTATAATCGGATCAAACACCAGTGTTTACTTTTTTCTTTTGCCACGTCAAGCTCATTTTCATAATGCAAACTGTCTTGTGATAACTGTTTAAAAGCTGTTACAGAAAAGTACAATGCAGCTGCAACCAGGCCAATAATCTTTGATCATTTTAAATACAGCTTGCCTGTCTCTTATCTGTTAAAACTTCTAAACACTGGGCTGCATCTGATGCTTTCTGCTAAAGCTGCAGAGCTGTGTCAAGAGCAGATACTTTTATATGAACTGGAGTGGAATAACTGAAGGGTAACAAGAGCTGCGATGATGATTATATTAACCCTAAAGAATAATACATAAGGTCTACCGTATAACTTGGCTGGTATCATATCTGCACACATTTGGCACCAAAACAAATTGAAGTGCATTTATAACATAACATGACTGACAGAAGGTCAGCAACTGGGGCTGCAGTAACAGCATTTACTTTTTCCCTGACACATTTTAACTATGCTCAAGTGTTTCCATAATGGAGTGTAAATCATCACCTTTGTTCTCCTCATTTAACCTGTACACTCAGAGCTTAATGAGTTACCCACTTTTCTTGTCCCTGGTGTTATCTGCATTGTCTGTACAGTTTGCGCAGTTCATCCCAAAAGAACAAAGACAGAATGGTGTGAGGGCCGAGCCGAAAATAAGATGCTCCCAGGCCTTTGTACAGTCCCCACAATCCCTCTTTCCGCAGCGTCTTAGAAAAGCAGTCAGGAAATCCGTTATACATCTGGCCCTGCAAGACAAAGAGATAGAGGTTGTTAATCGTTAAGAAAAGTAGTCTCACAACTGTTGCTTAGAAAGATCAAAAATCAATACAGAAGTGGACGGCTTTTTCTTCCTTGTCAAAGCACATGGTTTCCCATAATGAGACACATCACACTGTGCGATCCAATACACTACATCATGATCCAATACACTACTAAATGTTACATTTTAATACAATCAGATGTGTCGGAGTGTGAGATGGCTGAGATTTAGGCTTGGTGCAGCTGGTGGGGTCCGGCCCTCTCTGGCTATAACTCTCTGCTGGTGGGCACATTTCCATCAAATGGGATGGTTTCAGTGGCTCTCTTGTGCAGCTGGTTCCTGGTACCTGTGGGTGGCGACCTGGGGTGGTCCCTTGGGGGCAGGTGGACCCTGCAGGACCCTAAGTCCCTTGGTGTGCTGTAGTACCAGCTTGGCTCTGTGCTTGCTGGGGCTTGGTTCCTCGGGGGTTGGAGCATGTTCCTGGCCTCAACATCGCATGCCCACATCCAGTCCATCCTAGCGTGGCTGTTGCTGGGATCCAAACCTGCAGCTTCATACATTCGGTGGCGGACCCCTCCTCCTGGTCCTGGGGGACCTTGCCCCCAGGGCGGTGGGGGGCACTCTGGTCGTGGGGGGATGGGTGGGAGGTGGTTGTAGAGTGGGCAAGGTGGAGGGTTGGTGGGGGGTGGGTGCTGTGCACGGACCCTCCCCTTCAGCCCCCTTGGTGTCACCCTTGGTGCCTGTGGAGGGTGTGGATCCCTCTGGATCCTGGGACTGTCGCTGGGCCCGGTGGCTTCCATGGCCTGTGTGGTGGGTTCTGGGTGTCCTTGTGTTTCGGGGGTGTCACTGGGCCCCTTGGCTCTGCAAGGTATGGTGAACAACATGGGGCCTCTGTGATCACTTTGCATGCATGCCTGTACAGGTACTCATGCTCCTATCGAGACTCACAGTAAATAAGTGACCTGTCTCGTTAGACCATGCTGAGTTACTTCTGGCACTCCCACACTTTGTCTTATGTCATGTGACGCATGTTACATCCTTATTTCATCTCTGTTGGCCCACGCTTAGCTCTCAGGACCCCACATTTTTGGTGCCTCTGGGTCTTAACTCAACAATTCCTGTTTGTCCTCTTCCCTTTTTGTCCTCTCCCCTTTTTGTCCCCTTTCCTGTTTGTCTTGTCTCGTCCTATCTGTCACTAATTCCCCTATTTTCACATTGTGGTGCAGCACAGCCCACCCCTTCAGCTCATATCGGGGAATACATAAAGTTTGATTTGATGGAGTGGCCTACAGGGAGGGCTGGTGATGGTCACTGACGTATCATAACTATTTATGTTTCGCCGCAATAAAAAAATGCATCGGCCTTTCAACGTTGACATCGGACACAGTGCTCAACTGGAAGGACAAATGCAGACAAGGGGAAAAAAAATAATAATAATAACAAAATAAAATAAAATGTTGGTCATATCATTGGACCATAAAAGTGGTTTAATATGAAAATAGATGAAGATGAGCTAACTAAACTTAAACATATTGTCTTCTCTACTCACCTTGCCCAAATGATCTACAGGCTGGTTGTAGAGTCGTGTGCTCACGACATCAAAAGGCGTCATAGCCAGAACCACCACCACGCTGCTGATCATCCCAGCACTTAGAGCCACCAACCAGCTGTCCTTACTGAACACCTTGGGAAAAAAAAGAAGAGTGGTGAAGAAAACATTTATAGCGCACATCTTAATATGATATAAGTGTGTTACACTACATTCTAGTGCAGTGGTACTGCAACAGCTTCTAATTTTAACTGGTCATGGTCTCTCACATGCAGCGAAATGGAAGAATGGTCTATTATTAGTGTCTGCGCTACAAACACATTCTCCAGTAGCTGCAGTCAAACATGGTATAAAAGCACGCAACAGGAGGTTTATGGAGCACAAGCTCCATAACAACAATAAAGGATAACCACACTGCAACTTTACACATCTCACCTCTGCAAATTTTTAATCAACACTGTGAAACAGCACAAATTTTGTACTGTCAACTTTAACCAGAGGCTAATGAATACCGTATGTGAAAGCTGTTCTTCAGCACTTATATAGGGTGTTATGCAATGAGATGTGGGAGTGTTATCTTAAACGTAAGGAGGTGGGTAAAGATCCTCCTCCATCCTCACCCATCTATCCACCAATTGCAACAGTTCATGGGAAGTCTGGGAAATGAAGGAAGTAGTACAAGAAAACACAACATATCTACCAGAATATCATTTTTTCTTGTCTGGGTCTGTTGATTTCTTAACTCAATGAATTGATTTTCTATTCTGGACCCTTTTATACTTGAGCCGGGTCAACATCAAGTACCAGTAGACTGGTTGTGTAAGCTCTGGTCTGTGGGGCCAATGAAAGGTGTCGAATTTCTATTCCAGAAGAGTCCAATGCCTCATGCTTTGTCAGTGCCACAATGACTGCTTTTGTAATTTGGACACAGCTACTGACTACAAATGCCTTCTTCTCAAACCCAAGCCTGCATGATTATTCTGATGATCTGTAAATGAAAGTTTGGCTGGATTGGTCTCTCAGTCTTAGGTTTCGATAAATCAGTATGCTCTACAATATCTGTAAACTGTTGAAATGTAGCAAAAGCATTAATGTGATACTTTTAAACATCTTAAAACAGACATAACTTTCATGATGGTCAGCTCACTCTTATGTAACACAAAGGATAACAGTGCCTAATCACAGCAGCAGCTCTGTTACTCCAGGCCCCGGCCCACCAAAAGCGGTCATGTTTATTCTAGAATAGCCTGCTCGTTTAGAAGCTGTGTGCACATGTAGGATTCTGTCAGTCAGTTTAATCTTTCTCATCCCTCTTGAATTTACATGGTCAGTTTCAGTCAGTCCTTGAAGGATAAAAATAGTCTAACCTGTAGGTCTACAACCAGCTCTTTGGCGGAGGAGAAAGTACTGAGTTGCGCAGCTGACCCCACGCTGACCCTGGGCACTGCAGCACTAGAACCCCTCCAAAGTCCCATAATGCCATGCTCCTTATAGATGGCTGTCAGCGCATGGACCATCCCCTGAGAGAAAGGGGAGAAACATATGAGAAAGCTGTTGATGCTGCCAATAAGGTAACCCTAACATGCAGTGTTACTGTGTTACCTGGTGTTTGTGTTGATGTCCAACTGCTATAGAGGAGGCAGCTTGACTCTGCAGATGAGTCTTGACCTGTCAGTGGAGACAATCTGTTTACTTTTCTCACACTGAAGTTTCTCTACTTTTAAAGAGGAGTGCGAATAAGATGAAGTCAATAGGAACACAAAAGGAAAGAAAACCAGCAACTGACCAAATACACGGGGCTGCCCATAACGGCCCCTACCACACCAGCCACAGCTCCTGCTATCGTGGTTTTGACCGCGCTGACCCTCCCGTTTGTGTGAATGTATCCGGAGGACTCGATAACAGCGTAAGAGCCCAGTCTGACTCCATTCATAAAAAACTGATAGACCAGTCCTGGTACCAGTCCTTTCTGTAACCCGCTCAGGCCGTCCACTTTCCCTATAGTGTAAAATGCGTGAAACACATTACGATAATACACCTGGTACGAGCCCCGGCTCTTGAGCTCGCCCTGCAGCTGCATCCGCGTTTTCACGACCTCCAGCGGGTTGGTGAACAGACACGCGCCGCACGCCGCCACTCCGCTCAGGACAAAATCCATCGCTGCGATCTGATGGCGGCAGGACATACGTGGAACTCAGGGATGCATCCAGTCCGACCAGTCCTTCATGTAAAAGCTTCCTCCTCCCACATTTCTTCACACAATCACAAAGTGTACCAGCGCGAGGCACAGCAGTGTGCATTCATGTGAGCACTTCAGGAACATCTCGTCGACTCGTAATTCTGATAAGCAAAATGAAAGGCGTCAAGCGCTCAAGATCACGGTGATATCATTTTATTTTTTCAATTTTACCATTTACCTTACCATTTACCTCTTTAAAAATTGGGAAAATGTCTTCAGGAAAAAATCAGATCATATTAAATTGTCCTTGAATTTCTTTTGCAAGTAAGACAAAAAAAAATCTAATTATAATCATAAATAAATCGTAAGATGGAAATTAATAGATTGGAATAAATATCTAATAACCAGGCCTGCTGGGGGTAGTCAGTGTAACTGTAATTTTGAGGCAGACAGCCTGTACTCTCTGTCCCCTAAACGTCTCATCTCGGAGTCTGTTGTTACCACAGCGTGACGACATAAGATTGTCACTCGTCCTCTTAGCCAATGAAAAGCTTACTTTCCTCGTGTTTTCAAAACAGCTCTGTAGTATGCTGAAATGAAGTGGCAGCCATCTTGATTTACCACATCCAGTTCATCTAGTAAATCTGTACATCCGGAAAACCTCGGATGATCTTCCTCCTCTAGACTTCCAACTGCACCCATTAGCAAACAAATCATCTTTCCTAGTAAAACAACACACTACAAACATAACAGTTTAACTAACAAAGTAAAGATTTTCTCAAAACAGATCATGACTCTTCATATTGATGCTTAAGACACCTCCCTGATTTCTCCTCTCCTCTCCAAAGATTAAGTTATGGGATTTCAACCTATCTTTCTGAAACTGATCAAATTGAGTTGTGACAGCAATATTAATTCACCAGAAAAAAACATTGCTTTTTAAATTCATCTTGATAAGAGACTAATAAATATGCTATAATATTACAAAAACAAACAAACAAACAAACAAACAAAACAAACAAACAAAAAAACAGCTGTTTAACGAAGCTACAGATTTTAAGTTATACTAAGAATGCCTTTGTGAATTTTAACCTAACAGTTACTGTCATCGTTACTGAGAAGGGAACGCAGTGGATATGAGACCCTGCTGTAAATCTAAATATTGTGCTGGGGGCATGTCTATGCCCTATGACATGGCTGATGGTCTGTGCTCCACGGCATGGACTTGCTGTCTGTGCCCCACTGCAAAGACGACCAAGTTCAAACAATAAAAATAGATGAGTAAACAACTGCAACTCATTTTTTGTGAGTTGAAAGAACATATTGTATATTCAGTCTCTTTCTGCATTATGTAATGTAATAAGCTATTTTCAAATCAGAGTATCAAGTTTGAACAATAAATGATTGTTAATTAAGCAACTTGTATACCTTACCTTCCTGAGTTGAAATAAAGCTTTTCTCAAAATTGTTTACTTGTTTAACTCCGCAACGATTGAATTTAATATTTTAAGTTAAAAAAACTAATATTTTTTTTTTTACAGTGAAGAGTGGAGGCATAGCTGAGCTTTACTTAGGTCTACCAGCTTGTGTCTGATTGTATCTTGTTGGGTTTTTTTTCTATGCGTCATTGTATTTTTACAAGGCATCGAGCATATATTAGTTTAGATGTGCATGATGCAGGAATCCTGTTTCAGTTGCTGATTGATATTAGTTAGAGGGTTAGTCAGTGGTGTTTTTTTTTTTTCGATTTTACTTCCCTTTCCTAGTTTGGATTATCAATAGCTTTAGTTTTGAGAGTTCTCATCTGGTTATTTTGTGACATTTTTGACAAGATACATTTGCGTATGCAAACACATGTAAGTTGCTTTCCTTTTAGCATACAGTCCTCAGTATCTCTAGGAGTATTCTTTGTTAATTCAGGTAAATACTGGGTCACCAGGGCATCACCATGACTTTTAATTAGAGATAATTGTCTGGAGAGAAAAGTGACTTCAAGAGCTTTATTTAACTACATCTCTGTTTAATCAGCTGAAGATGCTTACAGCCCAGCTGCCAATGGGTCACACACATTTCAACCAATGTGTACGAAAATGTAATTGGATTTTTATTTAGAGCTGAAGTAACTAAAAAGGAAAAGCTTATCAACTTGAATAACATGCTTTTATTTTGTGCAGCCAACAGAGCCATTTGTAGCAGTGTTATGGTGGGAAATGCACACAACATCTAAAACATGTTAGTGATTTCACAGCTGTTTATTTTAACGATTTCAGGTGTTGCTTTAGTATTTCTGAGCCATAGACTTATTATGTTGGGGTGGGTGGGTTTGTTCTTGGTCACTGAGCTGGATTAGACTCGAACGCAAAATCTATTTCACCTCTACCCCTTTTCAAATAGGATTTGTAAACAGGAAATTGGGTCAGCAGGCCCTAACATGACTCCTTTTTATGTTTGTCTTTTTTTTCCAGCTGCTTATTCCCATATTTGAATTTTGTTGGCTTTGTTGTCTTGTTTTTCCTGTCTGCCTCTTTCACACCTTTGTTCTGGTTGCACAGAATGAAAGTCTCTGGGCTGTTCAACAACAAGTGTACAGTTATTGATTTTTCCCTCCATATGTTAATGATACAGTCCGTCGTTGGTAATCATAATTTTAAATGAAAATGCAAATAAAACAAATAAACCCCTGGACAGATTTCTCAAAAGTCTATTTTTTTCAGTTTTTTTTGTGACATTTTGTATTGTAGTACCAATTCTTGGCTTGGTGTACACAGCTATAGAGGAAATTAGCTTCATTTGGGGGAAGTTTTAGTTGAATCAGGCTTAACCAACTACCGCTATCATTTGAAAAAATGTTGTTATTAGAACCCCAAGAATATGACTCCAGATTTATCTTTTATTTCTTTGGATAGATACCGCTTGATTTAATCTTTTGAGCATTTCGGTCTATACTATGTGAGTTTCAATAAACTGACCCTCAACTTCATGAGCAGTATGGCAGCCTACCTACTGATTGTTTTACCACTTCACCAATGTGTGTGTGGAAAGGGGAAAAAAATACATTAACGGGGTCACAATTACAACTGTGCAGTTTAGTTTTCATATCAGGTGTTGTGTTATAGTTTCTCTTCTGTGTGAGGCAGTGTCCGACCTCTTTAGCTTCATGATTTCAATCCCTACTTCCTCCCCTCATCCACCCTCTAAATCCTCTCACCTGAAATGTAGCCGGATACTTTTTTCCTTGCTAATAATTCTGCTTGGATCCAAATACACTTGCAGCATTTAGAATGAAAATATTTCTCATTTAGTGAGGCACATACAAAAGTTAAAAGTAGATAGTAAGTCTGGCGTTGTGTCAAGTTCTCACTGGGACAATTCACTTTTGCTCTCTCGCCTGCTTCTGAGTTGGATTGTCTCTCAGCAGGTAGATTAGTGATTATCTGAAGTTGAAATTTAGATGTTCTTTGTAAAATAGCAGTTCTCTGGAAAAAAGAAAGAAGTTTGAAAAAATCTCAACCTGCTGTTTCAGTTTGTACTTAAGTTTGTAGTTTTTGGCTCTTGATAAAGGAAATGTGTCATTGTGGAATACAAACATTATCTTGTGTTGGAAAGTTGAGTGATGTCTTCAGAGTTGTTGCAGTATTCCTCTGTCCTAATCACTCCTGCTATTACACTAATAGCCTCTGCCCAGTTTGCTCTTCCAATACCGTTAGGATGTAATCCTCACTAGCTAATGAACAACCAAGTCGGATTTCAGGTACAGGGTAAACCTCGACCTGATGCCCCAACCTTTTCAGCTCTGCAAGCTGCAGGGACAAGTGGGGTTGACAGAATAGTGAGCAATTTTAAATAAAGCAAGTTTTCAAAAGTGTCTCAAGACAGACGTGGCCTTTTCTTTTTTTTTCCTACTTTTTTCTTTGCTCTGGTTGATGGAACCAGAAGAAGAAAACCGGAAAATACATATATATTGGATGCTACCCATCTGGATTTAATCTATTGTCTTTGAGTTCCCATTTAAGTCCCTGCTACAGCCGGAGAGTACAGTAAGTGCTTTGTTATTCATATCTATTGAATGGTATGGCATTAGTGTGGGTGTAGAATCTACCTTTCCTAAAAGAAAGAAGAAGAAGAAGTAAGTGTTTACTGACACTACTGTGAAATTAACTTCTGAAGTACAGTTAATATATTCATTGTTCTCCTGGGAAATATCTAAAATCTTAGTTTCATTTCTTTGCATTAATCAAATTTTAATACAAACTGGGACAACTTAATTCATTTAAGTTCCTCTATTATCCAGATTGCAATTATGTAAGTAACTTTACTAAAGTAAGAGCTAATCTTAACTTCACAAATATTCCCTATAACTACCAATATAGTCACAACTTCTAGTGAGGTAGTCCTGCTGATAAAACATGAGAAAACAAGTTTTAAAATACAGGATAATAAACAATAAGTCCATTCGTGTCTTTAAAATCCCTGGTATCAACAGTCAGTGTTAATTGGATTAAGGAGAAAGCCACCAGTATCACCACTTGGACCGGGTCAAGATGCAGCAGCTTACAGACATGAAATAGACACCCTGGAAGACTTAACTCTGCCAACCAGGGATCTACTTCTCACTTGGTGTCCTACTTTGTTGCAGGAAGATTTATTCCTCCAGTGTTGATTGTATCTGAAACAATTAAGAGATTAGTGTATATTAAAATCCCAATCTATTGAGGTTAAGAAAGCTTTGACACATGCAGGGAGTATAAATAAGAATAAAATAACAGCATGTAACAGAAAAATCAAATTTCCCAAAGTATTTGGGTACATTGGAAATTGAACATTTGGACTTTCATTTTATTTATAACTTAAATACAAAAAAGAATCAAGGTGGGGAGAAAAAGTGAGAAGAAATTGGCCTGCTCCATTGTGTGCCAATGTATTTTTTCCCAGGCTTACAGCTCTTCAGATCCTTGAACAGCAGGGTGCAGCATATCATAACATTATCTCATATCATACTTTAGCAAACTACTGGAGTCCTCCAGGACTTCCTGGAATTCCTTCAAGAGAAAACGAGTGTGAGTGAGTGTTGAGGACCAAATTCATTGGATAAGTTGACCTTTCACCCTATCATGGACAGGAAAGGAAACATGATGATCAGTGTTATCATAACACATGATGCTAACAAAGTTGAATTATGTGCTGGGAAGTTTTTAAAGATTTTGAGAGTCTCAATAACCTCTTTGCTTGTGATGTGTGTACCTCACAAAGGTGCAGCCATGGATATTGGTGGTTTGGAGACGGTGGTGGCAAACTCTGCCTATGTTTCAGCCCGTGGCAGTGTGGATGGAGCTGCAGCAGCTGCTATGCGTGACAAAAAGATGCGAGCAAGGCTGAAACTCCCGCACATCAGAGACTGTGAACACATGAAGACATCCGTAGACTCAAACTTCGAAAGCATGTGTGTTAAACAGCCCATTGGTAAGCGTCTCTTCCAACAGTTCCTGGATAGTGATGCCGCTAATAAAAATGCTGGAGAGCTGTGGAGAGACATCGAAGAGTACACAACATGCCAAGAGAAGGACAGAGTGCAGAAGGCCCAAAAACTGGTCAATAAATACTATGAGTCTGCTTCAAAGAATTTTTGTGGTTTCCTAGAAGAGAAAGCCATCACTCGTGTTAAGGAAGACTACAAGAATGTCCGTGGTGACCTCTTTAAGGAGAGTGAGCAGCAGCTGCTTAAACATCTCGAGAAGAAAGCCTTAAATGGCTTCAAAAACAGCATGTACTTCCTGCGATATGTTCAGTTCAAATGGTTGGAAAGTCAGCCTGTCGATGAGGAGTGGTTCATGGACTTTAGAGTCCTGGGTAAAGGAGGTTTTGGGGAAGTGTTTGCTTGTCAGGCCAAGGCAACAGGCAAAATGTACGCCAACAAGAAGCTGGAGAAAAAAAGACTGAAGAAACGCAAAGGCTATGAGGTAAAATTTTCATGTTACTTCTGTTGTTCCACCCATATTTATTCACAGTGCCAGTCCAAACAGAAACAACACAAAGCACGTTTGCTGTATCAGCAATACTTCAACAAGAAAGAACCCAGCAAGAGCAGAGTGGGTCTTTTTTTTTTTTTTTTTACAACGGCACCTTAATTCAAAGAAGACTGTGTCTCTTTAAAAGGGCTCACAAAGCAGCCCAGAGCCAGACTCAGACACTGAGGACTTAACTAAAACCCCCAGCCTTTATGAGCATTAGTGGATAATGAACTTCAAATCTGTTTCTAGGCTAACAGCTTGGTAACTTTGTGCTCCACAGCCATGAAAAATCTGTTTCTTGTAAGATGCTGAATTGTAAACTCCACCACATGCAGTCACTTGGCTTGCCAAAAACTTGAAAAATTATTAAAGTTAAACTTTTTTTTTCCCTTTAGGTTGTACCCACCTCCACATTACTTTATCTGCTTGATGTGGCAAAAATTTGAGTGTGTCGTGGACTTGAAAAGAAAAGCATGGGTCTTACAAAAACAAAAAGAAAAAATAATTTGTAATAAAACTCCACAAAGTGTTTTCACATGTCATCATGAGTCAGCCAAAAGTCTGCAAGTTTTCAAACTAACCAAATTATTATCATTATTATTATTATTATTATTATTATTTTCATGTTGTTTTTCTTGTTGATTTGTGTTTAGGGAGCAATCGTGGAGAAGCGCATCCTTGCAAAAGTTCACAGTCGCTTCATTGTCTCACTGGCTTACGCCTTCCAGACTAAGACGGACCTCTGTCTCGTAATGACCATCATGAATGGTGGAGACCTCAGGTACTTTCTATCTGTATCATTGCCAAATGTGTTAAAGCAATTATAAACCTATTACATACTGGTTTCTACACTGATCAAGATGTGCTCCACTGCTCTCATCATCACTAATCAGCCTTATAGATAAGCCTGTCTGCTCAGATAAAAATAGACCCTGGGGTGAAACGTGCTTTACGTCACTTAAGGAGTCTTGGGTAGGATTTTTTTTTATCTTTGAAGATAATTCAGACCCATCTCCCCTATTTTACAGATTTCACATGTATAATGTGGATGAAAAAAATCCGGGCTTTGACGAGAAGCGAGCCCGTTTTTATACAGCTCAAATCATCTGTGGGTTGGAACATCTGCACCAGCACAGGATCATTTACAGAGACCTGAAACCAGAGAACGTGCTGCTGGATGATGGAGGTAAGGTTTCTGATATATTCTTTAGGCTATTTAGTGCTTAAATTTAATGGCCTAAAATTGGTTATCTATCCGATAGCACAAGACAATGTTTTATAGTTAGTTTTTTTTTCCCACCCACCCAGGACATGTTCGCTTATCTGATTTGGGATTGGCAGTTGAACTCCCGCCGGGTAAAGATAAAACAACTGGATATGCTGGAACCCCAGGTAAACACATCCAGTATCTGCTGATGAAATAAAACCAAGCAATAGGAGAGCATATGCTATGAGGTCAATGTTACTGAAAAATCTAAAGCTGTATAAAGGTTATATGCTATGCTTCTGACTACATTGTCTAAACTTAGGTTTCATGGCTCCAGAGCTGATCCAGAAGAAGGAATATGACTACACAGTTGACTACTTTACGCTGGGAGTAACACTGTTTGAGATGATTGCTGCCAAAGGGCCCTTTAGAGCGCGAGGAGAGAAGGTATCAGTTGTGTGGCACAAGCACAATAAGAGAAAAAGATTTTTTCAATTCACCTGTTTGCTCTGGTTCATTTCCAGTTCTTTTGCTTTCTGTCTTTTTAGGTTGAGAATGAGGAAGTTGTTCGCAGGATCTTAAATGACCCAATTCCATTTACGCCAACCTTCGGCAAAGACTGCAAGGCTATCTGTGAAGGCCTGCTGGAAAAGGACCCAGTAAAACGCCTTGGGTTCAAAAACAATGGCTGTGAAGAGCTCAAGAACCAGCCCTTCTTCAGTGAAATCAACTGGGGTCGTCTGGAAGCAGGTGGGCAACTTGTCTGAAACCATCCAAATGCTGATCAGGATAGGCAGTGGTATACAAAACCTTTTTACAGAACCTGTCAAAGTGTCAGCACAAATAACCTCATAACCTTCAGCAGAAAGAAACCCAAGATTAAAAATCTCTTTTTAAAGCGCTTCCTGGCCAAGACAGCAGCGGTAAACAGAGTTTCACTGCTGCTGTCTTGGCCAGGACACTATTTAAAGGGAGATTTTTAATCTCAGTGAGGTTTCTTCTGGTTGAGTAAAACAAATACAAATAAATAAGCAGAAAACGATGGAAATTTTTTAAAAAAAGAAAATACAAATTATATTCTCCTTCTTCCACTTATAGGTATGCTACCTCCACCGTTTGTCCCTGATCCCAAGATGGTTTACGCCAAAAATATTGACGATGTGGGGGCCTTCAGCACAATCAAAGGTTTGGTCCTGGACAACAAGGACACTGAATTCTTCAATGACTTTGCTTCTGGCAATGTCCCAATTCCCTGGCAGGAGGAAATGATTGAGACAGGTGTATTTGGAGAGATGAATATCTGGGGAGAGAACGGGAAGCTACCAAATGACCTTGACCCAAACTATGTGGAAGCCAAAGGTGGTGGATGTGTGCTCCTTTGAGTAGCAGCATATGAAGAGAAATGAGAAAGATTGGCAGAAAAATAGAAACAATTAGAATCAATGTGTGCCCATTTACTGCCATTTACTTCTATCTATATTATCTGAATTTGTGCTATTTAAAAGTTTGATATATCCTTATATATATATATATATATATATATATATATATATATATATATATATATATATATATATATATATATATATATATATATATAAAATGTTGCGGAAATATATATGTAACAAAAATGTAAATATGGTTGTACTGACATAACTACTGAAATATTTAAATGCCAATATTTTTTAGCAATGATGTATATATCAAAAACTGTCATTTTAGAGAATGCATGCAATGACTATGACATATAAAAGGCCTGGACCATAAAAGGTTTGTATGTACATTGGTAATTTATTTATTCATTATATAAAATAAAGTTCTTAAATGAATGTTGTGGCAGAAATTGTTGACAGATTAGTTTAAAGCAATTAATAAAATTTTGCAAAGCCCAATTTTGGAAAGTTTTTATGTATCTTAATTTGCGGATTACATGAATAGTACATGAATAGTGCAAATAAAGTTAGCTGAAAAGTTTCCTTGGAATAAGACTGTCCTAACTGCTATGAGAGAATTTTAGATTTGTTTTGAGAATATTACATAATACTGAATTCAAATATCCGTGTATCACAAGAGCTATGGTTGAAATTTACCCTAGTACGCAGGTCATCACTATAGTGAGGACCCATATCAAAGCTTCTGCTGCCTACTGGCAATACTAGGGTTAAAACTTTATTCATTATTGAGACTGACACAAAAACAAATTGTACCACCTCTACTGTGAAAGCAAATTTTCAGTTCATTGTCATATGGGATTTCCAGACACGTTTATTGCCCATCAGCATCAATTTTAGGTCACCAAAGACTGACCTCTTCCTGAAACCACAGTTATGTAAAATTGTGTCTTTGAGCAGGCTGCACGGTAGCGTAGCTGTTAGTGCTATTGCTTCAAAGTAAGAAGGTCACCAGTTCAAAAACATGCCCACTAGGTCAACTGGTGATTCTAAATTGCCCGTGTGTGTGAAAGATTGTCTATCTCTATGTGTCAGCCCTGCGATTGACTGGCAACCAGTCCAGAGTGTACCTCGCCCTAAACCAGCTGGGATAGGCTCCAGCCACCCACAACCGTGCATAGGATAAGCAGTATAGAAGCTGAATGAATGGTTCTTTAAGCTTGTGATATCAACCACTAAATCAAACCCAAAGGATTTGGGATTTGGATTTATCTAAGTATTTAACTGAGCCAAAGCCACAGAGAGCTGAAAACTTCACAATCAGTCATACTGAGCATAAGACAGTTTCAAATCTGTGACTTCACCGAAACTCTGTCACAAAGAGTACACAAATACTGACTGTTCAAACTTAAACACCTGACACATTATTTAAACAGCTTTGACTGAAAGCTGTACCCACTCATGAATCATAATCTCAGTGAAGTTCAATAGAAAAAGATTTGGTGTAGTTCACAGTACTTCAACAGTTATAATAATAATAATAATAATAATAATAATAATAATAATAATAATAATAATAATAATAATAACAAATATATCACTGTGTTCATTGACCAATATTATTTTGTGTCTGACTTCATTTATTTTAGCGGACTTGAGCCTGTTGTTGCTGTTGATTTACCCATAGAATAAAGGATTGTATCTCATCTTTAAATACTTCTTTGAGAACTAGGACAGCAACTTACAATTAATTTCATGGTCGATTAATCTATTGGTTATTCTCTTGATTAATCAAGTAGTTGTTTGGTCCATAAAATGTCAGGAAATGTTTCTGAGTCCATGATGACATCATCAAATGTCCAGTTTAAACCAACCATATTCGGGAGCAAAGAAAACAGAAAATATACTTATTACTGAAGGTGAAATCATTTTGACACCTTCTTTTAAATAACTACTTAAACCAATTAATCAGTCATCAAAATAGTTGACCATTAATTTAGCAATCGATTAATAATTGATTATTCGATCAACTGTTGCAGCCTAATTGAGAATAGGGCTGTATTTTACTGTCAGGGAACTCACAAGGATTCTTTTTTTTTTTTTTTTTTTTAATTGTTTGAAATGTTGTTTTTATTTCCCAAGGAAAATAAAGTAACTATGTACTGTCATGTATGATCTTTATTCAATACTGATTTCTTCTCACAACTAGCCTCAAAG
Source organism: Labroides dimidiatus (assembly GCA_030710495.1). Classification (NCBI taxonomy): domain Eukaryota; kingdom Metazoa; phylum Chordata; class Actinopteri; order Labriformes; family Labridae; genus Labroides; species Labroides dimidiatus. Next base: position 15,261,471 of record CM061159.1, read on the forward strand.
GCTGAAAACCAAAAAGGATTCCAGGTTCATTTTAGGTGACCTCTTTCTTTCAAAGAAGAGGTCAATGCGGACACAAGAAAATAAATATTACAGCTCTCACAGGGAAGGGCGAGGAAATAAAACATTAACAGAAGAGAAATGATTATGATGTAAAGCTTTAATGATGGTTCATTACTGCTAATATATGACAGTACTTTGAACTGTGCTGCTGATTGCCGGTTGGGCAAAAGAAAATGCCCATTTGATAAGATATAGACTGTAAATGATGTGTAAGATTACCCAAATAGAGGGTAAACACTTCTGTTTATTTTGAAAAAAAAAAAAAAAAGATCCTCACCTGGGTTATGGATGTTTATAATGCAAGTTCACAATGACTGTGTTTCAGAAGTGGAACACATAAAGCAGGACTGGCTGATGCTATGCAGATGTTCAGTCACCTGCCAGTGATATTAAAAAAAAAGAAAGAATATAAATTCTTGCATTGTTACACACTTCAATATGTTCCTAACAGTATAAAGACAAACAATCCATTGTAAGGGTGTGTAAGTAAGGACTGGCCCTTAAGGTGACAGCACTGTAGTATTCAAACATAACATTTGAAAAGAAAGTAATCAATGTTAAATCTATAAGCTCTGGTAAAAGAAAAAAAAAAACATATTTACAGTTTAAGACTTAAATACTGTCTTTTGTCCTGCTACAGACGAGTTAATGCTTAACCACGGCTAAAATAGACACCTTCTACCTTCAATAAATCATCCACCTTACCTAGATATGACCTCTTGTAACTATTTCCACATTAATATTTGCTTATGAAGCCTGAATTGATCTCCCTAAAATCCCAAGCTACCATTTCAAATTAACAGACGGGGGGCCAAGATGATAAACGGAGATTAAACCCAAATAAAAGTTTGCCTTTCTTCTCTGTCAGATTTATTTCAGCACTAACTCCTCCCAAACAGCATTTTGCAATTAAAGCTATCCATTAATGCACACAAGATAAAACAATCAACTGTTATATTGTCTACTGAAGAAGCTTTGAAGCAACTAAAGAAAAATGATTTGTCATCTAACCTCTCTTGGGTCAAAGATCTAAAGCTGGAATAATATATCAAATACACCTAAAACCCTACCTCCAGTATAAATGAAAAGAGAGAGAGAAAAAAACATTGTATACTTACATTTCTATGGCAGGCAGGGGAAATGTCCTCTATTTTGGGCGGGAATAGTGGACTTATAATGTAGCTACAGCCAACAAATCAATGTTCAAATTAGTCCAGGTTTGAGTGCGCATGAAAAAGTTCCTGAGTCAGCTCCCACACTCCAAAAATGTATATCAGATATAGAAGCAGTGAATAGAGCAGCTCATAGTGCCAATATCGATTTGTTTTTTTTTTTTATTTCTAGTGGAATATATTTTTTCAAGATGAAAGACATCATTGAGATTGTAGCACTTTTTCTAGGTTTTTCAAGTTGGATCTTGATTTACGTATCACTTCAAGATCAGTATTGGAAAGAGTCCACCACAGAAGGCAGTGTAATCACAACTTCCACAATTTATGAGAACCTCTGGATGTCTTGTGCAAGTGATTCAACAGGGATCTACAACTGTCGAGACTTTCCATCTCTTTTTGCTCTCCCAGGTAAGTTAAAGTGTAATTTTTTATCAGTTTTTTTCATGGTAATAAACTCATATTTCCACATCCTTGAACAATCTCTTTGTTTGAAACTGCCATTTAAAAATCAACAAAAACTTAACAGTAACGGTCTGTAAATCAAACTGCTTGCATGGTAAGTACTGATTTTTTCATTTTATCAACTTTTTTAAGTTTATTCTGTTAATTCAGCTTTATGAATTAGCTGACTGTGCATTTTCTAATCTTCATAATTTAACTGAAAAATACAGCTCATATTTCTTTCCATGGCTAAGAGAATGAGTTATGAAGCAAAACTCATTTAAGAACTACAGTGGAGCTACACAATCTTAAAGACATAAAATATGAAAAATGAAACAGAAAATTAAGCTGATTATTATTCTATAATTCATAAAGGCTAATCTATCATCTCAAGATCTAAACTACTGTAAATCATCACAAGGAATCACAAAGCATGCAGGAGAAAAATAATCTTTGAACACTTTGAAAGTAAAGTTTGTACCTTTAAAAGATTGAGGCATGACCTTTCATTCAAGAGTGTAAATATACATAAGCTTTATATAGACTCACACAATACCAATTCAATTCATGGATCTGCTCCTTAAATTTTATGTTTATTCCTGTGTGCCAATGTAATACCTTCCTGGTACTTGACATTACATTTATCTGACTCTATAATAATAATAATAATAATAATAATAATAATAATAATAATAATAATAATAATAATAATAATAATAATAATAATAATAATCTCTATAAAGCAGCAGCTGTGCAATCAAGAATCACAATAAAGTTTATGAAGTTCAAGAATGAATAGAAAGAGACGACATCAACTTTTTAAAGCGTCTCCAAAAGATAACATTACACTGATTACATTTTATTATAATGTATACACTGTTTTTTAAAAAAATATTTGGTCAACTTGAAAAAATAATTTTGTGCCATAGAGTACTTATTTTTTAAACAGTATATTTATTTTAATAAACACCAGCTGTAGTTTTGTACCTGTAAATTGCATCTAAGGGTTCTTCATCATTCTTGTGATCAAGACTTTATTCTTTTAAAACTTTGTGTTATCCAGGACGAAATCAACTCAAATCAGGATTGTTGATAAAAGATGCACTGATTACAAAGCCTGCTCAATACTTTTGAACTGACCCTACTTCATTGTGGATGACTAGGTTGTGAGCAGCAGATATTTTTACATCAATGTTTCCGTGTCACTCTGCAATACCCCATGCTAGTTTCCATGCTCGTCAGATCCTTTGCTGTTATCCAAAGTTATTTTTTATTATTTTTTCAGGTTTTGTATGCCTTTACCTTAGAAAAAAGGACAGTTGATAGAGTAGAAAAGTGGTGAGAGTGACATGGCAAAAGTGCCACAGGTTGAACCCAGGCCATCCTCTCAAGGGTTACCCTCAAAAGTGAATGCGAACTCAACCACAAGGCCATACTCTAGCACCCCAAAGAAAAGCTGTTTATTATTTCACCGCATTTACTGCTTGCTTAATCACAGTAACTCTGTGCAATAAAATAAATGGTAGATAAATCTTGCTGTTGATCTAACAACAAATATCACAAAAAAGAAAAGAGACAGAGATGGAATATACGGCTAATGTTTGGTGATACAGGAAAATTGATGCCTCTCAGCAGACCGTTCACAGAGCTTGTAGTTTAAGTTTGCAATTTGGAGGAAATGTACGTCAAGCTACCCATGTAAGCTATTGCATGAGAAAAGGGCAATGCAGACCAACAGAGTTAGCTACCACATTTAATGCAGAAGTATAAACCAGGCATCAATGGTTTAGCTAAACAACTCTTTTATTTTGTAATTAACCATGAAAAATGGAGTAAAACATTTGGGAGCTACAGTAATACGCTGTGCTCTTCTCTGTGATAATACAGTACAACCCCACATTTGTTAAACCAATGATGACACATTTTTGAGCTCAGTTGTCAGGCAAGCAAACAGGTTTATGAGAGAAGCAGCAGACCTGGTCTTTTTCAGGTCATCATGTGATTGTGCACCCTCAGCCCCTAATGGCACGAGCTTCCAGTCATCCTTTGGACTCAGGGTCAGGTGAGGAGCCAGATCCTGACTTGAATCCCATTAATAATGTTTTCACATTGTTGACAGTGTTCAAACGAAATGTCAAAAGGTGAAAAATAGCTTTAAGTCTATAGACGTTGGCAAGCATGTTTGAAGGTTGGACCTGGCTGCTCTGTGGTCCCTTAAGTTGAGTAAACATTTAAAGTCTTTGAAAAGGTTCAATAGAGATGAGAACAATAGGGGAAACCATAAGTGAACTATTTGGAATTAATCATTGATTTGTTGTTTTCTAGCATCTTAGCTCATGGGTTGGTAGAAACTGGTCTGGCATATTGAGACTGTGTGACGACCAAATCCACACGTTTGTGGAGGTAGATAACTCTGAGTCAGTTTTTGTACAAAGGTTTTCATCGGATAACTCAACACGGTTAGGGCAGAAACAAGAAAGTATGAATGCAATAGTGGAAGTTTTTGCCTTCTTTTTGGGCTTTCTGGGGTGGCTGATGGTTGGCGTTGCCCTTCCAAATCGATACTGGAAGGTCTCTACGGTGGATGGTAATGTCATCACCACATCAACCATCTATGAAAACCTATGGATGTCCTGTGCAACTGACTCGACAGGGGTTCACAACTGCAGGGATTTTCCTTCTTTGCTCGCACTTAATGGTATGTTTCCAAGAGAGACATTGTCTTACTACTGATGAGTTTTTATTAATCTGAAGTGTTAATCTACCAACACACAAAAAAGAAACGGGTTAAAGACTGTGATGTGAAAAAAGTCAGACTTTCCTCTGTGATCAACCAAGTAGTCTAGCTAAAGTAGCTTTTGTTAAAGAGTACAGTCTACACAAACTGAATGTCACATTGAAGTAGCTGAATCTTATACCTCTGGTTCAACCTTCGAGGAATGGTTCTCTTTATTTGCCATTGCTTTTCTTGATACTGTGGGACCTTGGTGTGGCTATAAAAGCTATCAGTAGCACTCTACTGTCGGGGCTATAATCAGAAGAGGTGTAATATAAGATATGACAGGGAGATGAGGATAAACAGGAATGAACATAATGAACCCAGACAAACAGAGATTGAAAAAATTCTAAGAACAATAAATCAAACCTGTTTATGAGAGTCTTTTAACTACTTTGACATTAATTGAATGCTTGTAAATTATGTGTGTTGCATTTGTGTAAACATTTACCAAAGTAGGACAAGCATGTGAAACCTAAGGTAAATCTTTTGTCGAGCCTTAGATGTTAGAGCATAGACATACACTCTGGTTCACATTCAAAAAGATGCTTTTTTCTCATTTTTTTCTCATGAGCTCCATGACATAGTCTTACTCCAGGATATGTCCTGCGGGTAAATTTGTATTCAAAATAAAAAACCTAAATAAATTATTACAATACAAAATAAAAACACAAAAATACTGAATTTTTAAAAAGTTATGCTAAGACACTGCCATTCAAATATGGAAATGAATCCTCAGCGGAATAATGAGTACTGAGCACGCCTTTATGGACACTGTGATTAACCACCTTCTAGACTCTACACAGCCATGTCAACAATGCCTGTGCAGAGTCTGTATGTGTTTAGTGAAGATAAAAAAACAGGATTGTTTCAAGACAAAAAAGTAAACTTTAATGTTCCTCTTGCTGTTGCAATGATGTGTTTTATGTATCTCATGCAATATATTGCTAACTTATGAATGTATGTGTCTTTGGACCAAGTTCTAACAGGGGTAGCCTTTTTGTTTCATTACAGGGTATATTCAAGCATCTCGGGCACTCATGATCGCTGCCATTGTGTTTGGGACATTTGGGCTTGTGGCCACTCTAATAGGAATGAAGTGCTCAAAAATAGGAGGAGAAAACTACATCCTGAAGGGAAGGATTGCTGCAATCGGAGGAGTGTTCTTTTTACTACAAGGTAATGAACTGGAGATTTGATTACTGGGACATGCTACAACAAAAAGAAGTCACTTTAAACATGTTGTGCTTAAAAAAGACAGGGTGTCAGCCCTTGAAAATGATTTCCCAAGTGATTTAGGAAAATGTGTAGTCTGAAAGAACTCACATTGATTAAGTGAAGTAAAGATAGAGAAAAAAATAAGAGAACAGGTGGCATTCATTGAAGCATGAAACACCCAAAAGGCCACTCATGTTTGGTAGCCCAATCTTTGTGTACAAAGACAAGCTGTCAGATGTTGAGTCACCAATATAAGAGGTTATCGTTATCCTACCGAACTGGCTGATGCTCAAAAGATTACCACAGCTATTCGGATTTGGTCATACAACATAAATTACAAATAGTGGAGTAGTAGCAGGACAACTGATCTGTTCTTTAGTTGAGTTTGAAAGGCTGCTTCATATTCATTTACGATTAACTCACTTAATAATTTAATTTTGTTCTGAAATAACTGGGTACACAGAGAAAAAATCCCATTCATGTCAAACTTCATCATGCTTTGTAGGTATTTGCACCATGATTGCTGTATCTTGGTATGCAGCCAACATCACGCAACAGTTCTTTGACCAGTTTTATCCAGGGACCAAGTAAGTCAATACAATCTGTAGCAGCACTGAAATAAGCTTAACCATTTGTTACAGTGAATCTTATATTGTTACTATGGATTTAATAACACATTCAAATGTAAACGTTGTTTTGTCACAGGTATGAGATTGGAGAGGGCTTGTACATCGGCTGGGCTTCAGCCACACTCGCCATGTGTGGAGGTTCCTGCCTGATGTGCGCATGCAAATTGAATAATCCCAACGAAAAAGCGTGAGTACTTGTCAGTTAAATTAATAATTCACTAGGTGCAATGAAAAGTGCTGCCTGTTTCCTGACACATGCAACATTTTTAGGCCATATCCATACCAGCAATCCTCAAGAGGACATGTGTTGTCAACTGTGGCAACGTCTCAGTCAGCACCAAGCCACTATGGAAGAAACGCTTATGTCTGAGAGGAAGGAAAAGAGGGCAGCATTAACAGAGCTCTGATTACTTTATACTACTTTAACAGGGGTAGACTTGATTTTGGGATAGGTTATTTCATATCAGCTCTATGATTTCTCACAACTACTTACTGTGGTAACTACCCCCATGTTCCAAATGTCACAGATTATTCACACCTTTAATACAGAACTGATCTGAGAGTCACTGAATATATTTCATTCTTGATTTTTGACATGCTAATGCAGTGGTGGCCAACCAGTCAGCAACCAAGAGCCACAAAAATTACCATGGTACTACAAAGAGCCACGTTATACATTATATGCTCATTGAGAAGCAGTGGGTGCTGGAGATCAATACATGCCTTCACATCAGTCTCCAAACTCCAGAAAAGTTGCTAGATTTGCTGTTAGTTGCTTTTTTTTTTTTTTTTGAAAGAGTGGCTCGAGGTGTCTGAAAAGTCCCTAAATATAAAAACAAAGTCATTAAGTTTGCAACACTGCTCTCACATGCCAATCAATCTTTTTTTTTTTTGTTTGTTATGAATGGATGGATGAGCCGCACACTGATAGGCAAAGAGCCACATGCGGCTCGCGAGCCACGGGTTGGCCACCCCTGTGCTAATGTAATCAGAATCTTAATAACATGCGTTCTTTATCTTTTCCAACTTCTACACTCAATTTATTAACCTTTTGTATTCTTGTCTGAATGGAACAAGGATTGGATGACAATCACAAATCCTTAATCCTTAGATTCCCTTAAAATGGTTCATTACTTTTTATTTGTATTCTTCGTATTAAGGAGTAAATCTGATTTATGACTTTCTTATATGCATTTCATTTCCAATTATTGTCTTAACTCTCAGGGTCATGTCTTCTGGAACATAAGTAGTAATTATTGTTTTTTTCTGTTTTTTGTGCACCGCAAACTGTTTTTTTTCACGTGTGGATTGTAAATGTTATAACTGTAGTGAAGGCAATTATGATGTGTTGTTGAAGCTTTTGTATGTATTGTACTCATAATAAACATTATTTCTACTGACTGATTTTTTTAAGCCATGAGAATGCATAAGAAATTGAACTATTTCAACATAGTGATGACAAGAGTGATCAGTAATATTATCATCAATATGAAGAATACCTGCTCAAATACTTAGAGATAGGAGCTGGAACAGCTGAAGTCTAGTTTTGTAGTCATGAAATAAGCTCTGATTATGTGACAGACTTGGAGTGAAAAGTTTCAATATACATTTCCCCTTCAGCATATCTCCTCAAAACTGGATAGATTTAATTTAAATATGAAATATAAAATGATACCAAAATGAAAACTCAGTTGCACGGACTTCATTTCACATCATGAAGACTATTTTCAGCATCTGAGAATGATTTAGTGGCTGTACCTTGGTGCAGTGGTAAGTGTTGTTGCCTCAAAGAAAGAAGGGCTTGATTCTCTGGTTTGACAGGTGCCTTTTAAGTGGTAAATTTGCATGCTCTACTTGCATGTGTGGATTTCCCCTTGGGCTCTCCAACTTGCTCACACAGAAGACTGGGAGTACCCATCTTGCGCCCAAGCTCTGCTGCAAAAGGGTCCAGACCCCAATCCCTCAAGGGAATCACAGTAAAGGTAATGGATGAAAAGAATGACCAAGAACAGATTTTGTTGGTCCAATACACCATCTACAGGCAGGATGTGGTGTTGCAACCCGACTGAGGTATACATTAAAGTCACTACACTGGACCTCTCAGAATCTGGACTCTCTCTCATTTATTCAAGCACCACAAGATCTCTTCATTTAATTACAGAAGTTTATCTGCAAATTTTCACCCCACACAGTTGAAAGATATCAAAGACAGAGAATGATCAAACATACGTAAAAGAGTCTTGTGTGAAAACTAACGCCTGTGACCTTCAACCCCTCAGGCGGACGTCGTTTTCACACAAAGCTAGTTTTGTTTGTTCTTAAGACGCAACTGCAAATTTTCATTTGGCAGAAACAGTAATCATGACTTTATTAGCCTGGCCTTACTAAGTATGAAAAGAACATGTACCTGTCACCTTTTTTATTGTTTCCTTGGAAACTTTCAGTCTTTGGGTGCCTCATTTGCTAAATTGTCCAGGCTTTGATTATCAAAGCGTATAAAGTGCCAGCCTTCACTGTCAGTGAGGTCCTGAGCTCCTTTAGCAGCGTAGAAGTCCCGAGACGGAGCATTCCAGTCTAATACAGACAGCTGCAGCCGGACACACTGCTTCTTTTTCCCTATCTGAAAAAATTAGACAACTTTGATTAATTGTGGCCTTTTATTACACAGAACACAAAGAAATGTTCAGTTCCCTGACTAACAAAAGAAAGCTTACCTCTGCTACTTTGCTGAGTAAACCTGTACCAATGCCATTTCCTGACAAGATATAAAATTGAAGGAAGATTTCAACACACAATTAAGGTGATATGATCCCTACAACTTCTTAAATATATTTAAGTTTTTCCCGCACTGGTTCATATGAATGCTTCATTGAAATAAACTCAATCTGCATCGTACCTCTAAAGTCTGGCATCACGTACAGATCCTCCAAATATACTGACCGTCCCTTCCATGTACTGTAGGTGTAAAAGAAAAGGGTGTATCCAACCAATGTGAATCCTGTTTGGAAAGAAGAATGAAGCTCTCTTTAAAAATATAATAAAAAAAAGCAGTTTTGAATGTGCAGAAAGTACTTTTGTGTTTGACTTTGAAAAGCTTTATCCTGTTGTTATACTAATAAGGAAACAGCCAAAATTCCATGCATCATTTACAATGACAGATGTAACTGATGTTAAGGTAAACAAATCAGTGTAACACTAACTTTGGCTCTTACAACAAGTTATAACAACTAGCCCTAAAGAGTATTTCCACAGTTATCAAAACAGCATCTGCCAACCTTTATTTTAACCTCTGAATAGGTTACAAATCAGATCTCGAAAGGGCACAAGACTATTATTATCTGGATGTTGATAGTTATAAAACAGAACACTTTACCTTCTTTAGATTTAAACTCCTCAGGAACTTCTGCAACCAGACATTCAAAGAAGGGATTTGGGCAGAAACCATCACGTTCCAGTTCTTAAGTAAAATAAAATAAATCATTTTTCATCATCATTTCATCTTCTCATATAAGTAGTTAGTGTCTATATATGTTAAAAATTTCAATTGACTTTTAAATCAAATGGGATATAGAAACAAAAGTCTGTTAAGCAATTAAGACCTTGTAAAGAAACAAATAAACATCAGCTGGGTCATATTTTTCTACTCTACATGTCACGTTCTGTTCTGTAGCAGCTTGCAACTCATGAGAAACCTGACGGTGAAGGGTTTGGTCTGAGTAAATGTTAACATGCCATCCACTCATTCCACTCCTGCAGGCACATTTAGTTCATAAAGGGTCTGACTGAAGACCCAACAAACAGTGATCTTAGTAATAGTTACTGATCAAGGGGCAACATCCGGTAGAGAAAAATGAAGCCTATGCAGAAGTGCTAAAAGTTGTTGTTCATCGAGAATCCGCTAGAGGCTGGCTGCAGAAAGACTGGAAGTCACGTACACACCAAGCCAAAAATAACAGACTTTTATGGCATTAAAAAACATATTCACAGCCTGGTTCAAAAAACAGCCTGGGTCTGAAACGCTAATTTCGCCATCAGCACACACTGTACAGTGAGTGATTTTTTTTCCAATTCAGTGGTTTAGACACTACAAGGATTATGAGTTTGTCCGACCGAGACTCAGCTCAGCTCATGACTGATGGGCACCCTATAGCTGTTGGAACAGAAGCTCAAAGTCTGCGTCATATCCAAGATGGCCCTGTCCAATGATTGGCTTCATTTGACTGTATCAGGAACATATGGGTGACGTCGAGAGTATGCTCTTTGAATGTTCAACCAATGTCAGTCTGCACTTTGCACACCTCAAGCAACAAATACATAAACCAAGACCCGTCTCCACTGGCATCTCAAATACTGATGATCAACAGTATTTGTTTAAAAGCAAACAGATATTTGTTCTGAGGGATCACAGGTACATTATTATGGTTATAAAAGGTTTCAGACAATTTGACCAATCCAATTGTGTAGCATGTTTTCAGGATGTGATTAAGATAAAACATTGGTTTTTGTGGTGTACCAAGTTTAATTAGGTGTTTCAATATCATAAAACCACTTTACACGCAGTATTTGGTGTAGGAGCTTTGCTGGTTTCATTCAGTCTCAGTTAGTGTTGTCCATTACCTTCATGAGAGATTTTCACCTGATCAGACATGTTTTCATACACCGCCAACTCCTGAGAAGAGGGAAAATATGGCATTGTGTGTGAGCATACATGAGGTCAGTGTCTTTACAAAATGCAGCCATAGACGTATATACGTAGACACCTCATTGGGCTCTGAATCATTCGTCGACGTATTGGATGTGGCAAGAGTGAAATCATACAGTCTATGGATCTAACGAAGAAGATGCCTCACTCATGTGCAGTTTGGAATTATACCAACTGGTTTATGGTCCAAACCAGATCTCATGAGATTACTTTTCATAGTTAAGGCTAAGAAAATAGTTCTGATTGCGTTTGGCCATTATAACATAATTTTACAAACAGAAATTGCTGAATTAGATGATAATATATTAAGTCCTGCACATAATACTGTGGATTCTCGTGGCGAAACCAGCCTCCAAACAATAAAGAAGTCTTTCCTATTCAAGTGAATTGGCCTGAAGTCACTTCTCTGATTGTTTTTATCTTCTTGGCTAACTTTTCAAATACTATGTAGGTTTCCCAAAGATAAAGCTAAGTAGCAGTGGGACACAGATGTCAATCAGGAGGGATTTTCTGCTAGTCCGTCATCAATGCTCTGCAGTGAGCACTTCAGACCGGAGAATGAAAATATAGATTAACATACTATTATAAATAGTGTTTAAAAATGCATACATTCTTTTTTTTTTCTTCTTTTCCGAAAACATTGAAATATGACTTTGGCAAATTATGTTATGTTCATGTATATATGTTCATCAATCACTGAATATCAAAATGATTTATCAAATGAGTTAAATGTAAACGTCCGTATTCTTTATTCAGAAAACCCACCTGTCATAACTGTCGTATCAGGATCCGGTTATAATAAACACAGATGTTTCATATTAATATTTAATATTTATCATCATTAAAACAGTTTAACATACACTGGTAGCTGTAAAAACTCATTAAAATCATTTTAAAAAATACATACGTTAGTTTATTGCTTACTTTGTTCAAAACATTTAAGGAGTAAACATTTATAATCATCACATTGAAAGTTACATGCGTTGTGTTTAACGTGTTTCCCAAATATATTAATGTGTGTGTGAATAAAATGCTTTAACTTGAATTTCATTGTAGAAAGACGCTTTATAAAGTTCGGTCTATGTCTTTGCATTAGTAGACGTTGCAGAGCTGCCATATCCAAACGGACACGCTGGCGTATCTGTACAACGGGCCAACTCGCTTAATGAGGCGTCTACGCCCGATGTTTGTAAAACGCAGCATGCAACCGCTAGCCGGTTCACCACACTTAGTGCCGAAACTCACCATTATCATTCTCGATACATCTTTGCAGTCCTCTTTCGTTGCTGCCCGTACTTTGAAATGCATTGCAGCGGTAGTTACAGGTATAACTTTTCACTGATTAAAGATGGAAATAAAATGGTTTCTGAGTGTGTTGTCAAAGCGCGGCAATTACTGACCGTGCTGAATTACAGTCTATGTGCTGAACAAACCGAGCAAGCACTGCAATGTGAGGCGAATATGCAGAATAAACAGGAAGTGGTAAAAGCGTGGAAGCCCTTCAAAATAAAGGGCAATGAGGTCGGCCAACTGTCGTTTTTAACAGCAAAGTTTCATGGGAATTATGACTAATTGTGGTATTCAATCAAGTACCCGGACTTCCATCCTTCTGTTCTTGACCCTCATGTCTTAAAGGATGACCACTGAAGTTTAAGACTTCATGCTTCTTTTACAATGGTTTTCTTATTAGATTACCCTTTTTATAATAGTTAAGAACTGTTTATTCCGGGTACTGTGTTCCTGGATGTTTATAGTTGCCTATTGTTATCATAGAATGTAAAATTATATTATATAGTATATTAAATAAATTAAATATTCTAGGCATAAAAACCCCGAAAAATTATAAAAAAAAATAAATTAACAGGATTTATTTACTTGAGTATAAAACCAGTATCAGTCTTTTATTCCATTATATTTATGTAAACTGTTCAAAAAGAGTTAAGGCCAACTGATCAAAACACAGGCCGTTTTATTTACCGGTATATGTTGACAATAGTGGTTTTCCCAAATTTGTTTTTACTGAATTTGTTTGGTAAACACATTTGTTTCATTTAAAAAACATTAGAAAAAATTATCCTAAAGTAAGTAAAACTGCAAGGAGATTCTGGCTTCAAAACAACCAGAAATACTCAAAATGAAAGGCTGCAAGGCTCAGGGGATGTAAATGACATCCAGGCAAATTTAACCACAAACTTTATATTTCTTGACATCCCAAAATATCATAGCAAGTGACATGGACTTGAACTCTTTTTCTGAACAGTATATTTACAGAACTGAATTGATGACAAGCTATTTTCTTAATGATAAAGCACTGTAATTGTAATTTCAATGTCTTAAGTCGTCCCATCTCCCGGTTTCCTCACACCTCTGCCACAAAGCCCTGTACTGACGTGAATTCCTGCGGCAGCCTTTGAATCTTTTTTGTAACGTAGACCTGTCGCACCTTTTCACCTAGATACAAAGCCTTGTCTCGGTGTGGATTCCTGCAGCAGAGAGGTATGAGGCATACCTTAGGGGGTGTTTCATCATGTATAAATACTTCAGTTTTCCCCTGTTTCGGGGTCTTTCTTCATATCTGATCGCTCGCATGGTGATTGACCTTTTATTTGCAAAGAAAATAAAACCTTGTCGGCAAGCAGAAGTCTCTATTTCATTCTTCACCAGTATACAGGAAATTTCCACAAACAAATCCAACTTTAATAACATATTTTGATAGTAAGATACCCAAGAATCACTTAAAAGTGCTGATTGTAAATCTAAGTTCAATAATAAAACAATCCTCCACGTAAAATATTTCATACAAAATTTGATTTATTTTAGAGTAAAAAAAGAACATGAAATCATAAGAATATAAGCTGAAACATTACAGATCTCACAGAGGGACCTTGGTTTTCATTGGGCATTAATAAATTGACATGTCTGGTCACACTTGCTCTTCATCAGTCTTGAGTTCAGTCTCCCCCCTTAATACCACTCCAGGGATCGTTCATTAAGTTCAGCCCAAATCAACCTCCTTGTGTGTTCAGCTGCACCGTTATTGATAAAAAATTTCACTACCTATGTAAGTCTCAGTGTGGTGACTGTGTGCTGGCTCCAGGAGACTCAGACCGATCAAGCTTCATCCCTGCTTCGAGTGAGGTGGAGGAGATAGAGGTTGGTAGCACTGAGCTCTTAGTCTCCAAAGAGGAAGAAGCAGACGAAGGCAGAGACACCACAATGTATTTCTGTACTGGTCTTGGACCTGTAAGTCCAGGGCCACTGCCGGACTCCAGTTTTACCAAAGGCTGCAAGGTGGATGTAGCACTGGGAACGGTGCTGGTGACTGGTGAGGCAGACTGAGAAGAGCTCAGGGTGATTACCTGGGATACAGAAAAATGTTGTGAAGTTGAATATATAAAGAAAGACTTCAGTAAATCTTCTAAAATGCCATTGAGCTTGGAAGTGACATGTTCAAACTTGCAACAATTACACTGTGATTACTTCTTCACATCATTTTTACCTTCAGCTCTTGAAAGTACATGGAGTAAGTTTCTCACAGTGGTATTGCTGCAAAGCACAATTGTTAAAAAAAATATAAAATAAAATAAAAAAGAAGTACCTGCTGAGTTGAGGCAGCACCTGCACTGGTTGCCATGACAATGTACTTTGTTGCTGGGGGAGAAGGCTGTGACGGGGTCCCTGGTCGAGGAGACATCAGGGTGAGGGAGCTCGGGACCTTGATGATGCTGGGAGTGCGAGGACCAGTCGACCCACTTATCCCACTCTGTGAGACCGTGAGTGTTGGGCGAGGCTAAAACAAAAACATTGTTTTTCCTTTTTTTCACAGCTGTGGGGTGGTTTTCTTGCACTAAATTTTCACACTGATCTGAACATAAACACATCTTAAGTCTCTGATGTACCTGGGTGATTGTTAACGTGGTTCTGTTGACCTGTTGAGCTTGTAGCGCCGCCTGAGTCCTGGCCTTCATTACATGAGAACACAGCATTGGTCCCAGATAACCGTAATCTGTCCGGTACGCCTCCACAGTGTCAGGCTGAGGCCGGATCTTTGCAATGACACTGGCACAATGTTTCTATTAAAACAAAACACAAACACATTAAAAATAAAACACAACAGGTAAGTTTATTATTTTCCATTCTTGAATAAAATTCTAGAATAAATAAAATGTTTTAACTAGTTAAGTGATTTCATGAACTCTTAATACAGGTGAAATGTACCAATCCTATTTTACCAACAGAGATTTTATGTCAGTTTGGGTGAAAGCTCATTAAATTGTTATAAACAATTACGGTGTCCCTTAGGGTTAAATTTTAGACAACACTCTTTTTAATCTGTATATGATGCCTCATAAAACAGTCATCCAGAGACATGGCATCAACTTTTGTAGCTTGCAGATGACACACAACTCCAAATTGCCACATCTACTGATGAGGAACAATCAACTCTTTTGACTGTGATTCAGATTTAAAGTCATAGATTTTCTGGTTTTTACAGCTCAACCAGGACAAAACAGCTTTCTTTCTCAAGCCAAATCATCTATAAAATTTACTACAGTTAAAGTTATAATAAAGTTATTTTATTGGTTTTTAAATCTCTTGCTTCTTTCTACTTATCATATCTGCTTTCTTCTTAAGAGCTTTTGAGAGCCCTCAGGACTTCAGGTCATACTCTATAAATTGTGTTTTAGGTCACAGCAAAGATACACAGTGAGGTAGCTTTATTGATCCTCGTCTGTGGAGGGCTGCACAGGACTTTTGAGTCTTATTTATTCTATTCTACTTTATTACCATTAGTTTTTGTCAATATTCAGAACTTTGAGCTACACTTTTATATGAAAAGTGCTTCAGAAATAAAGTTTGATTGATGGATTAACATCATACATTATATTCCATCTTTAGCTTTTTATAAAATCAGTAGATTTTATTGATTATCTGAAGACATGTTACTTACTATATTAACAAAGTCCAAAAATCTTTTACTTGTATTCTTATTTTGATATTTAAATCTAATCTTTTAAAGGTAGTTTGTTTTATTGAACTGTCTCCCTTTCAGTGCATAAGCATGTATGTAGTTTTTTAAGGTTTTATACAATGCTGTTCGAACCTGCAAGTGCTAAAAGATTATTTTTGTTCTGTCTACTTGTTTTTCTATCCACCTTTTTCCTGACTACCCATAGATCATAGCGGTTCTCTTTGTCGCCATGGAGACCACAAAGCTAATGATGTTAGCCTAGCTGTCATAGTCGCTCTAAAAACCCGTGACAAGTGACAAAATGGACAAAAATCAGAGGTTGATTCATGGTGGAGATGTTTTAAAACGTTTCAGCCCTGCCCAGCATTAATGATTTCACGTAAGTTCTTTTGAGCAAGCTTGCCGGCAGTGGTCAGCCATATGGTTGCGGAATTCAACAACCATGGGCTTCTGATGAAACAGGTGGGTTATACAAGCATTTCAAAGAGTTGCCTATGAAATAGTAGAGTTTCATTATTACCAGTAAGAGGGTCTGAACATGGTCGGCTCCTATCTTATCAATATTGGAGACCACTGGTCCTTCCATTACTGCTTTGATGCGAGCACCCTCTACAGAAAGCCGGGGAAGGATCAATGTCTTGATCACCTGCGGGGGAAAACATGAAAAGGTTGCCTCAGATAGAAAGGAGCAGATGTGTTAGAGACAAAAAGAAAATCCACACTCACATCAGTTCCAAGTTCAGCAAGTCCAGCGATGCAGCCATAGCGTGTGGTCCACTGGGTTTTATCATCCAACCAGCTCTGAGAAAGCAACATCATTCTGTTTTAGTACTTAAAGTGGTTTCATTCTAAAGTCACACCTTTAACTTCATGAGCTTATTATGAACTGTAATAACATAAAACAACACTCACCTTAGTTAAGGTCTTGGTAATACGGGACTGGATGTTGTTGGTTGTAGTACTGAAGGTTTTACAACTTTGTGCCATAAGACGAGCAGCAAAGTCTCGCAAAGCCCAATGGTTGTCAACATCAGGCCGCAAACACAGCTGCTTGCTCACAATGCACGTCACAACAGCTGGGATGAGCTCATGCAGCTACAAACACACACCAACAAGGAAAGCATTAGGATTTATGGATTTTCTGAGCTTATAGATCTTTAAAGAATATGAATTTTGTTTCATTTCTTACTCACATATTTCTCCAAATACAGCGTTGGGTTGTCCATTAGAGCTTTGACCATCCGCATCAGATAAATCAGCAAAGCTAAGTTGTTTTGCACCACATTTACACGAACCTTAAAGAAAGCACAAAGTCAGAACGTTTGGCTGAGATGTGCTTTTTTTTCCATTAGTGATTTGATTTATTATGCAGAGCTTTATAACAGGGTGGAAAAAGATGCTCACTCCTTCAGATATAAATGTGCTGAATCTTGGCAACATCTGATACAACCCAGGATCTGTAGCAATACTCTGCAGAGCTTCCTGAATGAAACATGAGGAAAAAACATTGAGAAAACAAAGAGAACATCACAAACTGGGCAAGTAAACACTTTTTCATCATTTTTCAGAGGTGTGCAAAGTCATAACATTTTCTTTATATTTAAACATTGTCCAATGAAGCAGGCAATGTACTGTAACTTTAAATCAAAAGATATGAGAAGAAGTGTAGAGTTAATTCACAGACAGTACTCACAGCTCTCTTAGCCTCACAGGAGCCGACACAAGCTTCTGTGATTTCCTTGTAATAGAGCTGCTGTTCCACAGACAGCTCATGAGTACTGCGTGGTTTCAACCTAATGAGGCCTTTCTCCTTTCCTGAGAGAAAGCAAACACAGAGTAAAGTAATTAAACAGGGACGGGGAGAAGAAAGGGAAAGTTTAAGTTGAATATAACCTAAAATACTAACCTTTGCCATCAGCAGCTGTGGCCCCCTGACTCTTCCCTTGAATCGTTCCTTCCTCCTCTTGACCAGGCTTGACCACTTTGAGGGGCTCTGTAGACTCAATCTTTTGTTGCTCTTTTGGTGCTTAAATGAGGGAAGAGAACCCAAATCAGAGTTTTAATTCTAATTGTTTTTGTTTGGTGACGTAAGAGAAATACTTCAATAATCATATAGCGTTACATATTCAAGAGGAACTCACCAGGTGGAGGATTTTCCGGAATAGAAGGCTGCACGCCTTCAATACTTAACCAGTGGGCTGTGGATTAACATTCATGTTGCATGAAGTCAGAAGCCAAATATTTTAAAAGTCAAACCTTGAATATGAAGCTCTATTTACACATACACATGTAAACAGCCGATCTGATCAACCCCTGACTGCATGTTGCTCTGGTTGTGTAATTACCTTTGAGGGACACATCTAGTGGAACTCTTGGAAGTGGTGTGTTGATGATGTCACTAAGGTCGACCTCCTTTTCTTCATAGAAATGAAGCTCTCTTCCACCACCACTAGCAAAGCGAAAAGGTATGAACTCTTGCGACTGGAACCCGTACAATGGCTAAAACAAGAAAAAAGAAATCAAACAATCATTTTCATGTCACAAAAAAGTGTTTTTTAAACTAACAGGATGAAGGATGAATGTTCTCACTCACCTCCACATTTTTTAGTTTGAGAGCATTATCAATGTCACTGGTAGTTAGCTTACGTCTCTTCCCATGATGCATGAATTTAAGAGCATCCTATGAAAAACAGGAAAAAAATACCAGTGTTGAAATTAAAGTCTGTGCTTTAGACACAGTGCATTAAACAGTGTCTTTATATATTTTATAAAAATAAATTAAAAAAATATTGTTACATATATCATTCATGAATGGCTTACTTGTGCAATTTCTTTTATTCTGTAACTGACTTCTTCACTGAGGGCTACGCAGCTTTCCTCCTGTAACTGGCCCACTCCCACAGACTCTGCCATGGCCTTCATCGACTCTGTGGGCAAGATGACCGAGCACTGCTTCTGTCTGCGTTCCTCAGCCATGGCTGAAAAAGCAATACAGATCTATGGATGTCATCTTTTACATAATCATAACAAATACTCACACTCGAACAAACACATTCAGGAGACGACAAATCTTAAGAGCACTACAGTAAAGAATCTGCTTCTCAAAGTGTATTTATAAAACCACAAAGTACAAGGGGGTTCAATAAATCTAGTTGGCAAAAATCTACTCTAATGTAAATTGCAATAACTGTTGGAGAAAGACAAACCACGTGTTAGCTTAACACAACATATATTCAGAGAAGCTTGGCAGTATTAGCATTTTGTTATGAGATTATTTTCTTCAACACATTCGACAAGGCAAACAAAGTCACACAGAAGAACAGCATTAATGACAGATCAAAACAATAGCATGCAAAAAGCTGAAGCCAAGATAGCAGTCATCAACTTGCAGCTTCACTAGAGCTTGAGATGCAATAAGATAAGTAGTGGATGACCAATATTCCTAAAGTGTAGAAGATGATAATTATAGAGCAGAGTGGCCAATGTTTGATATGTAAACCTCACCATCGTGCTACACACCATAACAGAGTTTGTAAGAAAAGCACCAATCAGTAACCGTTTAAGATTTGATATGCTGAAATCAAAGATAGGAAAAACGTGTTGTCATTGAGGGGGCGTTGCCTGACAGCAGCTACAACGACGAGGCTGCCTTTACTCTGTCGAACAGTGGTCTTATTTTAACTGGCCTCATAAACAGATGAATCGGTCGATGTCGATCGATTCAAAATGCTACTGAACGACCTAAATAAAGAGCTCGAACGATAAACTGATCAAACTCAACATGAAAGAGCGAAGTGTAAGCAAGGGGAAAATCTAGGGAAAGTTCGTGCGCACTTAAAAATAAGGCCAATTCAGACTAAATTAAATGACAGACGCTGCTTGTAGTTTTCCTCTCTACTTCGAATAAATAGAACAAAACATGAAAGTTTCCGTATAAAGTGTTTCCGACCACCATGTCGAAATGCTGACAATAACCGTCTCGATAATTGACCTGAAAGACCCTAAAATGAAAATTTCGAGCAGTGGAGATCGAACATATATTACAAGTTTTTACTTCCAACGCGTGTAAACAAACACGAAACTCAAAATGCAGCGGGTTAACCACTCTGACGGTATAACTAACTAATCAACTCTCCATCAGCTCCCCATAACAGACCTAATCAAATTGTTTATCTTTAAGGTGTTTAAGTGTCAAATCCTATGAAAAAGTATGTATTTTTTAAAAAATCCTTTAGGTGTGCACTTTGTTAAATAATACCTCAGTAAATGCTTTATTTGCAGGATATTAGCTTGAGTGCTAACAACTTAGCTTTCGTTGACGTTTTACCTGTTTGAAGTTTATCCTCTCTTTTCCGAGTTCGAGCAGAAAATTAAGGCAATGAAAACAGTCAATGGTAAGATATGCAACAGCAGTTGATTCGAAAAACCGATTCCTTTCTACGAACATCCATTTTAAATAGTAAATACTACTTCACTGGTAGCGGCAGGAGCAACCGCTGCTGAAATAGCGCTTGTGTTCCATCGCCATTTTGAGTCACGTTCCGGTTATCATATCGCGAGACTTTGAAAATCGTTTGATGAAAGTTTATCATAGACTGTATAATGTAACGCAAAATGCGGGAAGAGAAATTAGCATAATTTTAAAATCCGAGAAAATGTAGAGTTCGAAGTTCTTATATTAATAATCTCCCTCTGAAGTGTTCCGACCATGTATTTGTTATCCAAGTATCCATTACGGTATCCGGAACCGTTTCACCCAGTAGTACAGTACACGAGGGAACTTTACTCGGTTGCACCAGATACGAACGTCAGGAGCGTGGAAGGGCATTGAGAGCAATAATCATGCATAGATTAATTTTACGGACGGTACATGCAGCCCGAAAGTCTTCGGTTGCTGTCCCAAAGTCGTGTGCGTTGATATCTAAATATGACAAGGCTGTAACTCCAGGTTTCGGGTGAGTGTCTGCTTTGAATGAACAAAAATATGGTGAGGCAGTTGTTTCATAAGTCTATAAGCTGTTTAGGAATGGATTTAATTGTAGAAAACTCTATTTTATGGCAGTTGCTTGTTAAAAAATAGTATTCATTTAACCAAAACGTTAAAAAAAAAGTATTTTATAGAACCAGTAATAATGGGGTGGCCCATCTTTTTTGTAGTCTGCGTGGTTCAGGTACATCAATGGCAGGTGTTTGTGTTTGTTACTTTTAAATAAAAGACTAGACTCACAACCCTAAAAAAAATTAGGGACATATTGACCAGATTATTATTTAAAATAATGTGTTACTTATCCCCCCTCTCTCTCTCTCATCGTAAAGGGTTGACAGTGGATGCAGAGTCAGAGCCCTCATCACAACTTCAAGCGTGCACTGTGAAAAGAAAAATGATGTTCCCCCTTCTCACCAGGAAGACAAAACAAACACAGATAAAGAACATGACCCAAAAGAATCTTCACCTGTACTCACACAGAAAGAAGAGAATGATGGTACAGACTGTAT
Source organism: Labroides dimidiatus (assembly GCA_030710495.1). Classification (NCBI taxonomy): domain Eukaryota; kingdom Metazoa; phylum Chordata; class Actinopteri; order Labriformes; family Labridae; genus Labroides; species Labroides dimidiatus. The sequence continues at coordinate 15,282,937 of CM061159.1, forward strand.
GGCTTCAGAACAAAGGGAGCATCCAGTGGTGTTACAGAAAGATGATGGAAGAGCGACACAGCAGCAGCAGCAAGTGGATGCAAAATTCGAAGAGACAAATGAAACAACAGTAAAAGAAGTCAAGTCACCTGAAGCAAAAAGTGGAAAAGAGGGTCTTTTGAATCTTCTTGGGGCCATGAAGGTGGATGTCACAAATAAGAGGAGGCTTAAAACCTTGAAAGAGAAACAGAGCACTGAGTTTGCCCCTAAAACAACACCCGCAGCTATGGAGAGCACCATCAGTATGTTTCAGAAGGCAACAGTCGAGGCTGCTTCACAAAGGTAAAATGACAATATTCACTGAGTTGTGTACCCTTGTTAAAGTTCAGGTTTCTTCTGATTGTACTGCCACTGTTGTGACTTATCGTGTATTTTTGCAGGCTGTAACTTGTTACCTGACTTGAAGAAGATATCTGATACCTCTCTTCATTCACTAGTTTCTGCCTTGGATTTTTTTTTTATTATAGTGAACTAGATCCTGAACTGGTTGCAGCCGCCTCTGCTGCTGCCTCCACTCTGCCTAATAAAAACCAGGCCACTTCTGAACTGCTCAGACGACTAAGGGAAAACGAGGTTGTCACAGAAGCTCAGAGGAAAGGGAATACTAACAACCTTGGGTAAATTTTTTGTGTTGGAATTTTTGGTTGATTTAATATTAAAATGATATCAGGTAATTTGTTCTGCCCTTTCATACTGTAAAATGAAAATGAAAGGTAGGTGTTTAAGCAAAAATTCTAATTTATTTTCAGAGGGATTATTGCTGACATGAAAGTGGGGAAGAGCTACAACAGAAAGAGCAGTTGGCCGTCTAATCAAATCCAGTTTGATGAAGATGGAAAAGGGTACACACAAGAAAGGAGGATCACTGCTGAACTGGAAGCTGTGAGGAGAAGGTAAGAACTTTCATTACATCTTAACGCAGAGAGTTTTTCAGGAAGTCTATGTGCTAAATGTTTGTTTTATTTCGTTAAAGGAGGAACTTATTATCAGGGAGAAGACTGAACATCTTTTCTCCCGCTAATGATAAAGATGCCATGGAGACAACAGCGGGTAATGATCTTTTTTGGAAATGCTTATGTTCATTACATATTGAGTGAAAATGATTTGTCTTTTCTTTTACTTTTTTCATTCACAGGTTCTAACACATGAAAATCAGAAATTAAGTCAACCCAAAACAGCAGTTTCAACTAGTGAAACATCAAACTCGTGTAAAGTGGTTAGGCAGTTATATCACAGATTACTGGATCAGTGCAGCATAGCTCAGAGGCAATCAACCTATGGCACTGCTGAGGTCTCATTAAAGCCCAAGTTACCTAGAAAGCAGCCTTTAGCTTGTCTGTATTTTGGGGCCAGGTGTTCAGGTCAGGCCAGTTGGCTGGCTAATCAAGCACAGAAATGCTTTGGTCAGCAAACCATTTGGTTGCTGAACAAAGCTTCTCCATAAATCTTTTTAGCAGATGAGAGTGCTTGACATTCTCCTGGTAGGTGGCTGCGTTGACTTTGGACTTGACAAAATACAGCGGACCAGCACGAGCAGATGTCACCGCACCCAAAATCATAAAAGACTGCAGAAACTTCACACTGAACTTCAAGCACCATGGATTCTGTGCCCCTCCATCGATTTCTCCACACTCAATACCTTGATTTTCAAATGAAATGCAAAACGTAATTTCATCAAAGGATTGATCACTGAGCAGCAGTCCAGTTCTTTTTCTAATCAGCCCTAGTAAGACACTTCTTTAGTTGTTTCTCTTTCAGGAGTGACATTTGGAATCCAACAGTGGTAGCTCTTTTTCTAAGCATGTCTGTGTGTGATCGCTCTTACATCAGCCTCAGTCTTACTTGTTAGGAAGCTCTCCAGAGCTTCTCTTGACAATCATTTCAAGACATGGACATCCCTGATCAACACTACAGCACCCCCCCCCCCTTTCCAGTCAACTTTCCATAAATGTGCTTCTAGACAGCACTTTGCAAACAACCAGCTTTTCAGCAATGACCCTCTCTGACAACTCTCCAGGGAGCAGTTTGTCCATAATTGTGGTTGCAGATGCTCAAGTAGACTCAGACTGATCTGTTCATGGTAGATTATGATGAGATAGGGATCGATAAGGTTTTGCTCTTAGTATAAGACTGGATCTTATCCTCCTATCTTGATGGATCTTTGTAAATAATATATCCTTAATGCTTACAATCCTTTTATCATATTTCAGCACGACCAACTCTCTGGGACGTGGACTTTGCTTATCAGTTGTCCCTCTCAACCAACCAGTTGCCCCGAAATGGGCTGGAGAAAATGATCCAGTTGACCAAAGAGGGGAAATTGTGGCAGTACCCAGTGAACAATGAGGCTGGTAAGTTACTGTAGTTGTATAAACAGAAGGAAATACAGAATTAATACTGAGAGACCACACTAACATCTACCTTCTCTGTTAGGCATGGAGGAGGAGGCCCAGGTCTTATTCCACGAGCATGTCTTCTTAGATCAACACTTGGAGGAGGGTTTCCCTCGTCAGGGACCAGTGCGTCACTTCATGGAGCTGGTGGTGGCTGGTCTGTGCAGAAACCCTTACCTGACTGTCCAGCAAAAGAAGGAGCACATTTCCTGGTTCAGAGACTATTTCCACCAAAAAGAAGAAGTCCTGAAAGAGGCTGATGTTTACCTCAGCTAAGCTCAAGATGGTCAAGTATGTTTTCAGCATTTGCTTAATGTGGACAGATTGTCACAAAACCCTGTATGTCAGAGATGCTCTAGGACAGTAAAACGAGCTTAAGTGAGCTGTAAACCCTGGAGGTTGGTTTGATTGGACTAGAATGAAGCCAGGGATCCAGTGCAAAAGTTTGTAGAGCATTTTCTTTCTAAAAACTAGGACTTTAAATATCTTCATCATAAGCGTCTTGAAATAACCCTGGGAAAACACTTTGTACAAGGTATAAAATTAATATAAAGCAGCCAAAGTACATCCACAGCTGTTGCTTTGTTTTCATTAGTTGCTGGATACCAACATCTACAACTGATGGTCTGTTCAAAAAAGTCCCATTGTGAGGATGAATGGTGAGTTTCACAAGATAACCTGCATTATGATATAATGAGAAATGATTCCTGATATATGGCTCTTAATCATAGTATCTCAATAAGGTATTCATCTCATACCATACAACAACATCACATAATATATGAATAATTGAAGAATACAAAAATCCTTAAAGGACCATGAGGAGTAATGTTGTAGCCCAGTAAGTCATGTGATATCAGTTCAGTATTTTGGCTGAAAACTCAAGGTTTTGTCATCTGATTTAAAGAAATGTGTGTTAATTAATTCCGACAACCTTACAACCTTGATTTTGGTATGAATGACTTTAAAAGAATATCAGAAGCTGTATTGTTTTTCAAGATGTTATTACAAAAATGTATTCATAACAAAGCTCAGTCAAACACCCATGGTCATGATTGTCCTTGAAAGGTAATAACATTAAGAATAAACTGAACTGCATGTCAGACTTCAGATGGGGTTTAATGTAAGCCTGTTGTTAGACCTTGAGCTTTGTGTGAAAGAGGAGTGCTTTTACTGTTAAAAACATGCTAACAAAGTACCCTGCAGATCCCTCCCGGTCAAAAAACACAGACTGTAGTCCATTGTCCAACAAAGTGTGGAAAACACCTGCAGGACACTTAAAAGTACTTCATCGCCACATTTTGTCCTCTTTTCCTTAATCATATTTGTGAATGGCATATAACGTGAGGTGTGTGTATGAGGTGACACCTTGTTTCTTAAAGATAAGTTGCCACTAGAGGGCACTACTGACATTGTGTCTCAAAATGAATTTAAACTGTTGAAATAGGGTATGGGCCTTGATCGTGTACTTCTTCCCCTCACAAAAGAAAAGAAAATATGTTTGAAGTGCAGATACATAGTACAGTAAATTAATTTATCACAGTGACAAAACATATGAAATAAAGTAACTTATATTAAACTTTTGTGTATGTAAAAACTATTCAATCTCTTATTTCATTTATAAAGGAAGAATTTCTCACCCACTACCAAAGCATCCACATTTGTGCCAGAAAAAAAAAATGACAAAATTTTACTTTTTATTTTGTGGTTTTATCTGCTAATCATTGCCAGGTGAGCTCATGACAACCTGTTCTGGATGACTTTTGAGAGGGATATCATAAAAGCTCCATGTACAGTTGAACCGGTCCAAAATTAATCTCATGAATTTTTACAGCACCCTTGAGGTTATTTCTGTGGAACATGGTAAATGAGTAGCCCTGTTAACTATTTTAGCACGCCTGGTGATTAAAAAAACAAAAACCTAAATCAAATGCACACATAATGTTCAGTTTATTTCGAACTACAACTTAAAACGATTAACACCAAGGCACGTGAATGCATCGTGACGTTGTAAAACCCGGAAGACTGAGTCTGTGTGTGGGCCATGAAGGCATCATCAGACTGCCGGCTACTTATGTTATGACAGAGCCGGGAGACCTGAGAGTGTGACGAGTCGGTGCAGGATGGAGTGAACTTTATTGAGACCTTGAAAACAAAGTTCTCGTACTTTTGATTTTTAGAAGCCTTGATCGAAGCAGCTCCCTGGAATCTGACGCGTGGAAGAAACTTTATTTTGTACTTGTGAATTTTTTTATTAATTATTTTTTATGTGGATGACTGTGTGATGTCTGATATGGATGAGGTACCACCATCACGACCACAGCCAGTCGAGATAGACCCGGAATTTGAGCCTCTTCCTCGACCGCGGTCATGCACCTGGCCGCTGCCCCGGCCGGAGCTTATTGACCCGGCCAGCTCCAACACATCCTCCCCGGGTCCGTCTGTTCAGCAGGAACCGGGAGGAAACACCGAGTTCATCGGTAACCTCGGCTTGTTGGAGGAGGACTTTGAAGAGTACACGGAGCAGAAACCACCTTTACCCTGCAATGAATTCATATGTCGAGAGGGAAAGTGTTTGCATCTTCATCACCAACACCATAGTCACCATCTTCAGCAACTCCAGGGGCCACAGCTGCCGCTTCAGCAACAGGTGCCCCCTCCTGGTGTCGCACCTTTGTGCGGCCCCGGCCCGAGAAAGACCAGCTCGTCCCGTCGTAACGCCTGGGGCAACATGTCGTATGCTGACCTGATTACCAAGGCGATAGACAGTTCACCCGAGAAGAGACTGACACTGTCGCAGATTTACGACTGGATGGTGAAGAGTGTTCCTTACTTCAAGGATAAAGGAGACAGCAACAGCTCCGCGGGCTGGAAGGTGAGTGTCAGCTTGCGCGTGAAGTTTTAGTCGGAGTGAGTGCGCGCGCACGAAAATATGGTTGTAAACGGTCAAAATGGGACGGTTTAATGAAACCTTATACCACCTTTGAACACCACTACTACAACCAAAACCAGGTACCAAAAACGACACTTTGAGTGAAAACACCTGCAAGCTCTTCAATTCAATTTATTCTCGACTCATTTTTTCCAATGTTATTACATTCAGTGAACAACTGAATTATGATGTGTTGTTTAAACTCTCATGATTCACCTTGAAGTCTGTACAATTTTGGACAATGGGTGGAGTTTTTTATAAACTTTGTTCTTCTAAGTACTGACCTTTGAATTAGACTACATGTGTGCAGCTCTAGTTTTTCATTTATTCCATTGACGCATAGCTTGGTTTTGAAAAGTGTTTAGAAGAAGAGACCTGGATACTATCCCCTTATTCTGCCACAGGGTTAAGTGCTACCGCACCTCTTACAGTGAAGCCGTCTCATGTCATCTCAAAACAGGAATTTGCAAGATCCGTCTGAACTAACTCTAAAGGCCCAAACTTCCACTTAATGCAAATATCAAGTGCATGCTTATTGCCGAGGATAAGTGTGCATCAGAGCAAAAATGTGTATTTTAAATGTTTTTGAAAAGTTTCAACTGTAGTTGTTGGATTTAGCAGTTGAACTTCATCATCTAAGTAGCCTTTGAAGTTTTGGAGTGGTTTCCTCTGTCAGCAGCAGCAGCAGCACACGCCTCCATGCTGCTGTGTCAGAGAGGAAGGAGCAGCAAGTCAGACTGTAAACATCCCATGCATGTGCCTGAGAATTTTTCGCTCTGTATGCTGAAATAAAAAAAAGCAAAAAAAAATTAAAACAAATATTAGACATGGAAAATAGATTGAGTTGGACATAATTGCAATTCATCCTCAACTTCATAATATAACTTAACACTCAATGTTAAGGAACTATTTTTAAGCGAAATTGTCTTAGGCTGAGGTGAGTTGTGCATATATATCCACATAAATGAAAAAACTTTGATTAGAACAACCTATCCACTTCCACTACACCACAACACATAGGCCACTGAGTCATAGTCTATGCAGCAATACCACAGCAATGGAAAACCCGGTACATTCCTGAAATTTGAAAGCTTTCCTGCTTTCCTGTCTGGAAATGTTTCAAGTACAAGGGACAAGTTGTAAAAGCATTAGCCTAACGCCTGCACAAACATGTTAATCCCACTCTTAATATTGTCTCACCGGTCGAGGAAGTTACTCAGCTGAGACGGACAGAAAATAACTCAGGATGAAAGAAGACAAAGAAAGCCAAAGTACATGCGCCTTAAAATGTGCAAACTCTGACAAAATTTGAGTCATGTTCATATTTTCAGCTCTGCAGTCTTCCTGGTTTGCATCCCTGAATTCATTCTCATGAAATGAGATGTAATTTTGAAGTTATGTCAGGAAATGCCTTTGTGAACCTCAATCAAATATAGTGTCTATTGTTTAACACTCCCTGTGTGAGATGTCTGATCACTGCTGGCATTATGAAATATGGCTCTGCTAAACCTCGCTTTCCTCAGTCTTTCTGCAGCTCTTCAACATCATGTTGTTTTGTATGTACAGTAGGTGCAAGGGCTGGTGGGAATGCGGTCAGATAGCCAGGGACACAATGTGGAGCAAACTCCCTTGATAATAACAAGAGGCAACGCAAACAGCTCAATCAGTGTTCAGGACTATGTTGGAGGGGAAGGGGCTCAGAGAAGGGAATGCTGGGAACAACGTCAAACATCCTCCATTCCTAAGCTGTGTGCTCATATCTCTGTGTCCCTGTCTTCTAGAGTTTCCTCTGCGGATGCTACGGCTCGGAGAGAGAGATCACTGCTCTTTATCCTATCACATCCTCCTCTCCAGCCTTTGCAGATGTTTGTGGTTTTGTCAAGTGGACTGTGATGGGGGTGGTGTTAAAATTTCTTTTGGATTGCCCAGTTGAACCAATTTTTGATAAAAGTCTTCAAATTTACAATAGCTTCGCCATTAATCTACATGTTTTTTAAAAAACAGGAGCACACTGTCCAAAATTTGTCACACTGTGATTGAATATAACCAACTCTGTTGTCCAGCCCTAGTGATGTGATTCATGTGATCCTAAGTGTACTCCTGATGCTCAAGGGCATGGAAAACTTTTCAAAAAGTGGGCAAAAAACTCAAAACTGTTATCTTTTTGTCTGGCATGGCTTTGTTGGGCATCACATTGGCCTGATTAAAACCTTTCAAGAACCATCAGATGAATAACTTAAGACTCAGGTTAAGAATGAACCTGTCTGACTTTCTTGATTCCAAGACTCGATCGCCATAAACAGAATAAAACATTTATGCTTCTTTTGGGAATAATTATCTATTTATGATGCATCTTTGTTTTTCTATGTACAGCTGAAAGAAGCCTTATAGATTCTTTGATGTAAATCCATTCCCATAAAGAACAATAGCGGCTGCATGTTTATCTTTGATATTAGATAAACACATCTCTACTTCAACCTCTGCATTCCAAAGTGTTGGCTTGCTCTGGGCCTTGGAACCACTGGCTAATAGTTATTTTTACACCTTCCTGTTAAAAAAACATGGCGGTCCCCCCACAATGAACTATGATGCATTTCCTGCCTAGTGGATGGAAAATAGTGCCATGTGTTCACTTCCCCGCCTTGCAAAACACGAGGGTCAGGACTGGAAAAAAAAAAGCAGACCAGATTATGTTTGTGCACCTAACTGTTTGATTTCAACAGTCCCACCACAAAGAAATCATCAGTCTGGCCTTTGTATTGACTTTAGACTCCACATGCATGAGCACCCCTGATTGTAATGACAGATAGAGGTATGCCAGAGACCTCATGGTGGGTGGAGGGCGTTGAGTTTGAACCTCAGTGATTATATAGCTCCACCTAGAAAACTGAAGGTGGGTGGAGGGCAGGGCGAGGGTGATGCTGCTGCTGCTGCTGGCGCTTCCTGTCTCCCCCGTGTCATGGACATGTTTTGTTTCCCTCCAAAAGTTGTGTGGCAGCTCAGTGAGCTTGGTGCCTTTGCAACAAGATAGAGGCCCTTTGCCTACTGGGTCGACTGGTTCCCCTGGGATGTTGGGTCTATAAGTGGCAGTGAGCATGTAAGGTACTTCAGCATCTTACTGGTACTGCCATTGTTTTTTCTCAGTGAACTGGGACATTAGATACTGGAAAAGAACGGTGCAGCCAATGAAAAAAAATGGTACAAAGGCTCTGATGCTTTTATTTCAAATTCATTCACACAAAAACTTCTTTTGACCACTTGATGAACTTATTTCAGGTTTTGAGGCACACAGAACTATTGGTTCAGTGCTTGACACCACTGTTGTATGGTTTTGATGGCGGCCTGTAGCAACATGTGTAATATACAGTGGGGGAAATAAGTATTTGATCCCCTGCTGATACTAATATACTTTTTCACTTGATAAAATGCACAACAATTTATAACTTTTATACTGTGTGTTTTTATGCATTTTCAACTGATATTCTGTCTATACTTATAACCAGTAAACAACCATAAAAATTAGAGTGTGTTAATTTCCCAGGGCAGTGGGCAAACTCACAAATTTAGCAGGGGATCAAATACTTATTTCCCCCACTGTATATATATATATATATATATATATATATATATATATATATATATATATATATATATATATATATATATATATATATATATATATAAAACATCTTCCCATGTTGGCTGTTTGACTCAGCCACCTCTTAGCTAATGTTAGCTGGAAGTGGCTGAAGGCTAATCTGGCCCTCTAAAATGCTATTCTTTTGCATTTTTAACAACTTAGCTGATAGGAAAATCAACTATAATGTGGCTTAACGCTAATATTGCAATAAATTAATGATAATGTCAGGTTCCTCTCCATCTACATGTAATAAAGTCTGGACAGCAGCACCTGCAACAGTATTTGTGTTTTGCAAATGAGGATCCTTGTGGAAACAAACGAGCTGTGTTTTGTGAACTGACAGTTACCGCTGTATTTGTTAGCTTGTGGACATTCCAAAGTAAGATCTTTTTATATGGTTAAAAATGAAAGTACAGAACATGAGCAAATATAGTTATGGTTAAAATATTTGCATGCAGACTTATCACAGAGAGGTTAGCATGTGGATGTTAGCATTTGCTTCACAACACCATTATACAATTACAATTTTGAACCACAGGTAGCCTTCCTGCGGGTGTTTTATTAATGTTCAGAATACTGTGCATATTCTCCAGTTTAAGTTTACAGATTTGATTTTGCCAAATGACTCAGTTTGCAGAGGAGTGATGTGTTGTTAGCCTACGAACTTAGTTTAGCCACATTGGCCTGAAAAAAAAGTCAACAGCTAGCCAATAAAGAGGAAAAAAAACCTTGAATAATCCCCAACTATTTGTATTGGGATCACAAGGTTAAAAAGGGAGGCATGAACTTAAGAGGCCCACTGAAAGCTTCAAGTAACCCCATGAAGAAAGGAACGCTTTAGGCAGGGGTTTCCAAAGAGGAGCAACCAGTGGCTTGAGGGAAGGAGGGAAGCAGTCAGCTGACTGGATGGCTGTGAACTGCGTACTGCTTGTGTACGGGCTGTCGTCTACACATGTGTGAGCCTTTGGAATCTGTGGCATTTGGGTTCCTGCATTGTCCTCAAGCCTGCACACACAGGACAATAGCCCTCTTCTGTATTATGTTCACAAAAAGAAGCTGGCCTCAAGTCTATTATGCAAAACACAAAAGACATGAGTGCCAGAGGGTAAAAGAAATATGGCATGAAGAAAGATAAGCTGGATCAAGGGTAATTGAGATTAATGTCCAATCCTGCAACAGGTTGGCCTTTTTACTCCTTAATGTGTTAAGAAAGTGAAACAGAGTCAAGGTTAGGCTGAACTCAAGATCAAGTTAAGTCATTCTGATGTTTTTTAATCTTAAGTATCACTGTGTTATTAAACCTTGGACACATCAGTTTACTATGTTTTTCATCATTCCCATTTGCCTGCTTCTTTTGTGTCTAAAGCTGAGCCCTTTGACACAAAGTTCCACATGTCTGTTTGTGCTCCTACTTCAAAGCAATCAGAGAAGTAGGTCACTTGGTGTGATGCTTAGTGTTAATGAAGATGGTTGCATTGATGCCTGCAGCCATTTAGAGGGATCATGGTCTGAGGTGAAGTAGGTTTTTGTTTTCTTCTCGGTTCCTCTGCAGCCAGTTTAACATGTTTTATCACCCTTTTGCAGCTCAGGGCCCGTTGCGCTGCTCTGTGCTTGCACTTCCTGGGTCAGAGGAGAAAGCGGGGAGGAGTGCACAGGAAGACACTGTCAGGAAGTGGCTTGTCCTTTTACTGTAATCTGTGCAAGCACTTTGCTTTCTAGATCTCCTATTTGAGATCTCACTGTTTTGGATTGGTTGAAAATTATCTGAAGACAGAAATCACTTTTAATTCTTTTTCTGCAACCTACAAGTTTATTCATGTTGCTTAGATTTTTTTTTTAAAGGCCAAACACATAACATGCTCATGATACATAACTTGGATGTTGCATTTTTTCTTTTTTTGATACATAATTTTATAAAAAAAATTCCCAAAAAGTTTTTTTTTTGCATCTGTTTATGTTTTTGGAAGCTATGCCATCCAGTTGAATGCACTAACAACTATGTTATTATCCTATATTTGACACATATCACAGTGTAAAGATGGTTGTCAAGCTATATGTTTACATTGTGAGCAATGTTACTGAGAACAGAAGTTCATATGTTCTTTGAATTTTTCCACAGCTGAACTCTTTCTGGTCACAGGGACCAAAAAGATTAGCAAACGTCCTTCCTTGTTTCAGTGTTGAAGTGATTTTGATTTATGGACAATTGTTCCAGCTTTTACAGCATTTTACGTCACTTCTGGGTAGAAGTAACAGAAACAATAGATTGAGGGCAGGTGTTCCCCTTGTTGAGGTCATTCAAGCTCTGATTAACAGTAACAAAATAAATGGCAACAAAAAGAAAGTCTCATATTTCCAAAAGAAAAGAAAAAGTTGGATTTAGTTTGCTTAAGCTTTCCTGAATGTGGTACCAGAAACTCTGTTTTTTCTCAGTCATTTTGGTGCATTTCTCTGATCAGTATTAAAATTCTGATAACTGTTAGCTTAACCTCCACAACATTTAGTCATTTGTGCTCATAGTAGTAGTTTCTCATTTTTTCCAACAAATTGCAAATGCTTTTAGATATACATCAGTTGCTTTCTTACAGTTCTTTGCTGTTTTCAAACATTATCATTTGCTTATATCATGTCAGGCAAAATTAACTATAGATTACCTATGAATGCTGCATAGTCATTATAAACCACTATAATTAAATATATAGATATATAGATATATAATGAGGACTATAAAACTAATAGTCTTTATTTTATTTCTTGAGTCATTGCATAAAAAATATTAACCTGGTTGTCAAGCAAATTTTATACATTTCTGTATTATTTTTCCTAATGTCTCCTAAAATGAACAATTTCTGTCATGTGAACCTCATTTTTCCCGGAAGTGCACGGGTGTGAGAAGCATTAGTTGCAACCAATGATAAGCTACTGAACCACCCTGACCCAATCAGGACATAGTGTGTACCATTTCTACAATAGAAGTTTGCTAAGTTTGCTGTAAATAAGTGTGTATTTTAGCAGCTGCTCTACAGCAGTTCGTCTCCTGGGAGATTCTCTGTCCTGTCTGTGGTTATGAGTGGCGCTGTATGTAAAACGTTTGGACTGGCTGTATGTGAGGCCACTTTCACTGTGGCTGCACCTGTCTCTGCTAGTGGGCCCTGTTTGTTTACTTATCCTGTGACCGTTACTGCAGGCCTCACGCTTCACTACACTAGCAACAGCAGCTGTGTCAATTTGATTGTTTTGAAGTCCAGTAGGAGGAGTCATTTTAGACTGCAGCAGTGGGTCTACATTATATCAATCACATACGACACAGAAGCAAAAGGTTCATTTGAAATGTTGTAAGACAGTGGATGATTTCCATCCCTTATACATCTGAGTTTGGTAGCAGGTGGCTCAAAGCAGAGCAGTCAACTAGTTTCTGCTGCTCTGCGATTCAAGATGTTGTAATTCGAAGGGCAAACTGGAAAAAGATTTTGTCAGTCGCAAAAAGTCCTTTCTCATGGCAGACATCCTTGCGCCATTTGATTCAGAATTACTTTTGTGTATGCATAAATGGTGAGATTCTTTGTTTGTCTTAATTTGGCTAAGTCTTACAAAGTCAGACCCATACACCACTGTCAGTTGAAGTGACATTAAGAAGAAACAAAATTTTTAGCATTGTGTCATTGATAGCTTCTGTGCCGTAACTCTGGCTGGTTTCTCCAGCTAACAACCTAAATGGGATACGCTTTGGATGACGCGTTTACTATTCTTTTCAATTGCATTTCTCTAAACCAAAATCATATAAAACTCAAATTTATCAGTGCCATGAAAGTCAGATCCCATAAAAAGTCTACATCTCAGTATTCAGTGTTTTGACCCTCAGATAATATGATACAGATAAACTTATAAGTCCACCAGCATCAACGCAAAACAAGATATGAAGTTTTGAAGTCACATTTGGCAAGGGAATACCCGCACCATGTTGGTTAACTTCTTTCACTCACTAATCTTAAGCCTTCTTAAACATTGTTGGATTAATATCCCACTTCCTCAATAAACCCTCTCTTTAAAGCCGTTAAAGGCTACCTAATCTATGGCTGGGAACTTTGCTGGTTGCCTAGAAAGGTCAGTATAGATCATTTAATATTTTAAATACCCCACACTCACATGATTGTTTTGCAGCTACAGGTGCACATATTTTACCTCTTCAAACGTCATTCAACACTGAGGGCCATAAAAATCAGTTTATAAAAATGTTTAGCAACAAAGATACATTTAGGCCACCTTGGGTTGAGCTTTCAGAGACATAATGTGTGAATAAGGCACCTCCTGAATAAGTGAGGCAGGGAACGTCTTTTGTTCTCTTTGGGCTGAGGTGAGGTCTGTCTGAGACAAGGATTATCCCAGGCCATGCAGAGAATAGCCCGACCCAGGGCCCAGTCATGCAGTCCATGATCTATTGTGGGCTCTAATCAGTCTATGAGCATTTGCATATCACAAGTGATCTGAGCCATGTTCAAAGAAGACATGTTGCTGAGAAGCTAGTTTATACACCCTGAAGTCTGTGCACCACGCTACACGTATCTCACAAATCACACATATCTCAGGTACTTCTGTAATGACTCATTTCCTGTCTTTTTACAGATAGAGAAATTATGTAGACAGAGAAGAAAGGTCACAAGTGAGACTGATTTTGTAGCACAGAGGGAGCGTTTGCTACACCTTGAATCTCCCCGGTATGCATGTGCAGGATGTCCTTTGACACAGGAAGCCTTGTTTTAAAACTCAGTGGAAGAAAAGGGAGGAGTCCAGTTCAGTGGGGGTGGGTTCTGTTATAGTAAGGCAGTCAAAGCCTGAGCATCACATCTGATGCTTCTCCCCCTCCTCTCCCCCTCCTCTCCCTCCTTTCACACTCCATCCAACCTGTTTGCATGTCTCTGTCAGCGCCGGCTGAGGAGCTCGTGTTCAGCACTCAGTGAACTCATTGACCCTGTGTCTGCCAGCAAAAACATCTCACTCTGTCACCCTCCCCATCCTCGCTCCGAACTCTGTAACCTCCTTACACTTTCTTTTTTCTGTAGAAGTTTTTCATGCACAGCTCGCCGCCTCCACTCTGAGAATGAGGATTCACAGTCCTGTGGTGATGTATAGAGCGAGGTTGAACTTGTAGTGGTTCAGTGCCTCCATATGAGGACACTCATTCAAAATAGGACTTGTCGTTTTCTCCCAGCTATCTAGTGTCACTGGGTTTTAAGTCTTAGTTCTGCAGCTTGTCTAAAGATCTAGTTCAGTATGAAATTATTTCTTCATTTTGCATATTTTCAGCTGGAAAGATTAAGAGATAAATTTGTCATTAATATGGTAGACCACTGTGTTTTTTATACTGAATGAATTTGCTCAAAGCCCCAAAGTATGGACTTAAACAGTGCATCTATTGTTTTAATGTGACTGTCTTTATCTCCATGCTGCGTGCATCCTTGTTGAGTCCTGTGGTCTGGGACATCTGGCTTTACTAACTGCAGGGAGCTGCTTTTGCATTCACATGGGTATTCGGGGGAATTCCCTGCAAGTGTGTTGCACTTTGGTCTTTTATTGCACCCACAGTTCAGAGCAGAAATGGGCTCCGTATTAAGAAGATTTTGTTCTTCAGAGAGAGCAGACTGTACATTACGTCTGTGTCCTGCGTGACCTGCTCCTCAACCATCGTTGTTTTTCTTCCCAAGAGAATTACCGCAGGAGACACCACTGTGTCCTTTTTAGGTTTCATAACATAGCATTAAGGGAAATCGACTGAATCAGGGTTTAGGTGTATACATGTTCACACAAGGACAAAAGTGACCACATGGACATATGCTGGTCAAACTCAGAGAGGTACATACTGTCCTATTCAGGAGAGTTTCTTTTTGTCAGACTGATCTTCCAGTGATGTAGCTCCAGGACAAGACACAAAGAGGAATAAATCATACAAGAAATTTTATATTGGCTCTGATTACTCTGATTTATATCTGAGTGGTCCTTTTATGGTTTCTCCAGGTTGTATTTTTTTCTGTTTGGCAGATCAGAGTTGCTGCTGAAACTCTGCAGATAAGACTGCACAGACAAAAGCTTTGGAGACAGGAAACATGATTACGGACCACAGTGGGGGTGAAGTGCTGATTTGTTTAATACGATAAAAATGAACGTCATTCAAGAAGAGATTTAGTGTGTCAATCATGCATGGTCGTGATTAAAGGAAAAAGTTGTGCTGAGTATCATGAAGTCTGTTGCCGTCATCAATCCTTTCCATTTTCCATTCACTACCCTGGATTTGGAGTCATCCAAGAACACTAAATAATGTTAATAATCTAGTACAAATCCTATACATCCTTGTTTAAAGCACGAGGAAGTGGAAGAGACTTGCAGAGACACTATTATTACAGAGCATGTGGATGTAAACATGTTCCCTACTCTTCTTCTGGCTTTGACCAAACACTCAACTACCTGAATCTTCACTGCCAAGGCTGGGGAAAGATAAACATCTCTGAGACATTAAACACTCTCTTACAAGCAACAGAGGTAACATCAGTGAATCTTCTTTGCTCCAGAAGACTATTAGCAGTATTTGTCTACACAAACTGACTTTCACTTCAGTGAAAAGCAAAACACTTGATTGAGCATTTCAAACTGCTTCTCTGAGCAACTTCTATCCATTAGTTGCTGAAATTTCTGACTTAGAATGTTCCATACAGGGGTTTACATTTAACTCACCTGTGACATCCTCAACAACTGATTTGCACTTTCCTTGTCCAGAACTCCATCAGACACAACCTTTCCCTGCACAGCCGCTTTGTGCGCATTCAGAATGAGGGAACTGGAAAAAGTTCCTGGTGGATGCTGAACCCAGAGGGAGGAAAAAATGGAAAGTCACCACGACGCAGAGCTGCCTCCATGGACAACAGCAGTAAGTTGGTCAAGAGCAGAGGAAGAGCCACAAAGAAAAAGGTACAGTCATATCTACCCCTTAATATATATTTTTGGTGACTTTTATAACAATTTAGTTCAATATAAATTAAAGCCCTGTTTCCACCGAGCAGTTTAGTTCAGCTCATCTCATCTCGATATGGGACACATTTTGTGGCATCCAGAATTAACAGATCCGTATCGTCCCAATTTTTGGTACCCTTCTGTTGGGATGCCACACATACCCATACGACTCCAGAAGGTTGAACCAGAAACACTACATTCTGCCGCTGTGACAGCGGTAAGTTTTGATTTAGTTCAAAAGTTCTAATAGTTTGAAAACTATTGTAGCATACACCCGAAACTCAAAAAGCATTCAGCTCATTGCAACAAACGAAATTTAATTGCAAACAAAGTACCCTGTTAACTTAAACACTGATCTCAAAATTAATAAAAAATCATTCCCCATTGAAATAAGAAGGTAGATGCTTTCACCCTTAACTTCTGACAGTCTTTTTCATCCTTTGAATGTCCCCGTTCGGTTTAAGTCCATTGCCTGACCAAAAATTAGCCGGTCAAAAAAAACAGAAAAGTTCAAAGTTAAAGGTCTCGCCCTGAGTTACATTCCCAAACAAAAAAATCTGTATTTTTTCCAGGTGAGTCCAGCATACATGTTCCAGGGCGAGGAAAATCCAGCCCGGAGTAAATCGGAGTAAATCCCACTGACAGATTTATCTTTAAACACAGTTCTTTGTTTCCTTTGTACCTTAAATATACATACACACAATTTCATTTACTGAAACTCGTTGTGTCCTATATTGCTGCAGACAAAGTCTGACATGTTTCATTCAGCTTTTGCATGGTGTTTTTTTTTTCTATTCTGAAATTAATTACTTCAAATCATTACTCTTAACACCACCTCTACCCATTCTTTAAAGTGGAAAAACTGTTTTAATGACAGCATTGCATAAAATCAATTTCTCCCTTTTGATTAGACCACCAATGTTTCTTTTTTCTTTTATTTCTTTCAACATTTCTTTTAAGTGGCACTGTCACACCTTCACACTATTATGTAGCTGATGCGGCTTTCAGCATCCAGCTTACATGTAGCCTGCCAAGAAGGGCACGGTTGGCTGTGGAAATGCAAACAGGATCAAGCTTTACCGATCCGACCCGTATCGAACTGTACTGATCCATACTGCTTGGTGGAAACGGGGCTTTAAATACTGGAGGAGAAAACCTCACAGTGATGATGATCAGGTTTAAGGAAGTCTCTATGGACTTTGTGACCTTTGGAGGCGCTTTGTGTAGCTTCTTCTCCCCATTTCTAGTGCTAAGCTAAGCTAACTGATTTCTTACTGCAGCTCCAGTCAAAAGTCTGATAACGGAAAGTAATCCCTGTTCAACTGTTCCTTTAATTTGATGAAGAATGTCGGTCATTTTTATGGTAGACTGAGCTTTCACTGATTTTCCATCCTCAGGTGGCTCTACAGGAGGGCGTTGAAGGAGGAGAAAGCAGTCCTGGTTCCCAGTACTCTAACTGGATGGGAAGCCCAAACTCTCAGAGCAACGAGGACTTTGAAGCCTGGAGCTCCTTTAGGACACGCACTAGCTCTGATGCCAGCACCCTGAGTGGTCGCCATTCACCTTTCCCCCCTGAGCAGGATGACCTGGTGGAGTCTGATGGCCACATGCTATATCCTGGGGCGGTAGGGACCAAGATAGCCTCCCCCCTGCCAAGCCTGTCTGAGGTGGCCGGACCAGTGGGCCAACATGGTAGAGAGGGGGTTATGGAGAGTCTGATGGATAACTTAAACCTGCTGTTTCCTAAACCCTCTCAGCTGGGCCCTGACTCCTCACATTCCCCAAATGCTGCCATGCTACAGAGTAACCCCTACAGCTCCACTGGTCTGACCTCACACCAACAGCTGGACTACCGCAAATGCATGTACAGCCAGGTGAGGATGAACTCCCTGTCCCCTGCTCCTATGCGGACATTTACAGAAACCAAGCCAGGCTTTGGGGCTTATGAAAACCAGTACATCTGCCCTGATGGCCTCCTGAAAGAGTTGCTGACCTCAGATCCAGACACCAGTAGGGACATGTTGCCCCCCAGGGATACGCAGGTGGCTCAGGCTGGGAGGGGGGGTGGTCTAATCCCCACTTACAGCAGCCAGAGCCATATTGGGGGTCTTAATGGGGTTAAAATGATGAATTCTCCTCACAGTCACCCAGTTCCTCATGTGAATCCTCAAGTTATACTTAGCCAAGGTCCCTCAACCTCACGAGACTTGAATAGCTGCAACATGATCCCCCTTACTAGTCGGACTAATCTCTCTGGGGCCTCTCCTCAGATGACCAGCCTGAGGACATGTATGCAACCACCCCGTGGTCACCCAGCACACATCAACAATGGTTCATCAAGCACCACTAACAACCATATCTTCAGAGGCCTTAGCTCAGTTCAGCACAATCACCAAGAGCGGCTGCCCAGTGACCTGGACAACATGTCCATAGAAAGGTTTGAGTGTGACATGGAGACCGTCCTACATGACACCCTCATGGATGGTGGGGCACTTGACTTTAACTTTGACCCTGCTGCTGGGGCTCATGGGTTCCCCCAGAGGGTGAAGACCACCACACATAGCTGGGTGTCAGGTTAGGACACATGGTGAACAATAAAAAGGTAACTCTACTTACTTTTTTTTTTTTTTTAAATCTGTGTCTTAAAATAAAGGAATCACTGACATTTTTTCCTCTCCTGTGCAGAATTTTCTCAATATTGGATTCATTCAGAGCTTTGGAGGCACAAACCCAAAGAAGCCACTACAATCCCTCTCCACAGAGACATCATAATTTAAAAAGTACACGTTACGAATAAATGGGATGGCAGGTCCATGTGAAAGTTCAGATGAAAAAAATCCCTCTCATTCAAACACAGAGAGAAATCGCATACAGCAGACCAAACTGTTACCACTGACCCTGTGACAAATGCTTCAGTCATTTTAATACATCTCTGTAGAGAGACAGCAGTGACTGGAAAACCCTGCACTAGCAAACTGGGCTTGTTAAATAGTCTGTTATAAACCTTGAATATGTATATAGCTGTATTTTTAACTGGTGGCTCAGGGCCTTAAAAAAACTTACAGTATATCATAAACCATCTGTATCTGAATGCCAAACAAAGGGAGCTTTATTTTGCCATATGTGGAATTGTTGCCTGTCTTAGAGTGAGCAAACTATTGTTTAGAACTGAAGTTTGGAGCAGTCTTTATGTCTGGCTGGGGGTACAAGTGGGACTTAAAGATACATACACCAGTTTCAAATGTGGTACATGACTGAATAAGATGAAAAATTAACTCTTTATTTATAAATAATTCAACATGAGATGTTTAAATTTGTTGTAAGTGGTGACATCAATAGGTTTTTGTAGGTAACGGAGGATGTCATCTGCGTAGTGCACAGATAATTAAGAAAAAAAATCTTAGGATAAAAGTCCAACAATTGAACTTTAAGCAAAAACACATACCATGTCTTTTAAAATTAACACACATGAATTCCCTAAAATTGTTAAATTTGACTCTTCAGTCAGATCTGTTTCTCCCCAGTATATATGATGAACTTCACCTCCAGCTGAAATGATTGAATCATTTATTTATAGCATTAGGGTATTTTTTTTATTCCAGTATTAGACTCAAGCTTTTTGTACTTTGATGGCTCTTTAAAATGTGTGTGATGTTTTGAAAACACATTTTCTAAAACTGTTCACCAAAAGTCTCAATCTCAGTGTATATATATATATATATATATATATATATATATATATATATATATATATATATATATATATATATATATATATATGTGTGTGTGTGTGTGTACTAATTGTCTGCTGTCATGCCATTTTTAATGGCTTATTATTACAAATGATCTGAAGCACATTTTGAAAAAACAACTCTACATGATCATCTGTTAAATTATTCAATTCTAAACTTTTTTGCAAAAATTACAAAAAGGTTGTAATCAAGTTAGAATTAAAGGGAAACTGGAGATTTTCACAGAACTCAAGTTTTGTAAATAAGAGGTGATGATAGAAACGGTGGGTAGAAAGGCTGATAAACAGCAAACCAACAAAGCTTACACAACAGATTAAAAAAAAAAAAAAAAATTAACTCCTGGCATCAATTCAAGTTTCAGTGTTGAAGACTCTTAATAGTCATTTAAATTTTCCACATGAAACTTTTTTTTCCTCAAGACCAGCAGCATAGACAGGCAATAAATCCTATTATATCAAAGACTTAATAACTGTCTACATCATCCCACACACTTATTATGTTGTATATATTTTATCCTTGAATTATTTCTTTTCAAATTTATATGTTTTACATAGCTTGTTAGAATTAAACTGTATGATAGTGGTAGAAATAGTTGTTTACTAAAGTGAGAAAAACAGTATATGAACACTCGTACCTCAGAATAATTTACCTCTTAAGTTTTGAACGGTTATATCTGCATAAAGCATTTATCTTCAGTAAGGACATATGAAGTTTTGTACAAATCTTTTGTTTCCTATTTGTGTAAGTGTATTTGAAATATTTTACAGATATTTCAGCGTCTGGATATGATATTCTGATGTTTTCATGCAAAAGGATTACAGCCATTAGTTCTTTTCAGTGCATATGTTGTGAATATGTTAAATTAAAGCTGAATAGTTTGAAATGACAATATCTGAATGATCTGTTGTATTCATTTGTATTCATCTCTTTATATAAAACTCAAGGGAAGGGCTCAAGTTTACAAAGATCAGTTTTATTACAGAACAAGACTTGGATTATTAAAGCTTGTTTATACATTGCAGGCTCATTTTCATATGTAAAAAAGCTTCCTGCTCAATTTTAATTCTTAAAGCTTTAAAAAATGCTGTTGTCTGCTACATTTGTTATCAAATGATAATTAATGGAATATTTTATGCCATTCTGGGACAAGCCACAGGTGTTTTTTAGGAGAAACAAAATACAGTTTTATATGTAACAAAATCAATGCATACTCACCATGTACACTTGTAATTAAAGGAGGAAAAAATAAAATCTCATTTGTGATTGTGTATTGAATCATCAGAGTGCACAAGTGGCATACAGTGGATATGAAAAGTCACCCCTGTTATCATGCAAGGTTTTCATGATATAAAAAAAACCTGAGACCTACTAAACTTTGTCAACCGGCTTGGTGTTGCCACAGAGACTTTTTCAAGATCATATAAAAAGTCTTCACAGTCCCTGTAAAGAGACCGGACCGTTTTGATTAACAGCACACCTCCGTCTCTATGACAACACCACGCCTGCTGACAAAGTGTAGTCCTGAGAAGAAATCATGATTTTCTCCGCTGAAAATGATTTCTCTGCAGTCACATCCCATTTTATAAGAGGGTGTTCACGCTTATGTAACCATGTTATCTTAGCTTTTTATTTTGAACCACCCTCAAATATATATATATATATATATATATATATATATATATGTATAGAGAGAGAGAGAGAGAGAGAGTGTTGTGCAGTATATAGGTCACATTAAAGTTGAAAAAAGTTCTGAAATGTTTTATCTTGGTGTCATTTCAAAACATTATAATGAGTGTGTGGACTTTATATGCACTGAACATGATCATACTTTCATTGGTTCCTATGAATTTCATCATCATTTGTTTTAGTCTTTATCAGAAATACAAAATAAAGTCTGTCATCAGTCTTGATGTAGAGAATAACTGTCTTCAGTGTTTTAGGAGCTGAGATTATATATAGAATCCATTGATTTGGTTACAAAGATTAAAACACTGAAAAATGTTACCATTTGAACAAGCTGTGAAGAAAGAGGCATATGCTTGAAGGTCATGTCAGGACACTAAAATTAGTTCGTCACAGTGTAAAAATGACTCATTCAACAAATCATCATCACACAGTGAATAAGTTCAATAAGTTCATCTCATAGGAAACATTTTTAAAATATGTTTTTCTGTCATTCTGCTTCAAACAGATAATCATAAAAAAGTGAATAAAACATTTACGAGTCATGAATGTAGATATCACATCTGACAGCAGGCCTATTTATGTGTTATTCAGGAAGTCAGTTTTAACACCATGAACATCATTAATGACAAACCTATTTTTGGATACAGTACAGTTCAGGCAAAGCAGAATTTAAGCAACTAATTTATTAAGACAGAATTCTTTAAAGAAGTGAGCACACTTTACTTTAACCTTGTTTAAGTGTTAGTTCAACAAAATAAAGGACTAAAACATTAATCGTTTTGATGTCATGATTGTATCATACTGGAGGAACAAAGACTTATGCAAGCCCTGCAAGAACTGTAGATCAAGTACTGGTCAAAGCAAGGCAAAGAAAAAACCCATCTCTCTCATATTAGATTATCTAGACCGCCACCCCCCACCTCACCCCACGACCCCTGAACAATATCTAATCCCTCATCTATATAAGCCAAAGATCCTTGGTTGCACAGGCGAGATCTGTGTTCTCTCTCTACCCATTGAGGCTGGTAGATTTACAAAATATTCCAGCACAAACAAACTAAAACTGAGTTCTGTGATTCGGATGGAGCAGAAGCCAAGTTCCATTTCCTTTGGCACTGCAAACTATGATGACCAAAGAGAGCTATAGTTTCATAAAATTGCCCAATAAAACCCTGAAATATTATGGTGGCAGGATGAGTAAAACCGAAACAGCTGGGTTTTTATTTATTTATTTGATCTCAAAACACTGGAAAAGAAGACATAATTGTCTGTTTAATGTTCTCTTTCTTATAATCCTCCTTTGTACTCCGTCAGTGTATGGGGCTAAATGCACTCTGATGCTGGATTGATCAAATTCCATAGTTTTATTTAAGCCAACTTGGACTGGGAATAGTGAATTAAAAAATTAAAAATTAAAAATTTTAATACAATAAAATACTTCAAGCCCAGTTTTTCCATTTCAACACAACCGAGTATGTCTAAATAAAGCTTACAAATAACCTTAAAAATAAAAAAGCACTTCATATACCAAAAGTATTAATGTATTAAATCAACTTCTACATATTTTAACAGCCTTCAATGATTATGATTTCAATACATACATTTCACAAAAAGTGCATGTTTTATTTGGTTTCTACTTAATCCTATGCAATCGTATCGCCCTTTTCTGTAACCCATTTCCCTGGTAGCGTGTTTAACACGCAACTGGCTACACACAAAATTAATCACACAGTAAGAGGAGGCCAGCAGCAGCAGCAGGGAGATTATAAAGGTGTTCTAAGTGGTTGTTTCCAGCATCGTGGGGTCATTTCTCCTTCCTGACTGGTCAATAACGTGCATTAACAGAAGCTGGGCGGGTGGCTGATGGAGGTCAGAGGGATGGCTGCTGAGTGTCACGTATTTGTTTGACAGAGGCACATCTTGTCAGAGTTACAAAACATATTCTGCAACATACATGACCTATTTATCTACTTAAGCTGGACAAACAAATACTGGGGAACACAAATAGGTCAAGTATTGGAAAATTCTCTTTCTTTGTTTCTTAACATGAATTGTTTTCAAAGAAGAAGAAAAAACCCTGAAGAATGACCTAGAGGTAATTGATTAATGCATTGAAACACAAAGAAAAGGAGTTATTATTAAGTTATTATTAAGTTTTCACAAACCATTTAAAGATTTATTTTCCATTAAATTTGAGGATTGACAAAATAAAAGAACAAAAGCATCAAACAAAAGGATTGTCTGGTGATGAAAAGCTCAGAGTGGCATATAGGTTTCTGTTGGGGAACAGTCTTAATGCTAGCTTGCTAGCCTGCTAGCCTGACTCAATCAATAGTTTGACAAAAATCCTCCCCAGCAACCACCTACTACAACACACAACCACAACATGAATTGTTAAATTCTAAATGTATGTTAGTTTACAAAAAAATAGACTCTAAAGTTCATATAAAAAGTTTTTGAACTTGTGGGTATGGAGCCTAGCTAGCTGCTTCTTGCTGTAGCATGACTTCTGGCTAGCTTTGCTTTCTCTAAATGTTAACATTGTAACACAAGAGTGTTATCAACCTTTTTCCCCTCTGTTTTGTTTCCAAAAATATTTTTTCCAGAATTCACAATCATGCTCATCTCCCTGTTTTCAGACAAGTGTCTACTCATCAAGCACCCTCTATAGCTAAAAAATGTAATCAACGTAATGTGATTACATCAGCATTAAAAAGATATTATAAACCTCATTTGTGTGTTATTGGGAATTATTTGTGTATCGTATGATGACATTAAAGGCCTTTAATTCAATTTGGTGTAGTTTAAGTCAGTTTAATTAAAACAGGCAACTGGTTTTCAGTAAGAGTTGGATGTTGATCCCTTGGTCTATGTTTTTCAGTTTCAATCCTTATAGATCCACAACTAAGAATACGTCATAAAAAAACACTCCGAGACAAAGACACTAAGAGGGTTAGAGTGACAGTATTTTGTAGCTGTGATACCTCATGTCTTATCTATACAAAATTAAAAACATTAGTTGTGAATCTGAGTGTTGAGATTATTCTGCAGCAAGATTAGAGATTTGTTGTTTGTTTTTCTCATTACATCATGGCACAGATGTAGTTTCAATGTGCTCCTTTGTGCTTCTGCTCTTGTCTCATGCCCCCTAACTGGCTCAAAGAAAAACCAGCAGAACCTCAATAAGATTTTACATTGAGAGGATGGATGTTTAGAACTCAGAGCTTATGGAAGTACAGGCACCTTTGGCAGTAGCTTTCCCCCATGGGAGAAGGGTGGCCTGGAAAGACTGTTTAGTGAGCTGAGGTCAGGCTAATTTATGTGTGTGGCTCTGGCACAGAGCCAGGAAATTAGCTAGTTTAGGCTGCTGGAGCTTTGATAATGTAAAACACGACATGCACATGCACACTCTGCCTAAGACCTGACATGTATCTCTCAGAGGGAGGCCAGGATGGAGACTATTATATGATGAGATTAAACAGTGGCATCTTATCAGCCTCATCACATGATGCTGACACAATGAAATAGACACAAAGTAGGGACAAAGTTAAGACTCGTGGTTTCCTCTTGGCTCAAATCTTCAAAATTATGACAGTTTAAAAATCTGTGACAAAATTGCTTGTACTTGAATATGTTTTAGTAAATTTAGCAGGGTTTTTTCCATCAAAGAAATATTGAATCTGTATTACTTTTTTGTTGTGTCAAATAAATCTAATGATATTCTTTGGCTATTTTCTAACCTAAACTGTGCATCATATTTTAGATTTTAGATTACTATACTGGTGTAGAACAGCTTTGAGGATTATGTGGGCAAGACATCATTTCAATTATGACAAATCACACATTTAACCTTGCAGCTAATTTTTTTTCATTGATCTACAAACTACAAGAAGGACAGTCTCTTGTTTTGAGCTGGCTTGGCAGAGGTTGTGTCCATTGTGATTCTTTCCGACTTGCTTTATGTTCATTACTACAGGTGGAAACCTTACTTAAGGTAATAATTTTTTCATTGAAAGGGGTTTAATGTGATTTCTGGTTTCTTTGCATGCCCTGTTAAACAAACAGGGCCTAATTGTATTTATATCTTGTGTTGTACGTCGCTTTGGAAAAAAGCGTCTGCTAAATGAAATTGTAGAAATTGTAGAAATTGTATTTGTTTGTGAGTTACTTGCATTTACTATGGCAACAACAATACGTATAAGTCAAACTAACTGTTGATCCACATGCGCCATCGAAGGGAATTTCATGTAAAACATGTAAAATAGGTTATCAATACCCCAGCGTCAACCCACTGTGATCATAGGTCTGGCATATGAATTGAAATCAGTTTCATTCATGAATACTCATATTGGATTGTAATTCAGGCTGACAAACAGTAGAATTTCAGTGTGTTGCAAAGCTTGTGTACTATAACCAAGTGGTAATCTTTTACCCTATTCTCCATTGCCTGACATAATTTAGAAAGTTTATTTGAGCTTTCAAATGTGCAGGTCAAGCTTGAGATTATTTGATTTTTCCCTTTTGAAGACAAGTAAGCTGACATCGGTGTCAAAGAGTGAAAGTAACACAATGGGTTGTTTAAATCAATCGGCTTGTTGTGGTTTGTTGTGTAAAATGCAAAATTGATAACTAATTCAAAAACCAGCAGTTAAGGACTCTTTGAACTTTCTGTTATTCCACACTTCTCTTTTATCCATGCTACATGAGTAATACATTAAAGCCCTGCTGCTAAACTCAATTGTTTTTAAGGGGCAGTCAAATGTGTGTGCAGATCAAGAGTCCCCTCTACAGGATAAAACCTGAAGCACCACCACAGAGCTGCCAGGTACATGAGTCAGATGCTTTAATGCCACCTAGTGTTAGATTAAGGGGAATGTAAAGCTTTCATTTGCTAAAATGAGCTGATATTCTCTATTAATAAAACATTTTATTTCTACAGAGCTTTAATAATTGTTACTTTGCTATACACTCAGCAATAAAAGCAACATTGTGTCTTTCCATATTTAATTCATACCTTAAACTGTAAACATTTTCATTTAATGAGCTACATTGATATTTTTTAACAGCAGTTACTCCTGTACATGCAGAGAGAAGACAAGACACTTACTTGTGCATAAGCTTTATTACTAGTTTTTGTTTTTCCCCATAACATTCATCACACCTTTGGTGATAGAATAAATAAATTAAACAAGCTGATCTGTTTATTTGAACGATATAAAGACATCTTTATAACAAGCACTACAAGTTCTACTTAACAATAAGTTGCAGTGTAGTGTTAAAATAATAGCAAATAAAGAAAAATATACTGTTGAAAAAGTGACACTGGAGGAAAAAAAAAAAATAGTGCATCAACATATTGAGTAAGAAGCATTAAAAGAGCCCACAGAAGTGCAAAAGCAGCTTTAAAAGCTGAAACCTTTAGTGCTCATTCATATAACTCATTCAGTTTTGTGTTTACTTACACATGCTTGCTTGCACCAGAGAGCAAAATTAGCACCAGGACTACACGGCTGAGCATTTACTGTGCAAACATTCAACTCACACCAGCACCTGACCTCATTATATGCTCTATCCCAGCCGTGTTTCCATCAGTTATTCCCTGAACCTAAAAAATGTCGCTTATTCAGTTACAGCATTATTCATACTACATGACATTCTAGCCTTGTCCACACTTTGCAAACTTGCAGTTGAAACATACATGAATGTGTTTTTAGGCTGTAAGCAGCTAAACATGGAAGCACAGAGTAAAACAATGTCAGCAAGATATTGATGTGTTTTCATCCCAATCATCACAACCTTTGGTCTTATTGCCGCCCAAGGGAAGTAATCTAATATTGCTCTGTGTGAGAAAAAAAGTTTTTGCGTGTGAAGTAAACCTAAAATGAGGGTCCATAGTTCAGACACATAAAGTTTTTCAATAGCAGGAAGGCAGTGTGTTAGCAGTTAGTCTTTGCTATTACTTAATACCCATATCAGCCACCTGAATATATATCTAATATACATATTCTATAGTTCAGCGCAATTCAGAGACTCACAGAGGTTAGATTTTGAGGATTTGACCTAAAACAAACAGCTGCAACATTTATATTCTTGAACGACTGCAAAAAAAAAAAAAAATCTAATCATCAAAGGACTCTATATTCATGAATTCTCCAGGAAATATATCTTTTTTTAAGTTTAGTGCACATATGTAATCAAATAGCTTTCTATCTTTGTGTATATGTTTTAAAATATAATATAAAGAAGCAATATAAAACTATAGGAAGCTCCGTTTTATGAAAAAAAAAATACAAAACAAAAAAAATTCTAAACAAATAAAACTTTTTATACATATACAGTCGGTCTCTCTGAATCTTATTTACAAGGAGAGCTGACCGTTTGTTGGATCATCTTTGAAATGTCCATAGATTGTTTTTAAATAATGGTACAGAGGTCAGTGAGAGGTCGATTTATGGTAATTGATTTTGTATGAAGGGGCTTTCATGGCTTCTATTCTTTGTCCAAAAAAATATAATGAGAGAAGTTTAAATCATCAGATTCAACGGCTACCTATCAAGTTCGAGTGAGTCACACATCATGTAAGGAAAGATTTTTAGAAGTACAGGGTCATGGACTAAGAAGTCCTAAAGTAAAAGGAAGTGACATTACCAGAGACAAAAGCCAAGGCGCTGATTTGAACATGACACTGATTGCAGAGCAGATTGGAAGAATCCCTGCAAAAGAGCAGAACATGAGTTAGGATGTTGCTTTCACTGTATTTTAGAGGACACAAGACCCAAATAAAAGGCAGAAGTAAACTCTACATACTGTGATGGACAGCCATGCTGTTCTCCTTCCAGGAGTTGCCCTGGTAAACCCTGCAGGTGTATGTGAAAGGTCTTTCATCAGCCAAAGGGGCCCAGGTGAGGCGGCACAAGTTTGGACTGACCAGGCTGACGTTGCTCCTCCTTCGATCCTCCACGGACACATAGACAACTGCGTTGGGGTAGGTGCTGCCAACCAGCCGGCTGTCCTGTCGATACTCACAGTAGGGGCCAGGGACCTGATAGGTTTCTGGAAACTCACAGTCCACCCTGACATTTCTCTCCAGATACGTGAGACATGGAAACATCTGAGGCCCGCGTGGAGCAAACAGAAATGTAGACACTGGGTTCACTGAAATACAAAGGAAGAGCAAATTTCAGCTCATGACAAAATAGATAAAAAGATAAATATATACAAATCTTTTAACAGTTTCACATTTTATTTGTCATTGCTATTAAGTAAGACCTAATAAGTATAATAACTAAACTTGGTCGTTGTATAGTAAGTTATGGTTAGTTTCATAATTAAGGTATTTGTTATTAGTCATTAATCATTGTGCAAAAACTAAATATTTTCACTGAAATGGGTGTGATGTTGTAATATCACCACAAGATGACGTGGGCAGTGTTCCTTAATGTGGCTAATAGGTCAGTATTTTGAAAAGGCAGTAACATGATCCTGAGAGGCAGAAAATGTAATGCCTACATATGTGTCCGCAGGGTCTTAGGGGATTAAAGACTTCATTAAAAATAAGGGTTTTTGTAGATGTTGGCATGATACATATGCCTATTTTTATGCATGTAGGCTGAACCAAGTGAAATAGATGAATTTTTAAAGTATTGGGGGCACTATTGAGCCAGTTTAGAGGAATTTGAGACTCATAAAAAAACATTTGGGCCTGATGTGTGTGGTCTGTTTGGTAAGTTTTGGGGTATTTCAAAGGTCCAAATTTGAGATTTGTTGCTGAAAACACTAATCTGAGGGCCTTTCACACCACTCAGTGCTGTGGCCCTGTTCAAAACAAACATTAAGGTTACATCACCTAAATGCAACTTTACTGATCTGAGTGGTGGTATTTGACCATGACATCTTTAGTGCAGTATTGCTGGGTTTTCATGAGTAACTATTATATATCCTATTTCGTGTTCTTTTCAAAACCTTCATTTTACAACCCCTCCAGTTTAACAATCAGCTCCCATTTAGCCTTGATTCAACTTGAACTTGACTTTGGGTGCTACTTCAAAGTGCAGCCATATTTCTTTAGCAGACCAAGACTGACAAAGTGTGAAAGAGCAAAAGAGCACATACTGTGTTGAGTTTGATGCGTCATTATTATCCTGCAGAAGAGGAGACAGGTCGTGGCGAACAGATGAAGCTCCATGGCGACTGATTTCAGTCCGATCAGATCAATAACCTTCACACCACGTTAGCACCTGGCAGAGTTTAACACAGGACATTCAGAAGTTTGCATGCAGTCCCATCAAAATACAATCAGTGGTACATACATCAAATCCAGTGATGCTAATAAAACCCAGGGACGTGGACATTCAACCGCAAATTGCAAATATTAGGCTACGATACCAAAAAAGCAGTATTAGTAGGCCTGAACAGACTGATGAGCTGCTTGCAGCCCAACTGCAGACAGACTACGCCCTGCAGTGTTTAAGTGCTGCAGCAGACTGCGGAGCTCTCCTCTTCTCCTTACTGCAGCTGAAAGGAAAAGAGCAGGCATTCACGCAGACAGAGCTCCTAAAACTGAAACCGATACCAGAATGCAAAATTGCGCAAGCTTATTTACACAAACGATTTATTATAAACAGACTATTTATGAGACATGAAGTCTTACCTTAATGTTTGGTCGCTGTCACTGGATGGAGCTGCGCCCGTGTGCTGATGATACGCGGCGCAGCTTTGCTCTCCTGCAGCCCAGAGCTGACTTTGGGGATACTGAGGCTTCGAATGTCCTCACTGATCCACACTTTTACATAGCCTGTTGTTAGAAGGCTAAAATGATCCAATGTTCCCCTCTCCCAGTGAATCCAGGAAGTTTTTCAGAGGAAATTCAAACCATTTTATTACAGTTATCAAATAAAGTTAGGCTACTGCACTGACCAAATGTGTGATGCTCATTAGCATATCTCTAAGGTTATGTTGCATATCATTAAAAGACAGGGGACCGGAAATGGGAAGCACGCGGTGTTTTTTGTTTCTGTTTGCAATTTCTACCCCTACTCAAAAGTAATAGGGGAGCTGTCATATCTAGCTGCAAAAGAAGGGCTCCCTCTGCAGTGCAAAGGAAGCACTACAACAATGACAAACTATGCTTTAGTGACATCTTGTGTAAAAAAGGCGCGAGTACAGTGTGCTGGACACATGCTCCGCAGTATTAAAAGGTTTAAGGGCAAGCATTAAATTAGATTTTTAATTAACTGTAGGCCTTTAAGTAAAGGATTTAAGCTTCTGAAAGTTAACGAGACTGATTCACACCTCGGCTGCTGTAGTATCTCCGCTGTGATTTTGGGGTCATAAGCAGTGCTGCAGAACAATCTTCCCTTCAAACAAGTTCTATAGTAGAGTATTTATCTGGAGTTTGTTGCTAAAAGCTTTAACTGGCATACAAGCACATATTACAAAAAGCACAACCTACACTGTACAAATTAAATGCAGATAAGACAACAAGAGCAGGCCTGGATGCAGGCTGCAGGTGATACTAATGCATGGTTTGTTTAGCATGTTTGAGGTTAAAGGACAGATGGAAAAGGGTAAAAAAGTCTTTTTTAATTCTACATAAAATGCGTACAAAGGATTCAATCCCAATATGCTTTTTAGTTTAAGGAATACAAAGTCTTTTTGCAACTCAATTGCAGTACAATACACAGATAAATGGCATAAGTAAACTGAAAAGCGACTGAAAAATATCCTTGTTCTATAAACTCAAATCAATTTGAAATTTAATTCTTGAAGACTTAAACATCCCAGTAGTAGAATGTTAAACTCCACTTAGCAGAGCTAGAAGACTTACGGTGAGACTAATGGCTGATGACTTAGAAGGGTACTTTATCAATGACTACTTTACAGTTCTGCATGGGATTCTGCAGCTATGAAGTCCAATGCATTGGGTTTTGCAGAAGAGAAACAGTACAAAAGTTTTTTTTCTGTGAAAGAAAATTGACTTAAATGTGGACTGACATTTCAAATTTGCAAAACATTTCTATTGAGTTGAAATTCCAGCTAATGACATTAATGCATCATAAGGCAAAGTTCAAAATCTTGAGTCTAAAGGCCGAGTCTGACTTTTTGTTTTCATTGTCACTTGGTCCTATATCTTTGGCAAAAATCGCCATCTGAAAAGATGACCCAGTAATTCTTCAGTGGGATTTGCACAATCAACAGCAATACTAACAGTTTCATCTAGAAAGATAAAGATCCAATAAAAAGAAAAGAAAAGAAAAGAAACTACATTTTCCAGAGCTAACTAAGAGACATAGTATTGAAAAAGTATATAATATAGTGCTTTAAAGGTAGAAACCTAAACAAAAAGGTAAAGTTTAGTATTATAAACCCGATGTAATATGACTGCAGTTTTAAAGTGTACTATATATCCCTGAGGGAGGATAGGTGATGCTTCTGCGTTTTATCTGCAGTGTTTGAATAGCAGCATCCAGCAGAGGAGCAGCAGGGATCACAGCCACAGAATCTCTAATGAATATGTTTGGCAGGGATCACCTGCTGTCTCTGCTTTAACAGTAAAAATGTAAGGGGGTCTAAAAAGCCTAAAACCATGCATCCTGGTGTTAGAGAATACAGTAGAAGCTGCAGACATCCTCAGCCTCATTAATGGGCTGTGCCTTTCAGAGAGCTCTGCTACAGCGCCTGTCAGAGTCCTTTGAGACTGCTTCAGCATGCCAGTGTTCAGCAACTGTCCAGCAAAGACCTTGACAATATGGATGAGCAGTGTGTGGAGGATACAGAGGATGCAGTACATCCAGATCACTCGATTTGAAAATATCCAGATTATAGTAAATGTTTCAGGCAGTTGAAATCAGTGTCATAGATTTTTTTGCACATCCAGAAGTCTTTCATATTCACATCAATATGCTGTTCCAGTTCATACCTGCTGTGCAGTTTACATCTTATGAAGTGGGTGACAGATATGAGTGATTCAGGCACTGATGCTGCCTCTGCCCGTCATGACTGATCACTGGGACGATCCAGTCACATCTAGGATGAATGTTCGTTTGGCTGATAGCTCTTCACTGAACGGATCCTTAAAGATGCTGCTCAGACTGCTTTGAGACTGTTTGTTGTGCGCTGTGCGCTAAATCCAGAAAGTCAAAAAAGATATGTATTATCTGAAGTTATGAACAGTTTTGTAAATCATAACGGTTAGTGTTTGTTTATAGTTTATTTGGCTGCAAAGATACGTCGAGTGTAACAAAATAAGAGGGATCTTCACCCAGAACTGGACTGCCTCTACATGAAGCCAGCTGAAGGTGAGATAATGGTATTGTCCTTGTGGTGATGGCCAGGTCTGTCGCTGCTGGGAGGTCCCAAAATTACAGGCTTGATTACCAATATTTCAATGACTGATCCCTTGACTTGTCACCTTGCAACTTTATAAAATTAAAATTAAATTTTGTCATTTGATTATTCAGTACCATCAGTCTTCTCAAAATAGATGTATTCTGTTGGCATTCTAATATGTACTGACATATGATGGCCATTATCCAGACATTTTTTCTAAGTCATGGTTTCAGTGGGCTTGAGGCCAGTCTCAGCTGTTTTTGGGAAGGAGGACCCTGGACAGGTCACCAGTTCATCACAGGACTAACATGTAGACATAATCAACCAATCACATACTCAGTCACAACTGGGCAATGCATAGTGACCATTTCACCTGACGAGCATGCTTTTGGACAGTGAGAGGAAGCTGGAGTACCTGGAGAAAAGTCACACGTACAGCGGAGAACATGCAAACTCTAGGGAATTGAACCAGGGACCTACTTGCTGTGAGGCATCAGTGCTATGTTCTTGCTGCCCAAAATATGACATTCATTTACATTTTTGTTAATAATGACTTGAAAAAACAAATGTGATAATGGAACACAGTGTCTCTGTTCGTCACCTTCCTGTTTTTGTTTCACACAACAAAACTACTTGAGGATTAACATCTGTTTGGAAAGAAAATACGTCTTTATTTTCTCCTTTCTCTGTTAAACCTTATCTTTCTTTTCCCTAATTTGAAGTCAGAACTATGAGCAGTCCTGAGTTCCTCTGGTAAGGGTCACCAATATTTATATTTACTCCATTAATTCTCAGTCAAAATTGTATATATAATTACAGATATATATATTGAATATGAATTAAACTTTGTATCACAAAAACTAAATTTTGACCATTTTACATTTCTTATCTGATACTCCTGAGCTGATGTTGGACCTGCTAGCATGGTACTCAGACACACGTTAACCATTATGATCTCTGCTGCTGACCTCTCTTATGTTTCTTGAACAAAATTTATGTAGATGTTGATGCACTGTCGCACTTCTGTTTATTAATGTAAGAGAATCGTCTGCTCATTTGGATTTCAGATGTATCTATTCAAATTTATGTTGAAGGTGAGAAAGTGCTGACACATAATAGACTGGCACACTGCATGAGAAAATGTGGAACAGCTGCTGATCAAACCCTCATCGTATTGTTTCCTGTTTTCTTCCTCTTCAGGAGCATGAATCCAGTCTTTTGTGTATTGACATGTGATCCTTTGTTTCCTGGTAAAACAGCGAGTAAAAATCGATAGAAAGCCTTACACAATACTGAGAAATGTCCCCAAAGTCCAGTGGAGCAGCATTCTCTCCCCCTTCTCTCTCCCCCTCCCCTCCTCTCCCTCTCTGTCCCCCTCCCTCTCTCCTCTGTTTCTTCTATAAGCCGACCTCTACTGTATCTACCCCTGGCATCACACTGCAGAGCTGTGAGGGAAGCTCAAACTGCATCTGACAAGGTGAGAGTGATTTATATACTGTGATTTACTGCATGTGTTAAAATATTGAACTGTGCTATTGTGCACAATGCTTTTCTTTGAGCCTGGATGGATTATTTGTCTTAACACTGGAGTCAGCTCTAGAGCAAATATTTGAATGAAGACGAGAGTGGGTTTGCATCAAGCAAACCAAACAGAGCTGAGCAGCTTTATGTGTTTTCTTTACATATTGAAGACAAGATGGCAAACAATCTGCTCGTGCTCTCGAGGGAGGTGAGGGACAGAAATGTGTCAGTGTTGGCAGACCACCAGAGAAGTTTGCAGTTCATGTCTTTGCAGGGTGAAGACGGAGGCTGTATTGTTGTTTAAGATTACGGTCCAGTGTCTTCTCTAACCTCTGAAGGTTTTGCATTGAGCTGCAGAAGTGTGGCATTCATGTCTAAGAAATCTGAGCTTGCTCTTTACAGCAGTGTCAGCTTTATTTGATTCAAACCTCAATATAGTAAAGACATGCATGACAAAAGAATGAGCTGACTGTGTGGCTCTGGTGTTGATGCTGTCTGAATAAATATTTTTATTTCCTTTTTTGCAGGAAAGTGTGGAAGATGTTCTTTCTTGCAACAGTTTTACTTTTTGGTAAGGTGATGAATTGTCTGCATAATTCTGACTGAAAAAGGTCCCTCAGTTCAGTGTCTGCTTGTTGTTGACCCTTTATCTAGTAATTATCAATATTTGTTGATTTGAATAGGTGAGGCGAATTTCTGAATTACTTTGCGTTTTACTTCACGTAGGCTCTGCATCAGCCCAGAAAATAATCCAGTTAACCTACTGCTCATTAGATGAGCACAACCTCAGGATG
Source organism: Labroides dimidiatus (assembly GCA_030710495.1). NCBI lineage: Eukaryota > Metazoa > Chordata > Actinopteri > Labriformes > Labridae > Labroides > Labroides dimidiatus. Next base: position 15,318,024 of record CM061159.1, read on the forward strand.
GACTGCAAATACGCACTACCCGCTGAGTCACCAGAACCGTTCTGCAAGTATACCCATGGTGAACGACTCTTTGACACCACTGACCCGGAGGAAGAGCAGCATGCCCCCTTCAGGAAGCGTGCCAAAGTCCGCATCTTTCCAGGCAACAACTGTCGCCTGCTGTTTAAGAACCTTCCCAACGGCAAGTCCAACTTTACCTGCAACATCAAGTATGCTGACTCAGTGACGGCGACCAAAACCTCAGTAGTTGACAAAAGTAAGCTGCTTGTTCTTGGATCAAATCTGCGTTACAGCTATGCATATCCTTATTTTACTCACAAAGAAAAGTTTTTGATTGACTGCTAAATAAAAAACGCTCCTAATTCTGAACCTGCATTATTGTTCTTATTGCAGAGCTCCTCCTTCCCTGCTCAGCGTGGAGTGTCCTGTTACAGAGCTGCAGTGGCCTACTGCTGACCTTGATGACACTTCCGATGCTGCTGGAAATTCACTGGCTGTGAACATGGCCCCCGAACTGCTGCAAACATTAACACTGCACCCATAATTACCTGGTGACCACTGTTGGACTCTCTCCTGAAGTTGTGTGTATGCACAAAGTGCAATGAGTTAAACTGAATCTACTTACAGCATATGTCTGATACGTCACAGACCTGCTTACTCTGCGTATGTCTGCACTTAATACTAAGCACATTAACTTATGCATACACTTTATACTCTATTATACTCTCACATGTAAACAGCTGTCGACTGTACAGTAGAAATCAAATTTGTGTTGATTTCTAGCAGATCTGCCTGAAACAGTGATGAGTAAAAAGCATGAATGCGACCTACAGGTACTATAGAAACCCAGATCTATCATCTGTTTGAGTCAGTATTTACTTACAATATTTTTGTGATGGTACTCAAAAATGTACGTGTAGCCTCTGGTCTTGAAAATAAGATATTCAGTAGAACTATCTAGAGATGGTAAATAAATAAGTTTGTTTTTTTTTAAAAAACAAAAAAACAAAACTGCTTTTGCTGAACCATCTGGCAAGTTAGATTATCCCAGCTGAAAAGTGATGTAACGTTTTACACCGCAATGTGACATTAATGCTGAGTTTCATCACTCTTTAAAACAGGCAATCTATTTAGCTTGACTAAAATGTGTCCCCTGTGTGTCTTCTTGGCTGCCAAATGAGTAGGGCAGATGGAGGAGACCTCGTGCCTCACAGGTCCTCCACTGGAAGATCGTGTTGTACCTGTCGATAAGAAGCGGGAAGGGCATCAGACATAGTTTTGGCAGAGATTCATTGAATGCATCTCAGAAAAAAACTTCTAAGCAGGTTTTAACCAATGTGTGCATGAGCAATAATGTCTGTATTCTATTTTATTCTACAGTGAGGAGACAGCCCCTCAACTATTGTGACGATGAAAACCAAATGTTTTTTATTTGCCTTTCACTTGTGCCTGAGAAACATGTTTAGCTGAGGCTTGTTGTCATAAAAACAAAGTTTTCCTCTACATGTTAAATTCATTTAGGATGATTTTGTTTATAAGTTTTCACAGAATATGCTTTATATGGTGCACTGACTGGTTATAATGTAAAGAATTTTTACTTGTGTATATAATTGAGTAGGAGGTGTGTGGCCAAAGCACAATCATTTAATTGCACTGAAAAGCACTGCTGTACTCCTGTATGTACTGTATTATTACAATAAATTACACTCAAACTTACTTAGAATTAAAAGAGCAATACTCAATGTCTGAAACTAACCACCAAGTAAGCATGAAGACTTGCATGCATTTCCACAGTTACTCCTGTATGTGCAAAGTGCTGAAGGTGTTGTGGGTGTCCTGCAGAGGGCAGCACAGAATCAACTAGGTTGATCCAAGAGGGTAATGATTGCTGGAAATGCAGTCATGAGTAAACACAAACATTTAAATTTAAACAAAAAGAGTATCTTGTGAGAGCATGTTGTGTTCAGGATTTATAAAGTATGAAAATGAGTGATAGTCGTCATTTTATAACTTGTATGCTGCAGTACATGTTTCCACAAATAAAGTATTACATTAAAAGAGAACATAAAGGTATTAATGTCTGTCTGTATTTGGATTACTACCACATCAGTTTCACTTCTGTTCTTATGCCACGTCATAAGGAATTCATTACACATATGTAAAGACGTCACTGATGAACTGTACATAATGTCACTGTGAAGCTCTTCACTGTTCACTGTGTGTGCCAGAGATTATTCAGCTTAGATGTTAATCATAAACCTTATTTCAGACCCAATGAGATCCACATCACAAAAAAAAGTTAAATAAAAATGTGTGTGATAATGCTTAATTGGACCACTGATGTGTGATGTGAAGTAACACACTCTGTAGGGCCGCCACAATATCTGAGATGATACATCTACAACACATTTTCAGATTCATATTATGACACTATAGAATATTTTTACCAGTGTATCTGTGTCCTTTATCTATACCTTAAATAAATATGAATATAGCATAGGGTACAAGTAAACCAATAACATGAAATGAGTCAAACCTCATTGTTTACAGATTGATAAGAGCCTTCACTTTATTCATGTAATTTCTTTATGTTGTATTTTCCGTACATTTTCTTTTAAATCAAACTTATTAAAAATAAGTAATAGTTTTTAAATAGAACATCATATTTGTACACACTGAAAATTTGAGTGCTATCATATTAGCATAGGCTGATACTGCAGATCATCATCATTACGTAAAACATTCCTGATAATGATATTTTACTTTTTCCACCACTTAATCAGAAATTGGAAGATTGTAAGGGAGGAAAATGTTTTTTTCTTATTTATTATTTAGTTTAGTTTATTCTTTTTTTTTCCTGTAATAGCCTGATAGAACTAAATATTACATTGTAGAAACACTTTGAATTTACATCCGACTGATCTCTTCAATACACGTTTTCAAACAGATTTTGTAAGTAGGATTTATTTTAGTGGTGTAGTGGTCACACTGTAGCCCAACAAGATGTGATTGACATTTATGTGATTGCTACATGATGATAGTTTCACCCCCATCAAATCCTTCTTCTTTGCCTCACCACAGTAATTTGTCATGAATGAAAACAGAACTATTATTGCTGAAATAAACTTAAAAAAATCGTTTGTCAGCCACATTTAAACTAGGATTGGTCGGGGCGGAGCCCAGCTGTTCTCTCTCAGTTTAGCCTACTTGTAGTTGAGTTAATGAACAACTAAAGCGCTCTTCCTTCACCTGTTTTTCTGTATGTAAATGCTCTGTCTAATGGTCAAACCCGTTTTTCCACTGTGTCGTCACTCAGGGATCCTGTTACCAGAAGTTACTGAGCTTGTTGTCACCTGGGCGGACTCCTCAGGTGAAAGCACACCATTAATGCAGAGCAAAACGTCGACACAGAACATTGGGAGTTGTGAAGATAAACGTTTGGTTGTTCGTTCAACGTGGGAATTTTTGTTTATTTTTCCTCCAGTGAAAAGAGAGAAAGCAGCAGGGCAGGAAGAGAGGGGTTAAACTTACAGACATGACCGTCAGCGGGCTGGTTTCGGTGGCTTTGTTCCTCTTCGCAGCGACAGGTGAGCGCATTTCGCACTACTTTCATCGGTTTATGAACGATTATCATTTAAAAGTCTTATTTTCAGCATAATTTAACCAACAAAAAACGAAAACAACAACAGCAATAGAAAACAACAACTGTTTTCCCCCCTTAATACTAAGAGAAGATGTTTTTGTTTATCTCTTTAATAACCTCGGGCCTGGTCGAGCACACAATGTTGGCCTGTTCTGTGTCTGTTATGCTAATACGAGCTTGATGAGTTAGTTATAAGAATAAGTAGATTGTTTTCTCTTTTGAAATATGTAAGTTACGGAAAATTTTGGATATTGAATTTTATGTTGTTGTTGTTGTTGTTTTATTTTTTTAGTTTTTAAAGCAGGTGTAGGAAATGCAAGCCCCTTAGAGGCTGTAAAACAAGAAACCATAAAAGATGTGCAGGTGTGGCGAGATCATATCAATTGGTTCTTCCTGTTTTAATGATTAAAAGGATAAAACCTAAACAGAGAAGTAAATACATTTTGAGTAATTGAATTCTTGATCCTGTAGTCTGTTTTACAAATATTAATGTTGGAATAATGTTTAATCACATTGTGAGATGGCTCTTAGTCTCAGAAGAACTGTTCAAAGATTGTTTTCTAAAAAACATTTAATGTAAAGAAGACAGTTAAGGATTTTAAGAGATAAACCTTTTTCAGATTAGTAAAAAGCACACAAATCCAGCTCCTGCTTATTGTGCTTGACTATTAACTTGAAACGCTGAATATTAAAATTGTACTTCCAACAATTTATGAATTTCATATACCTTAAGTGCAATTTAATCACCTTTTTGTGCCAAAATAGAACCCACACATTTCAGGACTGTGTTTGTAGGTCACATAGCAGAGTACTGTAACTTTCTTCTTTAATGATTGAGTAAAAATTCCTTCAGCTCACTCCTGGGCTGGTTACTGCTTGTCTCTGCCGTACATCTTATAAGTGCACCTGTAGGACAGCCTGCTGTGTCAAGAAGACATAATATTCAGCTGAAAGGCATATCCACTCATCCACTAGGCTGTTGAATGAAAACATTTACAGCCTGCTGAGTTCCTCCAGTGTTCCGACCTGCAGATACTCCCAGGTCGTTACCTTGTAGAAGGCGTATCACTACCTGAGCCCTGAAACTTGCAAAGTATGCAAACAAAGGAGTCATACCGAGCTCTGGTTTCATTTTACAACTGAAGTTTATCTCACAAAACCAAAACTGTGACTGTGCTGCCTTATCTCTGCAGAGACGGCTGTGAGAAACTCCTGCAGGGTGTGGAGATAATACCCACAAAGAAAATGTGTAAACTTTCATTTAAACCAAAAGTGTTTTATTTGCAGACAAACTCAATTTAAGTCTTGAGTAGAACTTATTTTAAATTTAGCACAAAGTTAATGATTAACGGGCAACTTCTGCTGATCTGTGTAGCGCAATCTTCTCAGAATAACAGTACCCGAAAAAACAGTTATTATTTAAATCCTAACACCCAGCAATTAAAGTAAATGGCAGTGGTGTACTGTAATATAGAAAAGATAGATGATTGGTGTGCCTGAGCGGTCAGCTACTTCATAATTTTACAGTGTAGTCACATGTGTCTGTGCTGTGCCTGGAAAGACACAGTTTCTGCCTCATTGTTGACAGTTTCACCGGAAGTTTTTCGGCGCAGCCTCCAGGAATGAGGCACTTTTCAGTTTGTGTCAACGCCCTAAAGGCTTGTGAGCATGCCTAGATTGTTTGACATGCTGTGTGTTTTTTTAATCATCATTATCTGCCTGTCATTTCATGAACTATATCTCAGGCGTCCAAAGCCTTGAAAGTATTCTACCATGTTAAAAACATTTCCTACTCTGGTTTCGACCACTTATCAGTGCTCAAGGGGAAGCACAGATCTATGTTACTCTTAAAGACAAACATTCAGAGCCTGATTCTTGTCTTTTTTTCAAGATGGATTGTCTCGGCCCTCATTTTTCCCCTGTTCATCCTTACACAAGTTACAGAGCTGAAAGCTTTCATCGCTCTTCTTACTCAGTCTGAGCTGTCCATGAGGGAAATCAAAAGTACATTCATATTCCAAGCCTCCAGATCCTCTTGAAACTATAATTTTCTGATATTTGACAGTCGCTTTCCCATTTGTGGAATACTTCTACATGTTCACTATTACAATCTCAGCAATTCTAAAGTGTCATTAACTACAACATGACTGTCTGCTTTGATGGATGCTTGAGCGAAATCCAAAGGGAAGATTCTTCAGTCTGTGGCTTCACACTTATATCCCTCCACACAGAATGCAGTAGTGAAAGTCGCTGCGTCTTAAATCCTCACTTCCCTTTAGCGTCAGACACTTGTATTATTAGAGGTGATAAAACATGCTGTGAAATTCAAACAGTGACTGAATCAGTAACATGATTCATTTTTGAAATCGATGCTTTGCACAGACTGTACATATTGTTCACTATAATTGCTCTTTGCTTGCCTCGGCTAGAATTTTGGGTTCAATACTGTAATGTGTGCTCACCGATAGTGGCAGCCCAATATGTATGACTTTAAAGTCTAACTTGTGTTTTATTGTGACCCTTGTGTTTAGGTGTGGGAGGCTTTTCAGTCTCTACCAATAACCCAGATGTGCGAGTGAAAGAGAACTTGGGTAAGTCCCAACAATTTAAATATTATAATATTTTATCACTGATGTGTTTACAGCATGTTTTGACAAGTTTATTAACATTTTGAGGGACAAAGTAGTCCTTTTAGGGGCAGTAGGTACTACTAAGTGTCAGATTTTATCTCTTGATGTGTCTGGAAGTGTATTGTTAGGGTAGAAAGCTATATATATATATATATATATATATATATATATATATATATATATATATATATATATATATATATATATATATATATATATTGTGTGTGTGTGTGTGTGTGTGTGTGTGTGTGTGTGTATGTATGTATCAAAAATACAAATAAAATCACATTTCTGTGTTCAAGATCTGCATCATTTAGATGTTTATGATCTGGCAAATATCTGAGTTAAGGCCACTTCCTCAAAAATAACAATGGACTGACAGTCTGTTTTTCCTGTTAAGCAACAGTTAAAAAAACAGGGTTTATATGGTACTGTGAAAGCATTGAACCACTTCTGAATAGTTAGGCAAAATAAAATACCTACTGTTTGGTACCTTTGGAGCCATCAAAATATGTTATATCACTCTGTCAATTGACCTAATATCCCTCTAGATCAGGGGTCTCAAATTCAACTTACCAAGGGGCTGCTTGAGGAAGTGTGTTGGTGAGGCTGGGCTGCATCAAGTGTTCCACAAAAAAGGGCTTCAAGTATTAAAAAAAAAGTACAACTGCTCCAATCGTCTCAGTCTTAACAGGTCAGAACATGCAGAACATGAACAGTTCTTCAGAACATTTGGCTTGAGGGAGGAAATGAGACCCTCAGTATGTCTTTAAGATGCTCATCTTTAAGTTTAGACCTGAACTTTGACTTATTGAAGTTCATTGTGGAGAAGAGCTTTTCACACAGAAAGGTTCTGCAAAAAAGGCACATGATCCAAACACTGACAAACACCGTATAGCACGAGGTGACAGGATATATTTTCCCTCCACTCGGTGACTCAAACATGTTACAAGTGACCAATTGCTAATTTGTGTTATTGTCATGAGCCTGATTTATGGTAGCCCACAAGTGTTAAAAAATAAAAAACGGCCAGATGCATGTAAGAAAAAATGCATGGGCTGCACTAACACAAAGCTTTGATTTCAGGCACGGGTCCACAAAATATTGTTCTGGGGGCTGCAATTGGCCTGAGGGCCACGAGTTTGAGACCCCTGCTCTAGATCTTACTGCATATCGTTCCCACACTCCTGTCTGCTAACCAATGGCCCAAAATTTTCCTATTATTATTATTATTATTATTATTATTATTATTATTATTTACAATTCCTGCACAGCTATGCAACTTTTTAACAGCATTTGAGCTGTCTTTTCAGAGCATGTCAGTGAATAGCAGCTGTGAGATATGGTCAAAGACGGGAGCGCTGTGCTGATTTTGCTACTAAAAAAGGATTTGCTGAACCTCACTCATAGTCTGTGATTTGACATTTGGTACCTTGTCAATTCACTCGCAAGACTTGCAAGATTTTTCTGAACTCTTTGCCTATATGTTAATGTCTAAACTAAGGGCCTCATGCAAACTATTTTTTATGTTACTGTCATGTCATAAAGAATTTCTATGAATTGTATCACTGGGCAGAAACATTCCTTGACTCATCATAGAGAGTTTATCATGAGTGTTTGTTTTCTTGAACAAATTTAAAGAAAATAAGGACCTTCTTTTGATATTGATTTTGAACCCTTTCATTTCAGGGGTCGACCTTTCATGCACGTATTCAGGTGACTTTGGTTCAAATGCCAGAGTTGAGTGGAAGTTTAAGGACCTTAAAGGCTCACAGGTGTATGTGGTCTTTGATGGGAAACCAACAGGTGAGAAGCTTCATTCTTTTTGTTCCCTTTTTTGGCAATTTTGATTGTAAATTATATCAAGTTGATTGAGACTGAGTGCGAGTACAGGTCTGTCTGTGTCTGTTATTGGGCATAAATGATCCTTAAGTCCATTTTTCACTGTGTCGTATGAAGCAGAATGACAGATAATATCTGTACTACGTGAGAATATGCTTTCTGAGCTCTTTGTATCTTTTTCGTAATTCTTCAATTCGTCGTCAGTACCCTATTCCAGCCGAACGACAGTGTACGGCAGCAATCTGAGATTCAAAAGCACGACGCGCCGTGATAATGGAGTGTATGACTGCGAGGTGTCAGGAAATGGAAAGTTTGGAGAAGTTCGTGTGAAGCTTACTGTGCTTGGTAAGATTAACATAGTTATGAGGTTCAGTATACACACTCAGACTCTGACCACAACAGTAAAAATATTATTACTCTGTTATTTTTGTCTTAAGTTTGTGTACTTAGAGTTGTGAAGAACCTAACTAATGAATACCCTATGAAAACTGATTTTTCTCTCTTGCAGTTCCCCCCTCTCCACCCTTGTGTAGAATCCCAGCTTCAGTGACAACAGGCAGGCCAGCCAAGCTGTCCTGCTACGACAGCGATGGCTCCCCTCCCCCCAAATACCAGTGGTACAAAGACGGTGTTCCTCTGCCACCTGAACCCAGCAAGATTGCTGGCTTCAAAAACTCCACCTACAGGATCAATGTTGACACAGGCAACCTGGTCAGTCACAGGCTGTCATTGTCGTGTTTTCTTTTGCAGTTGTCGTCCCTGTGGTTTTGAGATCAATAATAAACTGTTTGCTTTCTCAGGACTTTTCCAAAACAACAAAGGGGGACACAGGTTTGTACTTCTGTGAGGCTTCCAACGATGCTGGTCCTCCTCAGCGTTGCAAAGGAGCAAAAATGGAAATCCGTAAGTGCTCTTTTCTGAATCCAAAAACCACTCGAGGCTAGGCTGATTTTCTTTTCTGCAACAGATAATGACACAAGTGAATGTTGAACCACTTTTAGCTGCTGAAGTAAGTTGCAAACCAGCTTTTTCAAGGAATATAAACTAGTCCAGCTGGATTGTAGGTAATTATTTGAGAAATTAATATTAAAAAATTAGCATAGAAATGCTTTTGGGAGTTTGATTTTGATGTTTTAGTTGTTTTAGCACCACACCAAAATGTTTTAATGGATTTAAACCAACAAACGATTAAATATGGTGTCTTTTTTTAAGGTGACCTCAACACTGGAGGAATTGTTGCTGGTGTAATAGTGGCTCTGCTGTTGGTGGCTCTGCTGATAGTTGGCCTTTGGTATGCCAACAAGAAAGGATACCTGCCCAGTGAGTTTCCTTTAATATTATAATCAAGAAATTTAACCTAATGCATGTATTAATGGATATCAAATGTTGCAACATGGGCAGGGTAGCAGTACATGAAAAGAGGTGCTTGGAGTGTGAATTTATAGTTTAAGGCTGTTGGAAACAAATTCTTTTTACTTTTGGTTTCATGTTGCTATAAAGAAAATTTGGTTGAGTCACATGATTTACAGATCATAATAAAAAAGTAAAATTTTAAAAAAGGGAAATCAAAAACAAATTAGAAATAATTTCAAACAGCAGACAGTTTATTTAAAAAAGCATCAAGCTGACTAAAGGCCTGGTTAAAAAGAAATAATGTTTTAAGCCCTTTCTTAAAATAGTTAGTCAATTGTGGTGCCCTCAAAGTGTCAGGGAGGGCTTTTTAGATAAAGCATTAACAACAGATGGGATATGATAAAAAATAAGTTCTAAAGCAAGATCAAATATTGGAATTTAAAGAATAGTCGGTCTGAATTTAGTGTCCAAATAATGAGATAATATCCATCATTAGCGTTCCAAATTTCTACCATAAAAAGTAAATGTTCACTAATAAATATGAGATCCTCTGAAACGGCTTTTAGTAGGTCTCTTTGCTTCTTTGCCCAACCTGCAAAATTTAAAGGTGTACAGCTATTCTGAAAATTAGTCCCTTTAAACCTTTTAGGATTTTAATTCTTAAATAATATCCCAGTATTAAGCCCAAGATCCAGGTGCCAAGTTGACCTGAAAAAAGTGAATGAATAAAAGACTCTCTGTCAAAATACCATTAAAAGCAGTGACATCAAAAAAGCCAGACTGTTGCACATCATTTGCATTTCTGTAAGCACTTTATCCCACTGATGTTATGTTTTTTCTTTCCTTCACAGAGAAGACAGAAAGGTAAGAAGATTTCCTTTTTTATGCCCTGTAATAGATTTTAGCAGATAAGACTGGTGCACTGCTCCAGACTGACTTTACACAGATAACATGTCTGAACTCTGCACCGTCTCAACATGTTTTTGTAATTCTCCCTGCAGCAAACCCAAGCCCAGTGTTGTGTACCAGCCTACATCAGTGTACGGCGGTGATGATGATGATGATGTGAGTATGAGTCTGACTGAATGTTTATTGAGTTTATGAAAGTTCAGTGAAGAGCTGTTGGAGAAATGCTCCGTTCTGATGTTGATGTTTTTGTTTAACAGGGGGAATTCAAACAAAAGTCTTCGTTTGTGGTATAGTCTGGAACAAACGTACACAAAAAAGAGAGCACCTCTGTTTTAAATGTTTGTGTTTTTACTCCACTTTTTAAGCAATGTGTGTTTTTTTGATTTGCTCTTGAGTTGAAGTTTATTTGCCACTGTGAGTGTTTTGAGTTTCCCTAAACTGTGTGTTGTAGCAACTTAGATGCATTGACTTGTCCCTAGGTTATATGAAATAATTTGATACTTAAAGATGTAAGACCTCAGTCTCTTTTAACTGAAAAGTCGTAGTGTGTTTTAGTGCACATCCTGTACACTGATCCTCTTAAAACCACATTTTAATGTTTTCATGATGCATCTTATATTCAACATGTAAAATCAAACAGTTTATGGATTGAAGTACAGATACAGCTAATAAAGGGAGAGGAATTTTAGTTTTTCATGAATGAATAGTATGAAGTACAACAGAAATGATGTCCCCTAAAATGCAATGGTTTAATCAAAAACAAAAAAATGATGTTCTGTCATTATTTCTGTTCCATCACTCGAATTGTTAACATCATGTGTGCAGTGCTGCTAAATGGCTTTGAATGTGTTGGTTCTTCTTTTTTTAACAAACAGATTTTTTTAATGTAAAGGACACCTTCCATGTGTGTCGATTTTCTCTGTCTTGTAAATAAAAACAGTTTTACATCTGAAATTTTGAAATCAGTGCCATTGATGTTTTCAAGCTTTTGAACATTAACAATACACCCTTTTTACCATCTTTATGACACTTTTATTTTAGGTGCACATTTTCTACTGCACACCATTTGTAGTTATGGTAGTTGTACAACTTTTATTAGGTTTCCCAAAACACATTTGTAACCTTTACAACATTAGTAACATAGCTTATTCATTGTTGAGCTAAAAAAGGTACACTTCCTATTGAAGCCAGCAGATGTCAGCTTTGATGCTGTACACTTAAACTGCAAATTTTAGTATTTCTGCATTGTCTCATATTTTCAGACGGGAGGTTGCAACTTGTACCCAAGCCATGGGCACTAACACACCCCCATACCATCACAGATGCTGGCTTTTCAATTTTGCATTTATAACAATCCAGATTATCCTTTTTCTCTTTGGCCTGGAGGACATGACGTCCATGATTTCCAAAAACAATTTGAAATGTGGACTCTTCAGACCACAGCACACTTTTCCACTTTGCGTCAGTCCATCTCAGATGAGCTTGGGCTCAGAGAAGCCAGTGACTTCTCTGGGTGTTGTTGATATATGGCTTTGGCTTTGCATGGTAGAGTTTGAACTTGTACTTGTAGATGTAGCAATGAACTGTTGACTGACAATGATTTTCTGAAGTGTTTCTGAGCCCATAATCTTTTAGACAATGATGAAAGTTTTTAATGCAGTGCTGCCTGAGGGATCAAAAGTCACGGCATTTATTGTTGGTTTTCAGCCTTGCCGCATAAATGCAGAGATTTCTTCAGATTCCCTGAATCTTTCAATGATGTTATGGACTACAGATGATGAAATCCCTAAATTCCTGTACATCTGTACAGTGAGAAACATTGTTTTAAAGTGTTGAACTATTTACTCAGGCTTTTGTTCACTTAGCGTTGAATCCTTGCTTGTGACATCTGAGCCTTTCAGGGATGCTCCTTTAATACCCAATTATGACACTTAACTGTGAAATGTTCCAAACAGGTGTTTTTGGAGCATTCCTCTACTTTCCCAGTCTTTTTTTTACCTCCTGTCCCACCTTTTTGGCAATGTGTCACGGGCATCAAATTCAAAATTAGTGAAAATTTGCCAAAAAAGTTAATCAGTTTGAACAAAAAATATCTTGTCTTTAGTATATTCACTTGAATATAAGTTAAACAGGATTTGCAAACCCTTGCATTCCGTTCTTAATTTATGTTTTACACAGCATCCCAACCAAATTGGGGTTGTACAATGTTATCAAAAAAGAAAAAACAAATCCAGCTCTTGCTTTAAAAAAGGCTAAAGGACTTGAATGGGTTAGCTGAGGTAAAAATCATGGTCACTCAATGAAGGAAGAGATATTGAATTACAATATAAACAAAACAATATAATGTGAAAGTTCAAGAAAAATGTTTGTGGCTTTTAAGTTGCTATAGCAACTGATGATAGCTTGCTGATGTTCTTGGCAAGCACTGCGCATGCGGGGAATGTCGACACCCACTTACGTAGACGGGAAGTGTTACCAACTTTTTCCACCAACCAGCTGAGCTTCGGCACTACTTTTCCTCACTGCCTCACTGATGTGATTAAAAAAATAGTGCTCAAGCGTCAGAACAGCACAACCAACTGCGAAGAGTGTTACTTTCAGTTCAACCCATTTTTCTCACAGATTTCCTGTCCTCTTCCAAACAGTGCACTGTCCCTTTAAAAGTAAATGGGCCGCGCGCTGTTAGAGCTGCAGACGTTTACAGGCTGAGCCTTCGCTGCGCTCACTCGGGATCCATTCATAAATAAGACATCGTTTGGAGAGGATGCTCTTGTAATCACCATTTGAGGTTTTTTTCCTTAACTCGACGGACCGGATGCGAAGAGCACACAGGAACCAGACATGTTCACCTCGGTGGGGGTATGTGAATCAGGGGCACGTCTGAGAGAGCAAGAGTGACTTCCCATGGCTGACCCTCCCGCTGATGGTTTTGACTTCATGAGCCAGCCGTCAGGAGGCAGCTTGATCCAGATCACAGCATTTGTTCTATCAAGAATAATGCTCGTTTCATCGCAGGGTTTGGTGTTTTCTACGAGCTTCCGCCTGACACAAGTTGTCCTGGTTTAAGAAGTATACCGCTTGCATTCGACTTACAGCAAATATTTCCTGTTTAATAAATGACAGAAGCATACAGCAGATGAGCCGAGGAGCTGACACACCGATGGAGCAGTGAGTTATGGCTGCTAAAGAGGAACTGTATGCCAAAGTGACCCCGCGGAGACAGCGCCAGACCCGGCCGAGCACCATCAAACATGGGTCCACTCTGGACATACTGCTGTCCATGGGCTTCCCAAAAACCAGGGCGTGAGTACACAGCTGCATATTCCCAAGCCAATTTCACAAACACATGTACTTGGACACAGCCAACCAGATTAAACGAGGCTTTCCAGCAGCATCACTGACACCCTCGCTTCAGTCAAAGTTTGGTGCGTCCTCATCTGTTTCTGAGCATTGCACATCTCAACTTTGCTGTAAACTAGTCTAGTGAACTATTAATGCTGTTTCGCTTATAACTGTAATTTCCTGCTTTCGAATCTAGACGCGTTGAATGTGACGCTTAAGGATGTTACTCTCGGGTTGTTTATGGTGTGAAGTTCAAGTTCAACTCATGTCAAAGTACAGTACATTTATAACGAGTGCACTCACAATTTATATCTATAAAAACAAGGAGATTAAGGAATTCGAAGCCTTTTAAAAACACTTTTAGACTTTTTTTTTCTAAATGAGTAAAATATACCTATGTCTGAATTTAAAAATCTGCTTCACAATGCAAAATAAAATATGTTAATCCGACATTTTAAAAACCCCATCCACATCTAGTAGCAGTTTAAGAAGCTACAGTGATTTTTGCATATAAGTAAAGTACATAACCATAAAATATATGATGATTTTAGTTAACTCAGGTTGAATAATATTTATATTTAGATTTATGTATACAACTGGTATGTATTTCCATCCGTGCCTGTCCAATTAAATTGCTTCAGTATATATAACCCACTTCAAAAGTTCTGAAATATTTAACTCACTTGGTTTATCAATGAAGTCTTTATCCTGTGAGTATTCATATGTTCTCCACTCTTCCTGTCATTCATCATATAAGAGGAGAAGTTGCCAGGAAACAAGCATAGTTAATAAATGGTGTATATGGATTATGTAGTTATGTAAAGAAAATGACATGTTTACGGTCTGTTTGTTGCTGGAGTTTGTTGGCTGCGACCCAACAGCATAGTTAAACAGGTCAGGATTATTGACTTATGTTAAAGCATCAGGTTTGTACATCTCTCACATGTATTGTTTGTGAGAGTTTACTCTCAGAATTTTTGATTTTTAAACGTTATTTGGCATTATGTCTTAGTATTACTGACAAAAAAATGAATAAAGGAATTTTTTATGCTACATACAATAAGTCAATTTCATTATCTAACCCTTCAAGCAATCACACATAACTTAAGATTTTTATACCACTCACGTTTTTATTGGAAGCCTGAATTCCTTTACATTTTCATGCAGCCTCAAGTATATGGTTTTAGGCACTCAAAAGGTTTCAGGGCTCAGTTTTTATATCTGAGCCTTCTCTTGGTCTGAACCAATCATACCATCTATAGTCATAATGTCCTCTCATTGTTTCTTTTGTCATTGGCTTACACATTATATTTAAACTGATCACTTGAACAGCTTCGTCTCACACAAAGCCTTCCTGCATGTAGAGTGTGCTCCAGCATTGTGTCTCCATTAATAAAAAAATGGTTCACTTTGAGTCTTTGTGAGCGACAGTAATCTCACAGGGCAGGGATTACATCCCAGATCTATTACTTGTTTCAGTGTTTAAATTGTAGGATATAAAACCCTCTCACCCTGTAAAAAGAAGAGAGCAGCATTTATTCAGTTATCTAAGCTTGCTAAGTAGGCCAGAACTGTTTTGTTCTTGAAGCCAGACAGACACAGTATCTCCAAAATGAAGCCTTTTTATCCTCTGCAAACTGACTAAGGTCATTCAGGATTTTATCGTCTCAGACTGCAGCTTTCTCCTTTCAAATGAACCTCTGCAGACTAAATGAGCCACTGGGTTTTGTTATATTTGCAGTCTCACATCCATTATTGATGGCAGACTAATACACTTTGATTTGATCGAGGTTATAAATTTATAATGAAGCAGAATAATTTGCCATCATTGCCTCCTGCGCTGTCTGGACAGGATGGTGGGGATGCAGCGAGACTGAGTTTACAGTAGATGGTGATGTAAATTGTGTGTTTGTGCAAAATCCGGTGGAGATCAAAACTGAGTTCAGACATCCCAGTGAAGAAATTGTTTTGTTGCTCCATATTGGATCGATACAAACACACAAATAAATGCCAAAAAGATCCCTACTGATAACCAAAGTATGTCTGAGTGCTGTGTGCAAGTGTTAGGGCAAGTTCAATGAAGGCTCAGTTTTATCAGAACCAGAGCAGCTGTGCAACACATTTAGTTGGAGAAAATCAAGTTTGAAACAGTCCAAATTATTCAAACCGTAAAGTGCCTGATCAAAGGACTACACTAACCAAACATTCAGCCTCCAGCACTTGACTGCACCTTTCATAATTTGTCTGAACTGCAGGCGTTTCTTTTATCCACACAAACAACACCAACAATAATGTAGAACTCTTTGAAGTGTTATCACTTGGCATGTAATCTTTTCAGGTATTGTCAAACTATACTTTATTGCTAAGCCACCATCTCAGTCACATTGTCGTAAAATATTATATTGAACATTTAATATGAACGTTTTTCCATCCAGCCCTTCCCTAAGTTGTGGTGAAGAGGAAGAAGGAATAATTGGAAATCAGTTATCAGCCATAGCTTTAGGGAACAAGGCCGCCATTGTGTGTTTTTTTCTGCCAGTGGGGAGCATGATTCATGTACACACACACACACAAACACACAAACGCAGCTCTTCTCCTTTAACTTAGAAATATTCTCTGCTGAGTCACTTTGGAATTGAGTGATGTAATTAGATAGGAGCCTGATGGACAGTGGTCCCTCTGCCCGTTCTGATCATCTGGTGGTCGGAAACATGGGCTGAAAGTAATCAGGTAGTTCAAGAATCAACACAGTTTCTTTCTTTTTTTTTCTCAAATATAGTTTGTTTTCTCCAAAGCAGTTTATTTTCGTGAGCTGTCAAATGGACCGTCAAGATTCTGTAATATTTGGCCGAGTTACTACTTTTCACTGTTCCTCCTCCTTGAGTCCAACCAGGACTTCAACCATGACTCAGAGATCACTTTAGTCAGGAGGCCAATACTGTACAGAGAGCCTGGAAGGTTTATCTTGAGGTAACTTCTGGCCTTGACCATATCAACAATCAAAGGTTGTTAATTTGGTCTGTTTAATAATTTACAATCTATTTTTGCCTCTGAAATCGGACTTATTTAAAGGGGAATTCCTTGTACCTTTGTGACTGTAGTTAAATAATATGTTTCATTTGGAGTTAACTTACCTTAACATTTTAAGCCACATCATTTCATTGTGTTGGTGTAGTCGTACCATTACCAGTGCATTTAAACCACCCAAAACAGCTCAGACTCCTCACTCCTTTTTTCTTGATTATGTAATTTTGAAGCATTCCCAGACCTTCATTTCCATTACATAAATACCTACTAAAGGAATTGTTTTGGTTTATTTAAAGACGGGTAATAGAACCGTGTGTGCAGTTCTAAAGGTTGTGCTTGTAGCCAAAATAATGAGTGGGCATACTCGCCTGAGGATTGGAAACAATGCAGATCCCTTTCAGAGTTGCAGTGCTGGCTGGGCGAACACAGGAACTTGAATTACCAGCTGTGTGGGTTCATTTTTTTTTCTTTAAATGCAGAGCTGAATTTGCCACCTTGAATGTGTCTTACAGAAGAGGTTGCCGAGTGCTTGTAATGTGCATCAGAAACTTTATGAGCAAGAGTCAACAGACAGCAGGTCTGCGGCTTCTTCGTTTCAGCCATGCATGAAGAACAAAACTTGCCCAAAGCAGCTGAGAGAAGAGATTTGACGGAATAAGAAACACCTTTGAATATGATGCAGGATACACATCAGTGGCTGCAGCTTTCTTCTATAATAGGAAAACATGAAGTAATACTAATGATATTATAAATGAGGCAAACAGGAAGTTAATAACCCAAATTGGCTTGAGTTGGTAAAGACCAAAGAGGAGAAATAAAATTTGAGACTTTCGGTTTTATTTGGTATAAGCAGGTTGTTATGTGTTTTGGCCCAGTTGCAGATGCTGTAACAGTGGTGTTGGTGAAAGGACAAATGAAATACTACTGATATTTATAGAGGTGATGCTTTTTTTTTTACTGTTTCACTTTAACCTTGGACACAAAACATGGACGTCACTCGTTTGTTCCAATTTTGACTTGAAACCTACTGATGTCGGTCACCATATTGGAAAAGCTGACTCAGCCTAACATTGGTTGACCTAGCTAGAGGTGAAGTGTAGGCAAAACTTATACGTTTGATATCATCAAAAATAACTATTTTTAATACTAAATATTTTATTTTTTCAACAAAAATATGTCACATTTATGATAAATAAGTTACTTGGAATTAATAACCTAGAAGCGCTTAAGTCCTATCATTTTTCCAGGTTTGCCTGTTTGAATAGAGGTTAAAATGACCCCCTGATAATAGCTTCTTAAATTGTTATGGGGGGGGGTTAAAATTCACACTATGCTGTACCTTGATAAGCACCTTGAGTATTGGCTAACTTTTTTTTTGTTCTAAAGTTAAGTTTTGTTTAATTTTCATATTTTACTTAAAGGGGCTGTGAGGACTATCTGTTTGAAGTGGATTGCAGTGACATCTTTTGGCTGGAATCGTGTGCATACTGTTGTGATAACATGACTCTAAACAAGGCTTGTGTTTATTTTGGAAATGAATGGAGATTGGATCATTGTTAGAACTACTTTTCTTAGTTAGAGACGACTTTTTACCGGACACAATGCAACGAGGTAAGGTATTTATCAACATTTACACAGTGCTGTTGTTTGAAACGTGACAACAAGCAAACTTTGTCACTTTGTCAGTTTGTGCTGTAGTTTAGTAGCCAGCTATTTTAGTGCTACTCTCAGCCCTGTGTTTTAGCCTTTAGCTCGTGCCCTATCAGTCTGATGTTTAGCTTTCTTCTGCTCTGACGTCCTTTTTCTGTCTGACAGTTCAGCTCCAGTGTCTACCAATCCCAGAAATCGTGTTCAGTAGAGATAAACACAGATCTTTCTTTCACTACTAAACTTCGTCAGCTGGGGTGGTGTTGTCATAGAGACTTCAGTGTGCCGTAAATCAATCTGGTCCTGACCGACCCAATCGGGAAGCTAAGAAATAGTATTTAGAAATAATCTGTAATTATGCTGATAGTCTCATTTTAAATTGTGGATTATGATCAGGTATATATCTAGAAGTGAGACTTTTTTAAAATCACTTAGAAAGTCCTCATAGTCCCTTTAATATCAATCTACTGATTTTGTTTTAACTGCATTGAGAACATACTTCTGAAGAGTTCAAAGTGATGCCGTCAAATGTCTTAGTTTTTGTCTGAAACCCAAATGCATTCACAAAGATAATCTGCAAACCCTATGCTAGAGGAAGCTAACCTTTATCACTTTTTTTCTGTTTGACTTTTATAATTCCTCTTACAGTCTTTGTTAAATTAAACAGCGGCAACCTTGTCTCTCCTAGAAGTGAACTCAAGCTGATAGATGAATGATGAAGATTTGCCCTGCTCTGTATAATTTCACATCTTTTCCAGCTCCAAAACCAACCTTAATTCATTCAGATTTCTCTGCTTTTATCATATGGGCTTCTTGAATACTTCAGCATCACAGTCGTTCATTAACTGTTACATTTCCTCCCCAGCACCACAGGTATTTTACACTGTCTGTGAAGCTTGTTGTGTGATTGAGGAAGTCAGTAAAAGTGTGTTTGTGTTCTCTTACCAACATAATTTTTCAAACTCTTATCTGCAATACATTTGTGGACAGCTTCACTGTTACCTGGTGTGCAAAAAGAAACAAAGAACTATTTTTGATCATAGCTGCGTGATTAATAGTAACACAACTCGATTTTATACACAAGACTCTATGGTGCAACTTTCAAGAGCAATCTCTCAGTTTGTATTCAAGACAGCCAACGGGAAGTCGCCCATTTCCGGAAGTGGCTTGTGACCTTTACTGAGCGCTTTGTTGAGATGTCTGTTTGAGGGAGGCTGAAGCAGTAAAAAGTTTTGTGCTCTAACGGAGCTGTCATGGGAATGAAGATAGACGAAAAATGTGTTCGCAGTTACAGATTGGTATCAATAAAGACGTTTAAGTTTTGTATTTCTTTTTAAGTTTAGTTGAAGTCTTCCAACACACCCGCCAACCATAGCAGTGGCTCTGAAACTTCTGCTTTTGGCTGCCTGTGAGACATCCTGCTTCTTAAGCCACTGATGTGTGATGCATCATATTTCTGGCTCCCTGCCTCAGTATTCTCAGTGAAACATTTGCTTTGTGCTCTTTGACTCATTTTTCTGACGTCAGGTGCTGCTAAAATTACCACTCAAACTAAAACAAAACACTTCAAGTTTTATTTGACAGAAGCTTTGATAATCTTTTGTTAAAGTCTATTAGCCTGATGTAGTCAAAGAATGTTATTTCTTTGTCACACAAAGGCCCGTACAGCTCATTAGATGGTGTCAATCTTTGTGTTGCTCTGTCTGCCCTCATGGCAGTGGTTCTCTGCGCTCGTCTCCATAAATAATGAAGTGAAAAGGGAAGGAGCAGCTCCAGACACTGACTGTACACAGCTAGCTCTGTGAGAGATTGAAGAAAGTGAAGCGATGCCTTGTTAGTGAGAAAGAAAAGTTTTATGAGTGTACAACACAGAGGGCTGACACTGTTGCTGACCTCAATAAAATGTTTGACAATAAACAGAAAAGCATTTGCCCCGGCTCAGTCCGACTACTGTTGAAATGCTTCGACATTTTGTGAGTTACACTTTTTGACTTGCTTCGAGGGACTCAGATAGGAAGAGCATTACCTCTCCTGTGTCTGTATCGTAGACTGTATATAGAATGTACAATGGTAAAAGGAGGAGCCACGCTGTCCAGTTTTGAAACCAAAAAATCTCTGTCACAGGAGCCGCCATTGGCCGCCATTGTGCAGCCAGAGTCTGCGCAGTAGAGACTTACAAGGAACTCTTGGAAAATCTGAGTGGAAGTGGTCAACAAAAATAATATATTTTTTTATTCAGACCATCTAATCTCTTCTTAACTGTCCATCCCGTTGTATTTTATTATTCCAGAAAAAACTACACAAGAATGGCAGCTGTTAATCATCATTAAATGATACGTAAAACCCCATTATTAACTTCTAATAACTAATAAAAAAGAAATATTTCAGAAAAAAAGGGGACTTGAACACAGTGCAGCCCAATAATATCTAAATATCACCACAGCATAAGGATGTGAGGAATGTTTCTACAAGGTGTAATAATTTTTTAAAATTTGACCACAGCCCATCTGGAATAAATAGAGCGGTGGAGTACTGCAGCGAGCCACCAGAGGGGGCAGTTTTGGGGGGGACTTCAGTTTGAGCCGAGCGAGATGACGTCCATTTTTTTTTTTTTACAGTCTATGGTCTGTATAGAACAAACTCTACATTCCCCTGGGCTTGAACTGAGATTGCCACAAAAACTGCTCCCCCTGGTGACCGGCTGCAGTATTGGTCAAAAACTCTGTCTCTGATCATTCCAGATGAGCTGTGGTCAAACTTTAAAAAGTGAATACACCTTGTAGAAATGTTTCTCACATCCCTATGCTGTGGTGATATTTAGATATTAGGCTGCATTGTGTTCAAGTCAGTTTCTTCTTAAAAGTTTTTTTCTCATTCGTTATTAGAAATTAAAAATGGGGCTTTACGTCTCGTTTAACTATGATTTACTGCTGCTGTTCTTGTGTTTTTTTTTCCGGAAATAATAATATACATCAGGAAGAAGAGTTTAGTTCTGAAAGAAAAAAAAAATTCAACTGGCTTCCCTCAGATTTTCACGGAGTCTCTCATAGTCTCTACTGTGTCAAGTTACCTGTGATGACTGGTGCTAATGCTGCTGTAAGCCACAAGAAAAGTTTCAGAGGTCATTTAGCTTCCAAATAAACAGTGTGTTTTCTCATGTTGACTTTAAATGGTTAGCCTTAGTGTAAGCTAGCTAGCTGAGTGCTTCTCTTTTCTGTCATTATGCTAAGCAAAGCTCATGACCTCCCAGCTCTACACAGATACAATACACAGTTATAAGAAAGCTAATGATGTAGCTGTTGTAAGACGAAAGACTACTCTTTAAACCTGGCAGAATTACTAGTTTTAATGTGTCTCTTGTAACTTGATGGGGTCTCTTTAAGTGAGGTTTGAGTTTTGTATGGCACTCCTGCGAGACGATGGCTGTTGCATGTCTGACAGCTGTTCATTAACCTTATTAAGGGACAGCAGAAAAAGAATATTATCATGTGAACAACAAAAGAAGAACTCTAGCTGCATATAAGCAACATATATGAAGCAATGCTCAAGTGCTAAAATTTGCAGTCCATTGAGTGTCCCCATAAGGCTGGCTTTGTAAGTACTGGGAACCACATACACACCAAGCAAAAAAAACAAACAAACAAACAGCCCTTTTCACAGCAGAAATGTACATATTTACAGCCTGGAACAAAAAATATCTCCAATCTGTATAATTCATTTCTGTAACAGCACACATTTTACAGGGAGTGAATTTTTTCTCACTCAGCAGATTAAAAGATATTAATAAAATAAGTTTGTCCAATCAGAGGCACAACTACAATTTGCCTGGAACCTCCATTTCAGAAACAGATTGGTGACATCAAGGGTACATTGTCCATTTATTATACTGTCTATGGCTTCATTATGTTGTTCACTTTATGGCCCTCTATGCCTACACATGAAAATTGCAGACATGAAATATCAGCCATGGACGGTTGTTTTAGAACCTTGCACAACTTCCCTTTAACTGTATGAGTGCAGAACACTGGACACCTCTTACCCTCAATGGTTGTTATCTTGGCTACGTAGCGGAAAGGGTGGGAGTGGATCAGACTATGGTTGACGGTGGCAATCCACGAACAGCAGAACAACACCTGGGAATAGTTGTAAATGGGATTGTCATTTCCACTAAGTGTGAAGCTGCAGAATTTGATTTGAGACACTACCATGTAAGAGTTTTGACACTGTTCTAGTGTGTACATTGTGTACACAGTGTACTTCATGCAAATGTACAAACAGATGTGTCCAATTCGAGACAAAGAATTTGACATACTCCTCGTGCATGTTGTAGGAAGTAATGATATTATCACTCAGCTAGAAGCTGGATTCTAACAGTGTCATACGTTTTCATTACTTGAAAAGCTTAAATGTCTTGTGCTTGACTCAGTGTCAGCTTGCCAGACCAGGACAGGGTCAGCCAGACTAGACAAAGGTCGGCCAATGCCTTTTTCTGATGGGTCTATCCTTTGTATGCTGTCTGGTGTTGGGCAGCAGCATTCTCGCATCCCCTGTAAGAGCAGTAAGTGGTTAGTTATGAGTGTTCGCCAAAGGCCTGTAAACAGGAAATGTTGTTTTGCCCATAGAGCTGATTCAGGGAGGGGCCCTTGGGAGCAAAGCTGGGAGCATTAGTGTGTGTGTGGTGTGACGGGATGACATGGTTTCTCTGTGTCACTCCATGCTCATTACTTTTGGCCTAAATTTACGATTTCCTTTTTGTGAAATGCATGATATTAATGAAGTCCAGTATTGTTGGAGTAACTTCAAACATGTTTACAGGAATTCAAAGAGCTTATGTGATGCAGATTGCCTGACATAAAGCTTTGACGCTCTCTGTCAACCTGGAAGATGTTCAAGTTTTGCAGAAAGGTCAGCTGCAATAAACAGACCAAGGAATGTTTACGTATATGAAAAACCAAAAGCTGCTGTTTAAACATGCAGCAGGCGGCTGAACATTCTATGAGGAGAGAGGTTACATTTTGAACTTCTAACTTCAACGCTTGCCATATGTGGTTGAAATGATTGAAAGGCTGTTTCCAATATGGCCTACAGCAGTGGGGCATGGATAAATGAAGTGAAAGGCATCATCTGATAATGGTCACTGCCTATTACGCAAACAGCAGTGCCAGTTTAAAGCCACGCTGAATCCAAAGTGACTTCTCTCCCTCTCCCTCTAATCTTTTTCATCTTCAAGCTGTGAACAGGAAATGCAGTTTATAAATAACTTGCTCAGTTCCTTGCTCAGTGCAGAAGAGAGGCCATCAGGGTTAGATGCAGTAATGGATGACAGATTTCTGTTTGAACTTTGTTGGAAACAGAGAGTTAGTTTTCAGCATGAAAATTAGCTCAAGTAAAAGCAAACTCGAGATGCTTGGTGGTGACAACAGAGCAATACATGATGGAGAATGTGCTGTCTTTCAGGCCAAACACATCAGCGGGTTGATCTTTGGATGCTTCCATGAAGCACCCTTTTGACCTCTACCAAGTCAGCGCCCCAGCCTCTTGCCAAGAGTAATGGAAAAAGTGCTAAAACACAGAATTTTACATGTAGAATTAATAGGTATACAGTTAAGAAGAAGCACCACACTCTGAAAAATTATAGTTAAATATCCAGGGATCAGAGGGTCAACATCCAGCTTCATGAAATAAAAGTTTTGTTTTATTCATCAGTTATTTGGAAAAAAATATCTGTAGAAAATATCAGTAAGGGATGGTTTCCTAGCAATTAAATTAGTTTTATATATTTATTTTTTTGTCAGGGTATGGATTGAGGTCCCTCTCATTTTAAGTTAATAAGTTTAGACAAATGTTATATCTGCAGCAGTGTTGGCAAACCCAAACAGCTGTCTTTTAATAGCAAAAACCTCTAACTTAGATTTTCTTTTTTTAAATCAATAATTACTGATATTACAGCTGTAATATCTGTTATAATGGCTTATTTGATCTATTTAGTCATGTTTTTATTCATTGAAGTTTGGGCTGTAATGCCTTTCTGCTGTCCTTCATTAACCACAGGACAGTGATAAATGAAGGAAATTGGAAGGAAAGAGTGAGGGCCAAAGAGGAAAAGGAAAATCCAGATTGTTATCAGTGCAAAGTTTAAAAGCCAGCATCTGTGATGGTATGGGGGTGTGTTTGTGCCCATGGCATGGGTAACTTGACCATCTGTGAAGGCATTAATGCTGAAAGGTACATACAGGTTTTGGAGCAACATATGCTGCCATCCAAGCCACGTCTTTTTCAGGCACATCCCTGCTTATTTCAGCAAGACAATGCCAAGACACATTCTGCACGTGTTACAACAGTGTGGCTTTGTAGTAAAAGAGTGCAGGTACTAGACTGGCCTGCCTGCAGTCTGGACCTGTCTCCCATTGAAAATGTGTGGTTCATTATGAAGCGCAAGATACGACAACGGAGACCCCAGACTGTTGAGCAATTGAAGTTGTACATTGAGCAAGAATGGTAAAGAATTCCACCTCCAAAGCTTCAACAATTAGTGTCCTCAGTTCACAAATGCTTACTAAGTGTTGTCAACAGGAAAGGTGTTGTATCACAGTGGGAAACATGACCCTGTCCCAGCTTTTTTTGGACATGTTGTAGGTATCAAATTCAAAATAAGTGAATATTTTCAACAACTGGGATTCTGTTTATTAGTTTAAACAATAAAAATCTTGTCTTTGTAGTGTATTCAATTGAATATCGGTGAAACAGGATTTAAAAATCATTGTATTCTGTTTTTAATTACATTTTACACAACGTTCCAACTTCATTGGAATTGAGGTTGTATGTTATGGGGTCCTCATTTCGCATTAACAGTGTGCTGTTACGTATGGTAAAAAATTTATAACCTAACCTCAGACTGTAAGTCTTGCGGTTTACTGAGACTTCCTTTCTGTTTGTCACCCAACCACAACCAGCCAGGTGTCATCCTGTCTCAACCTGCTCTATGGGTCCAACAGAATGATTTCTTTTTTAATGAATACTATTGACTCTGTCCAAAGGTTTAGAAAAAAAACATTCTTTAAGTTATTTTTTTCAGGCTTTTATAAAAAGTACTTGAATGAAAAAAAGTTTTGAAAGAATTAGGAACAACTGTCATTCCATTTTATGTTTTGCAAATGATGAGTGTTTGCAGAGATAGGACTGTCCTCTTTTTTGTCCTCTTTATTTAAGCAGCCCTGCCCACAGCTCAATAAAATAAAAATATGATACTTTACAGTCCCAAACTCCAGCCTCCTGCATTTAATTTGAAATATTACAATAGGTCCATCTGTGTTAGACGCTGCTTTTATTTCCCTCTTGTAGAAAGTAGGTCCCACATCAGTGAATAAAACAGCAAGCAACACCACGCTCCATCTCCTGCCTGATCCTGTTTCATTATTTCATATCTAGAACAGGATTTCTGCTAAATTTGACAACCTAAAAAAAAAAAAAAAAGAAGTGGATTAAATTCAACCTTGTCCCCTCTGTGTGACAGCAGAACGACCTCTAAATTGTTTCATGTCTCAAAGGTTCCCTCATGAAAAACCCCACCGATAAAAAGAAGCAATCCAGTGTTACATCCAGGATTTGGTGTAGTGACGTCTCGGTCACATCTGCTTGTAATCTCATCATGCCTTCCGAGAGAAAATCCCCTTCTTCTCCTCCTCCACACAGAGCCAGGTGATGAAGGAGACGAGTGTAGCCGGCAAATGACTCTCTGTCTTTGTAGCTTGTATTTAATACATGTTCACCCAGTGTGTATGTGTTTGTATGTGTGTGTGTGTGTGTCAGCTGAACTGCATGAGCCATCTGTTACAATGCTGTTGCGTAGGCGTTCCCTTCCTGCTTGCTGTACTCGGTCAGACCACACTGGCTGCTGCCCTGAGGGGGTTCGGGGACAGTGCTGAATTTAGGACCCTCTCTCTCAGTGGGACACATTTAAAAATGGCTATTTGAATTGAAACTAAGACTGGCACACTGAGCCCTGTCAACAAAGTTAGACAGAGAAAAGCTGCATCATGTCTGTATCCTTATCAGACAGAGACCTTCTGATGGTTCAGGAAACAAGACTTGCCTTTTTGTTTTCCACTGAGCTGATATTTAGAGGGATTGGAAGTCACAGTTTGGGTAAAAAAAATACTTTTTTGGAGGTTTTGATTGTGTTCATGTCTTGTACATTTATCAGTGAAATAGACAGTGATGGAACAGCAGGGCTCTTTGTTGAGTTTTTAGTTACAAAACCTGTTTCCTGATGCCTGTTGATGAAATGATGCTCCTCAGTGTATCTCAAAAATGCCTGTAGGGAGTTTCTTCAAATTTGGAAGAAATGTCCTCTTAACTTTAATGACCAATTGGTCTGAATTTAAAGGATCAAAATATGAGACTCAAGAACGTGAAGGTCCAACATGAGATTTTTGGCTCAAATAATAACAACGGTGTAGTAGACAGTCGTTCAAATTAAGATCCTTGACTGTTTTATACATGGACATAGTCTTTGTGACATCATCCATTGATATTTATGGGATTTTTCTCCCTTTAACTTCTTTCCTAAAAGGTAAAGGGTCATCCTCACTATGGCAGCATAATAACCTTTAAAATCCTTTTACTGTCAGACATTTCTCCATCCCATTCTTAGGAACACAGTGTTTCAGCAATTTTTATAAGGACAAATCTTTCAATTTGTCACTAGTACCAATCAAACCCAACTACAACAACTACTACTAAGGTACTGTTTGTGGTTTCAGAAGTAAATAAACAGACTGAATCAAAGATGAATCTTTTTTTTGGCAGCTGCTGTGGTATGGGGGTTCATCCAGCACTGAGTAGTTCTCTTAATATCCAGTTTCATCTATCTGAAATAGGGCTGCACGGTAGCGCAGCTGTTAGAGCTCTTGCTTCACAGCAAGAAGGTCGCCGGTTCGAATCCCGGTTCGGGCACGGTGTGCCTTTCTGTGTGGAGTTTGCATGTTCTCCCCGTGCATGCGTGGGTTCTCTCCGGGTACTCCGGCTTCCTCCCACAGTCCAAAAACATGCTCACTAGGTCAATTGGAGATTCTAAATATCCCGTAGGAGTGAGTGCGAGCGTGAATGGTTGTCTGTGTCTCTGTGTCAGCCCTGCGATTGACTGGCGTCCAGTCCAGGGTGTACCCTGCCTCTCGCCCTCAGCCAGCTGGGATAGGCTCCAGCCACCCGTGACCCTGAACAGGAGAAGCGGTATAGAAAATGGATGGATGGATGGATCTATCTGAAATAGAGAATTAATTGAATCATGTGCATAAATCTCTGAATTGCTTCTTTAGCCTTATGCACGCACAAATATGTTTTAAGTTGCCTTTGCAGTTTCTTCCCCAGAGGTTGGCTCCTCAAGTGGAGGCATTTATATTACGTCTCAAATCAAAAGGCTGCAAAAGAAACATGGTTAAAGTTTGATGCTAAAGCATTCAGTTTTCTTGACCTCATCTCTTTGTTTGTGAAAGCTGTATAAAGTGGTACTTTAAGAGCTAATCTGTTTTGAACCTATTAGAGAGGAGTCACACAGAACTAGACAGAGATAAGTGTGAGACAGACTTGACTGAAAGCTTCAACTGCACCTCTTTTAAGGTTCAAGATGTGCTTAGTTAGTTAAAGTGGCATTAACACCGAAACAGCTGGCATTGTTGGACTTCATCACATCGCTTCAGAAACCTGTGTGATGCATACATCATATAGAATGGACAGTGTTCCTCGCTTTTTACTATTGTATGGTTTTGAAGCCAAAATACCTGTTCCAGAGGTGCTGCTATTGTGCAGCCAGATTCTGTGTAGTAGAGAGCCTGTGTAGAGCCGGGTGACAAAAAAAGTGTTTTTTTTTTCCTTCCAAAATTCTAATCTCTTCTTGGTTCTCCTTCTACTATGAAAAAACTATGCAAGAATGGCAGCTATCATGATGAAACATGACATAAACCCCCATTTTTAACGTCTAATAACCAATGAAAAAGAAGCTTTTCAGAAAAATAAAACAGGGCTTGAACACAATGCAGCCCCAAAATATCCTCATATTACCACAGCATAGGGTGTGAGAAACATTTCTAAGAGATGAATTAATTTTTCAAAGTTTGACCGCAGTATATCTGGAATGAATGGGGAGACGGTTTTTGACCTATAATGCAGCCAGTCACCAGGGGGAGCAGTTTTTAGGGCAAAAAAATGTGATAATGTCCATTTTTTGCATTGTCTCACAGACTAGCAGGTTAATGATAACACAGGCCTCATTGTGTTTATTGAATGAATAGTTTTTTGTGGTGTGTTGGCTGACAAACAGAAGGGCAGAGCCGTGACTGTCAGATTTACTGTCAGGTCCAGATATTCTGCCTCTCAAAGCCAGAGACAGATGCTCCAGTCATTAAGTCCCTTCAGAGAAGGCCCAATACACCAGAGGTTTTAAAAAAAGACACTAATTAGATTTGGAGCACTTGGGACGAACCATGCAGTGAGCTTGCTCTTGTTTCAGGAAAAAAAAGTGATTAAAAAAGGACCGTATGAAGTGACATAGATAGGACATAAAGGGTCCCCTTTGTCCTTTACAGTGCCTATTAAACTAAAACAAAAGGCAATCATCATGTTTTTCTCTTTGCCACTGTTAATAAAAAGAGGGTCTTGACGTTTTAATGTGTTTGCTGCTAAAAATAAAATTCTGATCTACCAGATTCCTCTTCATGATATCTCAGTTCTTGCTTTCTTATCATTGACTAAATCTCTCACAGACTCGGCCTAATGCTGGAACTATTGTGCACTGCAGGCTGACATTAAAATCACTTTATTGAACATTTTCAGTGCAGTGATATGCCTGTTTTAAGTCAGTCCGTATGCTGTTTCATGACTTTCTGGTTTAGATGATAAACTTTCGCTCTGAGTTACTGCGGGCTTGATGTTATTTTACTGCTCTCTCGGGATGTTTGCTCTTTGTTCACTGTCATGTCGAAGAGCTGCAGTCTCCTCCTAATAAACATGGACTGGAAGAAAAACTATTGATTTTGCGACGGTGCTTTGATCTGCTTTCTCTCTCTCTCTCTCTATTTGCAGCTTGAAAGCTTTGGTTTCGACAGGAGGGAAAAACGTGCAGGCAGCATGTGACTGGTGAGAATAACACACTTGATTCTGATGCTTTTCTGTTGTTATCAATGCACAGCTGGAAAATAAACTGAAACTTGTGAAATGACAAATATTCAAAATAAACATTTTGTTGACACGTCACTGTGCCATTACGACAGCGCTGTCCTCTGCTGGACATTTACAGTCATAACTCTTTTACCACGGCACTTTACCATGTCTGTCCCTACAGGCTCTTCTCCCATGTGGATGACCCATTCTTGGATGACCCTTTGCCCAGAGAGTATGTGTTGTACTTGCGACCCAGTGGACCTCTGCTCCAGCAACTCTCACTCTTCTGGCAGCAGTCTC
Organism: Labroides dimidiatus; assembly: GCA_030710495.1. NCBI lineage: Eukaryota > Metazoa > Chordata > Actinopteri > Labriformes > Labridae > Labroides > Labroides dimidiatus. Next base: position 15,347,874 of record CM061159.1, read on the forward strand.
GCCTTTCCTGTGGCAAGAATAAGGCCCATAACATCTTTCCTCACATCACCCTCTGTCAGTTCTTCATGGTCAGTCTTTAACACATCCTTTTAAATCAAGCTCAGTGTAATGTTCTACTAATTTTAAATTTGTTATAAGTTGGTGCCTTTTTCCGTTTTGCCGTCAGTGTGCTGATGGAAAGGTGGAGGCTCTCTCAGATGCTCTTCAGACCACTGTCGCCAAATGGAAGTCTCGTCTTCCCACACCTCTTCCATTAGAGCTCTACACCTCCTCCACCTTTATTGGCCTTTTTGTGGAGGAGCAGGTGGCAGAAGTGCTGAAGAGTTTCGCTGCTGATTTTGCTTCTGAAGCAGCAGCCAAAGCAGGTTTGAACCCTACTGTCTTTTCAAGTCATTGTACACAGAGCTGTGTTTTGCTGCCATGCCTGGTCATAACACTTATGATTTGATATTTACAACATACATCTAGACTGCTTTCATTTGCTGTCATTATATTTTAGGCATTAGTGAATAATGGAAACCAAATTAAAAAAATCATCTCACTCAGCTCAAAGTGAGGTTGCAACAAAAACTGCTCCCCCTGGTGACTGGCTGCAGTATAGGTCAAAAACTCTTGCTGTGTCCCAAATCCCGTACTTACACTTACGAGTGCATCAGTGCGTTCATAATTGACTTATTTATACGGCACTTTCTGTTAACTAACTGGTGACCACTCCAGGGTGTACTCTTGCTCTAAGACAGCTGGGAAAGGCTCCAGCCACCCGTGACCCTGAACAGGAAAAATGGTATGGAAGATGAATGAATGAATGAAGAGCGTTCACACTGACAGTATGGAAAAACGCAATGCACTTTAAGTTCTCAGCTGACGCACTCAAAATGGGCAAAAAGTTGAGTATGAAACGGTGGACACTTTTTACATTCAGTGGTCACCATATTGGCTACGTAGAGGGGGGTGGGGACACATCAAATGATGGATGATTGGCGTTTCTGGTAACTGTAAAGCCGCAGTGTTTGATTTGGGCTAACACCATCCTGTAAGAATCAGTGCGCTGTTCCAGTAAGCCTGTTCCAGTGTGCGCAGTGCACTTCATGTAAGTGTACTTACAGAAGTATGCTACAGTCTTTGTAGCAGTAGTTGCTGGTTGGACCATGAACAGCATGTCTTTCCCCATTCTCTAATCCCCTCATTTCCTGACAGTATTCAGTATTCTTTTTCACTAAAGAAGAAATAGGAAAAACTAAAACTAAAATCAGTAAATTAATAGTAATTATATTAACTGTTTGACATCTCTTGCCCTTCAAAAAGACATTTAAATCATAGCTTTACATGTATAATATAAATCTTTCACCCTTTTTGTTTTCTTCAGATGTTCACGTGGAGCCACATAAGAAACAGCTTCATGTTACGTTGGCGTACCACTTCCAAGCCAGTCACCTTCCAGTTTTGGAGAAATTAGCCAAAAGTGTTGATGCTTCTTCAGGCTGTGACTGGCTGGCTGTGCTCTTCTCCCGGGATATTCGCTTTGCAAATCATGAGGTAGATTCGTCTAATTCTTCCTCTTCTTCCCTGTTAGACTTTTCAGGCTGTCCTTCAAAAACAGAAGAAATGTTCATTTTTAAACTCACGTTAACTTTGATTAAAATTTTCTTGTGGTTGTTCTCTCTCTGCCCTCTGAAGACACTGCAGGTCATGTACCCGTACGTGCCTCAGAATGATGATGAGCTGGAGCTGGTACCGGGAGATTTTATCTTCATGTCTCCGGTGGAGCAGAGCACTGCCAGCGAGGGCTGGGTGTACGGCACTTCGCTGGGAACAGGACTGTCTGGTCTGCTGCCTGAGAATTACGTCAGCCGAGCGGATGAATCAGACACCTGGGTCGTCCACGGGTAAGAAATGCCATCGTGTTGGGATTCTTGGAATAAATAAAAACAAACAATGCTATGAGTCCAACACTTGTAGGTAACAGGATTTTCCCTGCTTACCACTCAAAGCTACCTAGTCTCGTCTTTTAGCCATAAAACAAAGGCATCACCGGGTTTAATGTCAGACTCACAATCCAGAGTTAAAGCACAAATACAAACAAATCAGCAGATTTTCTTGGATGACAGGAAAGATTATAGAGATTGAAAATAATCATCTTCTTCACTTCTTGGCTAACCCATCCACTACGCTCCTCTGCCCTACTTCTACTTATTCCTGTCTCTGTGCTGTGGATGATCAGAAAGTGCTGTATAAATAAAGTTTGCCGTGTTTGTCTGCTCCTCAGGTCTCAGTCTATTCTCAACTGTGCCTCTCCGTCCAACTCTGGTAGCACTGTGGGCGGGTTATTATTTGACGGACAGCTGAACGACAGCCTGCTTGACAATCTTATGGATCCTCCCAGCCTCACTAGCCTCTGTCCTCCTATGCAGGTGCACCACTTTTGTAGTCTGAGACTTTTTCTAAAGGCTTGCCAAAAAAATGAACCATCAGTTAAACATAATCAGCGTTGTTGAGCAATAAATAAGCCTTAGAATTTTGAAAGCATCTTAAGATAACATTTGTTATGAATTGGCGCTATATAAATAAATATTGATCGATTGATTGATTGATTGATTGATTGAGGATTTGTCTATGTATTGATTTTTGACAAGATAGTTTTAGTTTTAGACTGATCTTATGCAACTTGTGCTACCCTTAAAAAAATGATTCGGTTTCTCAGGTTTCAAGGCAAATAGCTCAGTCGTCCCCGTCCAAGATGAGGCTGTTTGTGTGTCGCCATGGTGAGAGGATGGATGTGGTGTTTGGGAAACACTGGGTCACTCAGTGCTTTGACTCCAAAGGTTAGCATACATCACAGATTAAGGACACATTTGTATAAATAGAAGCTTAAATTAGACCTGCAGTAGTTTAATCCTTGTGTAAGATTATAGTTTGTGTTCTGTGTGTAGGCCGATATGTTCGTTCTAATCTCAACATGCCGTCCAGCCTGCCAGCGAGGAGTGGAGGTCACCGGGACTATGATAAAGATTGTCCAATAACTGTGTTTGGCTCCACCCAGGCCCGTCTCGTGGGTGAGTACATTTCAAGTGTACTTTGATTTCCATCAAACTGGTATGATTTATATTTTAAGGATAGGAGAAAATGGTTGAGACTGTTTCCTTGAGTTAAAATGCTTTACAAAAAATTGCTTGGTCTTTTTATCTGTCTTAGGTGAAGCCTTGTTGGAAAGTCACGCCAAAATAGACTTTGTTTACTGCTCTCCTTCACTTCGCTGCGTCCAGACTGCTCAGCACATTCTGAATGGTAGGACCTCATTTGTGTCCTCACTGATCTCTTCAGTACACATTTCCAAATGAGGCATGCAGTCAGGTTTATCCAGGTGGCATGTTTAACAGAATATCTGCCTCATAACAAAGGCTTTTTTGTTGTCGTTTTTTTTTTTTTTTTTTTTTGTAGTTTTGGGTCTAAAAACCTTCAACCTGACAAAGATAACAGTGGGGTTTTGCAGCTACTTTAAACAAAGTTTTAATGAACAACAACAAAACTTCTGTGTTGCCAGGAGACATCATTAGGAACTGAAAATATAAAAGAGGAAAGAGGTTTAACAGGATGTCAAACTTATTTTCCAGTTCCATGCTGGGGTCAACTTACTTTCTCCAACACAGCAAACTGTATAATGAATGTTTTGCTATTAAGAAATGTTGTCTCTGCCAAAACCATTAAACCCCAAAGTTCAGTAGTTGTTCTGTTTGGGCAGATTGGGCCAACATGACTTCAGTTGAAGAAGTAATAATTAAATAGATGATAAAAGCCTCATTAAGTTTTGTCATCCATTCTGACTGCTTCTTTTTGTGTTTCGATTGGTGTTAGGTCTCCAACAGGAGGGAAAAACAAAAATACGAGTGGAGCCTGGATTGTTTGAATGGACAAAATGGGTTTCAGGCACATGCTTGCCTACCTGGATCCTCCCAGCTGAACTGGCTTCTGCTAACCTGAGCATTGACACAACATACAGGTACACAGTAACACCACTGTATACAGTTTTAACTGTGTAACCTACTAACGTTCATTCTTAACCGTCTCATCCCCAGACCTCATATTCCTGTAAGTAAGTTGGCTGTGTCTGAGTCCTACGACACCTACATCAGCCGGAGCTTCCAAGTGACCAGAGAGATTCTGGCAGAGTGCAAAAACCTGGGTAAAGAAGAATGTCAAAATATACATCTGTGATCTGTGTTTTTGGTTGCTTCTTAATTCTGGTATTAAGTACACACCAAATATCCTCAACATTTCAAGCTGTATCATCAAATACTGAGTGTCTATAAAATGTTTAGAAAGCTAATGGTATCCTTGGAATGTGCTTCCTACCTCTTTCACACAGGAAACACGGTCCTGATTGTGGCTCATGCTTCCTCCCTGGAGGCTTGTACTCGCCAGATTCAAGGCCTTAGCCCCCAGAACTCCAAGGACTTCGTCCAAGTGGTCCGAAAGGTCAGTTTCTCTGCTTTAGTATAATGGTCCTTTCATGACCATTCTCCCTTTTTTATTCTCATAAATAACAAGCACATCTGTCTCCTCTTTGTGCAGATTCCTTACTTGGGATTTTGTGCTTGTGAAGAATTGGGAGAGACTGGGGTGTGGCAGCTGGTCGACCCACCCATCTTGCCCCTCACACATGGACCCAATCACAGTTTTAACTGGAGGGAAATGTTAATGCAAGACTGAAGGATATGCTTTTTGGCTCTCTATGCTTTGGCAGACCTGAACTGCCAGAAAATATTTATTTTTAACCCACACTGTTTTAAATCCAGCCCTATGACCAAAAAGAAAAAAACAAAACAAAACACATCTGGCTTCCTTCAAAGACATTATGCAAAAAAAATGTGCATTTACTGAAGCAAATGTATTCAAAGGCACTGCTCAGGAAGGAGAAGATTCTGTTGAGATCAAAGTGTAAATGAACTCATAAAATGGCACTTTGTCATGTTTCCCTCAACATTGTGTTTCTTACACCTAAATGTGGAGATGCTGCGAGAAACCTGGATGTCTTTTCGTGGTTGCAGATGAAGAATCAGGTTTTGTGACTCAAGACAGTGCTGTCAAGCTCTGCCTGTGGTGGTGAAGACTTTGTGTTTTTCATCCTCCTCACACACTGTGACAAGAATTAGATGAGCGAAGCATGTAAGACACAAACATTTTTCAATGTGTCGGAAATTATCGTTTCATTTGTAGCTTTGACCCCTCCAGATGGAAAGCACAAAAGAGATGCTGACAATCAGACGGGGTAGCTGATCTTCATTGTTTCTGGTGCTGAGGAGGGTGGTTTATGATCCCTGATTTATTCCTGTAAATGTCATATCATGAAGTGATTATTTTAACTTAACATTTCTGTGTCTACATGAATCCTTTAACATTCCTGTAACACAGTGTTGATTACCATCACAGGTGCAAGTTAGTCAAAATGAAGAAAAAAAGAATATGATGAAATACAAAAGCTGTTTATTTTGTTTAGAAGCATTAAATCTTTGCTTGTTTATCACAACCATGGCGCTTTATGTAAACCTGATGACCTCACTGCTTTTTAAAAACATTTTCTTTGGATATGTCAGATGATTTAGGTGCCCACTGCACAGATAAAGTATTTGTTATTTAACTCGGAAAATGTATTCACACTCAAAAAGAATTGAATAAAGCAAGGTTGCCGAGTTATGAAGGCTTTTATGTACATAAAAGCAACTGCAATGTATTTTGTAAAAACATTACTTATCATTTGGTTTGTTATTTTTTTCACAAACTACAAAGGTTTGTAAAGGTTATTTGTAAAACATTAGATACCTTGCTGGAAAACAGCAAAAATGCATCGAAAGACAAGTTCTGTATGATTTTTCACATGCAGTAGTAACAAAATTAGGTTGCCAGACCAGTTCTATTTATTGATTGACTTATATGTTTATTTACTTATTTTTGTTTCAGAGAGAGGGACACATTTTGGCCTCAGCTGTTGCTGGATGAACGTGTATTTCACAGCAATGATATTGGCTGAGTTCCATTTCGTAATTAGATATGCTTTCACACTTACCAGCTTTAACACTTGGAATGCAGCCTTCATTACATCGTTCGAGCACACCTGAGACTTTCCCTGCAGGTACATAAAAATATACTGGCAAGTAAATAATTTTGAACTAATTGTGAAGGTTAATAATTCTGTTGATATCACTTGTATGGAAACTCTGAAGTCTAAAAGAGAAGATAAACTTTTTCTGAGAAAGAGGAGATTAATTTTTAAGCTAATTTTGCTAATCACTAGCCTAATGGAGGAGACGTTTCCTTTCAAGAGGACGAGATATTGGACAATTCAAACAGTGAGGTAAAATAATCACTTATATCTAGAGGTGGACATGTTTAGAATTACTCAAAGATAAGGTTCAGGTAAGGAGCAGTGCAAGTATTGCGATGAGCACAACAGCAACACGTGGCTGGTTAGCTTACCAACGTTTTGCTAACAGTTACGAAGCGCCAAAGCAGGTAACATTTGTCTACGGAATATGGAAATGCATTTCTCTAGGCTGGTCAATTTTAAAACCTCGTCATTTAACAAATTTCACCTTGATGTTTATTTAAAAAAAGGCATTATTTAGAAGTGTGAAAAGTTAACGGGAACAGCTATCTATAACGACCGTTTGCAGGCTTATTTTTTATTCTTTTTATTTTTTCGCACTGGGAAAACGTACCCTTTGGGTGTCAGGATTGTGTTTGTTATTATGTATTTTGAATGGCTGTCTTTTCATTTAAATTTACAGATAATCAAACACGAGCGTGAGGGTACCATACAAAATAATGCAGATAATGTGATGATACAGTCCTTGGATGTGACCATCTTACACAGATTAACTCCTTACATTCTATTTTGTCATACTTTATGCGAAAAATTTGACCTGTCTTTTCATACCAACTTAAAAGCACACTCTTTTCACTTGAAAAGAGTAGATGATAACTTTCAAATATGAAATCCAGCCATAAACGGTATAATTCAAACTGTGGTCACAAAGAGAAAACCTGTTTTTCTTACCACCGCAATTACCATCCACAATAAAGCACATAGGATCCTTTGTGAAATCAATCCACCTTTGTTTTTTACACACCTACAAAATGGCTAAACCCATTTCCCCCCAAACGAAATAAATAACAATAAACAAACATTAGGTTATCTGTTTAAAACGCTCCTCGGATGACTATTAAACCATCCCACGTCGGTCATCTTGAGATGTTGTAAGATCATTGAAGGCACTATTTTGGAGCAGGAGTAACGAAATTCAATGAAAAAAAGCAATATTTAAGATGACTTTAATGAAGACACTTGATTATGACTGACAATGAGCAGATATGAAGTTACAGGTGGTTATGGCTCACAGTCTGCATGTACTCGCACTCAGACTAGGTGTAAGACAAACACTAGATGGTGCCATTTGATGGGCAATATCAGTGTGTCTGCACCTTATTTAACCACAACCCAGTACACTTCAACTGTGAGTAAGCAATTCAAACTTTTCATTGTTTTTTTCATTCTATGCAGTAAAACTAATTGTTTCAAGAATTTGTGGTTTAAATAATTTTATGGTATATCAAAATTGAGTGTAGCATTCATGATCATGTAAATAAATATTTAATGTAGAAAATAAAATATTAACTACTTTTATAAACTTTGAAACAGCATCTGGTTTTATTCAGTTATCTGTCAGGATACTGGTTTTGATGGAAGTGTTACAGCGAGGGTGGATGATTAATTTAGGATGAGTCCAGCTACAACTTTCTTGTAAAAGTGACACCATAACAGATGTGTTACTTCAAATATATGCATATATTTTTCATTTACTGATGTGGAAAAATATAACGACATGATATGTTTATTTAGCTCACATTTCATCCTTGTACTACACTGCAGGGCTCAGAGGGCTGTGAAGATCAAAACCTGCAGACAGCTGGTGAGTGTCAAGTGATTCGACATCACTTCTTTTCTTCGTCTGCACCATGTAAATCGTGAAGTTCAAAATGTGACGCAAGTTGTGATCATCTATCAATAATGTATCATAAAGGTATTTATGTTCGATGTGAAAACAACTGCTGTCATTCTTAACACATAGCAAAAGGGCTGTCTTCTTAGCAGGGTTTAATAATCCTCTTTATATGTATGCTTTACTATTTCCAGGAATAAGGATCTTAAAGATGGCCAGAAACTGAATTTGAGTTTGTATCATAACATGAGAAGATGTTATCCATGGTCTGAATTGACATGTTCTTCAAACCTACCACTGTGGTAGGTCACCGATTGTTTCTACTTGCTGCTCAGTTATTTTGTGTGCTACATGCGAAAACTACGATATATGACACCAGCCAAAGCCATCATTTCATCTACTGAGCTGTATGATCTGTTATTAACAGATTCGTTTGTTTGAACACTGTGGGACAGTGTAGTAAATATGACTAGAGCTTGACCAATATGGAATTTTGGGGCCAGTAGCAATAATGGGAGCTAATAACCAGTTTGTGAAATAAGAACATTGATATACACAGGATATATACTTTGCATGAACACAAATTCTTATAAAACCCAAACTATGACTTAAGACAAAGAAGCAGAACACTACTGAATTAAATTAAGGAACTTTAATTAGTAACACTATCAACATTAGTAAAACCACTTGTTTCACCAAGATGTAACTTACACAACTTTAAAACTTCTTATACTTATAGTCTTACATTAGATAATGGTTGACATGGGAAATTAACAGTTGTATAAATCTTTGTTTATCCAAACCTGTTGGGGGGTATGAAAAAACACTTAGTTTTAAATGACAGGCTACAGAGCGACAGAATCTCTGTGCAGCAAAAAAGTTAATAAATTGGTTACATATTGACTGATGTTGATTAAGGCTCTGACGCAGATGAATAAACAGTTAAACTAAATTTAATGAAGTGGGTGTCACAGATACCTTGACACAGAAAAATCACTGTTTCTTGCCTGTCAACAAATTTAAGTCTAATATTCACTTTAATTGCACAGTGCTTTACTTTCACAGCCAGTGGCTAACCTTGCATCTCTGTTGTTTGTTGTTGGGCAGGTAATCATCAGTGTGTTTATGGCTGCCTGTTAGGGCTCAAAACTGGCTGACGAGAGCATTGACTCTATAAAAGGAAACACTGATCCACAAAAAGTCAAAATGCTTCTTGGGGAAAAGGGAAACTGCTGGTCCGTAATCAGGGCAATAATCCCAACATCCCCTACCTTTCATGTTTATTCATAGAGCGTTGCTGTGGCTCAATCCATATAACAGTGGGCGAGAGGAAAGACAGGCAGCCATTCATAATCACATTCACACCTCTGAGCTGTGTGGAGGCAGCAATTAACCCGACCTGCATGTTTGTGGACTGTGGGAGGAAGAATGTCCGGTGAAAACCTGTGAGGAGTGGGGTGTGGAGAACATGAAAACTCTCTTAACTGATACATGCATTTTCTTTTTTTTTTTTTGCCCCTTTAGTTAATTAGGCTATTGTTGTTTACTTCTTGCTGAGCTGAAATGAATCAGTGCTATCATGACTTTATACCTGAGAAGTAGTTTGAAGCATTTTGCAGAAGCATTTGGGATTGAAAAACAGGATTTGAATAAAATCCATGAATGGACATGGGATGTTGATTTCCAGTCTTCGGCCTCGTGTTGAAACAATACACCTAGTAGACCTTTCAGACATGATCTGAAGGTGGAAATAACTTTGTAATAAATGTTGATAATTTCAGATCAAGCCGTTTGCTGTTGAACAACAAAGCTAGTCATCCCGACTACTAACAGGGTTTAGTGCAGCTGTCACGAGTTAATGAGGCCACTTCATATTCACAGAGATGTGCTCAAATGACTCCAGAGTGAAAGAGAGAATGTGAGTGTATTACAGCAAATACAGATAATGCCATTATTAAAATCCTGATGCACTGTCTTGAAAATGTAAATTCAGACATGGTATCAAACAAAATTATTGACTTGTTGGTGGAAAACAAACCACTTCCGCCGTCACCTTGTGAAACGTCACTTGGTTCTGTCGGAATTATAAAAGTATTAGACCAGCGGTACCCCAAAAGACACGCTGAGTGATGTCTCGACACCATCATGGTAAGATTTACTGCCTGCTTTGCTGAGTTGGGACTGTGTAGATGAACTGTATGTAGTCAAGAGAAGTATTTCAGCAGTGACTTAGAAAAATGTATTTGTTACAATACAAACAATAATGCGGATTCTTCACTACAAAGACAGAAGTAAGGAAATGCTGAAGGTCTGTTTATTTTATTTTTAACTCCTTTTTATCTCTCTCTTTGATCGACGGCACCAAAACAGTTCCATCGTTTGTGTACAATAAATGAAATAAAAATTTGTAGCGCAATTCAAAATTTGTTGTTAGTGTACCTAGCAACAAAAATTACATCGGCTTTGTCTTATCTACAACCTAAACTGTTCACATGAACATAGTGAAAAAAACAGCAACTCTTGAGCCTTGTTCTGTTCAGTCTTGGAGCTGTTTGGAAGAGGGAGGGGAGGTACAGGGAGGAGGAGGAGGAGGGAGGAGGAGGGAAGTGGAGAAAGGTTGGAGGGGAACCACTGGCAAAGAAGTCGTTTCATACTGAGCTGTTTGTATTCACTGGGAGTCACTGCACCTGTGTGCTTCAGAACTGGTGTCACTCATAGTCCAACCGGTTGTTTATCAACGCTGTCGTGTCTGCAGCCTGAGCAGCAAACAGCAGGAGAGAAGCAGAGCTGGACATGCTGGAGTCACAACAAAAGTAACAGAAACTCAGAGCAAAGGATTTGTATTTGGTGAGTTTCTGCCTCCATCTTGAGACGAAAGAAATCTGAGGAACAAACTTGCCTAGCTGGAATGAAAGGCTGACAGCAAGCAGACTTGTGTGGACAAGGGTGAGTTATTCACAAACAGCTGAAGTTGGTTTGTTTGGTCCAAACCTGGATCAAAAAAAGTTAACACCTCTTTGAACTGTCTGTTATTCGCTCCATTAGTACTCTGGAGTAAACTGAGCAAGACTGTAACTCTCGCACAGTTTATCTTAACTTGAGCTCTTATTAGTCTGTTTGTGTATGTGTGTGTGTGCACAGGCGTGTGTGAGGGTGTGTGTTGTTTGTTGAAATTTATGTGTTGGCTGGTTTGTGGTTCATCTTTGGATTAGAATCAGCTGCTTTGCTGCTCTCAGGGTATGTCTTGTTTTCCTTGTTCATTTGTTCAGACATCTCACATGTCCAGAAATAAACACACACACATACACACACACACACTTCCACACACAGGAAGCAACAGGACAGTGTGATGTCTTCACTCCACAGCCGACAGGATTTACTCCTGCTGGTTCAAATAACCGTAGAGCATTTCCAAACCAATCCTCTGTTTTACCCTTACCCAGTTAACGGCAGCAGCAGTTTTATTAAGTCAGTTTGGATGGTAGGACATTTCAGTCCCTGCCTCAAAATTGTGGTAAAAAACCTGTTTTTAAGAATCCTGAAAGTTTTTTTTACAGTATATCTTTCATGTTGTAGTTTCAATCAGACATGCATGTTTGAAAGAAAATTACATGCCAGCATGCTTGTAAAATGTGCATAAAAGAAATGTCAGGGGAAGCTTTTTATTTTGTTGAAACGCTGTCCAAAACTGCATGATAAGTACAGCCTCAGTTTTCTACCTTATTGGAAGCTGATACAGATGAAATATAAAGGTAGAAGTGATAACTGACATCAATTTCAAGTGACATTGGCATGCTTGGCTTTGGCGATTTGTGCTGTTATGTCCTATCATAAAAGTTTTGGCCTGACAATACTCATTTTGGGATTGAAAGTTTGGAGGAATTTATTGTTAGTCCATATTCTTAAAGGGACTGTGAAGGCTTTCTGGAAAAGCTAGCATTAGCACTAGTGATAAAGACTCCACTTCCCATAAGCACTTGCTCTTCACTGTTGTGACTCCAACCAAGGTGTGTTTATTTTGAAGCAAAGGAATGGATATCATATCTTCTTTTAATAACTACTTTTCTTTGTTCAAGACAACTTTTTCCAGACACAAAGCAACAAGATTATGTATTTATAGTAATTATCTAGTGCTATTGTTTGAAACTTGACAACAGGTTGTAAACTCAGTTTGTACTGTAGTTTAGTAGCCAGTGATATTTAGGGCTGCTCACAGCCTGGTGCTCTTAGACGTGTCCATAACTTGTAATGTGAATGAATCCTGGTTGTGTCCTGCCAGTGCTCATCTACCAAACAGAGCTAATGTACAACGTACGCACTCTTCATTCACTGATAGACTCAAGTTTGAACCGATTACTGCGGAGTAACTGCTGCATGTGAGTTGTAATGCACATGATCCCAAACAGCTTAGCCCATGTTTAGCCTTTTAGCTTGTGTTTTAGCCTTTAGCTCATGCTCTATCTCTCTCCCGTTTAACTTCCTTCTGCATTCCTGTCAGACTGTCAGACAGTCCAGCTCCAGAGTCAGAATTACAAAATTAATCCAAGAAGTTGTTTTCAGCAGAGAAAAACACAGCTCTTCTAAACTTTGTCGGGTTGTGTTGTTGTCATGGGGACTTCGATATGCCAAAAATCACTCCGTTTCTGTTTGACCTGACCGGAAGCTGAGAAACAGCATTTAGAAATAACCTATTTTGGCACTGATAATCTTGTTGTTGTGGATAAGGATCAGGCATATATCAAGAGGTGAGACTTTCAAGAGCACTTACAAAGTCCTGAAAGTTGCCATAAGTCACACTTACAGGAAGTAGTTTTTTTCTTCTTTTTCTTTTCTTTTCTTTTTTTTTTTTAAGAAAAACAAAAGAACAGTTTCTATTTCAACACTGGTCCAGGTGCAAACCAGCCACACAAGTCTGTTAATTTTCTAGGAATACCTCACTCTAAGTTCCTGCAGTTAACAATCCCTGCTTTTCAAGCTCAATTTAAAGTCACATAGCTTTGAGGCCAGTTTGAAATGGGTTAGGGGGAAATAATAACTACAAATGAAAGCATTTTTTATGAAGCCCGTGTTTCATAAAAAGGCCCCGCAGTCCATCTCTCTCAATTTCTCTGCTTTTCAAGGGCTAGGTTGTGGTGTCAAGCAATAAAAGGTATTCCAGAAATTTCCCCTTTAAGCTTTGTACAGTTCCTAAACCTGAGACTATCCGGGTCCAGATGAGCCCTAAACCCAGTAGAAAGTTCTGGGTCTTCTCTTGTCTCTCATACTAAATGGACTTAGCCAGAAAAACTTCAAAAGGAGGCTTACATGATGCCTCCTTTTAAGTGTTGGTCAGATTACTTCAGGTGGCTCCTTACAAAGCAGAGGTGTAGCAGCTGAACTCAAATCTCTGTCTTGATCATAAGAGCTCCTCACCCTGCCAAAGGATGAGCCTATGTCTCATAGAAGAAACTCCTTTTGGCTGTTTGTGTCTTAGTCTCAGTGGTTTGTTCCCATTCAAACCAGGGACTCTCAGAAGACTAGAGAAGATGCTGTATGAACTCACTCCAATTTTAGTCACTTTACTTTGCCTGCCAGGTCAGCTCCTTCTGCAGTGCTGTTGGGCTGCATCATTCGAGGAGTCTGGCCAAAATCAATGTTGTCAGCAGACAAAATTAGAAAGACCTTTATTTTGTATTAGAACTTTATAAAATGTCCCGACTAAGCGTAGGAATCATTTACCTTTTGGAATAGCCTTGCCCTCACAAGCAATCCAGGTTGTACAGAATTAGTGGAATTTAACTCTTACAGGTTCCCTTTGATCTTTATGAACCCACTCAGCCAAAAATAGGCTAAAGAGTTCACAACAAACCACTAGACAAGAAACCTTCCAACTGAAACTGGTACCTGAATATTCACTGGTTGTTGAATGATATTCGTTTTCAGTTAGTCTGATTAATCTGTCAACAGCTTAATCTCTAATACTTACTGTCTTTCTGGTTGCTGGGTGATAGAACAATGACGGTATCTGTCGGGATAAACACATGATCAATATCAAGAAAAGACGTTTCATAACTTCACTGAATTCTGTTAGAAAAAATTAGGAAGAAAACCCCCCATCTGGAACTGCTTCTCTGCAACCGCTAGTACTTTTAAGGAGTTTGCAGGAGTAGGAATAATGCAGGAATAATAGTAATATAATAATCATTTTGTTTGCCCATTTTGCCAAATTGTGCAGCAGTAGTTGGAACAGAAAAATAAATGTTGCATGTTTAATATATATATTTCCTAACATCATTGTTAATAGTTATGAGGAATAATTAAAATTGTTATGTGAGCAGTCTCTTCACAGTCAGACAGCTGCAGCTGGTTTCAGAACACTGCTGATCAGGTCCTCACTAAGACCAAGAGAGTGGATCACATCAGTCCAGTTCTGAGGTCTTTACACTGGCTCCCCGTCTGTCAGAGGATAGATTTTGAAATACTTCTGCTGGTCAACAAAGCAATAAATGGTTTAGGGCCAAAATACATTAGTGATCTTCTGATCCAGTACGAACCATCGAGATCACTCAGGTCATCTGGAACAAGTCTGTGTTCAGTCCCAAGAGTTAGAAGCCAACATAGAGAAGCCACATTCCCATTTTGTGCTCCAAATATCTGAGGCAAACTTCCAGAAAATATCAGGTCTGCTGAAACTCTCAGCTCCTTTAAATTGGGGTTGAAGACTCACCTTTTTACAGCTGCTTTTTACCCCAATATTTAAACAAACCATTTTAGTATCTATTTTCTAGCACAACTCTGCCCTGTGACTTTCATGCTTATATTTTAAAATCTGTTTTAACATATTTTAACCTTCTTTTTTGCCATTTTCATTTCATTTCATTTTATTTTTTTGCCCTTTTAATTAATTTTAAATGGTTTCTTTTCATATGTTTTGCTGACCTTTTCTATGTGAAGCACTTTGAATTGCCTTTTGCCAAAATGTGCAATATAAATAAACTTGCCTTGTCTAACTACTACTACTACTACTATTATTACTATTGTCAAGAAGTAATTAGTGGAACTTTGGTATTCAGTAGGTTTGTATCAAACAAGTAGCAGCTCTTCATGCTACTCAGTTTCCTTGAAGTAGCACTAAGTTTCAAAAAGGTTGGTGACCACTGATGAGAGGTGGAGAGGTACCTCTCCTACTACCTAGGTAGTAGGAGAGGCAGCAGTGCCATATGACACAACATCAAAATTTTATAAAAGACATAATGAATGCAGTGACATATCATTTACCAAAGGAAATGCTACCTCTCAGCACAGTTGAGAAGTCTGGATACAAGATTCTTATTGACCAGTATGTATGTTTGTCTGTTTTTCATAGTTGCTGTTTAAAAACAGATTTCACATGACATAATTGCACAAGTCATAATTCCATCTATTGGCTTGCAAGTTGCATAGAAGAGACAGATCATAAAGTGTGACAAGCTGCTTATTTGCCTTTTGATGCACATTAAACAACCAGTAGCTTTAATAAACCCCCAGTTAACTCATAGCATATTAGCTATCGTTAGCAGCCACATATCCTGCACACAAAACAACAACAAAAACTACATTTTTAAATGAACTGTCGCTCACCCATTGATGATTTAGGTCCTTATAAGCTGATGATTTCTGCTGCAACTGTTGTTTACCTTAAACTTTAAAAATCAGTCATCCTGCTTTATCCTCACAATGGAAAGAAAAACAGATCCTCTGGTTCAGTAACAGTAAAGTGTGTCCTCTGTTGATAGTTTAGTGCTGTCCTTTTGTTGTTTATTCCTCCATCATCTGAAGTCTCCACTGCTGTGAGCTTGGATTACCTTGAGCATGCTAACCAGCTCCTACGTCATGTTTATCTCGTAAATATTCAATAAGCCATGTGCTGTCTAACTAGATCAATAACTTAAGCACTGAATAGGAAGGAGTATCATTCTACCTACATAAACGCAGCACCAGAAGGCATACCAGCAGATTAGCATCATGCTATACACAGAGACATGGCTAATGGAGCTAACACCAGACATGAGAACCACATTGAAGGTTTTCACCTGCTGTGAGCGGACAGGTTACAGGAGAACGAGACTGAACAGACTGGTGAAGAAGGCCAGATCAGTCCTTGACCGTTTGCACCCTGTTGCGGTGGTGGCTGACATGAGAATTACAGCCAAACTGAGAACTCTAATGGACTTTTTTTCTAGTAGACATCTATTATGTTATACTTTTTATATTTTCTTAGAATTTTTGAACTTTACCCTTTGTTTGCTGCTGTGACTCCTGAATTTCCTGCCGGGGATCGATAAAGTATGTTCTTTTCTATTTTATTTTGGTAGTCACACAAAGAAAGTTGGTTGTATAAATTATAAACAGGGTTTTTTCTGCATAGAATATTTGGTGGCGGCCACCACCAGCTCCCGGCTCAGTTTTTTCAATATTCCACAACTGTTTTCCTGTTTGTATCTCTGTCGTATGTAGCTGCAGTTACATGAAACAACCAATAGTGGTGGTGGTGCTGTGTCAAAATTAGTGCCGGCCGACCTGTCAAAGCATCTTTGGTTGTGTTTTTATGTACTTTTATGTGTATTTATTTATCTATGGCAGTGATTATCAAAGTGGGGAGCCTGACGTTATGGGGTGTCTAGTACATAGTTTGGGTTGACCGTGTGTCATTTTAAAAAATGTTTTAGATGTTTGTCCATCGTCCTTCACTGTGGTGTCTGACTTTTGGTTCCGCTGGTCACATCGACCCTCACAGCAGAGCAATGAGTCTCAAATAGTTTAACATAAATCAGAGGAGATGTGAACTTAGCCCGTAGTTTCTGTAACAATTTCAGTGATTCAAACAGCAAAACTTTATGAATAAAAACTCTGTTGTTCCTGCACAGAAGTGAATGTGTAAATGCGTATTTGTTCTGCTCTCTCCGTAAGAGCAGCTATCTCCACAGCTAACAGCTGACTGTCACTCACTAACAGATCAAATAACACAACTATAATGTTCAAATCTATCAGACTCTTGTTTACTGAGTGAGTGAGACTCAGCCCCTCCCTCTACAGAGTGACAGACTGACAGCAGGAGAGGAGCTCTCTGAACATCTTCACATGTGTAACATGAATATGATTTATTTTGTTGTCAATATATTAGATATTGAATTAAAACAAGCGAGTGACAATCAGATTAATTTATTAGAATTATAGAATTAGAGCTTACAGTAAAAACAATTTTAAAATACTTCCCAGTTCCTCTGTCAGACATCTACTGCAAAAAGTCACAATTTCTTTAGTTTCTCAGAAAGTTGTTCACACAGTTAATTTAATGCTGGTGGAGAAAACGTTCCTTTGCAGACACAATTTTGAATAAACCTGCTAAAAACATGTTATTCAGCTCATTTTTTGAATGTTTAAAAGTCAGTTTTTCCCTAAATTTTGAGTAAGTTTAATACATGAAGAAAAAAATATAGACAGTCTTTTAAATAAATTAGGTAATTGCTTGTAACAGGCATGAATGATATAAAGTATACAATTATGATTTATTATTAATTTTCATCGTGCTGCTGGTGTGTTTTACGAGGATACGCCTCCTGAAGTTTAGGATTTGTGCTCAAAACAATCACTTTTTATTCTAAAAGTTGTAATTTTCCACTTCTGTTTTCCACTGCAGTTATGGTGGCAGCTTGTTAACTTGTTTCTCAGGACTCGTCTATTTACACTCAAGATACACACAGCCATTATGCTGACTGTTGTGATGTTTACATTAACATGGTTTCACCTCTGTTACCCCCCCCCCCCCCCCCCCGCTACCTTGATTGCCTCCTTAGCAGAAGAACACCTTTGTCTCACCATTAGGCCTCTGTGATATTTTGACTTGTAGCTTATGCTTCTGTGTAAAACTGAAACTTTAGCGTACACTATCTGTGTGCATAACCCTGTTCCTACACGGAAGTTAAAACCTGACTGTACGGATCAGTATCAAACAGGCAATGTGAAAGGGGCTCAGGGCTGTCAGCTGATGAATACAGAGTGATTGTAATAAATTATTTAGTTGATGCTGATGATTAAACTGATATTAATGCAAGACAACTAAATGTGCATATTCAGTGGCTTTAACAAATACTAACTGTCCAAGTTTGTCCTAAAATAAGAAGTAAAGCAGGTCTCCCTAATGGTGAGTCCTCCAGCTATGGCACCATGTTTTAGTACCTTGATCTCAGTAGTTGAGCCACCAAACCTGTGGCACAGACATAGTATAAATGCATCAAAATGTGCTTTAGATAAACTACAGCTGGGGTGCTGTGGTGATAGCAGTGAAATTAATTTACAAAACGAAGTGTTGGGTTGTTTTGTAGAGAAGAATGTTTCAGGCCCTGCATGCCTCAAATTCTTAGCTGCTGACCTCTGTAGAAAATAACAACAGCCGGGTTTGAAGGTCATGTTGCAGTAGCCATTGGCTCAGTTTGAGCGGTTAGTAGGTGATGTTTGTGTTTAGTCCACTAATCTTCAGTAGTTATAGGAGTTTTTTTCTGGTGTGTGTGTGTGTGTGTGGGGGGGGGGGGGGGTTAAAATACAATACACAACTTCGGTAATAAAGTTGTTCATGTTTGTTCCAAACTTCCAGGCTTGATCCTGAAAGCCTAGCATTGTTTAAAGGTGCAGTCCTCTTTTTAGTTGTCCATCTCTTTCCTGTGTACAGTGTTGGTTATCATATTTAACCAAAGGGGTATGAGCACAAAAGCAATATCATCATGCAGCATGGAGGAACTGTGTATGTTTTCTGTCATGAAGGTGTATTTAAATTAATTTTATATGGGAAATAAATCAGAACTTAAGTTAATAGACTCAGAATATTGTGAATTTGAGGCACCTGATAGAGGATGAGAAAACAGTCTCAAGTGCAAGGTATGGACCTTGCAGTAGCTGAAAAAAGTGTTGTGGCTTGAATACCAAAAAGGTTTTCTGGACGCTTGTATCTATCTCTTACTGTGGCAGAAGTGTCAGTGACATTGAAACTTGTTTGGCTGACTGGGTATAGAAGAGAAATCTGTAACATTGTTGTCTTTGCTAGAATATTTTTATGCTTTTGTCCTGACAAAGCATTTACGTTAGAAGTCAAGAACCTGAATCCCTTTTATCTGCTTGTCTGACAGCTCACATCTGGTTATATTAATTGTCTTTCTTCTTAGAGTGAAAAAGAAAAACCTTTTTTCTTTCACGTTAAAATTAGTTTTGGATATAAATTTTAAAGATACATTGCAAGCTTAACTATCAATCAGGATTACTGTATATCTGTGCAAATAGTAAATATTAAAACCAAAATTCCAGTGAAGTTGTGATGTTGTGTAAAATGTAAATAAAAACAGAATGCAATGATTTGCAAATCATGTTTAACCTAGATTCAGTGGAATACACTACAAAGACAAGATATTTATTGTTCAAACCGATAAACTTAATTTTATTTTGCAAGTATTCACTCATTTTGAATTTGATGCCTGCAACACATTCCAAAAAAACTGAGACAGGGGCAACAAAAGACTGGGAATGTTGAGGAATGCTCAAAAAACATTTGGAACTCTAGAACGTTCCACAGGTGAACAGGTTTATTGGAAAAAGGTGAGTGTCATGATTGGGTATAAAGGAGCATCCCCGAAAGGCTCAGTCATTAACCAGCAAGGATGGAGCGGGGGTCACCACTTTATGAACAACTTCATGAGTAAATAGTTCAACAGTTTAAGAACAATGTTTCTCAATGTACAGATGCAAAGAATTTAGAGATTTCATCATCTACAGTCCATAATATCATCAAAAGATTCACAGAATCTGGAGAAATCGCTGCACATAAGCAGCAAGGCTGAAAACCATCATTGAATGCCAGTGACCTTTGACCTCTTGGGTAGCACTGCATTAAAAACTGACATCATTGTGTAAAGTATATTACCATTTGGACTTATGAACACTTCAGAAAACCAGTCAGTAGACAAAGTTCATCACTACATCTACAAGTTTAAGTTCAAAATCTACCATGCAAAGCCAAAGCCATATATCAACAACACCCAGAAACACCGCCGGCTTCTCTGGGCCCGAGCTCATCTGAGATGGACTGACGCAAAGTGGAAAAGTGTTCTGTGGTCTGATGAGTCCACATTTCAAATTGTTTTTGAAAATCATGGACGTCGTCTCTTCCAGGCCAAAGAGGAAGAGGACAATCTGGACTGTTATTGGTCAAAGTTCAGTGCCAGCATCTGGTATGGGGGTGTGTTAGTGCCCATGGCATGGCTAACTTGATCATCTGTGAAGGCTTCGTTAATGCTGAAAGGTACATACAGGTTTTGGAGCAACATATGCTGCCATCCAAGCCACGTCTTTTTCAGGGACGTCCCTGCTTATTTCAGCAAGACAATGACAAGACACATTCTGCATGTGTTACAACAGCGTGGCTTCAAAGTAAAAGAGTGCAGGTACTTGATTGACCTGCCTGCAGTCCAGATCTGTCTACCATTGAAAATATGTGGCACATTATGAAGTGCAAAATATGAAAATTGAGACCCCGGACTGTTGAACAACTAAAGTTATACATCAAGCAAGAATGGTATAAAAAATTCCACCTCCAAAGCTTCAACGATTAGTGTCCTCAGTTCACAAACACTTATTGAATGTTGTTAAAAGGAAAGGTGATGGAACACAATGGTAAACATGACCCTGTCCCAGCTTTTTTAGAATGTGTTGCAGACATCAAATTCAAAATGAGTGAAATAAAGTTTATCGGTTTGAACAATAATTTCTTGTCTTTGTAGTGTATTCAATTGAATATAGGTGAAAAGGATTTGCAAATCATTGTATTTCTTTATGTTTTACAAAACATCCCATTTTCATTGGACTAGGAGACTAAGAGACTTAGACTTTATTGTCCTTTATTGTCCAATGATCCTCTCTGCTGTCCTCACCACTCTCCTCACGTCCTTCCAGTCAGAGGCACTGCAGTCTCCACACCACACAGAGATGCAGCTGATTAGGATGCTCTCTATGGTGCTCTTGTAGAATGTAGTGAGGATGGGGGGAGGCAGGTTGGCTCTTCTCATCGTTTGCAGGAAGTAAATTTGCTAAATTGGAGTGATATGTGTATGTGAGCCAGGGGATCGGATGCAGATTAGTTTGTACTTTTTGTTCGGCCAATGGACAAAGATGACTGGTCTGAACCTGCTGGTTTTTCTGATGTGGGACACCCCCCATAGGAGAAACAACTCTTCTAAACCACCTCTTGGAGTGCCTGCTAGACTACACCCGTTACTGTCTGCTGTAAAATTCAACCAGGCTGCCTCCCTTTTTGCTTCTTACTCAATGCTCTTTTGACCACCTCTCATCATCTCTTTTTTTTTCCCTCAACTTCTGCTGCCTTGTCTTGTTTTTCTATTCCTTTTCACCAAGTACTGTTAACACTTCCTTAGCCTTTTTAAAAAATGTTCTCTCCTATTTGTCTGATTCAAGCATGCCATACCTTTGGTTGTTTTAGCCTAAAGTCAAACTTAGGCCCTGTTTACATGACAATGTTGCACAGCATTCCACTTAGAAACGCAAAAAATGCAGAGAAAAAAAAATCTGTTTACATGGACATGCTGAGGGACTGAAAACACTGTAGTAAGCAAGAGGTGGGTGATTATCAGGGGCCTCATGTACAAAGACTTGCGTGGTTTTCCTAAAACATGGCGTACACTCAAATCCAGAAAACATCATACGCACAAAAATATTCATATGTATAAATCTGTGCACATGCATGAATCCAAGCACATTTCCTTTTCACATCCCAGTCAACGTGGAATTGAGCGAACATTGGAGTCCCCGACCCCTTCCTCTCCACGTCCCCATTTGAATATGCAAATCATATTTAAAGGAGCCCTGCACCTGAGCACCAAAACTTAAAAAAGGATGAGTTTGATGGGCAAAGAAAATAATTTCACAGAAAGTGAATTTAAGGAATACTTGCTGAAGTAAAGGCACGCAAAATGTGCTCCCTGGCATTCTGTCCTCCGGTGTAAGCAAGGGTCAGAGAAATGCACACGAGCAGATGTGAAAAAGAAGTTGACTGGCACAGTACTGATTGGATGTGACAGCGCCACATTAGAGAAGTCATGTCAAGAGAAACTGATTTGTGTGTTGTGATAGAAACTGTTTTCTGTTGTTGTGTAAACGGGGCTTTCAGACTAGGGGAACATGACTTGAAATGTTATACTTTTAAGCACATGATCAGCTTTCTCAACTTCTACTTTTTTCCATGCAGATAATATTAAGCTGCATTCTTAACATCTTCAATGGCAGCAAAAAATACTTTATTTAGAAAAATTACAAGTGTCAGTCAAGAACTTAAGTTATCTTTTTTGAAATCAGTGTGTTTCATTTGTGACTGCTTGTCTTTTAAGGAGCTTTTGAATTAACTCCAGAAACACGCTCTTCTTTTCCTCTAATGTGATTAAAAAATAGTGTCTACCCTTTACTGTGTTTGACATGAACGCCTTTGCTCGGCCATCACAGCCTAGACGGTTTATATCATTGTTCACTGATATTTTTCTTACTCACTGTTTTAATTTATACTCCATAGTTAATTGGACTGTTTTAAGACTTTGTTATGTCTTTTGTCAATAAAGCTATTCTTGGCAAAAACCCAGACCATGCTTTAATGCAGCATCATTCTGCAGTAAAACTCTGACTGCCCCAGTCATGTGCCAGATCTGATAACAGACTAACAGAAACAACTAAGCAAAATGAATTTAATCTGGGTTTTTTTCTACTTTGTAGTCAAATATTTTTCTGTCTGCTTTTGTCCATGAATTAATTCAAATACTACGAATTTTCTTAAAACTGTTATACAGCTTAAAGAGCCCAGACTGGGTGGGGATGAATTTTCTATTTTGAGGATTTTTTTTTACCACACTAAATAAAAATATTAATTTTAATTTTGTACTCACACCAAGTGAGTTTCCAAGGCTCCTAAATATAATTTCTTCCAGAAACAACAACTGGCTTGTGAGGTAAGCCGACACAACGTTGTGTTGACAGACCTGTGTGTTTTCTGTTTACAGGAGAGGTGTTTGTAATTGCTTACTAAGTAGGACTGCATACAAACTGGATCTCTTCCTGCTCTGTCGGCCTCACTGTGTTAGTCCCAGTAACCTGGGGTTGCTTCTTAGAAATCTGGCTGTTGACCAGAGAACAGGACCCAAATAAACAACATACTGAGAGGGATTAAGAGTGTTGAAGAGCTTCTAAAATTACAGTCCTCAGAACATATCCAGATGTTGCCGTCCTGGTCCTACTCAGGTAACACACGTGTGGAGAGGCCAAGAGAGGAGAGGGAGGCTCTTGTAAAGTGCCCACTCTGGGTGAACCTTTTTAATCTCTTTTTGCCATTCTGGACTCCAGCTGTTGTGATCAACCTGCAACACAGACAGGGGCTCTCACAGTGTGAGTTAGTGAGTGGGAAGCAGTTGGACTCTGTCTGCGGTTGATAACTTGTGAGCCAGTGAGAAATACACAAAACAGAATGCACCACTGCACTGGGAGTTTATCAACTGTCAAAAATCAAAACTGCTTCAACCTGTGCCTGAGATCTGATGTTTGAAAAATATGTAATCAAAGCCTCCTGGTTGAAGCAGCACCAGTTATCTCTAGCTTTTGAAAAATTAGATTTCAAAAGATAACATGAAGACAACATCACTATCACTCAAGTTTTCCAAGTGATTAGGCGCATCTATATTTTCATTTGGTATGTGACCAGTGATGTTCAACACAAGTCTTTGTTTCATGTAATGTTTCAGTGGATGAACAGAGCAGTAGTGCCTTGCATGTGTGACAGACAGCAGTGGACAGGGAGTGACATGAGAAACGCAAGACCAATACAGTCCAACACATGCTGTGAACTGGCTCCAAAGGGCTCAAGGGATGAGCTATATTTTGGGGTGTATGTTACAAATGAGCAGCATCTTCTTTTTGATGGTGATCCTGGGAAAGTAGAAATTGTACAGTTTATTATTTTAGGATGTCTCCTTGGTCGAAAGAATCAAGACAATAAAAATCCTTGGTAAGAAAAAATGTTTTGCAGGAATATTTGAAGTGAATGTACATTAACAAACCTGTTAGATGTGTTAAGACAGGTGAGCAGCTATTTTATTTTTTGGTTTATTTTAAAAAATAGGAACCAAGAGGAGGTAATCCGATCTCTTTTTTGATCTGAAAGCACAAATGTACAGTTAATTCAGTTTGCCATAAATACACCCATGTCCAGTCTGCGTATGGGAAATACACTAGAACCACTGTGGATTGTCCTGCTCTCGCTTATCTCTTCTAGACGGCTGTGGGTGATGTCTGTGTGGTCACACATTTACTTGGATTTAGCCCCTTTTCCAATTGTTGTGAAAAAGTCAAGTTAATGAAGGAAACATGTTGATAAACTCGAATTCCACTTTTGGTCCACGACTTTCTAAACTTAGACTGAGCACATTCAACCACAAGCTTCAGTCCATTCCTGGTTCAGAACACTGGTCCAAGTTAGCCAACAGGATAATCAACCTAACTAAGTTTGAGTTAAGGTTTGTCTGCAAAGGACGTTTGCAGCTTGCACATGAGGAATGGACCTACATCTTTAAAAGTCATGAGGCAAAAATAAATATTGATATTTGCTTTAATGTCATGTTTGTCTATCAAGAGAATAACTGCAACATCAGGATCATCCCTCATGGTGAGCCTCTGCACTGTGTGAGAAATGAATGATACTGCTTCCAGTTTGTGGGATGACCTCGCTTAATGTGCATTACGAGGTAAATGGACAGAAAAAAATTTCAGTTTCTTCCAAAAGGACTTATTGGTCTTGCCTGGTTGCTTTCATAGCTACATGCATTTTAAAAAAGGTGAAAAGAACATGATTATCTTTACTCACATTCCTCCAGCCTTTTAGCCCGTTATGCATCGTCTGGAGCAATGAATGACCAGGATAAAATGATTTTAAATTATTATAACGATGCCTATAACTTTTCACACCCCAACACCAGTTCAATCGTGTTTTGGTTGGAATTTCTGGACATGGTTTTTTGGCTTGTTTAAATGGACCAGTTCTCAAGCATAGTCGAAGTATTTGATAGTCTGTTGATGATGATGAGGTCATAAGCATTGTGCAACTGGTGTGCTTAACTTAAATCTGGTGTACTCTGGGGGTTTCTCCATTAAAAACATCCGACCACTTATTATTTATCTGCCGGCCATGGCACTTCTGTTGATAAAAAGCACTAAAGACAGTCAGCTGGTGTAAAGCAAAACACTTAATCTTCTAATATGAAAAAGAAAGCTTGTGCTCACAAAATGTGAAATAAAAATTCACACTTCTGATTTCTGTCACTTTGTAAACTAAACTGAAAGCTACACATATCCTGTATTCCTGGGAGGGATTTCTTGAGTTGGATTCAAGTCAGCTTGGTTGGAAGAAATCTAAGCTTCTCTTTGCTCTTTGTCTCCATCTCATCTTTAGCTTTTTTTTTTTTTTTTGCAATGCCTTTTAAATTTTTAGGGTCATTTACAGACTTGTTGAAGGTAACCCTTTGTTTTTTTAACTGCTTTTAAATGATTCACTCTTAAAGTTATCCTAGAGATGCTTTCTACAGTCAAAGCATTGGAGAAATATTCCACTCATACACACTGAACCTGTGCACTGTTTGTCCTATAATCTGAGAGGTTTGTATCAACACTACTGCCCTACACTTTTTGTTATTTTACTGGAGTTTGAAATACTGTCATTAACTTATTCAGTTTGCTACTATGCTTTTTTAGTACAACTGAACTGAACCATTAAGTCATACATGATAGAACTAAAATAACTGAACAGAGTTTGCCTCAGAGTTATTGTTAGTGTCTGATTGACAGCATCTGGCAGGCTGATCTCTGGCAGGGGTGCAGAGAGACAATGAAAACAAACAAACTCTAACCCTGGGAACTGTGGCTAACAAGCCATCGACATGTTTTGTCAGATATTATTAGAAGTTTCCATCAGCAGTAAAGAACAGATAAAAAGAGAAAGAAGAAAGTTTTAAGCAGCTGTTGTACTTTTCACAACACTTTGTTTCATACAAACTGGTTTGTATAAAAAATATGAACCCACGATGATTCATACTTGAAGCTTTGGAGATACCCTGTCTCTACTGGCACAATTTTTTTCATCAAAATTTCTCAACAAATATTGAATGGATTGGTGTGGAAATTTGGCATGAACTATTGGCATCCTTCTCAGGATGTACCGTAATAACTGTGATGATCCACTTTATTCTGATGAACTTTTTTTTTTATCTAGCATTGTTTTATTTTTTAATACCACTCACACACTTGATTCTTGAATTACCAACACTCTGACATTGAGTTGTTTTGAAAGGTTGATGGCAGGTGCAAAGTATTTCTAAACCTAAAGTCTCAGCGTCCACAGTTATGACATCAAGACGTAGGTTGAAGAGTACCAGAGTTTTCCTTTAACAGTGCCACATTGTGCCTGATCATTTACCTTTCACACGATTTGGACTTAATTGGCTGCAGCTGTTTCACCCTCTGCAGAAGATAGGTGCCTCTGGTTTTCTGTGCTTTCTCTCTGAGCTGCACGCAGTGTGCCGAAAGAAAATCTCAGCTGATGTTTCTTCATCATCTCACACAGATGTATTAGTCTGTGTAAGCACATTCTACTTTTTTATGTCAGTGTAAACAAACAAACTCAAGTATGCTCATGCAAACTGTACCTGACTTGCAGTAAGTGGAACAGAGGAGGGCCACCTGGTTCCTGTGTGTTTCAGAGAGCTTTACTTTTAGGGCGAGCCTCGCTACTTAGTTAAACAAAAGGGCCTCCATGTTGGTCCTCTAGATAAACACACTTTCCTGAAAAAACACGGACACGGTTACACTTTAACCTGCCCAGGGAGGCCACAGCTACATCCTCCCGGACAGTTTAGGTCGGACCGGGCTACAGTTCAGACCCGCAGCGAGAATCATGTGCTGCACGTGAAACCATGCTGGCCTGTCAAACAATGGAGCCTTTGACGACCATACCCCCCCTCCCTCGTCCACAGTACAGTCAGAGTACTGTCTCTCCAGGGCTTGGGTGTCACTCTACATCTCTGTTGTGCTCCCCTGGAGCTGACCAGCTGGCTTCTAGGCTCTGGGATGTGAGAGCAGCAGCACAGAGGAGCTACAGTCAAAGTTCAGACTAGATTAGCCCAGCAGAGGGGCCAGCAGTGACCCACCCCACTAGAGTCCAGGCTATTCCTGCATAAATAACTTGATAAGCTGGACCACTTGAGAGGAGGTTGAACCAGTCTTTTTTAGACTGACCCTCCCTGGATAATCGCTGCTCTGCTCTGGTCTGGCCCCTTGGCCCCTCTGAGGGATACTTGTGACTTTGACTTTGGCTTCCCAGTGAGAGCTTATTGTTTTTCATGCAACATTATGCCTTGGGTACAGTTTCATATTCAGCAAGACAAAATATGCATTATTTTGTTTAAACTTGTAAGCAACCAATATGTTTTGTCTAAGAGTAAAAAATCATTTTACAACAAACTTATATTTTGTCTCTTTGAAATAATACCGTTGAAGTAATACTGAATTATTATGCTTGACAGTTAAAGGCCCATCTTTAGTGCTTCAAGGTTTGGTGAAATCATACAATTATAATTATAGTGGATAATTTTATAATTGTGACATTATAAATGTATTTAAAGGTATTTTGAGCCTACTTGCTTGGTTGTCTAAAAAACATGCAAAAATAAAGTTTTTTTTCTTTTCTTGAATTCAAAACATTTAACTGTTAAATAAATGTTTTCATGATTTCTACCATTGAATAATATTAAGTTTTTTACAGTGTTATCACTGTTTTTTTTAAGTATCTCTGCATGTTTAACTCAGAGTGAAGTGTACAGTGTGTGTACAGTCGCTCACCCATATGGCTGGATAAACAAATGGTTTGACTGGTTATACAAGAATGCAAGAATTTGGTTCTCTTGTACTGGAGCTGCTGTGACTACAACGATTTCTGTCCATTAAAAAGAAAAGGGTCAAATGGAGTTAAAAATAGTTGTAACATTTGAAAGAATGAATAAAGGATTCTTATCTCCCTGTGGATAATGAACATAAATACAAGCGATGAGTGTTATCTGATGGTATAGTTATGCAGAGCTGACACCTCCTCCCCCCGGCACAGCGTCAGTCGTGTAAACACACATCGTTCTGGAGGAATGCTGGACTCTGTGACCTCCCGCCCCGAGTGCTGTTACAGTGCATTGAGTTCAGCTGAAACAGCCTGCCCCATGCTGCGCCTCCCCAAAGCTCCGCCTCGCCCCAGCCCAGCCTGAGGCCCCACAGGGTGGAAAAAAACACACCTCCCTCACCCAACACCAAGACGGCCTCCTCACATACATGCACACACACAGCATGAACAGACAGACACACACTCGCACAGACAGACAAGTGCTCAAGAGCTTCCTTTCGATACTCCCCAGCTGTCAGGGCTGCCGTTTTTGTAGTTTCAACAGCTTTATCTGCTCTATTCAATCACGTCAAGTTTTAGAATGAAATTAGTTTTATAAATCCTCAACAACTCAGAAACTCAGTTAAATATATTCAAAAGTGAGCTTCTTTTGGTCCTCAAACTTAGTTTGTGTTTGACTTAAACAAAGCAGGAGCACACAAAGAAAAGAAAAGGCATATTCATTCAATATTTTTTGAGAAATAAGCTCTGCCTTTTCCAAACTTTAGATCCAACTGGTGAAGTTTGGTAGAGGCAGAGTGTAAGTAGTGTCAGGCAGACACTGCCCTCTGCTGGAGAGCAACCAGAGGAGGAAGGGGCATCAGAACACAGAAGAGATAAGAGTTTGATGAAGTATCGAGGAAGCCAGGCAAGACAGACACTGGAAATCAAGACTGATAGAAATTCAATGTAATCTGTAGTAGATGCACAGCAGCTGATGCCGCATTAGGTGGATTTGTCATTGATTGCATTGAAGGCATGGTAAACCAAACACTGGTGATTACACTATCCTGCATCTCATCTCATTAAACACAAGGGGCCTTGCACATGTGTAAAAGGGCCATGCACACACACACATGCACACGCACATGTGCAGACTCATGCACACACAGACGCACAATCACAGTTAGCTGTTGTCTGAGGAAACGAGGAGCTGTCTGGTGCCATAGCAACCAATGCGGATATCCCACCCTACCAGAGTGAGGACGAAAAAAAGAGAAATTGCAAAGACACATTGACAAGACCCTAATGAGAACCTACACACAGAGACTATCTGTCTGTATATCTGTCGCTCTGTCTGTTTGTCCTGCATGTCTAGCTGGCAATCTGTCAGCTTGTCTGGCACTTTGTCACAGTGAGTCTAAACAGGGAAGTGGAAGCATCAAAGTGCAGTTGATGGCAACATCAGGGAATTTGAGAAAAACACAATGTAAGAGACAGAATAGCAGAGGGTGGGTGAAAAGTGGGGAGAGCACAAACTGATGGGGTAGGAGAAATGAAACGAGGCAAGAAGAAAAAGGCTCAGACTGCTCTCTGGGGCATGTCTGACCGTTATGAGCCTGAAAACATAGACACTGCCGCAGTCTGCACCAGTTTGCCTTTTTCACCGGCGTGACTCCCATTTTAACTGCAATCTCATGTGTAATACTGTTATTCTGGCCCATATTCCAGATTACATAACACTCCAAGCCAAATCCTGACCTCAATCTGTGAAATCAGACACACTTGCTGTGTTAAAAATATAGACTTTGCATTAGCTCTAACGCCTCAGTAAAGAAAACAGTCCTGACTTGACTGCATTGCATTATGGTAATGTTAGAGGTAAATTTTGCACTTTTTCATGATTTTCTTTTCTGTCTTCCATAGGTGGATGTATGATGTTCAACGGTTAATGAAAAGGAGACCCCACGCTCTAACCGGTACGTTGAGACTATATCGAGCCTAA
The DNA here is from genome assembly GCA_030710495.1 of Labroides dimidiatus. Lineage (NCBI taxonomy): Eukaryota > Metazoa > Chordata > Actinopteri > Labriformes > Labridae > Labroides > Labroides dimidiatus. The sequence continues at coordinate 15,377,845 of CM061159.1, forward strand.
ATTCCTGCTACTGTCCTGCAGGTGGAAGTCACACCCATAGCTGTGTGGGCTTCATGTCCAGTACAAGACAAGCACCGAAACTCTCCTCTGCAGTTGTTAAGGTCGGCCAAATTTAATGTGACGTGGTCATGTGACAGACTGGTGCCCCTCCACCTTTACACCCATCTGTTTAAGTGAGAACCTGTTTGTGTTTTGTTTGCCTCTTATGAAGTTGAAGCTATCTGTCGGTTGTATATGGCAGAAGACCCCATGAAGTGACTCACAGCACTGGCATGACCCAATTTTCTTTCTTTCATTTTTTTTTTCTTTTCGACTGCGGTGTCATTCTGAGGTCTGTGTACGATGCCAGCCTACAGTTGTGCTTTGATGTGCTGCCCTGAAGTGAGCCTGGAGCTTGTCAATGAGCCTGTTCAGGCAGAGAGGATTGAATGAGACTTGAGAGAGGCCATGACTTTGACTTATCTGCAAAAAAGTGGATTATAGCTTTAAATTATCATGTCTTTCTTCCTCTTATGGAGTGGTATGACCCCTCATCGGTGATCATCATAAGGCAGATAACCCTCAGTGTAAGCCCAAATGAACAGCTTTTTGAAATCCTTTTTCCTTAAAATACTTTATCCTCGTATGACCTAGTTTCATTATTTTGATTCAACTTGCTGGGATAAATTTGCATGACACATCTGACTCAAGAAAGCACAGCACAAACCAAGCACAAATGCTTTTGCCATTCGTTGCACTCCACTGTGTGTGAATTAAAAGCAAGGGTAGTGAAAGGCAGCCACTTGCTCCACTGTCCCCATCTTGGCTCCCTGTTACCTGGGATGGCCCCGACTTCCTCCTCCTCCTCCTCCTCCTCTTCCTCCTCTTTTACGAGCACAGCCCCACCTGATCCACACATCTGCTTGCCCACTCATCTACGCCACAACTGTGGTAGGTGGGTGATTGGCGGGGGTGGAGTGGGGTCGGAGCGTCAGCCAATCACACGCGTAATCGTGACAGTGTTGGAATGATTTGACACATATATCCAACCAATCACAGAGCACTGCAGCAAAGAAAGCAGCAGTAGTAAAAAAAAAAAAAAAGTGCCGTCTGAATTTATTCAAGGGGGAATCTGGCAATGCTGTACTTTTGCAAATTTTACAAGCTGTGCCTTTGAGTATATAGCCTTAGTAATTAAATTTATTCAAAATGACAAAATTTAAATGAAACCATGTTAAAGGTGTTTATTACATACATATTAGATATGCACATATATATTAGGATGTTATTTCTCTCTCAGACTACCACAGCATTTCAGCCCTCTCTTATTCATCCTCTAATCATCACACATCCCTCTTTAAACATTAACATCGATGCCTAGAGTGCCTTATTGCTGCTCTCTAGACTCTCCCTGTTTCTGTTCTCAAAGGATGAATTTAAAATGTGGCTCGTCATTATCAGCACCGTTTCAGTCACTGCAAAAAGACTCCTCCTGATCTGAAACAGCATGGCAGTACCGTCTTCACAGCTGCAGACTCATGCCAGAAAGCAGTCGTTACTGTAGAAGTAGTTACTGTTCATGTTTCACCAGAGCTGATATTGTTCCTGCTCTGTGTACAGAATGAATGAACGTTTTGTTTGTGTTGTACCAGGCATAGACAAGTTAATATTGAACTTACATTGCACAAAACGGTGAAGTCAAATTTTTAACCCTCCTATGATTTTTTAACGTGTCAAGTGCTGTAAAAGTTCAGTTAAATTTTTATGTAGCTTTTCCAAACATCCTGGTTTTGTTTTGGATGCGTATGTTATTTTACTTTGCACACAGAAACAAAATTAAAATTAATCCTTTTTTTTGGCAATCTTTCAAGCTCCTCCAGATTTGATGGTCTTCAGGCGTGGACCCTGGTCCCCAGTTCACCCCACAGATTTTCAGTGGTATTTAAGTCAGGGCTTAATGCAGGTCAGTCAGTGACGCTCACTTTGGTTTTCTGGAGGTATTTCTTCACCAGGAGCAACTTATGTTTTGGGTCATTGTCAAGTTTAAAGACAAAGTCACAACCCAGACCCAATTTTGCTGCTAACTGCTTGAGGTTTTCTTTCTGAATCTTCACAAATCCTTCTTTCTTCATGATTCCTTCAACCTTGACAAGATTCCTGGTTCCAGACGTACTGAAGCATCCCCACAGCATGATACTCCACCCCTGTGTTTAACTGTGGAAACGGTGTTCTTTGAGTTATACACCTCTCCCTTCTTTCTCCAAACATAACCAGCTATGTCTCATCTGACCAAGGAACACTTTGGCTGCTTCCAGTCTGCCGGATCCGCCTCCAGATTAGGGATGAATCGATCAGATCCTGGTATCGAATATCGGCTGGATCGAGCCTTTCAAAGCTGAATCGGATATCAGTAGGTAGGAAAGGGCCAATCCGTGGTGCCGATCTAGGCAGCTCTGTACCTCTTTTTTTAACCAGAGCTGCATTACCAGTCTACGGGGTATAAAAGTTTACAATTGAATATTAATTTCTCTAAGTTCTGAATCATTTTTTTTTTACCAAACTTCTGGTAAACATTTAACACTTGATAGTTTGAATAAATATCATCTTCAGTAAGTCCATGTGTACTCATTTTTTTGCCTTTTACCCAAAACCTTACAAGTCTTACCCCACAGTAGGGCCTGCAGGTTATTATTTTAACACTGTAACTGGATCCATATTGGTATCAGTCAATGTCCCAAAGCCCAGGTATCAGCATCGCCACTGGTATCGAGACCAGAAAAGATAAGATAATACTTCATTTTTCAATTATTCAGGAATTTGTCTTGCATCATCCAGCTCATCTATCATCAGTTTTACTCACATTTCTAATCAATATATAAATACATAAATAGGAGAATATCATTAATTCATCATAAAAAGGTTAAATAGTTCCATCTATCCATCTATCCAACTACCCAACAACAGTTCGAATGCAAGTAAGTGCATCCCTACTCCAGATTGTCCCGAGCATTCTTCAGTCTGCTGGCTTGAAGGTTTTCCTTCTCTCTTCTGTTGAAGTGGAATTTTTCTAGGTCTGCATCCTTGCAGTTCATTTCTGTGCGGGACTCTAGTGATTGTCTTCTTTAACACTTTGACAATTCCTGACTAAGCTGAGTCATGAACTTGTGTAGTTTAGTAGTTTTTATAGGCTCTTTAGTAACACATCTCTCGCTAGTTTTCTTCCCAGAATTGTTTTAACTCTCTGGCTTCATACATCTGCCAGACTTTTTCTGGACAGTGTCTCTCTCTCTCTGAATTTCTTGATGATACTTCTCACTCCACTTCTTGACATTGGAACACGCTGTGATAACTTTTTTGTGTCTCTTGCCTGCTTTGTAAGCATCAACAATTCTTTTTCTCAAGTCGAGACTGATTTTTTTTTTTGTTGTTGTTGTTTTAGGCATGATAGCAAAACAACCCCTGACCCTGAGCCTGAGAGTTTTTGTTTTTGTGAAATAATTTTGTTTCTGTGTGCAAAGTAAAATAATGTAAATATCTAAAACAAAACTAGGGTGTTTGGAGAAGCTGTTAATAAAATCCTCCTCTTGTTTTATGGTATAAGGTTTGGTAACAGTGCACAGACCATGCAGAGGGAAGAAGTCAAGGCTAACATATTGGCATAATTTAACTGTAGATAATGAAAAAACCATGTTCTTCATTGTGTGCTTTATTATAATTAAAAATTAACAATGCATGTTTTATCATGTGTAAGGTCATAATGATCAAATTAATAGTGAATCATAGTTGGTGATTCTTTTACTTACCAGTTCATCTGTGAAAAAAAGCAAAAATAAAACATGAAATGGAAAAAATGTGGCTGATACATCACATAAATAGGTCTCAATATTATTTTTTACCTTGGTGCAAATCCTCATCTTACTGTTGATTAATTAAAGATAATAATAAATTGGTGATGTATGCTTCACCCTTTCAACCTAATATAACGTAATCAGATTCCATCTTCAACCCCTTCATCACATGTTTTTATTGTCTTTAGCTCAGCACAGTAGAGACCACTTGGGTTAAAGTAATGACAAACTGATCTCATCTTCTCTCAGGGATATTGTCAAACTAACGATTATTTTGATAATCTATCTAGCTATTTTTCTGATTTTATATATATAAAATGCAGGACAGGACAAGAGACATACCAAACAAATCCCAACGTTAAAATGGAACATACTGTACGTGGAGTTTTTTGTGGTGACTTATGTCACTACTAAGCCCCTTTTCCTCAGCTGTTGTTTCATCTGCCTGGTGCTCCTGTGCTGTCCTATATAGTTAATGCAGTTTGCTAACTCACTTTCCAGCTCTACCTGCCATAAAATGCCAACACAGGGATGAAGTTTGAAGCCTCTGCCGCTGCTATAGTTCAAGTGTATTATTATTTATTTTAAATAACAGCTTCACTTCACTTCCACCATGCTGCGCCCATGTTTGCATGCAACATTTACATGTAAACAGCTCAACAAGAGACCCAAGCATTGACAATGCTTTAACTGATCGATTTTTATTGATTCATCATTGCAGCCCTATGTCAAGTTAACTGTTTGAAAATTTTCTTGATTGAATTTTAAGTTGTTTCCGTAGTGCTGAAATCGCTCTGTGTTGGCAGTTTGGCTGAACCATTTGAAAAGGCTATTTGATTGTCTTTTTACGTCCTATTCCAATTTTTTATTGAGCTTCACGTTTCACGAATGCACCCCGAGACATTGTTGAGATCCTGACAGCGTTTTGCTGATATGACTAATATCTCTGTTATGTGGTGATTGCCTGACCACAAATACACAAAGAGTAATTATTTGTATGTTTGGGAGAATAGATATGTTTTGAGTTTGGCTTTGAAAGTAGAGACAGTTGTGATGGACCTCAGGTCAGCGGGTAGTTTGTTCCAGAGAGAAGGGCCACAGTAACTAAAGGCCCCCTCTCTGGACTTTGATTTGAAAAAAATATTATCTTAATTTCAAGTTGTGTCTGAAAAGCACCCCACACTAAGCTTTAGCTGAAAAATAATACATTTTTATTTTCTCTAAATAACCCTCGCTCTTTGAGTGAGGCTGACAGTCGACAACGTGACTGTGGGTGCATCTTGTGATGCAGTCTAACTAATGAGACTGCAGACCACCGTCCCTCTGCCCATGTGTGTCCCTCCCTCACAGCTTCATGACTCGCATTATGGTGTGTGTGTGTGTGTGTGTGTGTGTGTGTGTGTGTGTGTGTGTGTGTGTGTGTGTTCTGTGTTGTATATCTGCTCTGGAAAGGCTGAGCAGCGTAGATTGAATCATAGACGTGGGTAGATCTATGTCTCTGGTCTTCTCCACTGGACAAGATGATGACAGAGAGATTTGTGCTAGATTGTTCCTCATAGTGTGTGTGTGCGTGTGTGTGTGTTTGTGTGTGTGTGCGTGTGTAAATGTGGTTGCGGTTGAGGATGTGATTCATTGAGTGTTTGTTTCATGTGCTCACCACAAGTGAAAGTGCACATGAGTCATCAGACGGACAATAGTTCAGGAAGTCACAGCAGTGTCTACACTCCCTGTTGCCCGCAGCGCACACACACACTGAATGCACACACATTGACACAGGAGGAGGAACTTGATTGATGTAATTTGGTACTTTTTCCTGCTTGTGATTGCTTTGCACTTTTCTGACTCACGTCTGTAAAGGTTTGGAAAGACACTCCTGATAGTGTTTTCTGAATCATAGCTTTGAGAAAAAGCAGAAGAGAGATGCAGACAGAGTTGAGTCACTTCTCTGAACTGCTGACCCATAGTTGAAGACGAGAACAGTGAAACTAATTGCACTCCTTTTCTTGTCTTACTTTGAATAAAAGAAATGTGTCTTGAGGCTAATATTCTGTATGTACCTTCCTGTTGTACTTGTGCAGTTCCTGACTCCAGCAGTATACTGTTGTGATTTATTAGTCTTTATTTGCTTTTGCATGTAATTCTAGTTCAACATAAATAAAAGAAATCTTTAAGGTAAAATCTAAAAGATTTAATCAAATAAAAATAAAGAAAAATATGTAGGATTCTTCCTATGAATATGATCCTGCAGGACCTTCGTGTGTGAACGTACATTTCATGGCATCATTCAAAGACACTTTTTGCTCTGATCATAAGCTGATTGTCTTTTTTCCTGTCTCAATCAAAGGTGAACTGTATTGTTATGGATTTCAGATACTTCTTTGGTTTAAGTGTGTCAAGCATTAACACTGACCTTAGCCTTTCAGCAGCTTATCACTCAGTGGTGTTGGCACAAGTTGGCTTAGATTTATCCTTGAACTTTTGTACATCTGGACATATCTTATGTGGGGAGAACTTAACCAGTATAAAGGGGAGAACTTACATTTTTTTTGTTTGCATTTCACTTTCACCTTAAAATCAAGTAACACTTACAAATACAAGTGAACAAGAAAACTGAGCTCAGAAATTTCTCCCGCACCAAAGAGAACTAGAACCACCAACACCTCATCAAGTTTTGGAGAGACAAAGGGATCTCCAGGGGCGGTGTCAGCATGAAATACACTACTTGAAATCGACCCATCTTCCTTCATTTGAACAGCCAGATGGAAATCACAGAGAATACAATGGAATACAATGCGGTGTTTCTTTCAAATCTGACTGAATAAAAAAAACTGGCAAGGTGCGACTTTAGAATATTCAAAATCACAACAACACGGGGCTGGGTATCAGGCAGAAATTTAAAATACCTGTACCAGTGCAGATACTTTCACTTCGATACTGGTTCCTGACGTGACTTTTCTGATACAAAAACAACAAATTATTATCAGTGCAAAAGAACAGTTGCAAACAAGTGACAGGTCAGTATATACTTAGTACACTATAGATGTGTTTATAAATATAAATGAACATTTTTTGTCAGTTCTTGTTTTATTTGTTTATTGATTTATTTATTTTAAATAACAGCAAATTACAACCTTCCTGACCCAAATGACGAGCATAAACATACATTCAGTCACCTGCTCTGGCTGCAGCTTGGAGGAACTGCTACAAGTGAGGAGGATCTCATTCGTCTGTGAGTGTTTTCGATAGGGGAGGGGCTCAGCACCCACTGTTTGTTGAAGAGCAGAGGGTGCAGGAAATCAATACATGCTTTCATGTCAGTTTCCCAACTCCAGAAAAATCGCGAGATTTATCACTAGTCGCTTTGCGAAAATGGGTCACTAGAGGGGTCTGAAAAGTCGGACAAGGTTGCTGAGTTGACAACATTTCATACCACAACCACATGTAACATTACAGCCAATCACCAGTGGCATTATCAGACCTTGATCATGTGATTAACCCTTTGGGTACCAAAACTTGTCACTGAAAGACGAGGCCTGTTTTGATACTCGGTACTATGGAGGCATTTCGGTTGGTGCCATAAATGAACTAAAGTTTGGTTCTCAGTTCTACAGCCACAGGACATGTTTCACTCACAGGATCATAAAGAGCCCTAAGAATGGGGTTATAAAAAATATAATGAAGTGAATAAAGCAGAATGTATCTTTCTTTAACTTAAAAGCGAAACAGAAGATTAACAACACTGGCAGCATGCCCATCCTGACTGCAGGAAGAGAAAATCATTAGCATGGACGACAGCTTCTCTCACTTATCATGCAGCGTGGCTGATTAAAAAAGGAGAGATGATTTATAGTTGACTGTCATCTGGGAGCACCTGCACCACCTGCTATCAAGATGACCAATTACCTGTCTTTTAGTGTGTCTCTACATGCTATGCAGCACACACACACACACACCTAACAATGTATTTTCTCTTTCTCTCAGCCATTCAGCCTGATGAGGTTCCTAATAATGTTGTCTGCTTTAAATGCTTCTTCTCTTTGGCCAAGGTTCTTACATGAGGACCATGATAGTTTCGTATGATACAGGTCGCTCAGGTTTTGTCTTTCTTTGAGTTTATTTTTTTACCAAAATGAATAGCTATTCCTTCTCAAAGACAAGCTGCAAATCGTAGTTGCCATTTGTTTGTTGAGTCTGTTTTTATTTCAGACAAACTGCTGCCATCTCATCATTTCAGATCGCTGCCTGTCCTATTCCTCCTCTGCGAGCAGACGTGTGTAACAGTCTGGTAATGTGTGTGTAATGTTTGGCATTTTCAAAACCACAGTGCTCCACTATTTGTTTATTAGAATATTTAATTGACACAGCTACCACAGTGTGATGCCTAAAAGGGAAAGTAGTAACTCGTCAGAGGTTTGAGACGTGACCAGACCATGGACTGTTGACACATAGTAGAGGAAGCTGGGCACCGCCTGGTGTCTGAAGGGATAGTTTCAGGCTACTGTAGTTAACTTCAACAACTGGCTGAGAGAGGCTCAGTGTGGGGGCCTCTTGATGAATATTCTCCAATACTCATAAAGATTTTGTACCTTTGATCCTAGCTTTTTTTGGCTTGGTGTGTATGTGACTTCTGGTATTTCCAAAGCCAGCCTCAAGTGGACACTCAACAAACTGCAGATTTTTGCACTTCCGCATCGTCTCATATTTTCGGACCGGAAGTTGTCGCTTGGCAAAGACTCATTTCATAGATACGCCAGATAATCAGTCTACCTGTTCTTCGGTGGAGGGTTATGAAGGACTACAGTGAAATTGCCAACTGCTTTTTTTTTTTTGCGTTTTCTAGTGAAAGTTTGTATAAATGGGGCATTACTATTAAGTAAAATATTTTTTTATGTAAGGAAAGAAATCCTTCATTTATGCTGTGTTCTACATAATACAGTCGCACCTATATTGATGCTGGTGAAATCTCACAAGTGTTACCTTTATTTTGATATCAAGATAATGCACATAGAGCTTGTAGTTTCAGAGATATACCCTATTTATTTTGAGCATGTCATTTTTAAGCAGGAGTCTCAAATAAAAAGGCTCAGGGAAAAAAGGTTAACCCATGTTTGTTCTTACTTCTGACTTATCTGTACAGCTCATGCTGTCTGATAGGATTTAATATTTCATCTCCAAATTACCTTCCAACAACACTACAAGGCTCTTGTCTGTACAGATGAAAAATTTAAAAAATGGAATTTTAAAGAAGAGATTTTGATGGATCTTAACACTAGTATCACTTTCCAAAATCAAAACTCACAGTGAGTGACACATTTGACTGTTATAGGTGAAACACTCTGTCCACAAATGTCAGCAAGACTGGCCTGAAATGAAAGTTCTTCACAGAAGCTTTAACATATAAATAGTAACATTAATACATACAATGCAAATATGTAGTCTCCTTGTTGCTGTGCTTTATGTCCATGATTGTAACCTGATTTGAAAAATTATAGCTTTGTCTTACTCTTCTTTCTGCACCACTTTTTATTTTTTCACGTGTTTTTTTCAGGTCATTTTACCTTTGATAACAAAGGCAGAGGGTATCAGAGGGAGTGAGAGAATGAGAGAGGGTGATATGCAGCAAAGGCTGTGATAAAGACTCAGCTGTAATGCTTCATGTTCCACCAGGTGAGAGCTATCTGGTCACCCTCCTGCTCAGCCTGGAATCATTATGCTGTGCCTTTTTTTTTTTTTTTTTTTTTTTTTTTTTTTTTTTTGCAAAATATCATCTTACATTAGTGCTGTTAATTGATGCACTCAAGTGATGCCAGGTTTTGACACCCCAAAAGAAACCTACAATAGATAATTGATATGTTAATAAAGTTGGTTTTGGTTGCTTTTATTAGCTTTGATATGTTCAGGATAGTTTTCCTCTGTAGTTGCCCAAATTGCTCCTAATTGTTTGCAGCTCAGTTGCACAACCTCACTTGATGATTCACTGAGATGTTTATGCAAATTACTTTGTGGCACAACTATGCCCCCAGTTACACTACGTGTAATGAACACCCCCAATGTAACAACTGAAGCAGATTTTGCACACAGATGGAGGTCCTACGGCAATTATCACAGTTTAAGGGAGAAAACTGAGCAGTCTTTGAAGCAGTCTTAAAAGCACCATTTTCTTCTTCTGGGATTACCAACAAAGTTGACACCTTTAAGGATTGAATGCTGTCAATGCTTTCTTCAATAGTTATAGCAGCTCCTTTACTGCTTTTGCTACACATTACTGATAGTATCATGGCAACACAACCCCAGAGTTTCAGTTGAAATCTGTCCATAAATATATACCTGTGCATATATTTGGTTTTCAGCAAGAGGAAATTAAACATACTTACCTTTCTCTTTGAGTCTCAACCCGGCTGGCTTCAGACACCTCTGCCTGTATTTTGTTGGCATCCCTCTTCGACTCTGACTTCATTTTGTTTACATTCAGATACAGAAAAAACTACAAAAATGTAACAAAAAATAAAGGGAATCTACGCCAACAAACTCCTTTATTTCTGAAACTCTGAAACCAGCTTCTCATTTCTTAGAGTCTCTCACCTGTTCATCAACTTGGACTAACCCTTTGGTGTTGATGAGGTAAGCCCCCCCCCCGCCCCAAACCTGACAGCCGAGTGGTCAGCAAATATAGATGTGCTGTTACAACAGTCTACATTGGAATCAAGCCAAAACTGCTATTGGACTAAAATCCTGAACAAAGGCTGCCATTGGAAAATTGTCTTTTTCATAAGGAACAGTGATGTTATCTGACTCTAAACTGGGCTGATTCAGCCATCTTGTTGTTTAATAGGCAGAAATAACCCTGGGTCATACTGCTCTTGAGAGACAGCTTATCATCTTGATGAGAATTATTGTCATGTTTCAGTATCGAGATCTTGTGGTAAGCAGAGTAAGTGAAAGGAGAAACTGAAACTAAAGTACGTGTTGTCCAGTTTTTGGAGAGCAGGGAGAGAATCAGGCGGGGATCATAGACAGCAAAGCAAGCCCAATTAAGCAAATGCACTTTAAAAAACAAGCCCCAAAACCCAAAACCTGCGACTGACGAGACTTGTTAGCAACTGTTTTCTCCATACAAAACACGCATGTGCAGGAGAGTTTTCTGGATGGGTGGGGGAGTGTGCAGCTTGCTGTGAGAGGAGCAGCAACGGAGAGTGAAAGAAGCAAAACTCCAGAAAATTACATACCAACGTCTTAAAACAGTTACGTACGCGTACTCGATGGTTGCGATATAGTCATTTTATACATCTCACTTGCAACAACCCACAATATATTGAGTATATTCGATATATTGCCCACATCTACTTGGATATTTTTTTAATGTATGTTTTTTGTAACTTTTATAAATTTGTCGGCCAGACACCTGAATTTCCTGTCAAGGATTAAAATGCATTCCGTTCTATTGTTAATTTTAGATATAGGTAAAACAAAAGGACAGTCTTTTAAAAGTCTCTTTGAGTTGCCTTTGCAGACTATGTCTTGTCAGCTGCCATCTATACATTAAAGCATTCTGTAAAGCTGGCAGGAGTCTTGTGGCCAAGCACACCATTAACTGTGGAATTAGAAACCCTGAGAAGTTGTTAATCACTGCAGTCATTCACATTCCACATAGACTCTACTCCGCTCAGGACCTCCATGAGCTGGGGATGGGGCATGGTCTGGGCCAATGCTATTGGACCCAATGGTCTTTAATTAGAGGGAGAGCTTGGCAGGGACTGATGGAGGAGAAAGGCTCTCAGGATGTGAGTCCAGGGTGAGAGGGTTCACACACAAAACACTGGCTTTTCATCACCGCATGACTCACTTAGTTTGTGTGTAAAGTGCAGTGTGTGCGTGGATGTGTGTGTATGGCAGAGAAAGTGAGAAAATGTGTGTGTTCACCCGGTACTGTATACGTGTGTGTGTGTGTTTGCGCGTGCGCATGTTTCTTACCTCACTGCTCAGGCATTCCAGTAGAGAAAGTGGTGTGAAGAGAAAGAGCGGCTCTCACAGTGTGGGTATTCATGGATCTGGCCCCCGTGGGTCGGTCCAGGCTCCAGTGTTCACAGACAAAGCCTCTCCAGCAGGACCCAGACACACTCACATAGAAAGGGGAGCAACAGAAGAAGAGGGACACAGGATTGGGGGAAACTAGGTAACAAGGGGGAGAAAATAGAGAAGGGGTGGGAGAGTGCAAACATGTGGCTGCTCCCTTTCCCTTTTGGATGCAGGTGTGATACCTTTGTCATTTAGAACTGGACCAACTTTCATACCTGCTCTGCTTTTAGACTGTTTTGTTTGGAGAAGGCCTTTGAGTAACTTTGGAAGACACTTACATAACCTGCTGCTTACCACCTTTATCATTTTTTTCCCTCTGTCCTGTCAGCAGAGTCCATAAATCTTCCACCACTCTCCTCCTGAACGGGTCCTCCCTCTCTTTCTTACCCCAACCAATCCTGTCGCTCTCTTTCAGCGCTCTTTACTCCCTCTAGCTTTGAGCCAGCAGCTTGAGCTCGTAGGATTCCATGAGAGTTTCTTCCACTTGGCCGTCCTGTCACTGCTCCCCCTGCATGGCCCCTTCTCTGGATCGGGTAGCCTGGTTCACTGTGTCCTTAAACAACCCGTGTGCATGTACAGGAAAGGGGCCCCAAAGCAGGGAGGCCCATCTCTATCCCTTCGCTTGTTAAGAGACAGAGCTGCACTAGAAAATGTCTGCACTGACTTTTCTTTATAAATAGACGTCAAGGTGTGCTTTCCACAGTCACTGTCCACAAAGGTAGAATTGTTATCCGACATTTAATGGAGATGAACAGAGTAAAATTTATATTCTGTACATAAAAAATACATTTATTCAAATGCCAGTCAAATTTTTATCCTCTAATTTAAGGTGCCAGCCCATTCAGAGATAATCACTTGTTGAATGAGTGCTGTGAAGAAAGTGCAGTTATGAAGCCATTTCATAAATGCTCATGTTTCAAGAACTTTTAATTTTTTTCTTGAGGGAAGAACGGTATTTTGCATCCTCTGAAAGATAACAGCATTAGATTATTCTTTTTCTTAAAAAAAACCCTGCTACATATTGCTTTTAGGTGACAAGTTGTTTGGTGAAATTCTGGCAAAGAAAAACTCACAATTAAAAGATAAAGAGATTTTTGTATTCTCTTTTAGAAAACCAGTATACGTCAAGGTAGTTACTTTTTTAAATGAGATATTTCCAAACTATTTTAAGTCATGCAGAACTTTCTTTCTTCTTGTCTCTTTCCATGTTTTCCTCCCTCACAGGGAGTTCTTGTCTTTCTAGAAATACATGGATGGGTGGATGACATGATAGATGGATAGATGGATGGATAGCACCTGCTAGTAATTGGTGACCTCATCCTGAGAGTGATAAGACACAGAGCATGACTGTGCTGAAGCCAGAAAATAGATAACAGACAGATACTCAAGAGAATGTCTGAAGTAATATCAGTGATATTAGTGTTGTTTTGCATCATCAGTTTGAAGCCCACTTGAACAGTTAACCCTTCAACACCTAAAATACTAACAGTCATCCTGGTCCTTCTCCCCATTTTATCAATAAATGTGTCTGTGCCTTAGGAGATAAATCTAAGTGGGCATTTCTAGGAGCAAATGTACAACAGTATAAGAAGAAAAATAAGACAGTGAAGTAAATTAGCAATAACACAGCATTTTGAGACAAAGCCAATGTGAAAAAAATGCACTATGTATTGAAAAAAATTAAATATGTGGAATAAATGATGTAAACAAACTGATTCCTTACTGTGTTTGAGATGCACCCCCCCCCCCCCCATTCTCCTCCTGCATCTCCAGCTGCTCTGCTTCTTCCACATATCTAGCAGGAACTCTCCTCTTCCTCATAGATCGCCTCAACATTTTTTCCTTCATAATGTACAGCACTACTGATACTACATATAAAACAGTCACTGATTGGTTATAAAAAAAGAGGAACTTTGCAAAAACAGGCAGGCTTTGGCCACAACATGGCAAAAACAAAAACAATATTTAAAGAAAAAAAACATCAATGCTATTTTTCACAACAACAAAAATACTTAAGATAAAGAAGACACCTCTAAACACAGCCAAACACTCATCCATGGCTTCATACATAGATTTTACTGAGGTTGCTGAATCCTTGTGAAGACTTGTGTTAGAATGCCGAGACACAGTCTCTAAAAATCCAAAAGCTAGAATAACTGGCTTGATAAAATAGTAGTTTCTAAAGAATAAAAAAAATGTGTATTTAAATAAAGTAAGCAGTTGTTGTCCAGCTGGGATGCAAGAAATAATATTGCAGAAACTAAATGGTGTGTGTACTGTCTGTGTAAAAGCTTTGTAGTATAAATGTGAGAAAGGAACAGGTGCCTTTGTTGTTGTGTCTCTACATTTTTCCACTGTACTCTGAGAGATTGAAAGGCAGAAAATGTAGTCAGCATGCTCTTAATTTGCCTTTTTTAAATACAACATCTGATTAGCTCCTGCTGCAAGGAAAGTGTTACAATCAGTTTCAGGGCTGCACCTTAAATTATGTGCGTGAACTTGCTGAAATGAAGACAAGAGCACCCTCTGATTAGCTTTGATTTGCAGATGTTTTTGGGTGCTTTTTAAGTATTAAACTGATTAGATCAGTCTACTTTCCTGTTGTAGAGAAATGTGTAATGTGTGTGAGTAAAGTTTTATATGTCTGTTGTGATTGTTTCATCAAATTTGTTTTCTGAAATTTTTATATTTGTGTTATAAAAAGCTAGCAGTCTGAGTTACATCCTAACTTGGTTTTATGCAATAGAAAGATACAAGAGGATGAAACAACGAGGACCATGCGTGTTATAGCTGGGTCTTCAACTTTATTCTCATTCAGCCAACACACATGGTATTTATTTCATATGATTAAGTATAGAGTTTATTTGGATGAGGGATTATTCTGTAAAAGAAGAAAAGCAAGAAAAGGGGATAGAGGAGAGGTCAGATTCTACAATTGGAGATGAGGCTTATAAAATCCTATATCAAAAACATCTCGACAGATGTTTTTGATATAGGATTTTATGTTGTGTTGGACGCATGTTTGCATAAATTTCTGATGGAGATACAGACTGAAGCAGTAGCACTGCATGTCTACTACCATATTTAGAGATGCATAACCTGTAAACCACATAAAACTCATGTCATACACTGTTGGCTACAGATATCCAGTGGCGTTCTTTGGAACAGTGTTGTGCTGTTACAATAACTACTTAAATCTGTCTTTTACATCAGTAATTGAGAAAAGAATGGAAAGGGGTTAGATATGGAGACACTCAAGGCACAGTAGACACTCTGTCATATGACTTTATGATCCCTTTGACTCATGATCCCCTGAAATCCCCAATGACCCAGAGGCCACAACCCTGGCATCTGTCAGCAACAGCAGAAAGGGAGGCCAGCTCAGACTGTACCCAGACAGATGCTCTGTAAGATGAAGTGTCTGGATAGTGAAACCTCACTCATAGTCTCTGCCACCAAAGGTCTCACCGGGCAAGATGAGTCATTACACATCAATACTGACTTCTTTAGCTCTAGGCTACACAAAATGATTTGAATCAGACACTTGAGATATTAGGAACACCCTATAAGGATTGTGTTTGGTTTAATACTGCTGTAAAATGTGTCTCCAAGTAAAATATGGATGTCTGAATCTGAGGCCAAATTTTGTAACTGTGTTGTGTCAGATCAGTGTCACCTAATAAGGGCTGCTGTTTATAGTATTTAATGTTAGTATGTAAAAATATGCACCAGTGTTTCTGAAACAGAACAAAACTTTTGAGGGATCTCACAGAAGTGTGCTTACTAGCTCTTCGGTCAATTCAACCTGTAGCTTTACTTCCTGATTTAGGCCCCTTAAAATAAAAATCCCATTTAAATTTAATACAACTTAAATTGATGAGGACTGGAAGTTACAGTGGTTAATCACCTGAGCATGCTGAATTATTGAAGAGTTTTTTAGCATCTTGTGATTTCAAATCCTCCTGAAAAGTCACTTGATGACATCCCAGATTTCTTACACGGGATTCTTTTGGGTCAACAAGTTTATTCTCTTTGGCTTAACTTAGCGGCAACCTCCGGTCTAAAAATATGAGGCAATGTGGAAGTGCTAAAATCTGCCGTTCATCAGTTGTCCACTTGGGGCTGGCTCTGGAAGTACCAGAAGCCTTATACACACCAAGTAAAAAAAAAAACAGGTTTTACAGCAGAAATAAACATGTTTACAGCCTGGTACAAAAAATGTCTAACCTGAATAGCTCATTTCTCTATTGGGACAAACTGTATGTGGGTCGTTTTTTTCTAACTCAGCAGTTCAGAAGATATTAAAAACGGGAGTTTGCCCAATCAGAGGCTCAGCTCAGCTGATTGACAGGCTGACATCCTATAGCTATTAGAGTGGAGGATTGAAGCCTGCCTCATCGACAACTGATTCAAAACTTTGTTTCAGAAACAGACGGATGACTTCATGGAGTCTCTGTCCATTTATTATACAGACAATGCTTTTTACCAACTAATGTAACTTTTTACAAGAAATAATTCAATCAGATTTTTAAGCATGTAAGACAACAATCAAACTGCAACAGTTGTTGCTTGTTTACAGTAACAGCACATAAACAGTTTTCCTTAATTTCTTACTGAAAAACTCCAAATGTAAAATTATTCAGTTATAAAATCTTTTTGGTTTGTTTTAGGGAGAAATGTGAACCCTGTGTAATGGTTTAACAGTTGCAAAGACAAAGCTTGAAAATATTGTTCTCTCACATTAAGTTGTGCACATCAACCTTCACGTTTTATTAATTTTCTTTCAGAGGTTGATATTATCATTTAATGTGGTGTCAGTGTTGATGGTTTTAGCTGAACTCTTTAATTTGTACTTGTTCACAGCTCATCTCTTTATTCTTGAGAAACATGGTTTGACTTTGTAAGTAGAGGAAATTCATTTGATGTTTTAATTAATCACACTAATAGAATCCACATTTAAGAAGCGTGATAAGTCGGAGACTTTATTGTATTATTGATTTGTCTTACTATTGGATCTGATGCTTGTGATCTTTGCGTTTGCAGCAGAGCACGTGTTTGATGTGCCTAAGTGAAGCTGTTTTCTCTCCTCTTCCTGTGTGTTCTGAAATCTCCTCTGCTGCAGACAGTCTGGGGTGCAGTGATGGTGGATGGGGGGGAGAGGAAGGCAGCGGACGTGGCGGCAGGCCAGAATCAATTGGCAGTGTAATGAGATGGCCTGGTGCCAGGTATCCATGGAGCTCCCCTCTTTGCCTGTCTACTAGCGCAGAGTTCAAAATTAAACTGAATGAATGAGAGAGAGACAGGGAGGGAGGGAGGGAGGGAGGGGAGGGTCTAAAATGGCAGGAGTGGAGGGTGATAAAAAGAAGAAATGGCAGGAAAGCAGGGAGGTTGATGAGGCTCTGTGGGCTTTTTCTGAGCACTGCTGGAAAATTTAACTTCAGCATTTTTCAAAAAAGAAAGAGTGAGAGGTAAACTGGCTCAGCCCACCTGAGATTTTGATACACAGGAATACCTGAAAATACTTTTGTAATCCACCTGCATTTTCTACCTTGCACGGCCCGCAATTCAGTGAAGAACAAGTGCTCTTCACAAAGAAAGGAAAAAAATGTGACCTCCCTCAATACTCTTCCTCGATATCCACAGTAAGCTGCTTCTTTGCAAGTCTGACGGCATTAGTGGCTTTAATGTGCCTGCAAGTCTCATCCCTTCATCCCCTCCTTAACCCACACTCTTCCTCCTGTCAGCGAAGATGTGTTAATATTGAGCATTTGGCTGCATTCTTGGAGTGATTAGTTCAAGCCAATGGATCCTCTAGGTGAAAAGAATTAAGTAATTAATACAGTAATTAGATCTTTTCCGTCTTCCTACAGCTTTGCCCCTGCTAAGTCATTGTGCTCCCTCTTTTCTTAACTCATTGTGCGTAAAGCATGCGAGGAAGCAGTGTGCCACCCATGATGGATGGTTTTACTTTGTAATTTGTCTCCGTCTGGTGAATACAATTTCCTGCCATGTTGTCAAACACTGAAGTACAGTCGAAAGGTCACTGATAGTGTGAAATTTAAAATCATTCACATATTGAGATGGAGAGGAAAAACTAATTTCAGAAGTTATAAAATGTTTAAGCTCAAAATGGTTTGATAAATTTGAATTACAATTCATGCACATCCTTCCCATAATGGTGAATATTAAACTCTTGTTCTCTACTCACAGTCTCTGAACTATCTAGCCAAGCTGCTACAGTATAATGTACATTTCATTTAGGATACACACCTTGTCGTGGTTAATAAACTCACAACTGTCCACCAGCCATGTTGTGTTCAGTCATCTCAATGACCTTTTACTCTCCAGGGGACATGCTGAAGTGCACACATGGGTAAAAAACAGTCCTTTGGGTGTCCCTGTCTGGCCCATGCGAGGTCATTCATAAATAGAAATAGAAAAAAAAAATGTTCTGCACATGCAATAAACCTGTGTTTCTTTTATTTAGAAAAATGTGACGTTTGCATTATTTTCGTATGGACGCCTATGCACACGAAAAGACACAATGAAATTCAACAAATCCAAATACAGATCCTCTATCACTTCCGGATGAAATTTGCTTGCACTGAACACTGAGGCGTACTGAGACTTGCCAAAGTTTGCCGAATCCAACTGCAGTCCTATAACAATTACTTTATATAGCTAGCTATACTAGCCATTCTTGGTCTGACTAAACTGTTTCTATGCATTTTAGTAGTCAGCAGGACAGGACGAGTTCTCAGAGACAAACCAAACATTTCCCAACATAAAAATGGAACATATGTGGAGTTTTGTGGTGACTTTTAACTCTCTACTAAGCCCCCTCCTCATCCTCAGGTGTCATTTTATCTCTGCGGTGCTCCTGTGCGCCATGAAGATGAAGCACAGTTTGCTTTTGACACACTTTCTGTCTTTTTCTGATGTAAAATGCCCATGCAATGAAGTTTTTTTTTTCCTATGTTACACATGTATCATTATTTACCTAAAATACCAGCTTCACTTCCACCATGTAGCGCTCATGTTTACATGCAACATCCTTAATTCAGTGAGGGATGAAACAACAATGAAAAAACGTCAATGCAATGAATAATCAATTTTAATTGATTTTATCAACTTATCGTTGCAGCCCTAGTACTAACCAATGATCACCTCTCAGCTGCCCTTAGCATAGCAACCTCATCCAAATTTCAGTGCACTTCTTCAAGCCCAAGACAGACTAGATTTTTCTCACTGCAGAGATAAAATGAAGTAAAAAACATTCAAGTTATTATTTTTTTTTAATTTATTTTTTGTTTAAAGTTATTAAGTTTTTCAGTGTTTGTAGAGACTAAACAAGCTAAAAATAAATTTCAACGCTAATGCTATGATTGTTGTTTTTACTGGTTATTACTTTTAGTGTTTTCCTCTTTGACCTACCCCACAAGTTCACATATTTAGATAAATATTTACAGAATACCTTGTTCTTCTGGTTACCGGTAGCATCTAGTCATAACATAAGTATCTGCATTTTCCAAAGGGAAAAATGTTATATCGAGCAGAATTAAGTTCACGTTATTATTGGTTTCTCATGTGGCCCCTCGTAAAATTAGTCGCCCACCCCTGCTGTAGTGGCTGGGAACAATACTTTATAACTGTGGTCTCCACGTCCCATCACCAGCAGGACACAGTTTCTTCAAATGTGAGCAGTAAAATGTAAAAGTGAATGTTTCTACAGAAAAATAAAATTTCTAAAGACTTAGTTTGGAATGTAAATGTATCAGTGGGTTTCTACAGTACTCTTCTGATTACAAATTTTTCTCCTTTTATTTAAGACAAATTTTAATCAGCTCTGAGTAGATCTTGTAATTACTGACGTAGTTATCAGCTGTCAAATCCAATACATATTGAAAAAGTCAGATGCCAAAGATTTGCTGTGTTCCTAACTTTGAGCAAGCATCTTCACTGTCTTTAGAAACCAGCTCAAACAGGACAGAGCCAGCTCCATATCTCAGGCTGGCCAGAGCTGGCTGGAGCAGGCCATCCGTTTGCTTTGTGCTGTTTTTCCTGCAGTAGTAAAAGTAAATGTTAGGCATGGCTGGACATACAGCTTTTATAATGTGTGAGTAAGGACTGGAGTGCTGCTTATCCTGGTATGACCCCTGCTTTGAATGAAATGCTGTCTTCCAATCAGCGGTATTTAAAGTGGGAGGGCAATGTGATATACTTGTCTGTCTGTACAGTAAAAAGCATGTTCAGCAGTGGGCCCCTTGGCCTCTGAAAAATGCTCTGTGCTGAAGCGGCCCAGACTCTGAGAGTTTCGAGTGCACGTTGAGAGAGAGAGAGAGAGAGACGAGACAGTGGGCCAAGATGTCTGTGGTGTGGATTAATGGGGAGGACTGGAGAAAGGGTGCCGCAGTTGTGCGTGAGCAGAATATTTGATGGGGGAAGTGAGAGGAGGGAAGAGTGAGGGACAAGCAACTGTATGAAATGGGGGAGATGAAAGCAGGGGAACAGATAAAATTGGACTGAAACGTCAAGATGTATGAGCATGAATCAAAATCTACAGTATTAAATACTTCTGCTGTCTGGCGTCTCCCACTGGTGCTTTATCTTGTCTGATTGCACTTCACTGGTTGAGCATGTTACACATTTATTCTGTTGTACTGAGCTCAACATGGGGATAAAATCTACATAAAGGCCTTCAGAGAGCTGAAATATAGCCTCAGCTGAGTTTAGATATCTCTCACAACACGCGTGAGCGAATGAACAGAACTAGTCTCTTTCCTTCTGGGCTATGCACTAGGAATCATTTATGATTGAATTTTTCGTCATGCTATTTGAAGTCTGTGTGAGGCTTACTCTAGGCACAACTGTAACAATTATGAAATTACTTCTTTACTCTTTTTCTTTGCTTTGCTCATGGAGTGTGTGGCTGACAGATGGATACATTTAATGTCCGTATGTCTGCTTTTGGTTGAATTAAGCAGCAACATTCTGGCAAACAAATTTCGAGGAAGGCAGAATGCTCCATGAGCTTCACATACACTCTTTAATCCGAGTACATATGTATCAACTATTAGGAGATGGGATAAGGCAGATTACAGTAGTCTGATATAAACTCTGTTTGAGTTAATCCTAATGATCTATATTTTTGCTAACCATACCCTATTTTAGTTTTGTATTCTATGTTAAAATTTTGAATGAATTTCAGAGATTTATCCAACTCTTTGAAGCTTGTAAGTGTGTACTGCAGAAGTTTAGCTCACATTTTGACAGCAGTAACCAAACAATTGAATTCAACCATTATTACTTCCCAACCCCTGGGGTGTTGAATTATGCTTTAAGGAGTCAAAAAAGTTGTCTTCTTTAAAAAAAAATTGTGGACAAGAACAATGTTGGAAAGAGAAACATCACAGGACATGAGCTATCCACAAGTCCCTAAGTTATACAGCAATTTTTTGAAGAAACAAATCAATTTGTGATAAATGGACAGTTTGAAAAAAAAACAAAACTGTAATTATATTTTATGCTGGTTTTAACTTTCTCTTTCATATTCTGAACACAAAAAGAATCCTTTAATATTGCTCCTAATATACTGTAGAGATAATGAATTGAAAAGTGTTCACTGGCAAATTGGTACGTCTCATTCTGAATGTACAAACATTATGAGACTCAAAAGAAGTAGAAAGAAAGCTAAATTTTAAGGGCCACTGATCAGTCTTAATTTGTTGAAAGAAATAATAACGATAACCACAGCTGACAAACCTTTTTTTCCATGACATAGAAAAGTTGACAACAAGGAAAACAAACACGATTTAATGAACTCCAACAAATGTATGTTTCTTTATCAAGACCAGACGCCGGGCTTAAATTTTTGCGGACATCTGAACTCCATTGTATTTGTCCTCATTCTATGTCCGATCTGTCACTCAAAATACAAGCAATGCTCTACAGGCTAAGTTTGCAGTTGGACACAGGGTTGATTTTATCACTGATCTCCAACAAGTTTGCAACAAAAACAACTTCTCACTGCCTCCATGCATCATTCTAATTTTTGATGATCGTTGTTGCCTTATCACGTCAGCAACATTGTGACCAGCATTTCATTTCATATTCTAAATAGACAGTTAAAAGCTCCACATCAAAGCTAAAATCTACCACTCAAAGAAATCAAATTAAGCCATGTGTAGTTTCTAAACTTGGGGTTAGGATTATCACACTGGTGGTAGTCCTGGCTAAATGATAAAGTAAGGAAAACGTTTGATATTTAAACACTTGGTACAACCTTGCTGCCAATTTTTGATTGGCTCATGGATAACATTAAAGAGAAAATGTTTTGAGTAATGATGTAAGTGTCGTAACTTTTCATTGACGCAAACTAGACAAAATTGCTTTTTTGACTATTGAAGTAGAAACTAAACCATTAAGGAAACATGTGGCCAAGAGTCTAAGTGAAACAAAATAGAAACCAAAATTAACATTGGTTGTCATGATGTTTTAATCAGTAATAACAGTACTTTAGAGGGCATAGTGTAGCTGTAAAAGAAAACCTATCCATCACTTACACATCTCTTAAAAGGGGATGTCCGTTTTGTGATCAATCATGTTCTATTCAATTGGTGTCAAAATGCAAAGTTTAGGGGAAATGTTTGCTCAGATATTGAAAGCCTAGAAACTAAGGAGTATCTTGAATTGCAACTATGCCTGATGCACTGTAGTAAAACATCTTTTGCTTAAACATCACTGAATTCTGAAGGTATTAAGCTGTGCTCGATTGTCACTGTAGTTTCTTTGGAATTACTGTTAAAATAATGTTGTAATGATTTTTTCTCTGTTGGCAGCCCGCTTCCCCTTTCTCCCTTTCCCAGGCTCTAAAAGTGCCTTTAAGGGGTTACCTTGTTCAAGCTTTGGGGTTATGCCCATGTCAGTCACTCTGTTTTCTTCAACCTTCTGTTTTTGAGAGGCTCTTTTCTGTGGCAGGTTTCTTGGCAATGTCCTGAAAGTCAAATCTAGTCATTTAGATTCAAGTGGTGACCATGGAGCAGACAGCAGCCCATTGGCATGCCATGGCAAAACTGGTTCTGAGGACTCTTGATGTCTTAAACCCAATATTTGTCTGTTTTCAAAACTCTGACAAGCAAGTATATATGGGTGGCGGTCTTTGTTTGCAACACAGCATTAACCTCACTTAGAGACACTTAAGGAGGGAAGCTTTATACTAGTGTGGTGCTCAAATACAGTTAAAATGTGCAAGAGTTTCAAACGGCTACTTCAAGATATGTTGTAAAAATGAAAGTCTTCCTGTGTTGGTGCAGAAGATGGTTGGATGAAGTGATTTGTGGTATTTTATGTGGAAAACGGGGACAGCTACAGCTGTATTTTCTACAAAGCTCAAGTAGTGTACTGTAAAACCTTTCACCGTAGAGAAGGGATGTGTGACAACTTTCACACAATCATTTGATAATGGAAAACTGTGTAGCCAGTGTTGTTTATTTCATCTTTAAAATTATTTTTTTCCCCATTTGCTTGGTTTAATGCAGTACAGATGCTGGAAGGGCACCTGATATCTGATTGCTTTTTGTTTTTTAATTTGTAAAATAGAAACGCAGAAGAGCCAGTTGTTGGTAGTTTCTTGTACATCTACAACAACTATACACATGCTCGAAATGGATCTCCTTATGTCCGTGAGGTGGCTGTCTGAGTATTGATAAGTTGTTTGGAATGCCTATCCACACCAAAAAGTATATCAAAGTACTGGCTATCAAAGGATAATCTTCACAGGATACATGAAATAACCAAATAGCACTTTGGTTTATCTGTTTCATTTTTAAAAAAAATTCTTTAGCTTATGCTCTGACCTTGAGTGTTTTCTTTCTAAGCTTACATAGTTTAGATTCATGGTGTTTTTGTCCTCACTTTGAATCTAAAGAGCATTTTAGGAAAAGAGCACATGACCAACAAATAGTTGTAGCCTGAAGACAGAGCCTTGAGGTACTCCGCTAGTACTTTTATGGCAGCAATCATTGTTCATGTGTTGTAACAGGTGCTGAAGATAAATGAAGTAGGAAGGACGAGAGGCAAAAATCTGTGTTCATGATCATTTATTGTGATGAATATGGCTGTGATAAAGACATTATATATACTTTGAGTGTTATGAGTTATTTGTGAACTGAAGGAACAAGACAAACAAAGGTTTAAGATGTAAAGTAAAAATCATGATGCTTGTATTCAGTGTTGAATAAATATAGAAAATTAATTAGCCATCACTGATATGTATTTTTCTATTCATAGAAATCGTCCCGTGTCCTGTAAGGCGTTAAGGATGTATCACAGTTTAGAGTATTAAACATTAGGAGGACAACACATCAGCGCAGACAGCAGGTTGGAGCATTATAATGCAGGAATGTGGGAGACACAAAATAAGCTGTATCAGCCTTACTCGTTTACAGATGTAGCCTTCCCCTGCGTGGTGGCCCAAGTAGAGTTTCTCATGGACTCACAACACCGCAGAACGCAGATCATCCATTCTGCAAGACGACTAATGGGACAAAGGGCACGAGTGAGGCAAAGGGAAATGAGGGAGAGATGCTCGCTGAATCGCCCAGCCCTCCCCTGAGCAGGACGGGGAGCACCACTCTTCCTCTCTGCTCAGAACTGCTCTCCCCCGGCCCTCAGCCATTTTGGAGAGAGGAAAAAGTGGCTGCTGTCTCTCTCCCTCTCTCACTACGTGGCATAGCTTTGGAAAGGTTTCGGCCGCTGTGTTTTAGGAGCACAGAAGAGACATTTTGCAGCTCGCATTTGGGGATAATATGTTTGCAGAAAAAAAAAATCTCCCGCGAAAAACAGCGTTCTTCCATCTCGACTTTTTTTTTTTTAAATGAATTTTTGTTTCCTTGCATTCAGCTGCTAAGCCTCTCTGCTCATTGCTGTGCACTTTTACTCATGCTGTGTCCTTTCTTTCGTAACTTGTGCTCTAGTTTAGTTGTCGGGTGCTTTCCCCTGTCTATTTTAAAATATATCTTTTCTCATTTCTCAATTTGACAGACTTTAAGACAAAAGGATATGTCCAAATTTTGGCAGCACTACGGAGACACATAGCAGCAGCCAGGGATCCTGCTGGGATCCAAAAAAGCCAAGCAGAATGAAGCACCAAAAAAAAAAAAAAAAAAAAAAAAAAAAAAAAAACACCACCCTTTCCTTTGCCTGATGACAAATTCCACTTTTTCTGTAGCCAGCCCTGCGCTGCGACTCCTCCTTATCCACATCTTACCGCATTCAACCTTTTGCCGTTTCTCTCTTGCCGTACCTTTTTTTTTTTTTTCAAGGCAATTTGAGGTTTTTGTATTCCGGAAAACAGTAACCGGACAACGGGTCAGGAGGGCCAACAGGGAAAGACCGAAGGGATGTTATTTTCCTACTTTTGCTTGCTATTTATTTAAGTTTTTTTTTTGTTCCACTGTAACTGTCTTTCAAATTTTTGTTGTAGTGCTAAGTTTGTGTGTGTTGTAAAGAGGTGTCGCCACGTGTTACTCAGTGTGTGGTGAGAGGAATGTGTGTTCATGGGTATCTAATCTGTCAGTGTGAGACGTTCTGTTCTGCTCCTGGTAATGATTTGTAAATCTATTTATTATTTTATAGGTGCCTTGATTTATGCTGAGGGGTTGGCCTAAACTGTTCCTCACGCATGACTCCAGCTAATTCTGAGGATGCCTTGACCATCATTCCCAGCCTGCGCCTTGCTGGTACGTTGGTGATTATTTATACTTTTCTCAGTATTTTTGCGTTGTTTGGTATCTAATCCTCTCCATGTGATGCATACCTGACATTTCATTCTTGGTTCCTTTTTTATGATGTTATTGAAAGGTTGTGAGCTGAAGAGAAGCAGTGTTTCACTGAATGAAAATGCTCCATTTATCAAATAGCTGCAGAGATTATTTAGAAATTGTCACTTATCTTCAAAATTGAAACTGCTGTCACACTTTGAGTTCTGTGCAAGTGTGATTTCATACGATTTCAACCCCTCACCTGATCTTTGTTTACAGTATTTACTTGAAGATGTTGAAATTTGTGTCTGTGACAGCATACTTGAACTGAATCCTTTTGCTCGGGGACAAATGCTCTGCTGAGTGTTTCGGGACACTGTGTTCATATCGTGGTAACTCATAAAAAACTGCCTGAAATCCTCTTTCTTTTTTAAACACCACTTATTTTCACAAATCAAGAGACTGTTAAGTAGACGCGGTTTAGCATCTTTGCCCTAAATTGAGAACAGGCAGTATATTTTTTCTGTCTGACATTTTGAAAAATGAATGTTGACCCCTGAAGAATGTGATCAGTAGGTTACACAAACACCATGTCCATCTCACAGTCATGTGCTTTTGGCCTGTTCAGTGGACCATGGTTTAATTTAAGCTTTTCTTTGAGATACACAACCAGCAAACATGTTTTATGGCCACAGT
This sequence comes from Labroides dimidiatus, assembly GCA_030710495.1. Lineage (NCBI taxonomy): Eukaryota > Metazoa > Chordata > Actinopteri > Labriformes > Labridae > Labroides > Labroides dimidiatus. Next base: position 15,404,204 of record CM061159.1, read on the forward strand.
GAAGTGTATTTATTCAATAAAAACATGCTAAATACATTGAGGTAACCGTAACTAATTTGATTAACGAGGAAACAATTTATTTTGTCACTTTTTGTCCTGTAGCATTTAATGTTAATATGAACCTCAGTCTTAAAAATCTCTTCACAGAGGAAAATATGATGCCAAAGAAATAACGAATCTGTGTTTTTTTTTTTGTTGTGAAACATTTGTGTGAACGCCCTGTGATAGAGCTTGCATATCTAATTTTTACAGGTCCAGATTATAACATTTTTCTCTGTTTGTTCTTGGAGTGGTAATGCCCGCTGCCACAAACCCGTAGATCCGAACTTGTGGTGACTGGCTGCACAAGCTCGTATCTATAGGTATGTGTCTTCCTGGCAAACACAACACCTGCTCTACAGTGTGCCTGTTAAAATGAAGTAGCTCAGCGTCTTAATCTGCAAAACAAATACAGTCATAATGCATGTTATTGTCAGACTCCTTGTCAATATTTTCTTTAAAGTATGTCATTTTTAACACCAAGCGTTTGTTTGTATTCTAATGACCAAACAGTAACCACGTTTTTCAGAACAGCGTATTCTTCTCCACACTTATCCCCCATGTCCCATCTTTATGCAGTAACCCCACCCAAGTAGGAGGGTTGGACTGTATGACGATGTGGCATGACATGAAATAGTCCTGATGTTTTTCGGCTGTGCTGCAAATCAGCGATCAAAACTACTTTTAAGTAAAAGTGGCATCACAGGATTTCACCCCCTTCTTATTCTGTCTTTCATTTTCTTTTTTCAAGTAAAGGACATTAGTGTTCTCCATTTTCCAAATACTGTACTTTGATACAGTGTATTAAACGAACCCTTCCAGGTTTGGTCGAATTCACCTCTGCAAGGTAACCATCCTCCAGTTTCCTCCAGTGTTCCTGCAGGTTGAGGTAGTAGGTTGTATAGTTCAGAGTGACACCACAGGCGATAACTGTACAGCCTCCTAGCTTTCCCTGAGGAAACACCACACACACCGATTGATTATTTTTCAAATCATTCACTTTTTCTGCGATTTAAGAATAAGCCTGGATTTTACGGTTGATTGACTATGTATTGTCTTTTATCAGTGGTTTTGTTTTTTGCCCCAAAGTAATGATTTTACGGTTCTGAAATTTGCTCCATTTGAAATTATTTACAGGAGAAAACAGTCGCAGTGAAAAGCCTTGACACGGTAAATAGTACCTCCTGTATGTCACATTATTTGGGGAGAAAGACAGAAAACATGCTCCAACCAGAGAAAAAAAAAGGCAAAACTATTAAGAGATGTGTAAAAAGCACCAACATGCTGCAGCAGCAGGGAGTTCTGTGGGCGCTCTAATGAAAGAGATGCCACTGAAGGGAAACACCATACAGCCGCAAGGGGAAGAACACGGTCTCCGCAGCCAATTACATAAAAAGTTCAGTTTCACTTAACCAAAACGATGTATTTCCTCTGCTCAGCTGTGTGGTTAAGACACTGCTGTGATGAAAACAACCAGACACAACTTTCACTGCTTCAAACCAAGAAACCACAGGCCCCTTAAATTTGTTGTATCCCTTACGGTAATGTTAAATATGCTAAATTATCATCATTATTATCTTTTTTTCGGGAGCATATTCTCAGCAATTCCTTGTAACTTGCTGGGTGTCTTTGTGCTCCTCTTCAGGATCAAATTTCAGCTGCATACGGTCTCTGTTGGAGACAAGACTTTAAAACTCAAGCTTTACGTATTTGGGATTGTAGTTTTGTGTCTGAATTGGTAAACTGCATCATTATTCAATAACAAAAACTGTTTATTTATTATATTTAGCATATGACTCACAAATAAGATAAATCTAAGAACACTGTGCTGTTAATGTTTTAAATTCAGTTTCTTTTATGATTATCATGATGAGTAACGTGGTACAAAATGAGCTTCTTCCTGCTTTACTTTAGTAACAGCAAAAGTTATTTTTCTGTAATTTTTTTATTTGTGCTGCTCTGAAATGTCCTTTACTTACAGTATGTAGTTTTGAACCATTTATAATATCAATGTATAAAATGTGTCAGTGGTCGCAGGTACAGACGGTATCTTTGTGGTGCATTGTGCAGATGTGTGAGGCATGAAGTGTTGTTGTGATGAAAGACTGTTTCCACTTAAACCCTTCGCTCTCTGTCCTGAGGCCACCGGGTTCGATGGAGGTGGAGTAAGGAGCTCTGTTGGCCAGAGTGAAGCGGGGGCCCTTGGTACAGGGCAGCTTTTGCAGAATGAGCGAGCGAGCCATTGGTTACAGTAGATACAAAATGAAGGAAAAGATGTTTGCAATGTTTTTCTTGTTGCATGCTGATCCTGATAGGCGTGTTCTTCTGTGTTTTTCATTTCTCTCTGTCTGTGTGCCGTGTTTTGTTGTGGCTTTGGGGCACTCTGTTAGTGTATGCAGCAGGAGGCATACAGGAGCGCTCTCTGCTGACCCTCTAGCACACACCCCACCCTTCATGTAGAGCCTTAATGCCTTTTTTTTCTTTTTTTTGAACCAAAATTTCTACAAGAAGTTCTATTTAGCTGTTCTGCATGAGGCTGACTTACAGTAACAGCAAAAGCACTGTAGAGAAAGTTGAAGTCTTCTAAAGTTGATATAATACGAGGTGATGCCTCAGTGTACTGTGATGTGTTGATTAAGAAGGCCCCCTTAGTTTAAAATGTCTTTAAATACTGCAGCTAAAAATAAAAAGTATTTACATTGCTGCTTTTTGGTTGTTTTGTAATTGTCCTAATCAAAGACAAAACACTTCTGACTAAATCCATTAAAGGGTATAGAGGCGACAGTGTGAGACCACAAAGTCTATTTTTCTGCTGTCATTTATCTCAGCCTATCATGTGTTGGCCGTCATAGAAACCTTGTTCAAATGATTCCCTCTTTATTTTCTTTGCTGTCTTACTGTCTTGTGTATCGTCTTTTCAGAAGCCTTTTCTGCTGCTTTACATTGGCCAAGACTTAAAACATTTATACTAGGACTACTTTCCCCTACTTAATATTAGATCTTTTCATATCACAAGGCAAAAGATGAGGTTCCTTGTCCTTGCTTCCCAATCCACCTAAAATTGAGAGCGTTATGACCAACAGGTGTCTGAGGTTTTATTTCACTGTGTAGAAATTCTATGTCTGGATGATAGAGGCCGCTGAAGAGCTAATCACGTGGATTGTAAGATAAGGCTGGATTGGGGCTTGAGTTCTTGTGTGAAAGTCACAGGGAGGAAAAAATACTTCTAAAGACATGAAATTTATCGCAGAAATCTTCAAATGAAGAAAGTACACCATCCATAAATACAGCAGTGAAAGATCAAGGACAGTTTTCTAAATGTGGTATCAATGCAGTGGGGATTTTAGAGACGCAAATGAACAAAATGCACCATTGGTGAAATGATGTAACAATTATTGGTCAAAACTGCTGTGGAGGATGAGATAGAGGACATATTATAGCTTGCTACTCGAAGGGTTGGCCAGACAAGAAAGTAAAGAACATGCTCTTTAGCCTATCCACAATTAGCTTTCCAAAGATGTTATGTTAAAACCCACAATCTTTTAAATCCAAAGAACAGTTGCTACCATCCAAGGAACTTTACATACCAAAGAAGAAGCAGAAAACATTTTACTTGATCTGAAAACAGTTGCAGGAGAATATTAATTTTTATAGAATTTGAACAACCTGAAGCTGACTGATGAATGAATTCAGAAGTGAGATTGTCTGACCCTTCAGTGAAAAAGTTTGCTTAGAAATGATAAAAAAAAAAAAAAAAACAAATCAGTAAAACAAACAGAAAAAAAGTTACTCCAGCATACAAAGATCCAGAAGTTTGACATCCCAGTTGATGGGTAAAAAAAAGAGTCTCCTATCTGAAGATTCAAGAGTAGCTTGATAAAATCTAAATATAGTTTTAAATGCAAAATGAACTCGATAGAATTTGCATTTGTAGTAGCAGGTCATCTACATAGATGGAAATATTTTTTCCTGAGCTTCCCTTTGATACCTTACGTTTTGTTTTTGTTTCTTCCCGGTACAAGTGATAAAAGATGGTTGGCAATGACAAAAAAGTGAAGAAAAAGATGAGAGTGTTGAAATAAAAAACAGTTGATGTTTTAAAGTTCTCATTTCACTGAAATGTTGCAGCAGTTTCAATCAAGCAGCTTCATACAACCTGTGGAAAAAAAACGTCTCAGAATCTTGATTGATGAAACACTGCGCATGGAGCCTTTGTTCCCTCGTAAAAGAGAATGAGTAAAACTTCTGAAAATTGTTTGGAATTTGGCTCAGGTTGCTGCCTCTGTTGATTTCTTAGATGAGTGAAGATATAAAAGACCTCCAACAAGTCCATTGGTTTATTTCATCAGAGATGTAGTTGATATAACAATCAATCAATCAATTAATAAGTACTTCTTCAGAATTAATGTTTAGAAGGTCAGGGGTTTTTCTTAAATTGAATACTAGATGAAGATCTTGAGCAGTACCTTTTTGAAAGTGTATTGATGTGTAAGTAAGCAGCTTTCTAAAATGCCTAAAATTGTTCCAGCTGTGAACCAACTTGTGTTTACCTTGAATGGGTTGGTTATAAACAAGATAATGTTTCAACTTGTGGTACTCTAGAAATATAGGTTCTTGTACTGGTGGATAATCCAACGATAAGTTTGTACAATTCAATATAAATTAAGTCAGAGAAAAACTTTTTTAACGTTTTTTGAATCAGTATTACAGTATTTTTGTTATAGGGAGACTGCAACTAGTTGATGTTTGTTAAGTAAGATTGAGAGGTTGATGAAGATAATTTGTGACTGGCCTAAGACAACATCCTGCAGTACAATGCTTGATGAATGATTACTTGGGGGACATGGGAATCATGAATCATATGGCAGTTTTTCAGGTTTTTGGCATCTAGATCAAGACTTCCAAGCTCTCCACACTTTCCTTGGAGATTTTTTCTCAAAACTTCTCTAACAGATTTGTATCAGTTGCTGCTTTTACCACATCCGGTGGGCTAATACCTGACTTGCCTTTCAGGATAGTTGTAACTTGTGAATTTCACTGATCCCTGACAGCAGAAATATCCATGTATGAACATCCATCTTTGTGTAAATGCCCCTCTTCAGTGAGCCTAAAGTCTTTTATACCAGATCATCCAAGTTTCTCTTCTGACAAGCTAGCATTAGCATCATGAGTGGACCTGTTATTCATAGTTATTTGATCCGAGCCCTCATAGTCCACTCCCAAAGTCAGTCATGTGTGCTTTGGTAATATCATATAACAGGGAACATTGTTTAACAAGGCGTGCAAGCTGGAATTTTCTGTCTTTATGAAATGAGAAAGTCACCTCATGCTGCTTGCATAAAGTTTCGCCTACATCTCTTCCGTGCAACAGCGCTCGGCTCCCCACTCCCCCCTCCCTCGTGCTCCTTTCCTCTTTCAATCTTCTCTTGTCCCACCCTCCTTTTCCTCCATGATTGCACGCTGTAATACCCAGTCACTCTCGCAGACACAGAGGGGAGAGAGACAGGAACAGAATACCGGACTTGCTGACTGAAGAAGGATTTTTTTCTTTTCTTAAATGAAAGGGAGCTTGAAAAGAAACCTTGTAAGAAAGAAACGGGATTAACTACCTCTGCCTTCTTTCTCCCACTCTCTGCTAGTGGCTATCTTTTGTCTTTCGACTTCTCCCTTGCTCTTTACCTTTTCTTATCTCTGTTTCTCTGCATTACAGCAGGCGTTGAGTCTGTGATTTGAGCTTTAGGAGGGGGAATGAATGGATCATATTTATTTCTCTTTTACCCGCTCTGCCTCTGCCGTGTCTGTGCTGTATGTAACAGGCAGAGGGGCAAGCAGAGCCTCTACTGTTTCTCTGCCCTGGGGACTTGAGCCTGCAATCCATGAAGCATGCAAGGCAGAGGAGGGAAAGAAAATACAGAGGCACAGACAGAGAGGGAGAGGTGTGATATAATGAGACTAAAGCAGCAAGCAGAAGCAGATAGAAAATGTGACACAGATGAGGCCAGGAGAAAGACAGACAGACAGACAGACAGAAAGACAGACAGACAGACAGACAGACAGACAGACAGACAGACAGACAGACAGACAGGGGAAGGAAATGATGGGTAGTAGTGTCACATGGAGAGAGAGGGGTGAGTAGCAGTGGCCAGAGGCACTACAGCAACAGGCGTTGCACATTTTTTCCTATTATTTACTTCTGTGGCTGTTTGGACACACTGTCTGAGCTTATTTTCATAACTATCTGCTACATTCAGATGAGAACAAGGACTTCCGTTTGTCTTTTGTTTTTGTTTTTTTAGGAACTTATGTGAAGCTTTATTTTACATGGAAAACTTCAGCACATGATGAGCTTGTAGGCCAAAGTGTACTTTATTGTGTGTTATGAATATCTGTGTAGTGTTTTTAGATTAACAATATCTTTATTTCTAATAATTTTGTCAAAACGTATGCTACTTAACAGTGGTTTGACTGGACTCGTTCTTTTTGTCTCTTTTTTTTTCAATCCTTTTTTATTCTTTCCTCGTTGAGGACGTTTACTCCTTGATGAGCATGCATGTAATGTAGGAGTAAGGCCCATTGATCTGATCATTTGGTCCATGCCAGTGTCTACTCACGCCCACTAGAATTCACCTCGTTGAAATTTTGTCTTTTCCAAACTTTTCAGAATATATTTTGCTTTGTATATTTTTCCAACGGCTGCTTTATGAGCTAAACTGTGGCCTCTGTCCTCCTTATTTCTGACGTTTTATAGCAGTGTCAGTCATTCGTAGTACTTTTTTTATCTGAATCCCAGCTTTGTAACATCCCTTGTTCACCTAAAATAACCTTATAACCTCACACCAGCCCTTCCTTTCATCTCTCGGTCTCTGTATCTCTCCCTCTCTCCCTCGCTGCACATGGTATAGTCTTGCATGTCTGAGCAGCAGACGGCTAGACAGCAGCAATCTGCTACAGCAGCCTCATGTGCTAGTGCGAACGATCCATTTAGCAAAGCCTGAGCTAGAAGCACTAAAACCTCTGCTTCTCTCTCCAGTTATCTCTTTCATCGCAGATCTGCCTTTCTCTGTGCATCTGACCACATCCTCTGCTCCTCTGCTCCTCTGCTCCTCTGCTCCGCTGACCAGCGCACACGTACAGTGAGGACTGCGGCAGCCTTCGCCACCACAGTCAGCTGGGTGAGTTTTCTCCGTTCTCTTCTTCCTTGCCTCTTTTCCTTCAGCCTACTTTTCCTCCCAGTTTTTCTCAGCGTGTGCTTTCCCTCCATAAAATCAGAGCTGCATGATTGACAGGTGTGGTCTCCCAGGACTGACAAGCCTGGTGTGTCCAGAGATTGAATGTCTCATAGGGAAACTGTACAAGAAAAGAGGTTTCGGCTTTTTAAGTGACGTAGAAGGATGTATTTTATCCAAATGAGACCCATGGCAGTCCAGTCGTGGGACTCTGCTGCTCTCCTTGTTGTCTGGTTGTTGATTCTGTTTGCGTGCAGTGTGGAGGATTTTGGCTCCTTCTGTTGAATATCAAAGATTATCGTACCACTGTTTGGCTGAGCCAGGTTGTGGCAGCAACAGAAAGGCCAAAATACACTAAGGCAGAACCACTCTTATGAACATCATGTGATGATTAAGTGCTGTCTGTTTGTCTTTCCGGTGAGTTTCGCCTTTCATTTGCAGCCCAAGTGTGCACAGTGTGTGTTTTCACTCGGCAGTTTGAAGGTTTTGTGGTCAGTTTCTCTCGTGTGATGTGATATGCAGTATTTATTGATATCTTGAGTCCTGCACAGAATTTGTCTTTGAGAGAAGAAAAATGCTGTGGATCAGGTAGTTTAAGGTCAGAGTCTTACGGATTTCACTTACCGTCCCTAGACTTGATTTGGTGACAAAACTTGGGAAAGAAAGCAGCACAAAGCTAGGGAGAGATGAAGCTGCCATTGTCTGCTCCAGTCTCTGCCATGGCGCTCATGCAGCAGATGATTGAATGTATGTCGCATATGAAAAGGCCGAAGGTAAAACAAAAAAGCAACTTGTACCTCTCTCATTCCCTGAGACCCTAACTTGTGACGTTTTCCTGTGATGTGCACGGGTTGGGTTCTTGGGAGCTGCGAGTGGCACTCACACATCTCTGTAAGCAAAAGCTAACAAAAAAAAGAAAAAGACTAATATGGCGGAAAGACAAAGCGAAGTGAAGAAGGGACGGCTTCCTTTTTCTGAAGCTAAGCTGGGTGACAGAGAAATGTACACTTCATCCACCCACACAGCGAATGACAGAGAAAGAGAGGATCAAAAAGGAAGAACACAGCATTTCTTTCGTTACATGGATGGGTTAGACCCAGAGGCAGGAACAGAGTGTGGGTTGTGGGGTGGGGTAGATTGATGGAGGAATGTGGGTATGAAGGACATGTGACTGGGATAGAGATGTCCAGACAAGGTGGGGTGGCTTGTCGAAACACTGTGACATGTACAGTATCCTTGTGTTTTGGGCAGGTACAACTATTGAATGAGGAATTTGTGACTAAGGTTACACCCACAGTGACTAATGTTACACGTGCTTACACAGAGCAACAGCATAAGGACCTCAGTCAGTCTGTTGAATACACACTGTGCTGAGTGTACTGTCCAGACACTCACTCATACTTTAGAGAGAGACTGACAGCATATTAATCTGACAGTAAAGTTATCTACATGCTTAAGACCCTGTTGTGAAAATAATTATTTGGTGCTTTTCCTATTCAACATGACACTTGGTCACCCTTTATCTTGAGAGCAGCACAAAGTACTGGTGAGAGCGTGACACTGAAAGCTCAGTACACTTGTGTTTGACCTCATGGAAATTCTCATCTGTCTGTTTTCTGCATCTGTCTAACCTAATGATCGGGTGATACACATCCATGTGTGCAGCAGGGTAACAGCCCCAGGTAAAGACATGCCGAATGACTTCACAGATGGTTGAAATAACCCTCAAAATAAGTCAGTATTTGGTTCAGGTGTTATCAGTGGTTATCCTCATGTCTTCAGCTAGTGAGCAGTCCATCATGTTAAAGACTATTGTTGTCTCACTCTTCTGCAAAAAAACCTACTGCTCAGTATGTTGTAATGTGTCTGGAGGCAAATGTCTGTTTCTATAATTGGTCGTTGGTCTGTGATCACAGCACTGGCTTCATTTCCAGCTCTTACCCACACCTCCTGAATGTAACCCTTTACATGTCTGCTTCCTCCTCCTCAGACACTCTGAAGTCACTCTCACTCTTTCAAGGAGATTCAGAAGCACTCAAAGAAGGATGCTGTCTGATGTTTTGTCCTCATTCTTTCATTAGTTTTCATTGGATGAGATGTGATGCAGTGGTTGTGTGGTTGAAGGACAGGTTGCTTTGAGCTCTGATTCTATTTTCAGTTTTGATTTGAAGGCAGTTTTAGCCATTTTGGAATAATGCTGGAAGAAACAGCTGTCTTTTTTGTAAACCTCTGACCATACTAGATTTATTTGAGTTCCCCTCCTTAGCAAAATGATTTTTAGTGTGTCTGAAACTTACTCACATAGTCATGTACGCCCCCTTTTTATCTTATCTGCTGTTTCTCTCCACAGTATGGTTTCAGTTTGCTGTATGAGAGGGTGCAGCTGTAAGAATAACTTCAGCAGTGTGTTTAACAGTTATCTATTGAAGTGAATCAGCCTTAAATAATCTCTAGACCTCCTAGGTCTAGAGATTTCCTCTAGAAAACTACAATGTAGAGTCTGACTGCTGATTCCTGACCTCTGTCCTAACTTTTGTTCAGATTCTAAATGCAGCTTTGATCATCAGGGTCATATATATGTCTTTGCAATCCCTTTCATTGAAGACGTTACATCTGCTTAGTCTGATGCTTATCTATTGCCATCTTTCAGCCTTCTGGTATCTCAGATAGACTCAGGAAAAGAAGAGGCTCACTGTCTTTTTTCATCTTGTGGTAAAATGTAAATCTAATCATGTGATGTCAGCGGGGCTTCCTTCTTGGAGCAGCAGTAGGCCATGGTGTCACTGTTTTCCTTGTTCAGCAGAAAAGATTACATCCACACAGACAGCAAGAAGGGGAAACAAATAGAAAACAAGGAGAATATTTGTAGAGTGGTTTCTGATTTGATTTCTATTTGGTTCTGAAATGTCATCTCTGCTCTGACTCTGAAAGAAATGACGGAGAAAAAGCAATAACTTCTATGTGTGCAGTTCAAGCCTTTAGACCGTACTCCTATCACTCTTTGTGTATGTGTGTGCTTTGTGTATGTGTGTGCGCGCATGCACCAGCCACATTATTAAGACCTCCCACTACAGCGTAACCCCCCGGCATCTGCTGGATCTTTTTCAAACTTTGAAATTGTCGACCACTGAAAGAAGTACAGCTCTCTCTATTTCTCTCATTTACAGTTTGTTGATTGTTTGAAATGTATTTTTATACCTGTATAAAAATGTGAAGGGAATTTGGGCACAACTTGACCTATTAGCAAAGTATATGATCGACATGCAAACATGGCAAACGTTAATCCTTCAGATTTCAGACTGTTATAAACCAGTTGCCATGCCTCTAAAGGGAGTGAAATAATCATAAAAAAATGAGAATGTATATCAAGCATCTTATTATTATGTTTATCCTTCTGTTATAAAGATTAAGATCCTATCTCCTGAGTAATTCATAAACAGGTCTTGATTTTTCACTCAGTTTTAGATCCACTAAGTCACATTTAGTGCTAATTCCTCAACATAGCTTGTCAGCTTGTCTAAGTGTTTGATAGCACTATAAATGAGGGTGTAGCTGTAACTCACCGAAAAGCCCCTTTAGGGATTTGCTGCTGAATAAACTGGCAGCAAAACAAAAAAAAAATTAAGATGCATCTTTCATATTTTGTCTAAATGTGTGGTTTTTAAACATCTGTCATGTATGTGTGCTGCATATGTCAGTGAGCATATTTGTGTCAGCTCTGCCTCCTCTCCTCTGTCATTTCTAGCTCTTTCCTCTGTGCTGTGATCTCACTCGCACTCTCACGGCACAGAGGATGAGTCCTCAGATGCCCTCAGATCGCTGCATAAGAGGCTGGACTCGCGTTTGAATCCATCTCTCTCTCTTTCTGTCTGCTCGTTACAGTGGCTGCCGTTGCTCCAGCGGCAGGAGCAGGTGTGTCTACCTCCTGTGTTGCCCCCCCTCCTTCCTGTTCCCTTATCACTGCAGTACGGCAGCTCTGTCTGGGAGGCAGCCATTCCATTGTTCTCGCGCCCCCTGCACCTATTCGTGCCCCTGTGGGTGCCGTCTCTGCTCTGCCCGCCCCTACCGGTAGATGGGACTGGCTCCAAATCACAGTGATACTTGGCCCTTGGTGCCCTGAGCAAGTTACGCTCCGTTACTCAGGCTTTCTGTGTCTTTCCTCCCTGGACAGAGCTCACAATTCTGCTGCAGACCGCCGCCATCTTGTTACTGCTTTTGCTGCCAGTATGCTGCCTCTGCTGGGCACAAACCAAATCGAACCCAGCCTCAAGTGTTTGCCAGTGTCTCAGTCCTGCCACAGCTTTTTTTGTCAACATCACCTGGTTTAGGAAGCACACAGAATGCATGAACTTTTGTCTGATCAAAATAACTCTTATCATTACCTACATAATTATACATAAAGACAAACACCAAATAAATATAAATACAGCTGTGACTGCTTTTTTCACAAGTTTACAAATGTTGACATTGGAAATGTGATTTCTGCATGTGATGCTGATTTTAAAGGTACAATTTGCACCCAAGTCGTCTTTGAGTTTCTTGGGATTTCTGTCAAAGAAGCCGTGTTCTGAAAACATCATCACATATACTGGTCAGTCATAACATCCCACAGATTTTTACACGTCCCACAGATGAGATCAGTTGGATGAGATCTGGAGAATTTGGAGGCAGAGTCATCCTTGAACTTGCCCTGTTCCTCCAGGCCTTCTTCTTCTTCTTCTGTTGCTCTGTGGTTGAGTTCTTATGCTCTCCTGCTTATTGTTGAGCCTTCACAGGTAGAAAGGGGGACAGAGTGGGCACCCTGACCAGTCTGTGGCTGTGCTGACCCCTGCAAGCTGGGCTGCACAATAAGTTCTAAGACCGTTCCCTCAGAACCAGCATAAGTCTTTTCAGCAGCTGGTTGTACTGTTGTATGAGACAGCACAGGCCATCTTTTGCTGTTCATGTCAATCAGTGAGCTTTAGCTGCCCATAATCCTGTCTCCAGCTCACTGTTTTCACTTCCTTGATCCACTTTGTTAGATACAGACCACTACAGACCTAGAAGAGCTGCACAAGAGCAGAAGTTTAGGAGATGCTCTGACCTAGAGGTCTAACCATCACAATTTGGTCTTTGTCAAAGTCGCCAACATCCTTACACTTTCCTATTTTTCATTCTTGCTTCTTAGTCCTCAACTTAGAAAACAAAACATTCAGTTGCTGCCTGACATATCCCACCCACTGACAAATGTCTTTGTAAAGACATATTCAATGTAATTCACTTTAGCAGTGGTCAAAATGTTATGGCGAATAAGTTGATATGCAGTCTGAACATGTAATACTTATTTAAGCGTCTTGCAATAATTCAATGCTTAGGTATAGAAATAAAGATCATTTTAAAAGTTCTTCTCTCTTGCTGGTGCTTTACGATGCAACATTTGTTAACACAATATTTTAATACATTATTCAGGGTAGATGATTTCATTGTATAAGTGTGTGGGATGAACTGACCTGATACCACTTATTAAAACACTCAAGACAGCAGAAACAAAATACAATAATCTGAAGTCCTAAGCAGCAAGTAAGTCGATAAAGACACTAAAACTTGGAATGATTAAATGAAGTATCCCTGAGGTACTCCTCAAAGCTAGGCCTTTGGTGTGTGTACAGGTAGAATCAATGTAAAAGCAAAGGGTAAAAATTCAGGGAGCTTATATCAGCTGGATATATGGAGATTATATTGCTGTATTGAACTGAGCTGAAAAACGAGTGGATGTGTGTAGGTGGAGGCCAGAGTGATGCAGCAGTGAGATCAAAAGGTCTCAAGTTTTCTCAGTCACTCTGCCAACAAGAACCTCCTCTAATGCAATCATAAAGACTCTAAAGAAAATAACAAACTGTCCCTTGAGGACGCACCCATACATCTGAGGTCACCAGATTCACTTTTTCCCTCGTGTCTTTGAGCATTCATGCTCTGCAGCTTTGCTGTGATACTGTATACAGGAGGCCAAGGGCTGCCTTTCTTCAAGGTTAAATTTTGTCAGCTCTTATCACATGTTCTTCTATCAGGCTGGTAGTTAAGTAATTCCTCCTAGCAGTATCAGTTACATACTTGTGTGGAAATGCCTTTTTATGAATTGTGCATCCAGCCGGTTCTGAAATGATGATGACATTAACAAGCTGTCATGAGAAAAACATATCCAAATCTGATCATGATATGAAAGCAAGTTCTCCTTCAGTTTTAGCTGTTATTCTATACAAAACGGTATCTTCGTTGACAGATGACATACTTTTTTATTTAACTAAAATCAAAATAATGTTTGGAATTTTTCATGAGAGGATGGTAATTATTAGCTTATTAGATTAGTTTGAAGTACAGACAAACAAACAAAAAAAAACATTATGATTAGAGAGATGCAGACCACCAAAAGAGTTGGCAGGATGTGCTGTTAATCCATAAAAAACAGCAACACAACAAACGCTACAGAGTAAATCTCAAATATATCATCATATTAAGCATTAAGTCTAAGATCTGTAGATATAAATTCACAGGCTTTAACTCCATTATTCTCTTTTGTAAGATGTTTTTCTTTGTGTGTCCACCTCCTATTGTCCATACCCGTTGTAATAACTAGAAAGGACCTTAATCACAGTACATTATAATAAGTATGATTTTGTCAGGTTGTACCGAGCTTGTACTACAGTATCTCATAAACAGAGGATTTTTACAGCTACCCATGGTTGCTTTTGTCAATAAGTCATGACATTTTCCCTGAAAGCCAGACTGGCACAAAGTTTTAAACATTCATAGTTACCAGATAATGAATGACTTAAAAACCATGATCCACGCGTCATTTCTTGTGCCATCATGACATCTAACATTTATAGTTTAAGGCAGAGCGAGAGTAGAACTCATTCTTAGACCTGAAGTCTCATGCCCTAGTCCAGCCCACTCTGCTTTTCAGCGCTACCCTTGATCTACTTACTGTTTTCTTGTGTTTGTACTTGCTCTCATGATCCTCTGACAAGCACTGCTGCATGTGCACAGGTATGTTGTCAAGGTAATGGCTGGCTGCATATGAGGCAGTCCAGGGATTGTTATGACTGTACACTGACCATCGTGGCCCCAGATCTGAGTGGCCAATCTGGAATTGTCCAGATCCTCCCAATTAGCCACTCCAGGCCTGGTTTAAGGTGAAAATTCATCAGCAACATCTTGAAGGAATTTTATTTAGATTCAGTCCTTTATAATCCCTAAACTTGTCATCTAGCAGCATCATCAGATCCAAATTTGAACTTAAATTCCTTAGTCCTCATTTTATGCCCTTGTACCTTAAATTACGCCCGTGAGTGACTGTTGTAGAAAAGAAACAACTTTTAACATAGACAGTATGATATGTGGATGCAGTCTCCGTGATGTCGCCCATTTGTTTCTGATATGAGTTTTGAAGCCCACGATCAACAGAGGCCATATTGATATTTCTGAACTCGGAGTTCGGAGTTCGGAGTATGTGCTGATAGAGTGATGAGCTTTAAACACCTTGTCTGTTTTTTGAACTGGGCTGTAAACATGTTTATTTCTGCTGTGAAAATCTTTTTTGCTTGATGTGTATGTAGTTTCTGGTGTTTCTGCACCCAACTTCAAGCAGAATCTCAATCTAAAGAACTGCAATTTTAAGCGCTTCTGCATGGGCTTTATTTCTCCTGGCCAGAAGTTGGCACTTGGTTTTATACTCTTTTTTTCCCCCAGTATTTTTTTTCCTCTTTTTCTGTCCTTGTGGTGATTGATTGGTACCTATCATGTCTACACTACATACCATACCATACCATACCATACCATACCATACCATACCACATCATACTATACCAAACAAAGCAAGTCAGCCTTTGATGTTTTTTCTTCTTTCTTTTTTTTTTTTTAAATATACACTGCTTAACAAATTTGTTAGACCACCACCCAGTGTACTGTGTTTGCCACCGCTGCCTGAAATTAATGGTATATTGTTGATTTTATTTTGTTAATCCACCATTTTTACAAATAAAGCAGAAAAATGAAATACATTATTACTTTTGATTGCCAAATTACTTTCATGCTTGAACAGACAAAAATGATTTAGCGGTTGTGTTTTATTCTTGATTATTATGTAGAGCAGAGGTGTTGGCACTTTATTACTGTTAATTGTTGGGCTCCAGTTGTCTAAATTAATTACACTACTACAGTTGCAAACTGCCTACAATAAAACTAATCATCTTACAGGCGGAGTAACAGTAAGCTAGCTGTATAGGTACAAGACATAAGAGAGCAGTGAATGATCACTGGTGTAGTAGCATAGACATAGATTGCATGACATGGTGCAGTTTGCACATGGAATGTAGCGAGATTTCAGGCACTCGGTGATGAAGGCCAGATGTTTAAGCTATGCATAGGAAGCTGATTGTCTACAGTTGCTACTGGTTATGTCTGTGATGCAGCCAGGCACCAGCTCTGGTATCTACTGTATGATCCAATTATAGTGGCCCTCTCACATATTAGAGCTTGTATGTAACTAAAAATGTGCTTAGTTTATAAAAAAAAAACATCTTTAAAGAATGGAACATAAACAGAAATTTACATATATACATGTAAACAGTGTCTATGAGTGAGAAGATAAAAGGAGTTGCTCATAATTCCCTGGTTACAGCTCGCATAGCAACTAACCCTTTAAGCTCAGTGGAGTCAGATTGGTTGACAATAGTGCTGATTAGCGTGATTGGTCAAAAACTAGAGCAAGACAGTATGTCATAAGTCAGACTGAGACATTTGTTTTTAATGTTAGTCTTGTTGATGGATTATATATTATATAAATATGGAATGAAATGGTACTGCTGGGCCTATAAACTAAAAAATATGTAATGAAAGGTTTAAAGTCCAAAAAGTAAAGGAAAAAAAGAAGATGGCACAGTTTCCCAAAGTTAGATTTTAAGTTTTCATCTAGGAAAAGTGACAAGAAAATCAATCATCTGCCAAAGTCTTTTAAACTTATGATCAAGCAGTAATGCATATTTATACAGAGCCGCCAGAGTTACATACTGAAACTCAACCCCCTCCTACTGTAGCTCCTTCTCCCTGCTTTTTCCTCGTCTTCTACACAGTTACACACACACACACACAAGCACACACAGCCCTGTCTCTGTCTCACACATGCAAGCACACACACACACATGCACACACTCACTCACTCACACTCAAAGTCTTTTGTTTGTATTCAGACGGCATTGAAGGCAGATCCTGTGGCCCTTCTGAGGAGAATGTTAATATGGCCGCTCTGGTTTCTCTGGGGACGCAGAGAATGGACTCTGGCTGCTAATACACTGTCACACTAACCCGCTCAGTCCTCTCTCACAGTCAGAAACAGCAGCAGTGCACTCAGGCAAGCCCTGAAAACTATTCAACAGCACTCACAACTTTACTGATTCATTACAATCATTCAGGTCAATTATGTTTTCACAACTCTCCTACACGCGTCTGTCTTCATGCAGTCATGCAGGTGGATGTCTATGTTTTATTTGTTAAGCATTTCATCACTTTTCCTATAGACCTAGTGGTTGATGGCAGATTATCAAAATACTTTCTTTAGTCGGTTTCTGTACTTCTCAAAAACTCATGTTCATGCTGAATATTTTTGATGGCGCATTACCATATGATCCAGCTTATTACCCAAAGTGGATTCTTGAATTAAACTAACAATATCATCATTCAGCAACAATATCGACACAAATCTGCTTTATATCTTTATAAGCAGCTTAAAAAGGTTGAAGAGAAAAGGCACATTCTACTATAGAAACTTCAACTCAAGCTGTATCACTGGACTTAAATGCTACCATTCTCATTTCATTAAAGTCCCTTTGAGGACTTTAACCAAATACATGATATATGCTTGATCGTAATCCACAAATGAAAATGAGATTATCAGCACCTAAATAAATTATTTCTAAATGCTATTTCTCAGTTTCCCTGTGTAGGTCGTCCAAGACCAGGTTAATTTGCATTATACAGAGGTCCCTATGACACACCACGCGAGCCGACAAAGCAGTAAGAGGAGACATCTGTGTTTTTCTCTGATGAAAACAATTTCTTGGGTTAATTTTGTATTAATGGTGGACGCTGGAGCTGAACTGTCAGAAACAAGACAGAAAAGCAGAAGAAAACAGGAGAGTGATAGAGTTCAGGCTAAAGGCTAAAACAGGGGTTAAGCTACAGTATTTGTGATAATGTTCAGTGCAGCAGTTGTACTGCAGTGATCTGTTCAAACTTGAGAGTCTGTCAATAAAATGAAGAGTGAGGTTCATTAGCTCTGCTTGGTGAGGTTGGAGTTGGTAGATGATTACTGGTAGGACATAACCATGATTCACTAACTTTACAATACGGCCACATCTCAGAGCACCGGGCGGTAAGTAGCGCTAAATACAGCCTGATACTTAACGGTACAAAGTGAATTTACAAAGTTTGCTTGTTGTCACATTTTCTTAAAAAAAGATACGCCCTCCATTAATTTGCTTCAAAACAAACACACACTTTGATAAGAGCTATGTCCTCAAGAAAATAGGTTCAAATGCTCATGGGAAATGGAGTCTTTATCCCAGAAAAACACTAGCTTTTCAAGATAATCCTCACAGCTTCTTTAAACCACACTTATCTGTTCTTAATCCATCCTGTAAACTGTTACATTTATACTGGAGAACAGAAAGCAAAATAAAACGATCTGCCTTTTGCTGAGTTTAAAAATAAAAAGAAAACTTTTTTTTTTTTACCTTAAAGTAGCATTATTTGGAAAAAAAAAAAAAAAAAAATCTGGGTGCAATTGGCTTTGCAGGCCAGATGCGTGTCCCATGTGTGAAGGCTACGGTCATTGTTGTGGCAGCTGCTGGTTTAACTCTTGCCCATGATGATTTGCTTTACTTCTTCCCTGCTCTCTGCTCCACATGCTCCCTGTGTCTCTCCAGCTTTCCTGTCCATTAAAAATGAAAAGGCCCAAAAATTACATCGAAGCGTATCTTTCACTCCATTATTTGACAGATATTTGTACACGAAATGAACAGAAATATTTATGACAAAAAGAGCAGAAAATAGAACAGACTCTTTCTTAGCAAATGAGTAAAATTAAGACATTTAGTTTTGTTTTCATGGCTCAAAGATTTAATTCTTTGTGTATTTGAGATGAGTACTTGTGCACTGATGAAAACTATAAGTACTCAGTAAAGAAACCTTACCAAGAAACAAACACCCTCATACCAGTGTTCATGCTGTACTGATATGTTATAGCTTACCACAATTCCTTGTGTACCCAACAACCCAAACATGAAAATAGATTGGGATAGCTGGGCAGCGAGAGACTGTACATCACTGCAGTTATCAAGTGGGCACCTCCCTTCACTGGTGTTCTGTCGAGTTATGCCTTTGACACCTTGGAGAGGCTTTACAGCCAGAGCCAGCATCCTGAAAACTCCCTTGTCCTGCTTTGTCCCCCTCCTCATACTCACATTCAATAAAGAAAACAGTCACATACATACGAAACAAGAAGTCTCTCACATTTATATACCTGTGTACTACAAGTCTTCAGGACAAAGGTGTAATGTTTCTTTCACTCAGTCACTCTTTTTGATTCTGTTTCCAAGCCGAGACAAAAAACCCACCGCATTTCTCCTCCCTTCTCCCTAGTTTTCCTCCCAGTTTACTGAAGTCCTTTTGAAATTAATGGCAAGGTACGATAATAGTCCTCAGGTTGCCATAGAAATGAGACTGGCTCTGTATGTGATTTTTTTCCCTTTTTTCTTTGAGCATAGAGGACAGGCAGCTTCACACTTTGCCTCCATCTTTTCTTAATCAGCATTTCTATGCCATTGGGTTTGATGCATTTTTATAAGAATCATAAGAGATCAAATGAATAAATCTGATGTAAATTTCATATAGAAGACAGAATTTCAGTCCTCTTATGTGAAACAGTGTATTTTATTAATCATTTGTACTGTTAACAGTCCAGACAGTTCCTACACCCCAGGCTCAGAGGTGAGCTGAATTTAAGATTACTTCTCCTAATCAGCCAGATGCTGACTAACAAGTCAAAAACAGGAAAGCTGAAGGATATTTTCTTCCTCACTCAGGTGTCCTCCCTGCGTCAAGCAGCAAAGGTCAGACCGCTGCTCGTGTGGCTGTTGAAACGGTGTGATCTCACTGTCTCATCAACAACTGTTTCCAAGCTACACAAAGTACTGATCTGTTCTGTCACTGTCAAACTGTTGGTATGAAGGAACAGCTCAGTTTAAATGGTATGAGTTATGACTTATTGTTCATTTGGAATACCTCCATACAGATTTTAGTGCTCTGTTAAGACAGAGCTGCATACACAGACATGAAGTACAGACCTTTTAATGCCCTTAGCTTCACAATCTTCAAAGAGCAACAAAGAAACACTTTTCATTTTAACCAGCATCACACAGATTACATTTCTGCAAATAAATAGTTCTTCAGTTTACATTTATACCGAACAATCAGTGCAGTGTGTTGTAATAAGACCCAAACTTGTGTGAATAATAAATCAGTCCCCAATTATTCACAAAAGTTTTCCATCCATAAAACACTTTATTGGTTAAAAAAACGCAAGTAAAATATCACTGAGCATTACATTTTTAACTATACAGAAAATAAACTATACTTTTTAAGGTTAATACATTAAAAAAGGATTTACCAAATTAAGGGCCTAAACCAAATTCATACTTAGTGGCAGATGCAGGGTTCAGATGAAAACATGTACATTTTGACAGTGACCCAAACGTTCAACGCAAGTTGAAAACAACAACCACAAAAAAAGACTTTTATTCACGAAAACAGGACAAAAAAACTCAGCCACACTGAAAGATAAACAGTTAAGCTGGACAAAAATTGACTATTAAAGAAGCAACTCAGAACCACGGTTACTACTGGAGTTTGACATGAAACATTGAAGACGTGCATAGAGACACAACGATCCGGCACAAGATAAAGAGAGACACTAAATTTCATACATGAGGTAATGGTGCACAGGTGGAAACATCGAGGGACGGGAAAACACGAGGGCAGGATCTGAAGTTGCCTGAAATGAGATGAGAGATGTGACTACAAAATAAAACCAGACAGGTTATCATGAAGGACAAGACTGAAGTAAAAAGTGCAAACTTAACATAACTGAAAAGACATGACACGTTTATTGAACGCTGCAGCAGCAAACATTTAGTCACCCTTAATTTTTGGTTGCTTAAGTGGAATTCTTAAGGCTTCTTGGGGTCTCGGTAGTTTTTTTGTTTTTTTTTTTACCAAAAGTGTGCATCATGCAAAGGTATACAATGAGTGCTCTCAGTGTGCCCAAATCGACTCTCTATTCTATTCATGCTAAACATGTCAAAGAGAACGTTTTCCTGTGCATACATTTTACAGCATGTTTTGTTAATATCACCATTTGTCATTTGGATTTTGATTTATTGTTAAAGCTTTTATACCTAAAAAGTTTCTGCTTGTAACAATGTTATCTTTGTCAGATTTGGCAATCACAGACCCAAACATTTGAGCTATGACGTGGCCCATAGTGCCTTTGGGATGTCTTGTAAAGCTTTTAATTGCTTTAGCAAGTTACCAGATAAGATAAGAAAGACATCATTACCAGACCCAAATGGAGCTGGACAAGATGGCCCCATTCAACTGAAAGTTACAATGATTATTTGCCTTTTGGATCTTGAAAGCTGTGAGGCTTTTTAACATTACATCTAGAGGTCAGATTAACCAAAGTCCATTGAAAGCTCAGTACCGATAAAAAAAAAGTATGATTTAACCCTTACTATTATAAGTAAAGGTTGCAAACTGTGATGCTCCTGACACATGTCAAATCCTGAAACCCTAAAAACTTTTTTTTTCTTCAAGTTCACAGTCAAATCAACAGAAACAGCAGTCTGATTGTCACTGATCTGATTTGACTGACAGAAAAATTGAGAAAATGATGAAAACATCTCAACTGCCATGTCAACAGCTAGGAAAATCTGTGAATATAAAAATAATTAGAAACAGATTAAACAACTGCCAGCTTTTGGTTAATGTGCAACATCGAGCATAAGTCTAATTTCTATGAATCTATAGAAACATTTCACATGGATTCTAAGCAGTTTGTCTTCGGTCTCTTTAGTAAAATCAGTCATCACATGAGTTTTATTTTCAACAAGTTGAAAACAGGATTGAAGTTGACACTAACATTTAAAGGTCAGTATCAAAGAAAAAAACTCCAGGTTTGTGATTTTACACATTATTTTAGTTGGTGATTCATTTTTGTATGTGCATTATATACAAAGCACTGATTGTTGGGTTGAGGGGCCTTTAAAGATGTTTATTGGTCCCTTGAAAAATGACTGAGCTATATATGGTTATCATACAGAGAATTCACAGAACAACATGCAACAGAGGAAATCATTTCTTATTGTGATAGAGGTCAGCACATTTCACTCACCTTTGTTCAAACATCATTTGTTCATTTGTCTTCCTGTTTCCCTCGTTTGTAAAGAGCCAAAGCCGTGTTTTGATTCTGTAGTTTTTTAGAACGAAGTGTCACATTGATTCCTCTCGCTGCTCTGATCACAAGTCTCACTGTATTCACACTGCAGCAGCTGCACAAACCTGATGCCCTGATGATTATTTGATCACTTTTTGAACTGAGAGATGGTCTCAACTGCAGATCAAAGGTTTCAAGAACTTTCCAGGTATTAACTCACCCTGTCCTGTGTATGTCCAAAGTAACCTCGGGTTCAGGTTTACTTCTTTCACCATGAAGTCTTTCCTGTGGTGGCTTCAAAGTGTTTCTAATGAGTACTCACCTTTTACTCAGTTTTACTTTACATCTCCTAGAACACAGTTTAAAACAAGCATTGAAATTTGATCGATAGCTTCAATATTTTTTCTCAAGGTCATTTTTTTAATTGTTTCTTTAAAGTTCAATAAATGCCATAAACTTTTAAAACAATGTCTTTTTTTGATAAAGAAATTCTATCCTTAATGATGATATTGTATTTTTAATTAATCGTCTAGTCATTAAATAATATTGTACTGTATAAATCATTGTACATTCGGATAAATATACTATATAGAGACTATTGACTTTACATGTTAATACATTAATTATTGTCATAGAGAAATGATGTGGTAGAGCAGGAGCTCCTTTCTTTTCCGTCCTTTCTTTGTTTTATAGGATTTTCCTTGGAGTAATGAATTGATTTATTGCTATTGTCTTTTACTTCTTTATGTTTGATATAAATAAACCAAATCAAATGCGAACCAGAAAAGCTCTGTGTTTGTGAAAAATAAGTGGATACTGTTTGGAACAGTTTAGTGGCAGTAAATGAGTATCGTTTCTTACATTACTGTAATTTTGAATTATTTTAAAACTGGAAGTAAAGAAAGGAAAACAACACAGGCATGAAAAATCACAGCAAGGAAAGATGTTTATGAGGTTAGCAGCAACTGTTTTTCAGGAACAACCACACGTTTACCACACAACTGATTTGTGTTTGAAAATATGCATTTGATGCAGAACTGCCATAACAACACTGAGGTCTACCACAACAATTTGTGTGTGGGCCTACATTTTTCTGGGTCTGGCAGTAGTTTTACAGCAATAGGCAGGAGGAATATTGTCCATTTGAAACAGCTTTGACTTTACCTCACTGAGAGAAAGACTTAACAAAACCAAGGTTAGCAGTTTTAAAGATGATGTTGTAATTTTTATTCACGTAATTGTGTCACATTATCGGAGATACATGTAGTGAGAGACTTATATGGAAATGATGAAATAAAAATACAGTTGTTGATCCCACAGAGCGAACATCCAGGATGTATTTTCAGTCACTGTTTGGTCCATTATATGATTTATTGCGACAGAGGAAATGCAGAAGAAAAAAATGCAAAACAGAAAACATTTTTAACATGAGACTTCTTCTCTGGATAAAGTGGTTCGTACAGTATTTGAATCGTTACATGAATAGTAATAAAACAATTGTGTGGCTTTCTCATTGTGCCATGTTCTGTCTATTCAGTGCATCTTTCTCTGTTGGAAATTTATTCCTAAATCAGATTATAAAAACCGTTAGCTCAAATTATTTGTTCAACTTGTTTTCGAAGTTATCTCTTTTTGATATTGACCCAAATTGAGCTATGTGATGTAAAGTTTAGGGCAAAACAAATAAATTGTTTGAAATGCATGTGGAAAAAAAGTAACCACATCTGTCCGTAACTCGCTGGCTAGCTAACATGAAGATGACCACGGCGAGGATCGTCCATCTTTCTGTCAAAGACCTGTTTTCCACAGGTCTACGTGGCCTTTGCAACCCGAAGGCTCTCTTGGACAAAGTCCACGTGGCACAAAAAGGCAGCAGCATTCCTGATGTCTGTGGCTAATCTGTGGTGTCAGCTTGTGTTAACGCCGCACCGCCAAATTTGAGGGCACACAGGGCCGGGGAATATTAAAAACTCCCATCAGCAGCATTCCTCCACAGAGGAGGGCGGGTCTGACGAGAGCAAGGGTCAGCTAAGGTTGAACGCTGGTTTGTGTGTTCGAGCCGCTCGTACTGTAACGGTCTGATCCGGTGGACAGGAGGTGGGGCTGGAGCAGGACGGAGGGAACACACTTCAAAGGGAGAGCGCTCTCTCCTTGTCTGTCCTCATTGAAAACGGGCTAAATGAGCTTTGTGGGGGCTTTTGTTCCTGCTGTTAGACAATTCAGAGACTGGACGGAAGATGCCGAAAAGGACAGGGGGTCAGATGGGTAGTTAATTATCTGCTTCTCAAACTGCCAGACGCTTTCCGCACCCCCCCCTCCCCACCTCCCACCCCCAATTGACTTATAATGACCATGAAATATTGTTCTGCTAAATTTGAGAAGTCTAGCAAGTGTAAGGTCAAACTGTTCCTACAATTGCTACATGTCAAATTTCACACAGACATGAGACGGAGACTTTGAACTCCAGTGCCAGCATTTATCGTCAGATATTGAGTTCTGCAGCTTTTTATTCTCATTTAATACATAAATATATTTTATTTGGCTTGCAAAGAAACCGTAAAAAACATGTATTAAAAAGTTGATCCAAACTTCAGGGGTGTATTCCGACCCATACCTGCTCTCACAAAGCATGGTGGCTGTAAAAATCAGCATACTCCTGGCTGTCTTAAGCTGCTGTGCAGACATGTAACGTGCTCGGCTCTCCTCAACTCCCAGAGGGGCAAGGACAGGAATGTGGCGAGGGTCAGAGGTTGGACAGCCATGTGCATGTGCACCGCTGTAGCCTGGCAACAGGTGCTGTACAAGAGCAGCAGTAGTCATTTACAGTGAAATACAATCAGACTACATTTTTGTCATTTTTACCTGACAGTAAACATTTCTGCTCATCTGTTACTTTTTAAAACACCTTTGTCAGAGGACTTTTTTATCTTTAAATATTCAGGCTACTTTTTTTTCACAGTGTTTTGTTGAAACCAAAACTTTGAGTGTAACATCTGCACAGAAAGAGAGAGAAGCTCATAGCTGAGCGGTTGGTAGTGTCTCGGGGAAATGATAGCTCTGTGCCAAGGTATTCCTTCTCCCTCCTGAGAGAGGCCCCGCCATTCAGCACTGTGAGGTCAACAAGTACAGACCATTACCCACAATGCCCCTGAACTGAAGAGGGGAAAAAAAAACTTAAATATGCAGGACTGTTCCTTTAAGATCGTAAGACAGGAGCTGCCTGAATGTGCACACAGACAGAGCTGCGGCCAAGATGGAGAGACGGGAGAGGAAGAGGATGAGAAATCAGAGATCCTCTATTGAAGAGGAAACTTGTGCTTTCCTGGTTCTGCTGCACAACTGTCAGGATTATTTTTCGATTTGTTTAATTATGGGTGTTGGTTTGCTGATTGCGACGCACAGAGAAAAAGGAGTCTTGTTGCTAGGAGAGGAGGGATTCAGCCTTCTCTTATTGGCCGCTAGGATGCGTAAGATGGCCCAATGAGAGCCCTCCCACTTACTGCACAGAGCAGTAGTAGAGCTACCCCCACATGCAGACCTGATTAGTATGTCAGACATGTTTTATGGGTTAACTTGAATCATGCTGCATGTATTGAGAAGGCTGCACTTGGGTTTGGTGTGTGTGTGCGTGTCTATACTGTATGTGTGCTGGGGGAACACACTGCGCTGACATATCACACGCACATACACTACTCTGAGGTCAAGTGTAGCTCTCACACTGAAAAATGTTAGCATACACACACCCACAGCACATCCTCAGCCGAACACAGTAACTGAAAACAGAGCTGTGCGGAGTGGAAATGGGAAATAGGATTCCTCACGTGTGCATGATTATCAAGAGAATGCAGCACACAAAAGAGAACCAGAAGTGATCAACTTGAGTGTTTTTGTAGTCTGTGTTACTTCAATGACATTTATGTGCTGTTACATTTTATACACGCTGTAAAGCTGTAAACATGCTGCTGATCTCAAAAACAAAACCTCTCACACAGATCTTTGAGTGAAAGGTGAACAATGTCTTGTGCAAGTTTAGCATCTTGACCTTTTGATGTCAGTAAGTGTAGTTAAGTGTAGTTAAATTTTTTTTATGTTTAACACTTGATATGAGCAAAGAGAGAATCAGCTAAAGTCTATAAAATCTCCTGTATCTCCTGTGCAGAGTATCTTTATAGTTTCTGATGAAATTTCAAGACCTTTTAAGGCCTTTCACAGTTTCTTTATGAACTTCTGATTTGTGTCAATCTAGGACATCTGAGCCCTATTGATTTTCTCCTGCATGTGTATGTAGTTTTTTTTAAAAAAAAAAAATCAGATTCCACTGTATTATGACAGTAAATAAAATCCATCACTAAGCATCTTTGCAGTGTGTATTGTGAAAAAAATTGTCTGACCTCCTTGTAGCAGTCTCAGAAATAAAATGAATATAAAGTAAAATATATAAAATAATAAAATGAAAAAACTGAATAAATGAATGAATGGAAAATCAAGCTTTCAATTAATGATCAATAATCTGCAACTTTAGCAGCTGAAAGAGACTGCTGCAAAGTTTGTCCTCTGAAACTGTTGCAGAGAGATACCTTAAAAACTACATCCTGCTCATCTTTTTTGTGGAACACTGTCCCTGATGCCCTCTTATGTCCTGCTAGACTTTGTCAAACTGGTGACTTTTCAGCTCAACCTTTTTCTACACCACACACTGGATAAAAAAAACAAAACAAAACACAACACGAGTTAGGGTCAAAACTTTTAGAGCCCTGCCTGGTGACTCCATTATAACAGATAGGGAGGGGAGAAGTTTGGTTGCAGTTGGTTATTTGATGTTAAAAAAAGAGTGTGAGAGAGTGGTAAAATATTCCACTCAAGTGAAAATTTAAAATTATTTTGATAAAATTTCACGAGTAGAATTAAAAATAATGTTCTGGGAAACTCCTCAAGTAACAGAAAGTTTCTTATTAGTGACAAGAAGAGAATCTCAAACCAGATTGTTTCATTGATTAAACAAAGATATTGTTTGCAGTGTTTTTCATTTGATGTATAACAGCAACTCAAAGTTCACAACTGCCTCAAAATAGTGACTTGTTTTAAAGACTTGACGGTCAGTTCAGCTCAGGTATCATTCTGCTACATGTGGTGCTAGACTGTGCCGACAAAAAATAACTACAACAAGGTTAACATATGACCATTTATATCCATACTGAAGAGAGCAGTCTCCAGACTTTCAGACTTCCTCTTTGACTGCACTTTTTTTGTATTGTCACACATTCAATAAAGATGTCAAAAATAGACAAAAAGCTACTGAATTACAGAAATGTGAGTGATTGCAATTCATTACCTTCCATCCAGAAGAAACAGTTACTCAAGAGTCATTGAACTTTCTATAACCATGAATGTCTGCTTCAAACCATGTAACATAAGAATCTGCTCAGCTGTGAACTGTGCCAGCAGGAGAGATCTTTAATCTGTTTACAACAAATAAATGTTTGGATCAGTTCTCTTGGCATCAAAAAGGCACCAGCAGAAAATGGCATCACTTGTCACAACTTCATTTTTTTAAACAATAAGAGAAGATGGAGATGTGTCCGCCATATTACACAGCTAATGGTTGATACATTCAGTCAGATTCCAGATGGTTCTTTATCTATAGTTTACAGAAAGAAAAGAAAAAAAAACAAACTTAAGTAAACTGTTGTGCAACATAAATTCCCACCATAATCAAGCCAGTTTTATTCTTTCCTTAAAGCAAATTTTTGCAGAGCTCAAATAAACGCCAAGGTCAAAAAACAGTTCTTAGCCGTCACAGAGAGTTGCAAAACTATTTTACTGTTATTTCTCACATATTTTTAATCCTAAAAAAATGTCAGACCTTTACAAACAAAATTTGATACCTTTACAATCTTGCTGTGATTGAAAGGATTTAATACTTTCGAGACAACTTCATAAAGTGAACTCAAATGTAATTTTGTGGTGCCGTATTCACCCAGATTTTCAAATTGTATTAGTAACACAAGTTGAATAGTTGAATATTTAATATATGTAATTTAATATTTAATTTTTTACAAAGCACTTGTAGCATCGTTCATCTCATGTTTCTACTTTCAAACCATAAATCTGGAGGCTGGTCTGGTCTGTATACAGCACACTTAGTTACCAAACAGGTAACATTTTTCCAGGTATATTATAAAACTATTTCAAAGATTTTAGTGTGTTTCATGTGTTTTGTTAGTTATGCTTGCTCAATTTCTATGATGGCAGATATTAGCAACATGTTGGTTTCATCAAAGGCCTCACCATTATCCCTGTGGCCAAACTGAGGATTAGCATTTAAGGTTTGAGGGCTGTCATCCATTAGCCAACTGTTAGCCTTTTTAGGACAACTGTAAATAAAATACAATCAGTAATAGTACAAATTAATTCAGACAAAGTATAACATGTCTTTGTGAATAAGGCAATACAGATTCTTTCAGTTTTGTCTGACTTCAAAAATTTCTTGAGTTTACAGAAAAGGGAGCAGCTTTCGTAGCTATTCATATCACAAGAGAGAAGCATGCTAAAAATACACACTGTACTTTTTCTGACAGAGCTGATCACAGATATTACCTTGTCAGAAAAAGTACATTTCCTGACCTGAGACACTGCTGACGGATTGAATAAGTGTTACAAAGAGCCACTCCCTGAAGTTCAGCCAGTCTGGGCTAAAAAAAGAAAATTCAGCCATTGTTTAACTGAAGAGTCAGTCATCTTTCATTTGTTACCTCTTGTACAACATGTAGTTTGTCTGCCTCACTGGTGTGTGATGTCTATGATTTTCTAATTGGTTTTGTAGTTTTGTGGCAACTGGATTGAAACTGAGGTCTAAAACAAAATAAATATACAGTATCATATCATATATCATGTCCTGTAATGTGTTGTAATGTGCTGAACCATGATGCTATGCCACGCCATACTGACTCATTTGGGATCATATCAAATCATATCTTGTGATAACAGATCCTGTACTCCCCTAAAAAAATTCAAAGTGAAAATACTTTATGATTATACAGTTAATAAAGCATTTTTGAAACCCATGTGACAAAGTACTTCACAAGGGCTTTAAGACGAAATGAAACAGGCAGATAAATAAATTTGTACACAGTTTAAAAGGCACAGATATTATTTAAAGACTATTAAAAAAAGTTTAAATTCTTTAAAATGACTTTAAAACACTTTAAGTACAATTACAATTAAATTACCTCAGACCCACTTTCCAGTTTGGTTTTTGCATAAGAAAGGAGGACTGTAATCTGTCAGCGCTTCTCTCTGCAGAATAAATCAGAAGAAACAGCTGCGGGGTCCCTGTTCAGTGAGCTGCTCTAACTGAAGCAGATCGATGCAAAATCATGGCCATACTTCTGATTTATCACTACAATTACTTTTGATTGATTTATTTTACTTTACCATGCCACATTCCTTCATGTGCTGCAGAATCAGCACAGACTGATGTATTGATTGTGAAGCTTTCTGCTGTAGGTAATGCGCACTCGGGAGCCAGTTATGTGTGATAGATGTGTCAGCTTTTGGACAAACAAAACAAGAGTAAAATCACAAATCATTCCTAATCATTCATTTGAGGATAGACAATTGTTTGGACATGATGTGCCACCATCTACAGTGTTTGAACCTTCAACTACTGTATGTGTTTTTCCATCCCTCATTACAACTTCTTAAACTTAAAAAACTTAGTTTGGCCAAAAAAAAAAAAAAAAAAAAAAAAAAAAAAAAAAAACAAACAAACAAAAAAAAAAACAGCAATAGATTTTTAGGTTTCATTTTCAGACTTGAGTTCCTGTTCCTTTAACCAGCTGTCAGGAATGCACTGAAGTTTTTTTTTCCTTCTCTCTTTTGTTCACTCATCTATGGAGCTGTGCATCTGTTCTCTGACCACACACGCTGCAGAAAACCTGAACAAGCAAGCTGTAGTTAGTCTTCTACTGTAATGTGTTTCTTACAGATCTTTTTAAGTAAGCTTTTCTGTTTTTAAACAAAGGGTTCTCTAACTCTTTCCTCCCGTCTTCATTTTTTTTCTCTTGTATGTTGTCTTTGTGGTCTCCCACTCAATGCTCTCTGGCTTTAGTCTCCTATAAACAAAGTAGTTCAGGTCACAGACATGGAAATAACCCCTCAGAGGTTCAATGCCAGGCTCTTTCAGTGTTTGCAATATGTTTCTGAAGTGGCACTGAGTGTTGGCCGCTAAGGTCTTCCCAATTGTCAGAGGTCACAGGTTTGATCCCTCTCATAGCTTGTGATGAGCGTGACTCTCTCAGCGATGCTCCTGACTCGACCTCTCGGTTAAACTGATTGATGAACTAGAAAAGAGATGTTGAGATTCTCAATCATACAAATGAAAGGAGAGACATTTTCAGTTCGCAGGTTATAGATTACAACACAGAGAGAGCAACCATCATGCATAAAAGCCAGCAGACCCCTCAAGGTCAGACTGCACACAAAAAAAAATCACATTTCAAAGTGTTTTCATTTTATGTCAAATTTTATTAACAGTTTCAAATTCGGGCACCGGGTGATTCGGTCCAGCTGCATCAGAAGAAGGATCAGGTGCTGACCTCTAGTGGGCAAAGTGTGAATTCTTATTACTGCAGGCAATAAACTTAACCTCAGTCACTGATGCTCGCCACACTTTTCTGCTGGTTTTAGGTCAAGAGTTTTTAATTTCATGCTATGCTTTTTAAAAAGCCGCAGCTTTCTTGGGGTGGATTCACAGCTGAGGAGAAAATATACACGCAACAATAAGTCTACAGTGTTCATTCACTGCACATACCTTATTCAAATAAGCCTGCACCCTCACATGCTCAAAAATATAAAAGCATATTTACTTAATAGTGTACAGCCTCACCTGGCTGGGATGAGCTGTAGGCTCCTTGTCCTGGCTCTTCATTCCTTGGCTTTTTATTAACGTCTTGCTCAAGACTTGTCTACTTTCTGCTGTGTTTTAGGTAACAGGGGCCACTAGTGGCCATGTGGTGCAGTAGTTTGTATTAGCGTTACCACTACCTGTAGTTTGCATGAATGGAGCCTACATATAAGATAAAGTGAGAGCTGGCACTGATTGTTAAGCCTCTCCAAGGTGTCATGACCTTAACTTAACCGAACGTCAGTGAAGGAAGGTGCCCACTTGATAACCCAGTAATGTGCTGGCTCGTGTCTCTTTGGTTGACATGAAGAGAAAAGTTGTGGGAGTTTGAACTTACCAGTACAGGGCGAAGGTGGGGAGGTGATTTTCCAGTAGTAATTAACTGAGTTTTTTTCTTTATTCTATTTCCTTGTTTATTGATAACACGTGTCTCACTTATCATAAACTTATATCTCTTTACCCTTTGAGATTTTACACCCAGAGATAGTTCAAAACCAGTTTAATAACACACTTCTATAATCCGGAAATGAGATGTCTTTACAGATACGCCATCACCTTCCTGCTAAACCGGGTCTGCACTCACCTGGACATTCACTGTAACATTCATGAAGCTCTTCATAAAATCCTGTCAGCAGAAAAAGAGCATGTTTGCAACTTTCTGAAAAGTGTTATTGACAGGGATTTTGTGTCAGTCTTTCACTTTGTGGGTAAAGTGCAAATCTTTAGCATTGTTTCTCAAGACACTTGATAAAAGAGCCGGTCTAGCCTGTCTTCTTTGTTGTATCATTAGCCTCATTTCCTAAATCATATTCAAAAGTTTATTAAAGGTTTATATTTTCTATATCATTATTCACCTATTTTATTTAAATTTCTTTGACTTGGGAAATTATGCTATGAGGCTCACAATATAATATTTTAAATGTTTATTATACATGACTTAGGCAATTAAAGCAGAGATCAACCCACCATGTGTAGAGTTCTTGGAACCAGTATGCTAGTAATTGTAGCAAGGGGAAAACTTCAGAAGGAGACCTAAAAACGAACCAAACATCTGCAGTGACGGTGTGTTGGTGGGTGTTGGGAGGAAAGAAGACAACACACAACTTTGAAGGTTCATAATAGTACTAATTTAATTTGAAGTAGAGATTTATAAAAGTTTCCCAAAATCAAATACACTGTTCAGCTAAAAAAATAGTTACAAAAGTAAATTTCATTTGGCACTTTGGTGACGTGACAATTGGTGCATTCTGCATCCAGGAATCCACAGGTTTAATGCTACAGTATCACAGTTCATTAGTAATATGATGGAATGTAAACTTTCACAAAGAAACATAGCTGAAATGTAAGTCTAAGGTATTTGCATTTCTCGACAAATTACATGCCAGTTGGAAATTAACATAAACTGAAACCAGTTAAGAAAAGTAACTCGGCTTTTAATCAGTAAATGAAAAATACATTCAGTTTTAGCATATAGAGCAGCAGTAAAAGTGTAACATCAGGAATATAGTGGTAAAGGGATCAACACTGTATTGGTATTCTTGGCAACACAAAAACTTCGACTGTAGGTTTTTATGCACTTGATTCAAAGACTCCATGGAAACCATACGCCATGTTGACTGGCACCTTGGCTCTCCCCAGCTCTTCAAATGTCTTTGCATCCAAAACCAGGAGGAATGTTCCTTTATCCTGCCAAGAAAAAATAGTCGGTATTACCCTGAGGTCAAACTGAGTTTACAATGAAAATACTTTCAACAAAAGATATTGTACTGTACGACATTGAGGCAGAAAATTTTCTTTTTACACCCAAGGCTGAAACTCCCCCTCCTTACACCAATCTATGTACGTCTTTAAACCAGCAGCTCAGATGACCTTCAAACCGTTCCTTCATACAACCCAACAAAAGTGCATTTCTACATAATGTTGAAATATTAAAGCTATATAAATTAAAAATAAAAAAAAATAAAATAATAATAAAAAACAGGGAAACAAATAATAATTAAACTGAGTCGCTACAACAAATATTTGAACTTGGGCACCAGAACCTCAAAATCTCCCACACTGCTGACAGAAAGGTGATGAAAAGAAGCTGCCTGCCAGTAATTCACCTTGACACTCTGAACAGCCTCATTCCTGAAGCTGTCTTTCTGGTTTTCGCTGTAAGACACTTAAAGACATCTGCTTGGGAAAAGTGTTGTGTGAAGAAACTTGGCTGCGAAACGTGCTGGGAGTGAGAAGCAGAACCAAACCGGCCAGAAATGGTCAACGGTATTCTCCATTTTTCTGAGACGATCTTATATTACATCATATAAAGGTTTGTCATATTGAAAACTTCGGATTAACAAAAATCTGCTTCTCACTGTCGTCCATATTTATGATGGATAACATGTCTGGGTGACAACAGACTCTACCTGATCTTGGGGAATTTTGTCTCGACATACAGACCTGCTGCTTGGTTGGGGATTAAACCCAAGAAAGTAACAGTTCTTGTTGCTCCGTAATTAGAGATT
The DNA here is from genome assembly GCA_030710495.1 of Labroides dimidiatus. Lineage (NCBI taxonomy): Eukaryota > Metazoa > Chordata > Actinopteri > Labriformes > Labridae > Labroides > Labroides dimidiatus. The sequence goes on from CM061159.1 coordinate 15,437,408, forward strand.
AATACCCTGCAGTGACTCATCATAACACTGGTATAATCCAGAGTCTAGAATTTATACCACTAAATCCAAGAGTAAAAATTTTACTTCTTGTTATGTGAGCTGTATCATGGCTTGAGCAGCTCTTCATTCCTCGGAAACAGAATCTCACCTGTGAGGGGCTAAGAACCACGGACAGGATGACACCATCGTCCTCTTCCTTGGCATCAGGTGACGGCACAAACACCGGCTCTGATGGGTAGAAACCCTTCTGGTACCACACCTGGGACACAGAATCATTTTGTTAACTAAGGAAACCTGTGTTCAATAACCTTTCACAGATCCTAATTTAGAGGGACATTACTGTCAGTTAACCTTATTGTTTATACTGTTTGTATTCCCACATCATTAATTCCCATTTATCCTCTGTTAGGCGCACCGAATGTTTAGTTATCAAATCCTGGAAATGTGGTTAAACGTCTATCCTTACATTAGACTAATGACTAATAATTGATTTAACTGCTATAGCAGCAGCTGTTAATATTGGCCCACACTGTAACTGAGCTAGTATGAACTCTACCTCTGTTTGAAAAGAATGACTTAATATAGATAAAGATGTTCTCCAAAAATCACACACACACACACACACACACACACACACACACACACACACACACACACACACACACACACACACACACACACACACACCTTGAATGTCTTGTCCTTCAAGTCCATCTTGAGCAGAGAGTCTCCCACCAGGTGTCTGAAGCCACAGCCGTAGAAATAACGGTATGGTTTCGTGTTGTATTTGCTGTAGTTGATCTGAGGAAACTCCATGCCACCATAATCCTGCAGGTCATCTTTATGCAGGTCCTCATGTTGGCAGAAGACCTGTTTACAGAGAGGATCAATAACATTGTCACTCACGGTCAGATATTTACACACTCTCACAAAAACATACACACAAATGTAATACCAAACCAGCCCCTTTTGAATTTGAATTGATTCAGCTGATATAAAACCAAACTTGTAAAAAATCTCCTGTGCTGGTCAAATATCTGAAAGGGCAAAAGAGACAGAAATTACTTGGCCTCTAAGTTGTGAAATTTTAATAATGCTCATGTTTTGTTTTATTTGAAAAGAACCAAATATGAAAATGTCCCTGTTCTCATTTTTAACACTCTGTTTCTTAAACATTACCAAAAATAAATGCCCGATAACTGACATCTCTTGGTACTTAAAATTCCCTTTGCTGTTATGTGTAGGGTAGTTATGTAAGCTAGTCTGACTTTCTCTCTTTATCATCCAAAACCTCAGAATTTAGATTGACTAGAATTTTATCTTGGGAGCTAAAGCAAAGAAATTTCTCAGATTCATATAATTAATAATCCACCAACACTTTGATCAAATTGGTTTAGGGCAGAGGTCAGTAACCCACACCGCTTCAAACTCCTTGCAGTGGCTCCCTTAGGCCTCGACAAATAAAAAAAAAACAAAGCACACTGCACAACTATCTTGAAGTTTGAGGTGATTCTTTAACATTTAATTACAAAAATAGTTTTCATAATTTGTCAACTAAAACATGTCTCATCAACCTCTATAGCCCTCACCTCTAGCTGTAGGTGGCTTCTTGAATTCCAGACCCCCGCCCTCAGTTAGCTTACTATGCCTGGTTCACTCGATGGGCCTGTCTGTGTGGAGTTTGCATTTTCTCCACACATGGGTTTTCTCCAGGTCCTATGGCTTCCTCCCACAGTCCAAAAACATGCTCACTAGGTTAATTGGTGATTCTAAATTGCCTGTAGGTCATGAAATGTTGTCTGTCTCTGTGTGTCAGCCCTGTGATTGACTGGTGACCAGTCCAGGGTGTACCCCACCTCTCGCCCTCAAACAATAGGCTTCAGCCACCCGTAACCCTGAACAGATCCATTTGACTTCACAGCTAATGGTACTGGCTTACCCGTGTGTTTCATATGTGGCAAGAAGTTAGCAAATACCAAAAAAGTAACGTTGAAAGACAATTTTAGAACGAGCAATCAGCATTTGCTCAAAAGCACTGAACTGAAGATGAATAAAAGAGATGTATTTGGGAACTCCAGTGGAAAGTTGAGCAGAACAAACAAATTTTCATTAAGTGGATCAACTCTCCAAATTCAACTAAAGCTGCTAGTCTTGGGGCAAAATTGCTCTTTTGATAGCAAATGTTGCAGAACCGTGGATAAGGGATTCAACCCTGAATAAGGGAAATGCATAGTTGGAAAACTTAACAGGTTTTCAAACACTAGATCCAGTATCTCTTCTAAAAAGTTCTCAGTTGGAAGATGAGCTCTTCATTCCCAGCTCACCTTATCTTTGCCAACTTTGACACAGGTTGCTTTGCTGTTGGTTCGTGTGTTCAGATTTTTGTCCATCGGTGTTTCACTGGTCACATTAAGAGGGAAAACAAAACGTCGGGGGTAGGAGCGGCTCAGAGTGTTGTACACCTGGGAAATCACATCAGGGAAATGCGGGGGTTACATTTATGAAATACATCTGTTATAGTGTGACTATGTAATTCTCAGTCCAAAGGGAAAACTTATGTAATGTTACATAACATTGCTGTTATGGTCTCAGTGGATCTTTATCACCTTTCCACCCATTAAAGTATGTTTGCATTATTACACACTGACCTCATCTAGAGCGTCTCCTGACTTGCGTAGGTTCTGGATGAGATAGTTGTTGATGGCTTGGCCATCATCTGAGCAGCACATGTCGACCATCAAAAACCCGTCCTCCTCAAAGGCATTGATCTGGTGGAAGACGGAGAGGGCTTTTGTGTGGTACTTCACTGAACTGACCTCACCAGTGCGTTTGTCAATGAGGTGGAAGACAGTTTGCATGTTTGGATCCCAATAGATGCCCTCGCTCAGAGCCTTCCCTCTCAGTTTGCATGTAACGATCTTCAGCAGGTTCATCTTGATCGGCTGTTCAATGAACACCACGTAGTTCTCAGACATTGCTGGAAGCATAAGAAGGCGTTTATTTAATAGATGCATAAAAAAATACACACGGATCTAAAGACGTTGAGGAGTGCCGTCTTACCAAAGCTGTGGTAGTAGGAAGGATTGGCTTTGTCTTCTGGCACAATAGAGCAGAGAACCTGAGCTCCTTCCAGGGTTTCTTTGGCATCTTTCTTCCCTGGCGGTACTCTGATGATGTTGTACAAAGCCCCTGGATAATACATGTACTTTATTATAACTTGTACATAAATTTAATCTGAAATCTTCTAAATAAAAGGAAACTATTGTAGATTTTGAGAGTAACATTGTATTTCCAGAAAGTTTAACAGTCAGGTGTACAGCAGACTAACCTTTAGCTCCATAAGAGTTGCCCATATTGTAGGTAGTGCCATCGGGTTCAAAGTGTGGGTGGGCAGTGGCTCCATTTACAGCAATAAACTTGCTCCAGTCCACCTACGAGTAAGAGTAAAGAATGACCAGGTCAATGAGAGGAAATTGTTGTCTACATAACTAAGTAGTTAGTTAGTTATTATTGTAGTAAAACAATAAACTGAAAAATTTCATATTTCTGATGAAAACAGTATTAGTGCTGGGAGATAGAAAGACTGAAAGTTTAAGCTGTAGGACAATAAGAGAGCTTGTCATAACTAAGACCAAATAAAACCTACTGCTCTGCTATTCTTTATGATGTTTTGCATAAATTTAAGTCTATGAGTCTATGAGAAGAGTGTTTGTGTTTTATAGACATGATTGTAGACAGGTGGGACATTCAGTTATTCTTGTAATAATTGTGTTTCTTGGATGGTCAGCAGTTATTTGTAAAAAAAAAACAAAACACTTTGGACATGGCCATTCTCTGTGGTTTGGTCATTTTTGAGTGAAAATTTCATTTTCTTTTAAAAGTATAAGCAGATGCATTTTCATATGTACCATTATATACATAATGGTTGTATGGTACAAGCCCATTACATGAAAACCTTGGCCAAAAGTCACATGTAGTCAAAACAGCTCTTTCCTTAAAACTCTGAATTCACACCCAGATGAATTTCAACTCTCACCTTTTCCAATGTTTCCAGATTCTCTGGGTTCACTTTGTGCATAAAATTTGTCTCTGTGCTCACGTAGTAGTCGCCTTTGTATTTCACAAAGTTCACACTTGCGTTATCTGTGGGCTCTACAGGAGAGAAAAACACACGATTCATGACTTCTTTTCAGTAAATGAAAAAGTTCCACTTTTGACAAAAATCTTAGTAAACCATTCTGCTTTATGATTGGCTGCTTGCTGGACCTGAAAGTATTATTGGATTGTTGAAGAGTTAAAACAGATCTGTCCCCCCTCTCCCCCTGGTCCCCCACTGTGTGAGTACATTACATTATGTAAGCTTGAGTGCACAGAGCTTATGTAATATTTTTTTTAAGAAGGTCCAACCAGGGGCTTACCACAGATGGAGCAAGGCTGAGTTTACACAATCAGTCAGAAATGTCTGTTTTACATCTGGTATAGGTTTTACTCTAAGTGTCCAGCCTCTCCACTTGCTCCTCATTTTACCAAGCAGGTCCTGTTGAGTCACAGATCTGGGCTTACTACATTTGTTCCCCAGATGAAGATGAAAATAAAGAGAATAAACAAACCAAATGACAGCCGTTGCAGTGAGCTCTGCTTCTTGTACCCATCTCCCTTTTACTCACCCATCATCACAAAGCGGGACAGGAAGCGCTGGAAGAAATTCTTACAGGGGTCAGGCATGGCAAGGGTGCCAAACTCAGACATCACAATGCGGTCACTCTCAGAGTTCTTCTTGTAGGCATCGCTGCGCAGAAAGCGACTCATGTAGGTCACCTGGCCGTTGGTGATCTTGAACTGGTGCATCATGGCCATCCCGTCAAACCAGTGGTTGTAGCTGTGATAAAATGGAAACATTGAGACTTCATTAAATCAGTCCAGAAGCATTCTGCTTTATTTTTGTCTTGTGCAGAGATGAATGTAGCTAAACTTACTGTGTATTCCCAAACTCAAATTTCCCTGGGCCATTGCGGAGCAGCTTCCCATTGATCCAGGAGGGAATGGTGCCGTGTACTTCAGTGGAGATGGGCTCAGGTGTCTCTTCCATGGAGCGGACCAGAGGGGCAATCGTCTCCAGTCCCTTTCTGCCTGAGCTGGTGCAATCTTTGGCTTTCCCATTTTTGACAGGCATGGTTTTATCTGTAAAACACACACATATCATACTTTGTTCTGCAAAGATACAGTGGTGTTCACTGATTTATGATGTAAACCTTCCAGTAATCAGTCCCTGATTAACCAACAAGCTGAAAATGTGCCAGTTCTGTAATTCTTACCTGTGTTTGTAACTTCCTTGATACCCCAACTTAACAACCTTCTCATTCCACTTGTTGTGTTATCCTTATGGTTTTAATTCTCTCAACTTACCAAACAGCCCACAAAAAGTGACTTTTGATGTGGTATGTCAAATAGCAGTAAATATAAAACTGTTGCACAATCTCATATTGGAGCCAACATTGACATAAGTAAGGCCTGTCTTCTCTTTGTGGTACATTCCAGCACTAACAAAAACATGTGAGTTGCATTACCAGTCAGTACTCGTGTTATCCCGCCCTATCAACACTGCTACAAGATAGTGTTTGGAGCAGCTCATCTTTTGAGAGGCACTTTTAATTCTCAGAGAATGTGAATTATCCTTAAGTCTTCTTACACAGAACCTTTGAAATTCCCAAGGGTATGAGATAAATTATGTTTTGTTGCAATTTTCAGTTTGGTTTATAAAAAGATCTTGCTATTGCAAAAATGACATTATTAACACCCCTTTAAATGCAAAGAATGAGCTTTTTAGGGCTTAACTATTTGTATGTGTTGGTTTTTATGCATTGTACAACTAAAAACGACCCATAGAGCGATTTTGAGTAAGATATTTCTTTGTGAAAACAGTTATTCCTACTGAGACAGAGATTTTTTTTTATTTTTATTTATTATTATCATTATTTTTTTATCTATGGACATACCTGGCGGACAGGATGGAGATCCTACCACAACGCCAAAATAGAGGCCTATGGCAAGACCTACAACGAACTGCATCCTGAAGGGAGGACAATGATAGATACTCTTTATATAAGGAGGTTATACGGTACATGCGGTTGAATACAGGACTCCAGTGCATTTCAAAGATTTACAGCTTATTACGGCTGTATTAAGGAGGGGGGGGGGGGGGGGGGGGGGGTAACGATGACAGCAGACTAACCAAAATGATTCATTCACTGACATCCTAGACTGGCCCCGGCATACGGAGGCAGGCAGGTCTACTATACTGAGATGTATCCCATAACAACGCTGCATGTCGACTAAAGCTGTAGTTTCAGTCCCTACATGCGAGTGTGAACCCGCCACGCAGTAGACTAAATAAAACGCCGACTCGCCTTTTGAAAATAATATGCGACAGGCTCATATTATTAAACTAACAGTCAGAGAAACAAGTTTGCTAATCCTTTTCATTGCATGGTCAGGTTTTTTCATTAACTCTATGCAAGCTGCGGAGACTAGTCTTTTGAATGGAGATGAAAACGTAACCCGACACCGCAGCAGTAGGGCAGGGTGAACATTGTGTCCTGTCACCAACGCTCTCCATCTGTCTCCAACTGGCTGCTTTACAGGCGCATTCAAAGCAGTAGTAACCGGCCCTGGTTCAGCCGTTTTAGTGTGCACACGTGCCGAATGTGACCCGAGTTATTATGTGCAGCGGATTCTCAGTTGCACGGCTTCACAAGTTGCATTCGGCAATGGCAGCACTGCGCGACTAACAGGTGAACGCACGGGTTATTTCTCTCTACACTCAAACAAACACCAAACTGAAATCAAGACAATTCAGCAATAAAAGTAAAGAGGGTTACCTGAACCAAGCTCCACTGGTGCCATGGTAGAAATGATCGTTGCGTGGATTCAGCTTCTCCTACCTGCGTCTGCGATCTGGCGCGCTTCATATACTGCTCTGCATCAGTGGGTGTGTGGATGTTACGTAACTCACTTAAGCGAATGAGGGCAAAGCAGAGAGGAGGTTTATAAGAGACGACAAAAAAATTGAAAGCTGTATTAAATATCCTAAAAACAAAGTGAGAAAGGACGAAATGTTCTAGTATGTACATAAACTGTCTTAGAGAACAGCAGCCCCCATTCAAACCCTAAAAGGATAATGATATTAGCTATAGCTTTAGCTAAAGCTTACCCTAAACAACAAATAAAAGAGGAACAAGCGCACATTTTTACTAAATAACGATTTATAACAGAGTAGAATATATATATATATATATATATATATATATATATATATATATATATATATATATATATATCTCACATCTCTCTTGATTTGATCAAAACTACAAAGATTGAGTTGGGGAGATGGCTGATAATCTCAAAGGCTGATGAGGCTGTGGAACTGCAATGTTTTGTAAGTCAGGCATCTTGTTATGCCCTCTGCTGCTCCTTGGCAAGGGGTCTCTCTCTCTCTCTCTCTCTCTCTCTCTCTCTCTCTCTCTCTCTCTCTCTCTCTCTCTCTCTCTCTCTCTCTCTCCCCTTCCCTCTTTCTTTGATTGCAGGAGTGGGATCTGGTGTGCTGGAGATGGGTGGCAGCTGCTCTTTTTGTAATCAACTTATATCTGCTTCAAAGACTATGGTTATTTTCTAAACTGCTTCTTCATGCTACATGGGAATTTAGTATGGGCACTGAATACTGCCCACTACATTTGAATGTATTATGACTGTTTTTTTGGATCTGTTTTGTAGTATGCTATACTCTGGTTTTCAGTTTTCAAAAATGGAATTACTGCCGATGGATTTTAATTAATTCTATTTAATTTATTTTTTATAATAATAAATTTTAAACATTAAGTTTAAAATTTATGTTTAGCTTTATTATAAAAAATAAATTAAATAGAATTAATTAAGGTAAAATAATAGTTATTATATTTTAGAGAAGAGTTCTTTTAAATAATTAGCAAATAGATAGTAATTTTTGTGTTTGTGTTTTTGGTCGTTTAATTATGGTTTAGAGCACATTTTAAATTAATAAAGTAAAAGAAATTCAGGGAGTGATTTAAGGGTTCTGTTTTTATGAATAAAGATCTTGAAAAGGTATTAAAATTATATTACAGCAGAATCATCAGATTTGGTTTTTTCATTCTCACACCAAAAGGTAGATCATCTATTGAAAATAAATCCAGAACGGGTTGATTTTTTTATTTTTACAGCTTATGGAAAAAATGCTTCACTTTTTCACTTCACTTCCATCACACAGACCATCTCATGGTACAACTGTTATAGTCACCCAAACCTGATTGCCACCTGCATAGACAAACGCATATTTACATAGACTATCTATTTCATAAAAAGCCAGTGCATTGTGGGAAAGGTAGACTAGTTAGATGCATATTGAGAAATTTTCCTGGATCAGTAGAACATCCAGGAATTTTTGGCATACTGCAGATTTTGCAAGTTCTCGCATACTGCCTACTACATACTGACTTTCAGCCAAATCAGTAGCCACTGCTGGTGTAGTAGGCAGTTTGGAAAACCGCCTCTGTTTCTCCTCCACCATGCTGCCAGATTGTTGACTCTACTTTTGATAGTCAGTTCTTTTATCATTTGATACTTGTAAAACTAGCTTCCTAATTATCCTTTTCCTGTGCTTACAGCCACCTGAACTCAACTCCAGCTCCCATCCTACTTCTGGATCCCTCCTCTGGACTCTCGCACTCCCCTGGACTCAGGACTTAACCCCTCAGGACTCAGGACTCTCACTCTTTTGGACTCTGAATCCAAGCCCTACCCTGCTTGGTTCAACCTCTGGCTCCCTGCTCACTCCCTGCTACTCAGGGTATCCCCAACTAACTAAGAGACTAACTACTCCTTTGGTTTGAGTTTCTTTAATAAATCCTTTTGCATCAGCCCTACCTCTCACTGTCTGTGTTCTGCGCTTTCGTCCTGTTACAACAGAAGCTTAACACACCAGGAACATAAATTTACATCACATTCAAACTCTTATTCCAGCCTCAGCCCTGTTTGGTTTGTTATGAAAGCAGTGGGCTGGGGAGTTCATCTCAAATTTATTAAACAATAATTGCCATGAAAAATTCAGAAACTCTTATTGTGGGTAAAAACTGATTTGTTGTAGAGCTGTCCATGTTGCAAAAAATAATAATGAAAGGTTGATTTATTTGTAATTCATAAAGATGCAATTTCATGTCTTTATTACATTTCAAGTGGAATTTACAAAAACATTTGTTTATGATAATCAGAAACCAAGTGTCTCAAGAATAGTTCCTTGGATCAATTGAAAAAAATGATTTGCAGCAGAACAATGTCCATCTTCTGAAAAAGTGGGATCATTTATGCATTCAATACTCCTCCTTCACCACCATTTACTGCCTCAGTGCTGCACAGCATGGAATCAGCCTGTAGCGCTGCTGGGGATCAAACCAACCTGAGCTTCAATATTGAAGCCCAGGTTGGTTTGATCGTGGCATTCAGACATTTTCATTTACTCCACCGATTCTCTACAGGGTTCAGTTCAGGTGCATTGGCTGGCCACTTGTGCAAAGTCATTTCATGGTCAGCAAACAATTTGGTAGCTCTGCCACTGTAGGCTGTTTGGACTATGGACTTGATAAAACAGTGGACCAACAGGAGCAGATGACATGGCACCCCAGTATCATCTAGACACAAAGTCTAAGTAAAAGTCAATTTTTACAGATTAATGTGATGATAGTCTTTAAGCGCTGAACTCTCTTCAACAGACACAAGACAAAAACGTAAACAGGAAATCTGGGCTCCCTGGAAATGTCTCATATATGGCCCAGCCACCTGTCCGGTGCATTTATAACCCATTTAAAGCCTTAACCAAATTTAACTTGATGAAAATCTCTCACATCCCTCACTCCCTCCAAAAACTCACCCACCTCCCTTTGCCAGCCCATCATTCTGAGATCCCTTCCTGACTGAAAGGACACCACAGGTGAGGATGAAGAGAATCACATCTAGCACACTAACAGTCAGGTTTGGCGCCCCTCAGAGGAGTGTGCTCTCCCTACAGCTCTTCTCCTTCTACAAAAATGACTGCACCACCCCTCTGTTAAACAACCTAAGTTCGCAGATGATATCAACATCAGTGGTCACATCTAGGATGGTGATGAGGCCACATACAAATAGTCAGGTCAGCACAAAAAAAATTGTTGAAGCCACGCTGCCCTTCATTAAGGACTTATATATTATACTGGTCCAAGACCAAGAAGTGAGCTGGTACTATCTCTACAGAACCCTCACACTCTGGGTACAAACTGTTTAAACTCCTCCCCTCCTCTGATTGACGCACAAAGCTCCTTAACATCGAGACACAGGATCAGTTTCTTCTCACAGGCCAGAACGCTGATGAACAATTAAACCTGCAATAAAACTATAATTCAGATACCTCATACACAATTACAGCCTGTTTGTTTTCTGTTTTGCACATTTTCTCAATTGCACATTTTACATGATGGCCTTTTACATTGCACAATTACACTTCAATGTTTTTATATTTTTGCAAAAGGTTTTTTTTTTTTTTTTTTTTTTTAACTTATTTTAAACTCACTCTTAGTTTTGATATTTGGTACTTGTTTATAAATGCTGTACAGAGAGTGTACAGTGTCCAAAAAGAGTCAAAATCCTTGTATTCTTTGAAGATACTTGGCCAATGAAGGATTTTCTGATTCTGATTTCAGATCTGTTTTAAGCTTGAACAAACGTCCTTAACAGGGCTGCTGGTCAAAGACACCACTTATCTCCAACATGCACAGTTGTTTTTAATTCTCTATGAAAAAAATTGAAGCCCCAGAGATCATGTGATCCCACAGGCAACAGAAAACCTCAACAACATTCAGGAGCAGGTCCTGATAGTTGACAACCCATAAGCATAAAGTCAACCCTCGGAGGCTTGTTCCTCCAACCTGTTTGTTTAGAACTCAAGAGGCTTGTTGGAGGAGAAATGAAAAACATCTTCAAGAATTTCTTGCTATTCCTGTCACCTTTTTAGTATCAAACTTTGAATTACAGGAACTGCAGTACTAGTGGGTTTATAAACCCGACATGCAGTGAAGAATGTATTCAGCCCTTAAAAATAATGAGCAACAAGATAATAAAAACTAAAAGTCACTGAGACTTGCGGCGGTTGGCCAAAGTCTGGGTTCTAACCTAAAGTCAGGCTTGCAGTTATCCATGGACTCTTAGGTACAGTCTGGCAGTTCAAAGGAATTTCTTGCTTCAAACTCCATGAAAAAGCCAGAACACCATGACCCAGCATTTAAAGACCTGACCTGGAACTGACCCGAGTACCAGCATGCTGTTGGTCAGCAGTACTCACCATCCCATCAACAGGCTACCTTGTAGTCTCTTCTTTAGACCAAGCGGCAACCTCCGGTCTGAAAATATGAGACAATGTGGAAGTGCCAAAATCTGCAGTTCGTCGAGTGTACACTTGAGGCTGGCTATGGAAGTACCGGAAGTCACAAATACACCAAGCCAAAAAAAGATGTTTTCACAGCCGAAATAAGCATGTTTACAGCCTGGTACAAAAGATGTCTCCCATCTGAATTGTTAATTTTGCTAACAGCACGCACTGTACGGGGGTGAATTTTTCTCTTAACTCAGCAGTTTAGACAATATTAACATCACCAGTTTGTCCAATCAGAGGCACAGCTCAGCTCACGTGACTGTCTGGCGTCCTATGGCTGTTACTGCGGAGAATCAAAGCCCGCCTCATTTTCAATATATATATATATATATATATATATATATATATATATATATATATATATATATATATAGATAGATAGATAGATAGATAGATAGATAGATAGAGGATAGATAGATAGATAGATAGATAGATAGATAGATAGATAGATAGATAGATAGATAGATAGATAGATAGATAGACAAACTAATTTAAGTGTTTGTCTAAGCCCTTCTTTGTCTGCATTTTTGTCATTACACAAAGTATTAATGCACACACACACACTCACACACACACACACACACACACACACACACACACACACACACACACACACACACACACACAGAGTGTTACAATTACAACACTTATTTCTCTTCTACAATGCAACAGACTAAACAATGTTGTTTTATTTTGCTGGCAGGTCAAGCTGACACCTTTAAGCCAGAAGTCTGTGCATATGGGACATATGTGCCTCTGTTAACCTGCAGTTGGATCCAGCTAATCTTTGTCAAAGGATTAAAGCTGTGTGAGGACGTGGAGGAGAAGACGGAAGAGCGCGTCCTTTACAGTCTGTATTCCTATAATAAAGTTTCCACCTTGCCTTTGTGTAATGTCAGCTTCAGGATCTGCTGCTGTTTTTACAAGGGGGAGATGAGTATTTCCAAATAACTGCAGCCCAAGGTGAGTAACCTCATTCTAAGTCTGCAGGCTAAGGTAGCAACAAGTATGCTAACTACATGGTAAACATTTTTGGTCCAAATGCCTCCAAGAGTGAAAATAATTGTCTTCACGCTTTAGCTTGTATCTGCAATCATAATAATGTCTAGAAGCTGAAGTGTAGTAATTGCTGGAGCAACAAGTCCCTACCTGATGTGGTGAATTATGCAAAATGATAGAGCTAGCTCCTGCATGTGGTAAGGGTCAAGGAAAGATGTTTCATTCAGTTGCTTTTGCATGAAAGTTGCACGGTTCTTGAATACACTTTGTACCCTAAAAAATAATAATAATATAATAATAATACAAATTTTAAAAAATCATTTAATAATATCAGTTAGCAAACTAGCTAATATTATATGTACAGAGTCAAGTGTAGTAGCTGTATCATCTCATTTAAAAACAATATGAGTTCACTAAAAGTGCTATAAGATAGTTTGGACTCTTTCTTTAAATTAAGATTAAAAGATTAATTGAGTAATATAAATAAAAGCAACTATAATAAGATCTTTAATGATTAAATTTCACTGGGACCAGGAATACAAAAAAAAAAAAAAAAGAAACTAGCAGAAATAAACTACACAACCAACAACAGGCCTAATTTTGAAATGATGTTGACAATAAATTGCACATTTGTTTGAACATGCAAAATTACTTATTTCAATGTAAAATAAGCATTAAATGGAAGGAATATAGGTATGTCTTTAAATAATTATGAAATCCATCAAGAAAGTGATGTGATTTTGATTTATGTGGTATGTGTAAACAATATATCCAGTCCAATCACATTCCCCAAAATGTCATTTATTCATGTTATTCAGTAACGAGGGAGTAGCTGACTCTGAGTATGTTCTGACTGGGGGCCATACTACTGATTTATCTTGTTAGTAATGTTTTGAAAAATAAATAAATTTATAGCTATAAGAAAAGACAGATCAATTTCAGATTTGTTGTCTTTGTTCTACTTCATGTTAAGTCAAGAAGCTGCATTTTGACCATTTGGACTGGTGCAGAGGTGTAAATGGTCAATATTCAGAGCATTAAAAATCACCAAGCTGAGGGATGGGACAACCTATTCAAACAGAACAGACCTGAATGTATGATTTGGATAAAAATGGCATAAAATAAGAAGACTGGGCTCTAATCTTGGGACAGCCAGGGGCAAACGTACAAGATTTTCACATTCAAAGAAAATGAATATTGCCCTATATTACTTTGCAAAGCATGTTTTGTGCAGGTGGCATCCTCCAGTCGGAAAATAAGTTGCAATACAAAGGTGCTAAAATCTGCGGTTCATTGACTATTTGCTTGAGGCTGGCTCCAGAAGTTCCGGAAACCACATACACACAAGCCATTTTTTTTTTTAAAGCAGAGATTAAAATTTTTACAGCCTGGTACAAAAATGACATCAGTCTGAATAGCTAATTTCTCTTTCCGCACAAACTGTTTGGTGGTTACATTTTTCCTAACTAAGCATTTTATAAGATATTAAGATTGCGAGTTTACCAAATTAGAGGCACAGCTTTTTTCAAGATAGGTGAAACACTGAATAGGTTGTGAGGTTCATAACAAATTTAAAGACCAAATAATTAAGAAATAACAAATGAAACACATTTCAGATTGGTCTTACATTAAGTTTTTTTTTCAATGCAAGTTCATTATCTAGAAATGTTGCGCAACTCGGGATCTGCAAGGAAGTGTTGCACTTTTCAACACTGACACCACTTTTTCAACTTGCTTTTTTCATGCGTGGATTAAATCTGTTTATTTAAGTTAAATTAGTCATACAAAGTATCTCATTAAAGGTACCACCTTTTTATTGTAAACGCTTGTTTGTTTTTTTGTTTGTTTTTTCATCAGAACCTGTGTAAAATTCAGACTAATGGCGCCTGTAAAGAGCTCTAACCACTGGACTCTGTCAGAGTTACTGGGTCAGCGGAGGTTGTTGGGTCTTGGAGCTCTGCTGGCATGGCTTGTCCTCTTTCACCTCCTTGTGAATGTCTGGCTGCTTTGCATCTTCACTAGTCTGCTGGTGGTCCTTGGGGGCTGGCTGGGGTCCCGCGCTGTCCTGGATGCAAACAGCCTTCTTCACCTTGAACACTTCCTGCCTCTGGGTAAAGTCAACCCACCTCTATATTCACCCGAACATGAGTGGAGGTTGAACCATGAGATCCACAGCGCTGTGCACAAAGCCGTACGGGACTTTGTGTCCTCATGGTATCGAACTCTTTTGCCTGAGGTGGAGGGGGAGTTTGAACGTGCAGTACGTAACTCAATGCTGGAATCCGTGATGGAGCTAAAGGAACGTGCACGGTTCCTTGATAGGAAAGCACTTGTTCAACGACTTCTAGAGTTGTATGGCTGTCACCTGCAGAGCTACATGACAGCGAGACAGATCCAGTCAACTGAAAAGACGAGAAGCAGCCTTTGGCAACTCTACAGTGAAGTAGACTCACCTCACCCAGCTGTGAACAGTGCAGCTGCTGAGCTCAGCTACTCCAGAGCGCTGGTAAACCTTGTCCTACATGTTCTTGTTCCCTATCCTCAGATGGAAACAAGAACAGGAGGTTACGTGGTTACAGAACTCATCACCTGCAATGTCCTGCTCCCTCTGATAAGCAGGGTGTCTGATCCCGATTGGCTCAACCAGACCATTGTAGACATAATCACCAGGTCCAGAGAACCAATAAAACAGTCAATCAATGTAGATGAGCTCCAAGCGGATGCTTTCTACATGTGTCCAATCCAGCAGGAGTCCTGGACCACATGCAAATCAGAGTCTTCATCTGAACAAGCTGGATTCCAAAGCAGAAGCTCTTCAGACTTTGATGATCTGCAGAGTCAGAAAGACTCGTCACAGGGCAGCATGGTCAGCCTGATGTCTGCTGGGAGAGTAGAGGGATGTCATCCTGGTTTGCTCACGCCCTGCAAAGCAAACTGCTGCTCCCTCACACCCAGCCGTTACTGCCACTCATCAGGGTCCAAAATGAACTATTTTGACCCCCTGATTCAGTCTGACTCCGAGGACGACCTCGGTGGAGGCTTTTGTGATTGTGGTCCCCCTAAGAATTTCTGCACTATAAAAGAGGACGAAGACTTTGGCTGCTTTGCTCCTCTGAAAAACCTTGGGCCAAAGGTGGTTGTACCTTGTGAAGACTCCCAGTGGCCTGCTGGTATAGCCCAGGAAAAATCTTCTGTAGGTCCTCCAAGACTTTGTCTGAGCCCCTGTAACTTTGATACACCCAACAACCAGGCTGCAGCTGTGAACATCCACAATGTGCAGATTTCTGGCACAGTCGCTGCAATGGAACAGCGTGGCACAGGCACACACCCTTACACTCTCTACACCATAAAGGTAAAACCTCCTTTGTCCTCCTTTCACGTCTGATGTGTGAAATGTACCGCTGATGACTATGGATCGCCGTCTACTTTTCTGGTTTCAGTATGAGCGAATTGGTGAAGCAGAGATGGACGGTGGTCCAAGGCCTGTGTCCTGTCACACTGTCAACAGGAGATACAGCGAGTTCCTCAACTTACAGACACGTTTGGAAGAGAAGCCTGAAGTAAAGAAGTTAATCAAGAGTAAGCAATGATGATACTGCTTTAACTGGTCTTTTTACATACAATTCTTTCACTTTCAGTTTGAAGGAAGCAGTGTGCCACGTCTTGGCAGGTCTCATCCCCCACATTTTTTTTTGTTCTCAAGTGAAAAGTCTCATTCTTCTGAGTTTCAGCTCTAAAGTATCACTGACTGTAATTCACCTGAGGAAAATGTTAACAAGGGTTTCAAAGGCTTTTCTGCATGTGGTATTACTCTGTTCTGATTCAGCCTGGTGGCACAGTTATATGTTCAAAAAAGACAAAGAAATATGCTGAGTCTCATATCGAGTATTTTCTGTACTTACACTAGCTATTTGGGGTGCATAAGTGCATTCAGAATGACAGTATGGAAAAACGTAGTTAACTTTATTGCTGCTGGTGCAGTCAAAGCAGTCAGAAAGTTGAATGTGGAATGCTGGACACTTCTCACCCTCAATGGTAGTCATGTTAGGGGGATGGTGATGATGGTTGCAATTAATGAATCACAGAAGAACACCTGTGAAGTGAAAAAAAAAAAATCTACATAGTGTAGATCGTGTGCTTCATATAAGTGTGCTTGATGGAAGTCTCCACTTTGAGACACAGCACTAGTCTCCTATTTCATGGTCTGTTTAATTTTCTTTTTTATGAAGCCAAAACTTTGGTGTTAAATTTAATCTGTTAGTACAAGAAAAGACTCCCAAGAGACGGGTGCCGGTATAATCTAGGGTGCACGCCCCATGAGGCAAGCCTTTCAGTGGGTAACCTAGGCTTAAATCCAACCTGTGATACCTGTCCTACATGTCATGGCAGCAACTCAATGCATTTAGGCATGTAGACATGGTCAAGACGATCTGCTTCAGTTCAAGCCGAGCATCAGAATGGGGAAGAAAAGTGATTTTAGTGACTTTGAACGTGGCATTGTTGTTGGTGCCAAACGAGCTGGTCTGAGTATTCCAGAAACTGCTGATCTACTGGGATTTTCATGCACAACCATCTCTAGGGTTTACAGAGAATGGTCCGAAAAAGAGAAAAAGAGGCAGTTCAGTGGGTGATAGTGCCTTGTTGATTCCAGAAGTCAGAGGAGAATAGCCAGACTGGTTTGAGCTGATAGAAAGGTAACAGTAACTCAAATAACCACTCGTTACAACCGAGGTATGCAGAAGAGCATCTCTGAACGCACAACACATTATAATTATAACTTTGTCATTGCTTGCACCTTCTTCTAACATTGCCACTAGTTTCATTATGACATTAACATTATGATTTTTTATCTTGCAGTGTTGCCCCTGTGTTCTTATAGTTTAATGTTTTATTCTCATTAAATTGTCTTAATTCTCTTTTTTTTGTTGGTTTGTTTTACTGTTGCCTCCATCCTCAGTCATGTATCAGCCCCACTACATTTGACTTATAATACAGACATACCTCCTATTGCTGTGCATAAATTCAAGCTAGATGTAGTTGTTCTGTATCACTGAATCACTGTCTTTGAATCCAGATGTGAAAGGCCCAAAGAAGATGTTCCCTGACCTCTTGTTTGGAAATGCAGACAGTGAAAAGGTTGAGGCCCGTAAAAGCCAACTGGATACGTTTCTTAAGGTAGGTAGTGAGGAGTGATATTTGAGTAATTTAAAACTTCCAGTGTTCTGTTTTAATATGTTTTTCTTTTATTATTATTTCTAGCAATTAAATAGCATTTCAGAGACATCCAACAGCGAGGAAATGCAGGAGTTCTTGGCTCTCAACTCAGATGTTTGCACATATTTTGAAAAAAAGCCTTTTGCCAAGTCAAGATTTGACAAGGTGAGAAAACACAGAAATGCTGTTGATACAAAAACTAAATGAACTCAAATAAAATCAAATTAATGATCTCTTTTCAAGACTAAATCAACAGTGTTTATTAAAAAGAC
Source organism: Labroides dimidiatus (assembly GCA_030710495.1). Taxonomy (NCBI): domain Eukaryota; kingdom Metazoa; phylum Chordata; class Actinopteri; order Labriformes; family Labridae; genus Labroides; species Labroides dimidiatus. The sequence goes on from CM061159.1 coordinate 15,455,363, forward strand.
TTAGTTTTCATTAATTATGGTACAACAGTTCACATCTCCTCTGATTTGTTTGCCTTAAAGATGGTGGAAAATGCGCTAGACACATTAAAGACAGCATTTCCTCATCCTGATCCTCTCAGTCCAACAGAGGAGCTCGAGGGAGAAGCTGATGGAAGATCAACTTTTAACAGGAAGAACAGGTGAGAGTATTCTCTCAATACCTCACCGTGTGACCCCTTGGTAACAAAGCGGAGCAACACGTAAGCCCCATTAAACCAGGGAGTCACTGACCCATGTGAAATCACTTATTCAGGGCCTGATTCACAAAAGACTGTGCTGTACTGTGCTTTTGTTCATGCAGCCAAAAAGACAGTGTCCCTTTTACATAGCATGTGCAAAAAAGTCCCTTTTATATGCAAATGACATATACAAGTAACACTCAATTCACAATCACTGATGTTGACAAACTTTTATTTTTGAGTGATTTTTTTTAACTATCTGCTGAAGATTTTTGTTTTTTTGTCTGAACAAGCTTCTTTTTGCTGAGTCACTCCAGGATTCAGTTTTCTTTCAGCTCATCACGTACTGTCTGTGGATAGAATTTAGCACCATCAGAATGAGCCCTCACAGCGAAGCTCTGCACAGCACAGTGTTGGGATCTTGGGATTGGGCAGATTATATCAGTCACAACCAGGCGAAAACTTGAGCAAACTGCAGAGAGCTTCAAAACCTTGTGGGTGATTTTGCACTTGAATATCATGAACAAAATTTGCAGATAAACGGGACACATAAAACAATGTCTGACTGACGGTGCTATTAGCAGCTGCAATCCATTCTTGGTGAATCCTTCTAGCTAGAGAAAGAGTGTTGTCATGGTACCCACTAGAGAGAAGGCAGTGAAATACTTCATTCGTATTGTGTGTAACAGTAAAGTTGTCTTTGTGTCTCATCCACATTCCCCACACTCAGAGGCTCTCTAACTGGCAGGTGAGCTAACACATTTTTGTCTCATCAGTTTGATCAAGTTCAGGATCTCTTAAAAGTAGAAGTTCATGATGTTGTGTTTTTTTTTTTTTTTTTTTTTTTTTTTTTTTTTTTTTTTTATTCATACATTTGTTTGTTTTCTGCGTTGTGTTTCATGCATTAGAAGACTTATGTTCCCCAGCAAAATCTCCCCATCTCTCAATATACCTGAGCTTCACCCAAAAGTAACGTACTGCTACAGTGAAGGCAGCACTGTGAGTTACCGCTCCCTGTTAACTATCTCTGGTTTATAATTGTGTTTCTGGATCATAGACTGAACATGTAGTTTCTGTCCTCTTGTCCTCTTTGTTGCTCCTCAGGTCCTCAACGGCATATCACTGTCAGGTCTGGAGAGCTTCGTCAGGGAGCAGGAAAGACTTTTGTGTGAACCGAGTGGACAAAAGGCGACCCGGGGGAGCTGTGAGCGTCCTGGCAAAGACAAGAAGATGTCAGGAAAAAGTCATGGGACAGGTAAAGGTTTGCTGCACAGACTTGTTCGGGTTTTAGTTCTTCCCTTTGAGAGCTTGGATACTTCCTGCATGATGCAGTAACACAGTATGTCCACTAAGGTGCAGCAGAGAAGCACCTTTGAAATAAGTTTTTTTTTAATCAAAAGTTTCCTGTTAAAGAAAGTGTGTCTTATTTAATAAGTGTATTGCTTTCTTAATGTTTCTGTTCTGCAGACACAGCTGTGGCAGATGTTGCTCTGAACATTTTGTGTCTGCTGATGAAGGACCAGTGGAGCTGGTTGTGCACAGAAAACATCCAGAAAACCATCAGGCTGCTCTTTGGCACCTTCATTGAGAGGTAGGACTTCTTTAAACAAAGTGTATATTTATTATAGTTTATAATCCTATTTTTATCAATACGGTTGTAAACACCACTAATTCCTTACTTTTCATCAGTAACAGATGCAGTGTTTGATTTTATCATAGCAAATATAAAAATACGGATACAAAAATGATTGAAAGGTGTCATCAGTGGACTCATAATCACTGGAAAACAAAATAATGTCAAAAAATATTGTAAAAGCCAGCAGCTCATGTGAAAAATTACTCTGTTACATCCAGTAGACCAAGCTGGTACTATTTAACCTTTGCCCGCTTGGTTTTATTTACGTTAGAGACATTGGAGTGATGGCAGTTTAAAGTTTCCTGCACTTCCTGTACCACTGGTGTTTGAAATGGCGCAGTGGCATTCAATTGTTTTTCCCTTGTACAGCAGCCCGTCCAGTTGCTGGGTCTCTCTTCTTAAAGGGGACAGAACTCAGTGGGTTTGTACCACAGAAAAAGTCCCTCAGATTAGCTTTTGTTTTTTCTTCCTTTGTATTTATTGCAATGTTTTTGTCGATTTTGGAATGAAGAATTACCACTGGGAGTGTCTCCACCACTCAGTCTGTGGGAACTGGGCTCAGCAAATCTCCAGTGTCCTGCTGTCATTTGTTGATCACACTGACCTCTGTTCATGAACGTGACCCCAGCCTCTGAGAGCTTCAGGGTTCACAAAGTATGTTAGCAAACAATGTTTCCACTGTGGTCTATGGGGATTTAAACATGCAGAACTGTGTTGCTCTCTGTTGCATGCATGTCTTCCATTCTCCAATCAGTTAAAAATGTTTGCATGATAAAAAAAAAGCAGACACTCAGGATGAAGAGAACTTTTCTCATTTAATTCATTTAATTTGATCTCAGATGGTTGGATGTAGGAGTTGCCCATCTTACAAGCGCCCCCTGCTGGGTGATTTACCTACAAGTGCTGCAGGAAGCTGTATGGCCGGGCGGCATGCTGCCTGCTCAACCACGTCCAGAGCGCAGCGCTGCAGAAAGAGAGGAGACCAAAGAGCAATGTCTGGACTCTCTGATGCAGCTCCTTCCAGGTACGACGCAGCCAAGGATTTTTTAAATTCTTATTAATATGTACTTTATCCATGAATCCTTTTGTGCTTTGTCTCACTGTTTGAACAGAACTTATCACTGACTTTTTGGGAAGTGAGAAGTACAGGCTAAGCCTGGAGACTATTCTGGAGTCTTTACAGGACCATCAGATAAACAAGTGAGTACACAAACAGAGAGACATGTCAGACTTTGCTGTTTTAATCTGAACTCACTCAGGAGATATGTACACATTGAAGCAAATAAGATAAGCATGTCATCTACCATGTTTGTGTTATCACATGCAGGCATCTGATCTACTGCATCTGTGACCTGCTACTGGAGTTTCTCATCCCCGAGTCATGTGACGAGAGCTTCCAGAGGTCTCTGCTGCAGAGCCTGTCCAAAGACACAGAGAGGGAGAATTCACACGTATGACCTGCAGCATGTGATGAACACTGAGACACATCAGAAATTTACAAACAAGGGCTGTGATGTTTCGATGATGGCCTGAAAGAACGAGAGAACAGTGATGGGACAGACTGTCAGTGGCTGTCATTAATCAGACTGGTTAAGATTAATGGACTCAATGCACTTACCATTAGTGTGACTGACTGTTAGAAAAAGATTTAAAAAAATGTAATGAGTTCATGAAAAAGCAGTTGTGGGATCAGCATCAGTAAACAAACAGTTACATTCAAAAGAAACACCCAATCAAATGCACAACAAAAATCACAACAGAGGCAAAAAAAAGCTATTTTTGCGTAACTTTTCCGTGTTTATTGTTCTCATGTTTTCATTATATTTTTCATTATTTGAGATCTTTTTTGGCACACCGTTTTCATTAAGTCATGTAAACATATTTGACTTGAGATGCGTGTCTCTAGATGTCACATTGAGCTTAAAGCTCTTTTCTTACTTTGATCTGATCTGATGTCGAGGATGCACTGAAGTAACACATGTTTTAGTTTGGGTAAATCTCACAGAGAGGTCTGGTTGAAGTTTGAATGAGAGTTTTTGTTGACATGAATCAAAGAATGATCTTTTAATATTATTACCTCCCTTGAGCAGAGAACAACACCTGTCAGGAGGAATGTGACTGTTTTATTTGTGCTCGATCCTCTGCTCTGTATTGATTGGCTGAAATTTAACATGTGGAAGTAGTCTCTCCAACTTCAACATGTTTTGGAAACAAGATTTCCTATTTTAAAGAAAACTTAAACTAGTTTGTGAAATTACTGAATGGGGTTTCAGAATGAGGTCCATTAACAGGAGATGATCACGTCCTCTTGTGACCTGAAAGTACCAACTTGTGACCGACTATAAATGAGTCATTTTCTTTTCTCCTGTGCTGACGTGTCTGCATCTACTTTTCCTTCTCGTTTTTGTACCATTGGTTCTGTTTTTGTGTGAAATTTCTTATGATTTTACTTCAAAGCCAGACTTCAAAAATGGTTTTGTTATATATTGAAAGTTTTTATGGCCTGCCCTGAAGGGTTTGTTAAACTGTGGATTAACCAAGTAATCAGACCTTGACACTCAGGGCGTTACCTTAATGCACCAAGGTTATACTTTTAATATGCTAAGATTTTTAGATTTGACTCGTATACTTGGATTGAGTCTCCTCAGATCTGAAAATGAAATTTCATCAGTATAAAGTGATTTATATAAAGAGCAAGGCAAGCAGGATAAAAGTCCACCAATGATCTTTTGATCCTGAACGGCCTTTGAGAATCGCTGACAGAAACTCTGTTGATGAGGCTAAGATTAACACCTTACTGCATGGCTTATGCAACTGGTGAAAAAGGCTTCTTTAAGATTTTAAAATCGGGATCAGAATCGGCACCACCTTTGCAGAGACATAAATCAATAAATCATGTTCACAAATTGCAAACTAACTTAGTTCATGCGTGTTTTTATGTGGTGGCCTCGGAGCTTTGTAAATAAAATTGCGATAAAACTCAGACCTGTCTACAAACATTTCTCCTCGTCTTTTTCCTCAGTGTTTTGGAGATGCTTTTGATGTCATGCATTGCAACAGGCAACAGCTTTAAATTGAGGCATGTTGTACCACAACATGTGGACCACTTAAAGAAAATAATATTTAATGGCTTCCAGGCTCCAATTAGATGCTTAAAGAACTCGTGCAGTTGCCAGACTCTCTGGGCAAGCATCCAGTGTTGTGACTTCAAAGGTCATGTAAATAGATAAATGAGGTACTATTAGCCTGAAATCAATTTGAATATGAGCCCAAACACCTTGCAACAGTACGGAGCGCTGAACTTTATTTCTTTTTAACTTGAGGCTCTTTGAGGTGAGTCTTAGTACGTCTTATGCAACAGAAAATCATGTTGTCACAACCTGCCATTTAAGTTCAATATCCGTATGATGTATTACAAAGTTTCCTGGAACTCAGGTCGTTAAGATGACACAATAACAGGAAACACAAAGTCTTCCTGATACTGATGTTCGCGTATAAAATCTCGTGTCAGTGCGTAACCCTTCTGCCTTTGTTTCCTTGAGCTGTTGGGAAGAACTTTGTATACTGGTCCTTAGGAACATTAAGCAAAGCTCGCTTCCTTTCTCATGATATCATGGGCTGATACTGGCCAGCTCCCACCTCCTGGCTCATGCTCCGGGATTTCACTGGCAGCCAGAGGAGACAAAACAGCCGAGCTGCACTGATGGTGGCCCATACGTCTCTGAGACAAGGCAGCTCAGTGGGACACACATCTGGGAAATTTCTGATCTTTGACTGATGTGTGAACTGATAAAGTCACAGTGTTATCATCTAAATAATGGATTAACTCTGATAAAAACTGACTTAATTACTTTATTCACTGGACATTTTCTCTGCTTGATAATCTTTTTTTTTCTTTGTCTGAATTTGAGGATGTGTAGTGTTAAGATTTATATAAATAGTTTTACTTTAATAAATATATTACAAGTATATATAATATGATACAGTTTGTGTTCCAAACCTTTACTCATCACATAATAAATGTTATAAGGTAGTTAATGAAGAGGATTGCAGAGTAGGTAAAGCTGGAAAGGACCAAAAATTTTAACTTTTTTTTTCCATTTCTGACCTTTAAATCAGATTTTAAAAAATGTAACTTTTTTCCCCCCAGAATTCTAAAATTTGTATAAGAACCCTGAGAAAAAATGTGGATTTCTGACTTTAAAGTCATAATTTTGACTGAATTCGGACTTAAAACTCAGGATTCTGAAAAAAAAAAAGTTTTTCCTCACTTTTTAAATAGTCTCACTTATTTTTGTATTTTTACCTTTATGAAGGAGCTGCACAGGGGTGTTACGGTTAGTGTTGCAGCCTCACAGCAAGAAGGTCACCAGTTTGAATCCTGGTTTTGGTGGCCTGTCTGTGTGGAGTTTGCATGCGTGGGTTCTCTCTGGGTACTCTGGCTTCCTCCTACTGTCCAAAAACATGCTCATCAGGTCAACTGTTGATTCTTAATTGCCCGTAGGTGTGACTGTGTGCGTGGTTAAATGATATTTTTATCTTTCAAACCTGCTGATCTGAACAGCTGATCAATGTGCTGTAGGCGGAATACCGTGTTTTGTGTCTGCATTTGTTACAGAAACAAAAGGCCTGATGTCTGAACTGAAATATTTATGAGAGGAGTATTTGTTTGGTTCATAGTTTCTTAAATTGATGTGCTGAAGTTACTCCCATTCCATTTCTCCTGCCTTCTGCTCTAAAAAGGAGGTAATAAAGTAGTGACAGGTACCTCACACAACCTAACTTCAAAAATATCTTTGTTTGCTTTTATGTGTAACTCTTTGGGCGTAACTTTCTCCTTTTTTCCATAAATCTCATCACAAAATGTGAACTTCAGACTGAACTCGAGTGGAACTGACCCCACCTGTTTATAAGAAGTGGTTCAACAATGTGTTTAAATCTAATGTTTAATTTAGCTGTTTAATAGTTATATTAATAGCACTTGTTGTGTTGTCATGTAAGATGGATAATATGGTCAAAATCTCAAATGAAAACTTAAGTTTATGCCAGGGCCTGAAATCTCTGTAAAACATTAAAATCCTGAACTAATGTCCAGCAGCTCTTCCACTCCAGGACAGAAATAACAGAAATGCCAGTAAAAAACAGTCTTCCTGATGTTTCTGTTACAGTATGTCAAAACAACACAAATTGGATGACTTTAAGAAAACACTGATTTGCAGTTACCAATAGTTAGAAACACTACATGCATTTAAACTCAAGATGTTTGGTCTCAAATTACGCCCTCTGCTCTTAGCATTCAGTCAGTGAGGGATGGAGCTCTGTGTAGCTGCTCTATGAACCTTTAAAGGTGCAGGTGTCCAGCTTGTTTGGGTTTGGGAAAATGTCCTGGTTTTGGATGAAGCCCACGGTGTTCCCAAATGGAGTAGAAAGACAATTAAGATGCAGCTCCTGATTGTGCCTGTAGATGTGATGATAATGAACTGGTCTGTGTTTGACCGAACGTCAGCTGTCCTGTAGGTCTGCATGTGTGCAATATTTGAGCTAACAGCCAGTGGTGACACTTTTCTCACCAACCACAGTGAGTCCCACCTTTAGACCACAGGGCTGATGGTCATACTCAAGCAGCTGCAGCATTATGAAGGGAGTATGGGGGATTTCCATCCTCAAAGATGAATGTACTCACTCACTCACTCACTCCCAGATGTAGGGATTACTCAGAGCAGAGGAGTATCACAGCTGAGTATGTGTGCATCTGAATTCGTGACGTACGGCTCCATTTTCCCCCTCATCATTTTGATACATTGATAGTCTGATTAGAAACAGGATTACACTTGATTCACTGCAGATTGTGGTGTTGTCATTTACGATAACTCCTAACAACAATGTTGGAATAAAACTACGGATGACGCGGTAATGCACAAACATCTCCTGGTACAAGCGTGCCTAAGTGCTGAATCAAGCGTCTGACCTTTGCTGTGTATTGAATCTGGTTCATGTTAGCACTGTGTCCTCTGCATCACAGTGCAGATGTGCTGTAAGACCTTTGAGGAACTCTGACACCCCGCCTCAGTGCCCTACTTACATCTGCTTATGCTGGAAAAACTCTGATGAAAACTTTTCTGGGACACATCGAACATAATTCAGTCGTGTTACAACACTATCTAATAGCCTGCTTTGCTGAGTTTGAGTATGATTTAGTGAAGGTCAGCGTGAAGAAAGTGGACAGAGAGGTTGGTTACTTTGATGTAAGTGGACGTTTATGTTCTGTTGTCTGTTGAGATTTAAAACTCTTGTGTGAAACACTGAAGGCGAAACATGATAGCTTCTTGTTGGGAAGAAAAGTGCAGAGTGACCTCCTTCTCACCCTGCCTTGGGACAGTTGTCTGAGTCAAACCATCAGTCACTCTCAGTTTCAGTAACTGTCTATTTATAATGACTCCTGACCTCAGGACAAGTTCATGAAGGTTCAGCAAGAGGTTCTGCCGCTGGTCAGTGCGGTGCTTTGAGACTGCTGAACTGATTTTAAGTTCAAGAGATACATACAGGACTCTAATCATTATTATCCATTTTAAAGCTTCTTAATCTTTTTACTTAACTGTGAAAAATAAAAAATAAAATAAAAAATTTACCTGGGAGGACATCTTTGGGTGGTGGGGGGAGTTGAAGATGCAACACTGTTGATACATTTAAAGATCATCCTGTAACTCTGTCGATATTTGCTTAATTTAACTTGCAGCTTAACTGTTTGTTAGAGCAGTTTTTGAGTTGCCTAAAACCTGATTTGATCGTCTTTGCAGCTTAAAATATTTTTTTTTCTCAATTTTGGTGGTTTCAGTTCTTGATGCCCAAACGACATAAAAAATGATAAATAAATAAAAACTTCAGATAAAAACTGAAAATAATTATTTATTTATTTTAAAAAATAATTATGTGTCTTGGATAGAGTGTTAAAGGGTTAACAATTAAGTAAACGTCATATCCATTGCATTTAAAAAGTAGTTAAAGGGTTCATAACCAATAAAAAAAAGAACTTGGAAATAAAGTGTGTTTTTGACCATCCGATCAGTCAAGTTCAGATTTCACTGTCTTGGTGCACTGGTTTTTAGTCTCCACCACCTCCTGAGGAGTTCTTGGCCTCTTTTGGCCATTTTCTGCTTTTTTTTTTTTTTTTCTTTTTTTTGTCATTCTGTGATGCCAGCATTTTAGTCCTGATTCAGCACTGTCTCATATCACATGATACATTGACTTGTCTCATAATTTGTACAGCAAGCTGCATCTTTCTGCCAATTAAAACAGAGCAGATGGCTCAAAACGTAGCTTAAATCAGTTCACCTGAAAGTGTTCACCTGCTGTTAATGCTACCTGGCTTCCGTGAGTCTCTTTATTGTGGGGTGTTTCTCGTTTTTGGTCCATGCAAAAAGAAAGAGACTGATCTCTAAAACCAAGTTGTTTTTTCTTCTACTCCTGCAAGAAAATCCCCTTCAGAGTCCTTTTTTTTCCAAATCACTCAGCGAGTCCAGAGGAACCCTGGAGCTGTGGACGAGCCCGCCTCTTGCTCAAAGAAACTTTAGCAGGATGAATGCTCTCTGCTGACAGTAAACCCAAATTGAGACAAAACTGACGCTCTGCAGTTGCACCTCTGTTGAACCAGCAGTCATAACAAAGAGAGACAGATTTCTGACAGATATTTCTCCCAGAGGTCAAGGTGCTGTGTTTGGTATGTGTTTCATGGTGGGATACATTTGAATGTTTGCCTCTACCACAAATAACCATGTCAGCTGTCCTAAAATAGTGCAAGTTAGTGCTGGTTTGGTGAAAATATTTGCATCATAAGGTATAATTTGTGGCTGTCAGGGGCGGCTGGTTAACTCTGTCACCAACATGATGCACACCCCCACAGCTACCGTTTTTACTTTTTTATGGTCTGTACCAGAGACAGATCTTTGGTGTCTTTCTTTATGGAAAAACCTATCATCACATGTTCCTCCTCTGGTTTCCTGTACCTTCAGACTTTGACCTTTTTGGCCCCTCTTCATCGTGAGTAAACTCATAGTGTTGTGTCTCCAGTATTTACTTAAACAAAACAAACCCCAAACCCCCCAAAGGATTAAGTCAGTATAATGAAGAAAACTCAGCCTATAAGGAATGTCCAGGCAATTAACAACATTCCCCTGACACACCAAAATGAACTTCATTCTGCTGTGGTGTATTTGTTGTGTGTTAGAGGCTTTAGTTTGACGCTGACCTTCTTTCTAAAGTAGACACAGACAGGGGAAAAAACAGTCTAGAAAGTAGAAACAAACAATTCACACATGTTCCCATCTGCTTTATTTTTTAGGTCATATAGAAACAGCAGTATTAATTTCATTCTGTTTTATAACCTGTAAAAAAAGGTTTCGAATATTTGTGGGAAAGTAATCATCAGCATACATGTTTACAATTCTTCGCCTCAGTGACATCTTGTGCTGTACTCTGTCTTAAGTTAATACTGGAACAAGGGTTGGGCCAAATTATATCCAGCAATCACCACACCTATGGAGATCAAGTTCAATAATCACAGCAACATGCAGAACAGGGATTTTTCTTATCTGTTTAGTTTTTGCTGGACAGTTTTATAGCTCATCTAAAAGGAAGCCTGGGATTTGTGAGGGACTGGAGTCAAATTCTCTAAATGGAAAAACGTGCTGTTTTTGTTATCTCAGTAATTCAGTGCAGAAGTACAACAAGCCAAAGAAGGTCAAACCTGCCCATTTTGTGGACTTAAACATCCGAACATGATGTTCCACTTTCCAATTGTTGAGTTTTATCTGCCAGCATACAATATGGTTACCATTGTTACTGCTGACACTATCTTAGCAGCATTAAGGAGAAACACACTGCATGGAGACAATGTATGAGAGTTTGAGGACAGCAGCTGTGTGCTGGTGATGAAAAGAAGCTTGTTGGCTTAAATTCTCTCTCTCTCTCTCTCTCTCTCTCTCTCTCTCTCTCTCTCTCTCTCTCTCTCCCTCTCTCTCTCCCTCTCTCTTTACATTTGAACAGATAACAGGTGATGGGGTGTCTCACAAGATGTAACATTATGCAACACGCTCATAAAGACTTTGTATTTTCTCGCAGCTTGGCGTTTGTTCTTCACATGATGGTAGTTACAAGCTTTACCTCAAAGGAAGTGTAAAAGGAAGTAAAAAGTGACAACACCTGTCACGTTAATAACTAGCTTTTGTAAGCCTTGGGCAAAGGCCAGGAGTACAGTAAAGTCTGTTTTAGGAAGAACATGGTGTCAGAGTTGCCACAGGGCTCCCAGTTTGACCTCTTGTATTAAATATATAGAGTTCAGAGCACCATCTTCAGAATGAAATAATATAACTGTAAATGAAAACGTTTGTTGTATAAAGACTCTAACATCTGTTAACACATAATGTCTTGGGAGATCTCAAATATTGAGTATATGGAAGCCAGTTTTAGTTGACTTACTACTTGATTTTGTTCTTATTTGACTGATCTGGTTTATTTTACATCACAACACACAAACAACTGTTGTGCCCTGGCGTGTTTAGAAAAGCACTTTTAAATAAATAAACAAGTAAGTAAGTAAGTAAGTAAGTAAGTAAGTAAGTAAGTAAGTAAGTAAGTAAATAAATAAATAAATAAATAAATAAATAAATAAATAAATATTATCATTATTATTATCATTATTGTTACAGAAAAAATATTTATTTGACAGCTTCATTTGAAATAAACTGTAAAGAGGGTTCAGACATATTGGCTAAAAAAATCCCTCAAATTGTAGACAGCTAAATTACAGGTTAAACCAAGTAAAGCAGAAGTGAGAGGAATCATTATGGATCAAACTCACAAAATATGGCAGGAATTTGGGGATTTATGTGTTACTGGAAGACATCTCTATAACACCCCAAAACAAGTTGATGCAGGAGAGAAGATGAGCAGGAATCCAAAAGAAGAGGCAGAGACTATACCGACTGTGGAGTGGACACACAGGATGAAAAAATGACCTTGAAATAACAGGAAGGAATACAACATTATGTACCTGTTGCTATCAGTGAAAAATATATTAATGCAATCAAGTTTTTATGAGGTTGAGGAGAAAGCCAAGGGGAAAAGATTGATAACACCCTACAGAGTGTATGGGAAAGTCAACTAATAGTGAAATATAAGTGGTTTCCTGACAGGTCCTACAAAAAACTGTCCCCACACGACAGTAATTTATAAATACACTTAAGATGGGATGCTCAGAAGTTCTTGACATTTCTGACTGCTTTGTTCAAAACCTCACATTTTGTTTTCATTTTGTCACCCAGTTTTTCTAAAAAACTACAAACACAAGAGAAGGAAACTAAGCCTGTTTTAACTTGAGAAACCTCTAGATACTAACAGAGTGCATGTAATGTGTGCATTCAGCCTCTTTAATGCTAACATTAGCGTTTAAGAACAGAGTTAAAGGTGTAATTTAGCTGATCTTGAATACATTTACATGAGCTTGATTTATAAAGCTTTATATGTCCACTTCCTGTTTTATTTTGAAAAAAACTGGTGTTAGTAATGCCCTTCCTTCCATTATTCTGTTTCCCACCTTTTCCTTTACACACCTGTGCCTCTGATGCAATTACCCCCCCCCCCCCCCCCCCCCCCACACACACACACACACACACACACACTTTGTTGTCACAATTCATACTCTGCAGTCCTTTTGTTCTCATGTTAGTTAACCTTTTTCTGGACTTTACTTGGATCTTTGGATTTTAGTTTTGTGGATTAGCCCTTGCTGGATTTATCCATCTTCACTGAGTGACTTGCTGAGAATGACCCCTGAACTCTTAGGTAAGGAACTTTGTCTTTTGAACTGTATTCTGTGTGCTGGACTTTTCTCTGCACCTGAGTCCCAGTTTTGTCCTGACTTGTCAGAGAACTGAAAGTAAAACTACATTTTAGCTGAAGATGTTAATGAAATAGCTTCCTCTTTGAATACAGTGACCATTTTGGTACTTTGGTTATTTTGTTGGCTGACATTTATTGAAGAGGAGATGTGGGGAGCAGAGAGCAAAGGAAAGACATGCAGCAAGTGGCCAGGAGCTGAACCACTGCTGCCCCATATACAGAGACTATGGCCTCTGTATATGGGCCATGAGCTCAAACAGGAGTCTCATGGTCCTGTTTTTTGTCCAGCTGTTGAGCCATGACACTGTACTTGTTCTGCATGAGAAACAAACTCTAGCATCTTAAACAAAGCAAAAAAATACTGACAGTCACAGTGACCTGTGGAGAGTTTATGTCACGTCTTCATTCAGCAGAAAGTCCCTGTGGTTTTTCAGATGCTGAATATGAATCTTATATCTTGGCTGTATATCTCCCCAGGTATGTCCCTAATACTTTGTCACACGGAGTCGATGCTCTCAGTCAAGTTCTTTCCAAGTATCCACTCAACATATCACATGAACATCATTTTGATTTTGGTTATTTTAATTCAAAGCCAAAGTATTTTTAAAATCAGAAATATTTACTTGAAGCTCGTGCTCTGACTGAATCTTGGAGATATCTAAAGACACGTCTCACTTTGACCATGTTGCCAACAAATGTGTCGGAACTCTTCAGGTTTGTGTGTTTATTTTGTTCGCAGTGAGGAGACTGCATGCAGGTGTGTCATAGCAAAGAATGCACAAAGCACCAGCCCAGCCCTCTCGCACTGCTGTTTTTGACGTGACCTGGGGGAAATGAGGTCTGAAGGCTTCATGGGGGCTTTGGATGTCGAAGGAAATTGCTGTAATTGGATTTAGACTGTGACTGGTCTCATGTGGTGGGAGACAAAAGCTATGGCAGGTTTTGCAGGAGTTAACACAGTCTGTGTTGATGATGCACAACATGTGATTTTAAACACTATTAACATTTGATGGATGACTAAACAAACTTATTTAAGTTGAATGCTTTCAGGCTTTTTGAGATCTCCTTTTGGTTTTATCGAAGACAGAAAATATCCTGCATTTAATTTCTAGTTTATTTTCATATGATTAACAATTACTGTTATTATTATTATTATTTTTTTATCATTAAGAGGTTTAACACTGAGGGGAAAAATGTGAGCAGCTGAAATATACTAAAATGATGTTTTGATGCGTAATTTAGACTCTTGAGACATTTGGGTGAATGAAAAGAAAAGAAAACGTAAAGTAAAATAGATATACCCTTAAAATACTAAAAGTAGTTAAAAATATTTACTGTGGTGTTGTGGCTCTCACTAGTTTTATTTATTTATTTATTTATTTAAAAAAATCTTGAATCTTGAAATATTATGAATTGGGGTGCATTATTAGCTGGGCACTTACATACAAGAAACTGACATTGTTATGTGGTGCCAAATAATTAACATGGTAAGTAAATGTTAACATTCCTACTAGGGTTCCATCTTAAAAACCTGTCGTTTTGTGCTTCATAATGCACCACACATTTTCAATAGGAGACAGGTCTGGACTGTAGGCAGGCCAGTCTAGTACCCGCACTCTTTTACTACAAAGCCATGCTGTTGTAACAAATGCAGAATGTGTCTTGTCATTGTCTTGCTGAAATAAGCAGGGACTTCCCTGAAAAAGACGTGGCTTGGATGGCAGCATATGTTGCTCCAAAACCTGTTTGTACCTTTCAGCATTAATGGAGCCTTCACAGATGATCAAGATAGCCATGCCATGGGCACTAACACACCCCCATACAATCACAGATGCTGGCTTTTGTACTTTGCACTTGTAACAATCTGGAGTGTCCTGGAGGACAGAACCACACTTTTCCACTTTGTGTCAGTCCATCTCAGATGAGCTCGAGCCCAGAGAAGCCGGTGGCTTCTGGGTGTTGTTGATATATTTCTTTGGCTTTTCATTGTAGAGTTTTAACTTGCACTTGTAGATGAAGTGATGAACTGTGTTAACTGAAAATGGTTTTCTGAAGTGTTCCTGAGCCCACCTGGTATATCCTTTACACAATGAAGGTCACTGGCATTCAATGTTGGTTTCGGCCTTGCCGCTTACTTGCAGAGATTTCTCCAGACTCTCTGAATCTTTTGATGATATTATGGACTGTTGATGAAATCTCTAAATGCTTTGCAATTGCATGCTGAGAAACATTGTTCATAAACTGTTGGACAATTTGCTCATGCAGTTGTTCACAAAGTGGTGGACCTCATCCTGACCTTGTTTGTGAACACCTGAGCCTTTTGGGATGCTCCTTTTATACCCAATCATGACACTCACCTGTTTCCAATCAATTTGTTCACCTGTGGAATGTTCCAAAAAGGTGTTTTTGAGCATTCCTCAACTTTTCTAGTCTTTTGTTGCCCCTGCCCCAGCTTTATTGAAACATGTTGCAGGCATCAAATTCAAAATGAGTGAATATTTACGAAAAACAACAACAAAAGAAAACAATAAATTTCATCACTTTGAACAATAAATATCTTGTCTTTGTAGTGTATTTTATTGAATATAGGATAAAAAGGATATACATTGTATTCTGTTTTTATTTGCATTTTACACAACATCCTAACTTCACTGGAATTGGGGTTATACATTCGTCACCTCTACTCATCACTCTGTCTCAACACTTAATCTGTCTGAGGCCAAAAGAGGGCGTTGTGGTGAACCACATCAGTCTGTCTGCAGTGATAAATGCTCCAGGATCTGTGAGTGTGTGTCTGTGCTTCAGTGTGGAAGTCTTCTTACTGTCACACGTGAGCCTTCACAGGATGCACATTTCTGATTTCTGTTGTAGCCTAGTTTCAGGGTGTGAGGAGAAAAAAAATGGGTTGAAATAAACTTCTCGTACAACATGCATGATATGAAACAAATCAAAACAAAAAATGACAGCTGACACAGCACAGCATCATACTCTGAAGCCAGACCTGACGTAGGTCTGCAGTCACCTTATCCCCTGTCAGGGCCAAAGTCGGCAATCATTCATAAAATTGATACTGACGTGTAACACAAAGGAGAGCGGTTTATGGGCTCGGTGCCAGCAGCCAAAGGGTTTGGCTCAAAGATCATGCGTGAACAGGGAGTAGGGGAGACTTCCAAATGGTTTTCTCATCCTGTATTCACATAGAAAAATACTTTTGTGCTTCTTGTATTACAATAGTGCTGGACACTTTGAGTCTCACTTTCTCCATGGTTACAAAGCCACAGCAGCTGAATTTAATTAGAATTCTCTCAGCACTGTTTGGACGGAAACATTGGAATCTGTTATACATGACTGATAACGGTGTTATGTTTAGGGTTTTTCATCAAACTTGAATCAACTTGTTTCTGGCTGAAGTGAAAATGTCAACAAGATGAATAAGATGTGTTGCATGTCAAGTGGTGTGAGGTGCCCTGTTGTTAAAATCTAACAACAGAGGTGTATGTCACCATATGTCAAGTCATATCGGCTGCCATAAGTTTATACTTCTCTGCTATGTGGATGTAAACAAGCACAGTTGCGGGATGGCATCTCATGGTTTGGCAGTAGTATTTTGATCTAGAAAAAGTTTCATGTAGGGTGTGTCTGCTGAAACTGGCATATAACAGTGTTGAATAAACTGTGCTCAACTGTTTGTTTATTTTTTGTTTGTTTGTTTTAGTACTGGAATTTAGAAACACTGAAGCATATGTAGTTAGTAGTACCAAAGCTGACACTTTATTGATAATGAAGACATCTGTGTTACATTAGACCTGCTGCCACTTAGGAGAAGTGGCGCTACTTTTAGATCCCATGTGTTTGAGTTGGTGTGTTTGCATTTAGACAGCAAAATATAAATATAAAATATAAATGAATATTTTAAAATTTCTCACAGTGATAAGCAATAGCCACCCCCCCACCAGTACTTCCTGTTTGTCATGGCAATGGTCATGGATGGTCAATGACATATGATATATGGCAAAAAAACAGAAAACACATTAGATATAGACCGACCAACCGACCGACCGACCGACCAACCAACCGCTTCATAATGAGGCAGGGTGCAAGTAATCATACAAAAACAGAAGTAGTCTCATGTTTTCAGTAGCTGGCGCCTGAACATGTTCTGGCTGAAACCCTTGTAATGTACATGACGATAACTGCCGATAAGATGAGTAGGGTTAGGCTTGTTTCGGGTCGGGGTTAGAGTTAGTGGTTAGGGTTAACAGTTCACAGTTCAGTTAGAGCAGCTTTAATCTCTATGTGAAACTTTTATTGTGAATTTCATATTTGGACATGCCTACCAAAGAAAAGCAACTGATTTTTCTGCATTTTTACACAGAATTTGTAACCATCACAAACATCTTTTATCATTCAGTGCACTTTTAACCAGCTCTGTCTACTTTTAGATGAGAGAGTCAAAATCCAAAAACTTGGATGAAGAACACTGATGCAGAGGTTTAAGGATCTTCTTTGTTCACAAATAAGATGTTTACTAATGGAGTAAACACAGATTTTAACAAGGATTCCCCAAGCCTGCTCTTCCTTAAGGCCAGAGCCAATTCCTCCATACCCCACTCAGCTGCTCCCCAGAGAGAACATTATTGAATTACATTGTGGCTGTACATTGCGATCACATACGTCTTATGCAGGGATGATGAAGAGACGATTGATATCATGCTGAGGCCAGAGCTGGTTTCACCAGCTCTCCCTCCTGTGGAGTCAAAGGGTTTGCATTAACACTTGGCTCCACACACAGGGACTTTCTCAAACTTGCTCTTGGAAGTTTGCTCTCTGCCACGGCGAAGAACAGTCTCAAACAGTGCACAAGCACTGAGGAGCAGAGTTCCTCCTCACGTTATCAGACATGAGGTGCACTCTTCAAGTGTCTACACTCTGGCATGTTGCTCTGATTGGACTGTGATTACTGAGAATGGGTCTCATGAGCTCACCTCATTGTAAACTCTCATTTTGTGTCTTATTTTTGTGTTCACATCATCTTTTCCTCTCAAAATGTTGCACATTTATTGTGTTCATATGGAAACTGCAGCATGTTTACATCACACTTGTGGAGCTGCAATCACAGTTTGAACCATAGATTTAGATAACTGGTTTGAAAATCACATGAAATATATATAATGGCAGAAACAGAAGAAACAGCTCTAATGACAGCAAGCACAGCTTCAACAAAAGCTACATTCATGGTCTTTACATGTCTTAAATGTTTTTACAGCTTGTATCATGTAACTGTTTGTGTTGCTTTATTCATCAATAGTTCTCTCATGACAATCTCTCGTCAAAATACGTGGATTGGCATGCAATAAGTTATATTTGAAGGTATGGCTCTGTTCTGAGGGCTCCCAGCCATTTCACATGCCTTTGTGGAATACAAAAGCCTGAGATAGAGAGGGCACACCTTTTCTGTCTTTCATGTGCAGACATGAGGAGCAAAGACCTCCCTGAGTCCCAGGAGAGAGTGGCATCAAGGGGTTGTACCTCAAACTTTAATTACTGAGGACATTCATAGCTAAAAACTACAAGAAACTACAGGGCACTGTCCAAATGTGCATGTTGTGGGTTGTAAAAACAAAGAGAGGGCTAAAAGAAGCCGTATGTTGTATCAATAGAGAACTGGTTGATGCTTTGTGATTTTTTTAAGAGTGACACCAGAAAACAAAGTGCTCAAAGTGTTTGAGTTAAGCTAATTTTGCTGATACACTGAAAGGGTCACATGGACATCCCTAACAGTTTGGGAAGACAGAATAGGAAAAAAATTACCTGCAGGATGTTGAGACAGTCTGTCTGATTACTGGTGGTGCATGGTCAAAAGTCCTCACCTCTCTCTGATCCTTTGAGTATAGTCCATGCACTGTAAGATTCAACATGGTCAGATATGTACAGTTCAACCCAAGGGTAGATCATTCAGGAAGATACAGCCAAAGCATTGCAATGATTAGAATCAAAGTTTGAGCACTGATGTCTTGTTTATAGACTCCTTGTGTATCCAAGACCAGTATTTGGACTCTGTTTATTGCTGGTCTGCCATTAACTTTCAGCCATTCACATGCGAACTTTCTGTCTGCTGTTTGTTTTGATGCCGTGCAATGAAACACCAGTTTGTTCATCTAGTGTAATAAAGTTTTTGCAGTGTTGAGCGGTGTTATGAGAACAAAGATAATAATTACATTGTGTATACTCTTTGTAAGTCTGATTCTTGTGTCTGTGCATGCGGATGGATTTGTTTTATAAGACTTAATCTGAAAGATGGCTTTTAACTGTAAAAAATACATAAAGTGTAATAGATCAGACCTCTTTATTTGCACTGAACAGGTCCACAGCACAGACTCCAGCTTGGTGGATCACACCACAGAGCATTAATCTCTTCTTCTGGATGACTTTAAAGGGCCCCAAAAACATGTTTTATTACTGAGGGCCTCCACTGTGAAGCACCTGTAATGACATCCGTGTGCCAAAGCGCCACCCACCCATTTAGGAAGATGAGTTGGTTCCTGCCGGGCCCATGGCGGGCCTCCACCGCAGGCAGTTGCGCTTGGCGTCAGTAAAGCCCTGCTAGGTTATGTAACACCTTCAGGAGTGGGCTGGTGATTTATAGTACAGGTGTTGGGAGGCTCAGAGATGGTGGAGCTACCGTCATAAAACAATGCTAGGGGCATGTTTAGTGGGTTGCAAGGTCGAGATGCACATGTGGACAGGTTCACCACATGTACACCTTCCCTCCAATGTAGTTCTAACACTTTGATACATACATACATGTTTGTCTGACAATTACATCCAGGACAAGAGTTTCTCTGTTTCGTTCTCCATGTTCTAGTGCCAGGTGTTGTAAAGCTGTGTGGGTTTTGCATTTAGAACACATCTTATCTGTACTTCTCCACTTTCCCATGTTTTAAATAATTTCTTATGTTTTGATGTCATGATCTGCTGACAATCTAGACTCTTTTGAAGTCATGATGAAAGGGAAGATGTCAGTTATCAGTAATTTGAACGGGGTCTCCCATCTGCATTTTTCCACAATCTGAGGACTGTAAATCAAACATACAGCTCTATCCCAATGCAGCATTTCACTAGCATTCAAACTGTAGATGATCTCAACTCTTTATGAAAAATTCTTGATTGTGACTGATAACACTCGGCATAGTTATGCTTTAAAGAAGAACAGATCATTGCTACGAGGTAGATTTTGACAAAAAAGTTTCTCAAATTAAAATTGACTGACAAATACAACATCGAATATGATGTCATATCAGTGGAGATACTTTGATGTGAGGAATTTTTGTTTTTCTTTTGTTTCGGGGGAATTGTAATGAAAACAGCTCCAATCTGCTTTATTCAGCTGAGGAAATGATGTGATTTAGCTCTCACTTAAATTGTTTTCAAATGTCTTGTGTGATTTCTTTTAAACAAGCAAGATTATGTCTTGTGAGTGGGTTGAAGGAAAACCCTACGGGGTAAGGCGGACCTCAAAACAAAGGCTTTAGAAACTATTTATTTAAACATCTGGTTGGTTTCACCTGTAGAAACTGGTATTCATTTCTAATGTAATTCTTGTAACCAGAGTTTTTTTTTTTAACTGTTCACACACTGTAAAAATCAAAACGTAAAACTGTTGGCCTGGAAATATTTTTTGGTCACACAAACAAAAAATGTTCTATTGTTTTGCAAGCTACTTTAAAGTAGTTATCTCAGCTACTTTTATCAAGTTTGATTAGTATAGTTGGTCTCATTTCATAAGTTAAGTTGGTAAAACTTAAAATTATAGCTTTGAGGCCAGAGCTAAATTCTTTAGCAAAGAAAGGAGTCTCCAATTCAAATTGACAGGCGACATCCATACATCACTTTCCCACATGTGTCTCCATAAAGGTGAGTATTTTTGTTAGAGTATTGTATTGAAACTACAGTTGGTCTCCTGATAGGGAGTTGAGTTTGCAGGATGTGAATTTGTGGGGGTTTGAATCCTGATCCTGCAGCCACATGAGAACACTCAGATGTGAATATGTTAGCTAAAACTGATGGTCCCCCACCATAACAGTCTTTACCATCAGTGTGTGGGTAGGTGAAAAAGGCTTGAAGTGAAAAGTTCATTTTTTGTTCAAAAAGTGATAAGTTGGCACTACGTTTCCTTTTCAGAATTCTTAGAAAGTAGAACTCCAAATTTTAGGTTATCTCAAAAACTTATTAGTTGGTTCAAATGTAAAATAGTTAGTTTGGCCTCAAAACTCAAAAATCCAGTGCAGACAGTTGCCTTGAACATTTGAGTGTGTGAAACATCCACATGCACCAGCTCTTGCCCTTTCTCATGAATCCCCCATCCAGGTTATCATGATTTGTATTTAATGCTTTATCTGTGTATTTAGTGGCATCTAATTACTCATCCTGTTTGAGGTCATGAAAGTTTAAATCCCAGGTGAGAAGATGGATACACTCTGAACAGGATGACAGTCAATCACAGTATAAATTAAGTATCAGATCAGCATATCCAACCTCTTACAAAAAGCTTTATTTTTTTTTTATATCTAACATTTATAATTAATCTAAATACTAAATAGGATAAAAATTTGGAGACTGATTGAAAAGAAGAAAAACTTCATCATTTCGAAGCTCGGCTGCATCTACTACTAAAGCCAAACCTTAGCTTTTTGCATGTAACACTCTTTGAATGTGTACATGTGCTTGGAAAAAAAGAAGTCATTGGAGTTTTATAAAACCGGCCGTAACTTTGTAGATGTTTTCTGTTTTCTACATAAAAAGGGAGTCAGTGCTAACATATTATCTTGCTAACAGTAATGAGATAAGACAAAGACAATCATCAATTTAGACAATAAAGCCACTGTAACAAAATCATGGTTATACTGAGAAAAAGCTATGACAAAGCAAACATCTGATTCTCCTCTTCTGGGGAAAGAAAGAGGTGTGATCTTAAATTTATCTCACGCTCATCTGGAATCCGGCAGTAATGGAGGCCTTTGATCTTTTTATTTTAATCACAAAGCCAGGGCTGCAAGACAAAAGCCTGCAGACATGAGACGTTCAGACGGTGGGAACTCTGATGGAGGAGGGATCCCTGATGTCTCTGGGAAGAGTCGAATATTTTCCAAAGTTTTTTGTTTAATGGCTGACAAATCTGCCTGATCTCTCTGGGAGGGATGAAAGAGACTTTGATGAGCCAGAGAAGAAAACTCACAGAAAATCAGGATTTCTTAAATGTGAAAGTTAGTGTCTTCTTTTGAGAAAGGGCCTGTGTGATTTCCCCAAGTTCGAAGAAATTTTATTCACTCAGATCACCTTTTATGAAACATTAAATTTTGCTTTGCTTGAATTTCCACATTCAGGTCAGGGTTATAAGACTTCTTTCAGCAATGCACTAAACACCATAAAATATCCACAGATGAAGGCAAAGTGGAGCGGGACTATTGATGGATTTCTGTTTTATAGGCTCATAAATCCTCAGTGAGGTGTAAATCTCCAGATAAGCAGGTCAGTCAGTTTATTTTCAGTGTTAATTTAAAGTGTTATGATCTCTGAAACATCTTTTGTTGTTGTTGTGGATGTTTGTTTATGAAGCAATGGTGAAATATTGAATGTGATTTCTTTTATTTAATATAGCCTTAGAGCAGATTGCATCCCGTTGTGAAATATCGCTCTGAGACAGCTGCAGCCACCCCTGACCCTGAACAGGATAATGGAAGATGAAAGAATGAACTCTGTTTTTGTGCCCACATGTGAAAAAAACCCCACAACAATCTCCTTCAAATTAATCTCCTAAATGAAGAACATATGTTGCATCAGCTAATTCAATCATCCTAATACCTACCCTCCACAAACATTCGCAGATGGGTTCATAGATTGCTTCCAGTCTGGTCTGATCAGACAAGTCCAGAATTTAAAACACTGAAACATCCTCTTTTTATAAACTTAGCACAAAAAGTAAGTAAAAGTTTGGCAGCAAGTCTTATACTGTTGGAAAGCCACAGGAACTTGCAGTTATGGGATGAGCAGCAGAGCGAGTGTATGGGTTGAGACCATGTCAGTTTAGCCATATCTTCTTCTTTACTAGTGCCAAACAGCTCGTTTCACTGTTGTTTGTTGGATTGGATGACTGAGATACATTTACTGTGGTAGATGAACCAAATCCATCACAGTACCTTGCAGTGTGAAGAAATGATAATATTAAGCCAAATCCACTGCTCATGACTCCTGTTGATGAAGTGAGGGCGTCGCCTTGTTACTAGTTTGTCCCCTTGGTGCTGCTGTAGGAACATGGGGCAAAATGGTGGCTTCTGCAGAAAGGGCTTTGGTCTTTAGGTGGATATGAAAAGCTCATCCTAAGTTAACAAAGGCAAAATAGTTAAAAGATTCAGTTGACAATACACTAATTTTAACAAACTTATGGTCCTTTTTTAAGTCTTTTGTGTTCAACATTAACAGTTTATCAAACTTCCTGGGTCTTGAGCACAAGCACACGCAGCAACCGGCAGTGAGTGAATTTGGCGTCTAGTGTTGGTGTTCTACTGTTTCTTTTTATGATTCTAGTTGGCTTTTTACTTATTTGTTTTTGGTCAAGTACTCCTGTTTCCACTTACCTTAAATATGGATCTGCTTTATATTGCCATGATGGGTTTATTCTGTGCCACCTGTGCGCCTGGGATGTGAGTAGGGCTGTCAGCCGTTTCTAAGTAAAAGAAAATATCTTTCAGATCACAGGCTTTTTGGAAATCAAAGGAACTGATGGCAGCTCTAAAAAGCTGAGTGTCATGTAGAGTATCCTCAGAGGGTCTGAGGCAAAGAGTCTGTTTGTCATTAAATTGTTAAACGTCAGAGATCATTTGAAACATCAAACCCCTTGTGAGAAGGATGCACATGAAGAGCATCGTTGTCTGAATGACTAATACTGAGGGCGAGACACTGAATTAATCGTCTGTGCCCTGACATTTAGACTGACATGGCCTTCAAAAATCATCTATCTATCTATCTATCTATCTATCTATCTATCTATCTATCTATCTATCTATCTATCTATCTATCTATCTATCTATCCATCTATCCATCTATCCATCTATCCATCTATCCATCTATCCATCTATCCATCTATCCATCTGTCCATCTGTCCATCTGTCCATCTGTCCATCTATCCATCTATCCATCTATCCATCTGTCCATCTATCCATCTATCCATCTGTCCATCTGTCCATCTGTCCATGAGCTTTTTTAACCAGCAACTGTAAGTCTAAACTTCTTTCATCTAAACTTTTTGTTACATGTAGCTTCCAAAATATCCTTTGGCTTGTTTCAAAGTAGCTTAAAACAGTGTTGAACTTTGAACAGTTACGGTCACTGACATTTAAAAACAATCATCAATCATCAAGTAAACCAGACTTCCAGTCATTCACTGTCAGCTCTGAGTCTTTCATTAAATGTGACCACAACTCTGAATAATCCCATATCAAAATATTAACTGCAGAGCTGGAATCTTTTAATTAGAAAAGTTTGGATCCAAAATCTGATTTGATTTAGAGGACAGTTACTTAGGGCAGGACAGGACTGACTTACGGCATGTTGAAGTCTCTATGACAACACACAGGCTGACGAAGTTTTGTAGTGAGAAGAGAGAGATCTGATGAAAACAATTTCTGGGATTAATTTTGTAGTGATGGTGAACCCTGGAGCTGACATCTTGGACGGAAAAAGGACAGAAGAGAAGAAGAAGGCTAAACTGAAGAGTGACAGAGCATGGTCTGAAGGCTAAAACATGAGCAAAAGGCAAAAATATAGGCTAAGCTGTTTGTGATAATGTTAATTCCAACCCACATACAGCAATTATACTACAGTGATCTGTTTAAACCTGTCTGTCAATAAAATGATGAGCAAGGTTGTGTTAGCTCTACTTGTTAGATGAGCAGGACATAAGTATTCGCTAATGTTACACATTAGCCTACAGATACGTATCAAACACTGGGCTGCCAGTAGTGCAAAATATAGCAGGCTACCAAATTACAATACAAACTGACAAAGTTTGCTTTTTTTCATGTTTCAAACTACAGCGCTGCGTAACTGTTGTATCCATTAGACAGTTGTCTTGAACAGAGAAAAATAGTGTTCAAAAGACGATCCAATCTTCATTCATTTCTAAAACAAACACGCCTTGTTAAAAGTCACGTCATCACGACTGTGTGCGCACGATTTCAGCCAAAAGGTGTCGCTGCAATCCACTTTAAACAGATAGTCCTCACAGCCCATTTTATACAAATCTTACCAAAAAAAAAGAGTGTGGTTTAAAACCAATGAGAGTTAAAAAGTCTCAGCCCAAAGAATTTTATGTAAACCATGTTGGTGGCCAATACTTGAAAGCCAGCTCATCAGACTGACCCTATAAACTCAGAGTTCACAGTATATCATCTCACAGCTCAGCTTGTAGGAATGGTATGAAGGGAGAGAAACTGGTAGCTGGACGATTGCTTATTTGTGATCAATAGCTGAATTTCCATAATCACTTAAAAGTAATGTCATTATTAATCTTTCACATAAAATTTCATTTTGTGCTTCAAAACAATTTTGTGAATACTAAAATAAATAAATAAATAAATGAACAAACTGTTTTAACACTATTATATTTACTACCAGCTCAGATTAATTAAATTACTCACTGACATCCATTGTTTTCCAAATAAATGCAGCATTTGTGCTTTTCAGGTGTACCAGTTTGATTGCTTTACTGTTTCATGGATGCTATCAGTAAAGCATATCTCAGCATCCCTTGAATCCAGTATTTGTCACTGTTAACTTGCCTACAGTCAGTAGTTACTGATTTAACAAATGCTGTTGTTAGCTTCTTTGATTTTGGTTCTTCTTCACATCTGTTGTGATGTTCACACTCTGAATTAATGCTCCGTTTGCTTTTTTTGAAGTGGTTTCACTCTAACATTAACCTGCTGAGCTACACCTGTATGTTTGGCTCATATTTGGTTTAGACTTGAATTCACTTATTGATATTTTCATTCCATTTCACACAAAGTGCATCTTACTTTTGCCTGACCTGTTCCAGAGTCTGTTTTAGAGTAGAATTTAAAAAGCACAGTGGTTTCCTCTATCTGGTGAAATGTATTTTTAATATTTACAACTAATCAACACTTTTAACTTGTGTATCAACCAACAACTATCTTCAGTCTTATTGTAAGGCACATGTGAGTGCCTGTAAAATATTCTATGATATAAACAACACTCACTGTTGTCAGATGACAAAGCAAAACTGACACATTTTTCTCTTGAAAGCAAGATCTTCATCAAACTCAGCCAAACTCAGACTCCACGCATGTTTCAGGATAACTGGATTAGACTTGTATCATAATCCTTGTATGACTTGTCATTGAGTAGATTATTAGTGGACTGTCTGGAAAGTAAGACTAACTTGTCTGTCTTGAAGCAGCAGTTATTCAGATAACAGCTGCCTGACAGATCAACCTACAGACCCTGATACTTGGCCAGTCATGATGATGAAGTTTTCCCTTCTCAGCAGATTTTACCATGTTTCAGGGGTGTACTTTGGAAGGGAACCTCCTGTTGGGAATTTTCTTGCGTATACTGGAACACTCAAGAGAGCAAGTGTGGTTTTCCTGCTTTTGAAGGCTGTTTTTTCTGCCAAACCATGGTAATGTGATGTAGAGTTGGGGTTTGCTGTGATGTGATGCTGACTCCATTACAACGTGGCTGTGAGTCAACCTCCAGGAACCTCTCTGGGGGTCGAAGTGCTGAGCCCCATCAATCTGTAACAACAACATGGCTGTGAAACACAACATATGATTCAGGAGATTAGCTCGCCTTGGCTGTTGTTTTCCCCTGAGAGATAGCAGTGGAAATGTTGAAGAAGTCCGAGTCTACAACAGACTGGAACAAGTGAACAACAGTATGGAACATATATGCCGTCATGGCTCACTTTGTCTTTATGCTATAGTTGTAATCTTAAGTGAAAAATGTTACCATGGCCTTGTGAAGGGATGTTGTTTGGACCACAAGATGGGAATCATTTTCACTCTCTGCAAGTAATGTTTGGTATTATGTTTCCCACCAGCAGGTCATGAACGGCTCAAGAACAAACTGTCAAGTTTTTATGTGGCCTAATGAGCGGCTGTCACCCTCAAAGAAGTCCATAATAGATACACAATACACAACCCCTTAGCTCTGTGCACTGTGAAAGCTTTTCATGTCATACATTATGGTGTTGGTATCTGGTCCATGTTTCCAGGGTGAGTGCCGTGTGCCATAAAAAAGCTCCTTGATTCGTACCTGTGAGCGTTTATATCCTTCACAGTGCAGATGCAGACTTCGGATTAGTTTTGTGAAAATCCAACAACCATGACTTATTTGACAGTGGATATATCTTGTGATGTTTTCATGTTGGATTACTCGCTCCCAGAGTTGTTGTGGTGCAGAGCTTTATTAAGAAAACCAGCAGGACAGCTTGAGTAACACTCTGCAGGGTGCTGTGGTTTTATGAGTCCACCAAAATCATAGACAAAACCCTTCATCCTGAAACACCACAGCTTTGAACTATGGGAGTGAACTCTGCTCGTCGATCACGTCTGTGCTGTCTTCCAGGAATCACTCACACATGCACATAAGCACACAGTGTTTCCTTGAAGGATGACAAAGAATTAAACTTTTAAAGCTACAGCTGCAGTTTTACAACTTGAGGGAACAACATGGGATCTGATACTTCTTCTTCTTTTGGCCATGTTAGCTTTGTTTTCTGTCCACTGTGCTCCTCCTTCTGACTGATACAGCTGAAAAACTATTGGATGGATTGCCAGGAAATTTGTTACAGGCATTTATGGTCCACAGAGGAGCAATCTTACTAGCTTTGGTTATCCCCTGACTTTTCATCTAGTGCCACCATCCAGCTCTACAGAAGATGTTTTAGCAAAGGATCAGCTGATAAAATATAAATCTAACAATCTAAATCTGAAATATAGAAAATGTAATGACTTATCATGTCATCTAAGGCCAACATACTGAATTTGTTTTAGTTTTTAGTGGTATGTTTTATGGCAGATGTTTGGACATTTAGTAAAGTCTGCATTAAGTAGTCTCTCTCTCTCTCTCTCTCTCTCTCTCTCTCTCTCTCTCTCTCTCTCTCTCTCTCTCTCTCTCTCTCTCTCTCTCTCTCTCTCTCTCAGTACACATCAAGAAGAAGCAGTTGTGTGATGTAGTATTGTGGTCCTTTGCTTCTATGAAATATTTCACAATGGTTCTTATATTTTTTTCTCCTTTTCTAATCTCTATTAATGAATCTCATCTGTTTTCTTGGAAAATATTTTTTGTGATGTTAGTGAGAAAAAAGACAAATCTGAGCTTTTCTGTCCAACAGATTAGAACAATTCTTGCAGAATTTTTTTTTTTAGTCCCGCCAACATTTATAGAGGACACAACCTTAAACCTGGAGAGCTCATTGGACGAATCACTGTACCAGAACAGTCTGACAACCTGTCTGTCTGTTACACTTACTAGCAGGTGCTTTTGATCAGCTCCCCTCAGACTGAAATGTCCTTACATGGTGCTCCAATGAACCTTTCTTTTTACCCTTTCTCTCCTTCCAAGACAAAATGAAACATTTTCATCTTTAGTCTTCTGAATTTACGGGGACTTGGCTTGAGTTGATTGAGTAGACAGAACCACGACACATGACTACAACGTGATTCTCTGAGTGGCCTGTAATTTAGGTTTAGAAGTGGAAAAATTAATAAAACCCCTCCTAAGTGATGACTTTATAAGGCTGGCATCAGAGTGTGTGGCTTAATTCTACCCATCAGCAAAGAAAATAAATCCTTCCTAATAAAAAGAAAGAAAGAAAGAAAGAAAGAAAGAAAGAAAACTGTTTCACTTTGGATGAAGGAAGTTTATATGTTCCAGGTCTTTGGGTGCCCATCTGTCTAACAGGTTTCAGTGTGGCAGGGTAAACCACTTATAATCACTGTCATAGAAATAAAATTAAATCGATGGTTAATCCAAAAGAGTAGAGAAGCAGTGATGTTATCATACCCCTCTAAAAAGTTTTCCTGCCTTTACAGTCTGAGTTATTTCATAGCAAAATAAAAAATTATAGAGAAACATTCGGAGTTACTTATTGTAATCCTGACTCCACCACACTTGGCAGTAAACCTCCTGAGTGTGCACCAGAGATTAAACACATGGCCAAAAGGACGACCTCATCAGCAAACAGTGTGAATGCCAAAAAACAAGATGTTTCTCACGCAGATTAAAAATTCTGCACAAAAAAAACCCATCTTCCATTCTAATTCTTTATGGATCTTGCTTTAGTTCTTTGAGTCTTATTCATAAAAGTTTAATAAATGAGACAAAATCTCTCTTAATCTGAGAAAATTGCCAAACAAATTGCTAATCTCAGCCTGACAGAGAGCAACATGTTAATGGGTGTTGATGGGATTATATCATCAACATAAAAGTTGAATTTTTTCATGTCCTTCAGAAAATTTATTTTCTCAAAATGATGATTAAAAAGTGAAAAATTATAGGTGTTGCATCTGAGTGATATTGCAAAAATAGAAAGGCTTTGAGCTGGTGCAGAGAGGCACTTAAACTTTCTAGATGTTCCAGTCGGCCATTTGTAATATTAGCTAAATTATGAAGGAAAGTTGTCCCGGTCCCTAGCATTTAAAAGCCTTGCTTCAGTACCGGTTCTTTGCCTGGTTTTACATCAAAACAAGCTGACTGGACTGACTGGCTGTAGGCTGAACACTTAAGATTGACAAGGAAATCACATCTCTGTTCTAAAGCTTAAAACGGGGGCATTTTTGAAAGTACTGTAAGACCTTTTTAATACTTTTATTTTGTCAGATTTTTCTCAATACCTGCACTATGGCAGTCAAAAAAGCTGTCACTTTACTATGGGAAAAAGAAGGTTGAATGTTTTCAGTCTTCAACTTTACTGCAGCAGAAACTTCTTTCACTATTCAAACCCATAAAACCAGAGCAGGGAGCCTCTGTGACCTTATCATCAGTATTATATGCTCTGCACAAAGAGAAACACCATTCATAGTTGCTCTTGTTCACTATGTTCTCTATAACACTATGTTCTAACCACAGAAGCTGTTTTGAAACTGTTATCCATTATGGATAATCCTGATCACCCTATGCACCACCTACTGAACAAACAGCGAAGCAGCTTCTCCAACAGACTGATCCAGCTCCGATGTCACAAGGCCGGATACAAGAAATCTTTCCTACCAAAGGCCATAACCCTTTACAACAGCTCACCTCTTGTGTGTAGAGAACTGTCATCTTCATCATCATGATAATGTCTGTATCTCAGTTCGTAACCTGCTTTACTCGTGTTACTTGTGAAACTGTTACATCATAATTACATTTAAGTTACTGCACTGTCTGACTGCTCAGCCTCTTTATCCTCTATGTACCACTGTCACCACTGTTTTTGTTGTTTGCTATTTTTTTAATTACATATCTTAGTATTCTTATTTTTTATGATGTAAATATCTTCATATTCTTCTTCTTTTTTTAAGATTTACATCTTTCGTATTCTAATTTTTCACATTCTAAGTGCCTATTTAATACTGTACGTATTTAGTCTTGCATTGTTTATTTGCTCAGACATTTGCTGCTGTGACACCACTGAGGGGTCGAAGGTCATCGGCATCCATTGTTGGTTTTTTGCCTTGTTGCTTATGTGCAGAGATTTCTTCAGATTCTCTGAATTTTAAATTCTTTGCAGTTGAACATTGAGAAACATTGTTCATAAACTGTTGGACTATTTGCTCACACAGTTGTTCACAAAGCGGTGAACCTCGCCCCATCCTTGTTTGTGAATGACTAAGGCTTTCGGGGATGCTCCTTTTATACCCAATCATGACGCCCACCTGTTTCCAATTAACCTGTTCACCCGTGGAATGTTCCAAACAGGTGTTTTTGAGCATTCCTTAACTTTCCCAGTCTTTTGTTGCCCCTTTCCCAACTTTTTTGGAACATGTTGCAGGCATCAAATTCAAAATGAGGGAATATCTGCAAACAAACAATTAAGTTTATCAGTCTGAAAAATAAATATATTATCCTGTAGTGTATAAAGTTGAATATAGTATAAACGTGATTTGCAGATCATTCTGTTTTGATGTACATTTTACACAATGTCCCAACTTCAATGTAATTGAGTCTGTAGGTCTGAAGTCCTGTGTTTTTCCTGTTACATGTGATCTCCACATAAAGCTCTGTCAACGGCTGTGAGAGTGCCTGCTTCCCTCCTGCAACTCCTTTTTTTTTTCTCACAGGACGTTTGGGAGGAAAAGGAAGTAGGTCAGGGAGAACTGCTGCAGGCATGTGTGTTTCCCATCCCTGAGGTTATATCTGTCTCTGGCTAAACATGCACAACTGGATGCATTCGCCACACACCGACTGTTAAAGAAATATAAACCTGTGCCATGAGGTAGCCTACTTGTTTCTGAGCTGTAATGGGACTGCAGGACTGCCTCGTGGTCCACTTGTTGGCTTTCTCTTCTTACTGGCTGTTAGTGAGTGTTTGTTGCCAGAGTCTGGACACAGATTTTACCCCAATGACTATGTTTCCATAGCTATACAGGAAATGGCAGTGAGGGTGGTGGCTGAGTTTGGGCTTAAATCTGGCATCCCTGTGCTCATGTGTTGGGTTTGAGCTTCTTCTTGCTGCCGAACACTCACGTGTTTCATTCCAACATGAGAGAACAGTTTTATGGATTATTTCAGGCTATAAATGTGGAAGTAGTTTCCAGGCTTGGCTTTTAAAGAGCTAACATATTTTTACTATTGTGGGATTTGCTTGGTGTAAAATTGTGGATTCAACATGTTAGGCAGATTCAACTCACAGACACCAATAAAGGCCTGATAATGTACAACTACACATCAACAATATATGTACAGATATTACCTCTCTGAAGTAGACATGTTTTAACTAAAATAAGCAGTTACACTTTTCCCATTGAGAACAGCCTGTCACACTTCTAGTTTGAGATCTTTCCAAGGTAAAGGTGAACCCTGTAGCTTTTATCAAGAAGAGTTGTCATAACTAACATCAAATCCGCTAACCAACATTAGCTATTGTGAGTGACATAAAATGTCTAAACTATTGGCACCACATGCTGAATGGACCTATGTTTCTTTGCTTGGTTGATATATTTATTTTATTCTGCACCAAGTACTGCTAAGATCACAGGTCGCAGGAGTTCAAAGAGTAAAAGAAAAACAACAAAAGCTTGTGTTGTTACAGATTACATTTCATCACTATTTTAAAAGAACTGCTGTGATGCAGCCCCTCCCTCTCAAATGTAATGTACTGAATAGAATATTTGTTTCATATTTTGGCAGGAGGTTTAACAGTGTGGCAATGTCACTGTCAAGAGGTGTGACAGAGCCAGAAACATGATTGGATTTAAAACGCTTCCAGAGGTTTTTTTTTTCTTTTTTTTCTTTTAGGATTCATAAGTGACATGTCACGTGCACCCAGTGACCACTGCATTCTTCCCTTCCCTTGACCTCAACATAGCAATGTTGTAATATTTTATGATCATAGAAATACAAAGGCGATTGGTATGAGATTATTTCAGTGAAATGGTTATCTGTACCTGCAGTTTATGTTGCTTACTAATGAGGACACACTAAGCTTTTGTAAATCATGCATTATTTACATGCTTTCCTCTTACTTATTGTATTCCTACTGTTTTGAAATCCTCAGCTTGGTCTTCACTGCCTCTAAAAGCTTTGACAAACCTTATATGATTTCACTGATCAAGTGCAGGATTAACTGAATCCCCCATGAACAGAGAGGTGAGTCAGTAAATCACCACAGTTAAATTCCTTTGGCTTCATCAGGTCACCTGCAGAGCATCACCTGAGGGCCTTCCTGTCATAAGCAGTAAAACTGACTCTGACATGTGTGGGGTTGCCCTCTTTAGAGCAGGAAACGTGCACAGGCCAAGAGGTCAGCCCTGCAAAAAAAATATTTGAATGACTACTGGACATCATGTGACCACATTACCACTTACCCTTTTGCATGGCTCACAATAAAAAAGGCAAAGCTAAAAAAAATAGATAAATAAAAATAAAAATCAGTCATTGTCTTTTACTTTCATAATTTATTAAATAAAACAATCACTATTAAAAGCATGCACCAGTGGATCAGGCACGCTTATCTTGTTTTAAATCAGAGTGTATGTGGTGGCCTGCTGTTAAGAAAAAGAAAAAAGTTCCTGACCACTGGCTTGTGCAGGATAAATGGTTTACAAAAGGGTAAGGAGGATTTCTTCAGATACTTACATACTGCCATTTCCCACCTTACATTTGCCAGGTGGGATGGTCGTTCCCCCTCTGGGTCCTCTCAGAGACGTATATATGTTACCAGCCACTGAACTTTTTAATTTAATTTCATTTAATTTTTTTCTTTATTTAAAATAACACTTTCACTTTGTAAAATTCTTACTTTGATTCAGGCTTCACACAATTCTGGTTTTAATTTTAGAATTCTGAGGTCACGGTCGGAATTAATAATATGTTTTTGACTTTTTTTCCACAGTGGCCCAGCTTCCAGAAAAAAATTGCTTAAGTTAAATCCGCCCTTGAGAGGTCATAAAAGTTAAGAAAGTCCTAAATGATAGGAAGATTCATTCACAGCCTTACCTCATGTGTACGTTACCATGAAAATCATATGCTTGGTAAATAATGTTCAACTCTACATTTTCTCATCATAAAAGTGATGTCATCCTCATAAAGATGAATTCTACTCTATATCATCTTCTCTTGTTCCCGATTAAATCATCACCACTGCCTTTGGATGTCTTTTCATCTTGAGCCTTCTATGTGAGCCAGCTGTTACGTTTTCATGTAACATGCCTGGAGCCATGTTTTTCATTCTGCTCTGATGCAGATGAAACACAAATTGCAGGCTGTGCTAAGCTCACAGGCGCCAAGCTTTGGCGAGGCAGAACTTTATAACACTGGCAGACTTCAAGCTTTTTTGGTTCTAATTAAGGCAGCTCTCTTCTGAACAGGAAGGACACCAAGGCCATTTATGTCACAGTTTGTTTAGAGGTATTCTATGACTCAGGCCTCAATATCTTGATGTCTAACACTCTGACATTCAGAGGATATGAATGTTGAGCAAACGAAGGAACATTTCAGAATATGTCACTTGCTGTGTTCAAACACATTTTATTGATTGTTGGTGGTTCCTACACCCTTTGGCAGATGTCCGAGTTATATCATGTGGTCTCATAAAACCACCATATGGTGACCTTTGATACACTCCATGTCTGTTTGTTTACGGCTCTTCCTCCTTTTCCTCTGTCAAAACATCCCCTCATCTCTCTGCAGTATATCTGCAGCCTATAAAGCTTTAAATTGTTTTTATCTGAGCAAATAACATCAGGTGTTTCTACTTAAAGAGTCACATATGCTCCATGTCGGTGGTCTCCTGGCCTGGATCCTCTCTAAGTATGTGTTAAAGTTTAATTAGATTCATCTTGGATCAATGATTTATTACCCTTCCAAACTGTTATGTAACTTTTTAATACTGACAAAGAAAGCAGATAAAACTCAGGATTCTGAGTTGAAAGTAATTACTGAGTTGATCTTCATGAAATGTTTGCCATGACTCGTCGAAAAACAAGAGTAAAGTGAGACCAATACATCATGGATCTGCGTCATCATGCTTTTAACTCTCCATGTTTTTGTTCCCTCTGTGTTATTATTTTGCATTGGCTTCTTGATACCAGACTTTGTTTCTGAGAAAGGAAGTCATGACGCATCCTACCAACAAGAAATAATGTTTTCACCCTCAAAATCTTACAACAAACATATGCTTCTATGCCTCAGTCTGAGGATGTGCATTTAAATGTAGTTCGTGAACATGTCAAACCAAACAAACACCTTTGATACGTGTCTCCTAGGATTCTATCATTAGGGTGTTTTGACAAATCATTACACAAGCCCAATAAATTGTAATATTTCCAAAATAAAACCTCTAAAATTTTCCATTTTGTACATTTTGTTGTAGAAAGTCATTCTCAATCCCTTCTGTCTCCATGGAAAGGGGAAACAAGATTCATGGTTATCTCTGTGTGGTTACTGGAAAAATAGTTCTTTAAGATGGTTATGTAATCCAGTATTGGTCAGAATGAAATATATCATTACCCCTTCAGTTTTCCTCCATCAGCAATAAAATTGAAATGTCTAATTACGAAGCTACGCTCATAAATAATCTTTTTCTAAGTTTGTCTGAGAGCTCAAACTGAGACTACACGGTGAAATCATCTCTTAGATTTCTATCATTTATTTTTATGCTGGAGGTTTTTATTGACACTGTGTGAAATCGACTTTATGGACTCCATGTCCGGGAGACAAATAAAATTTATCCCCTGAAACCAACAAAAAGGATCTCCAGAAAGCACTTGGCTGACATCCACTCAGACATTTGATCTCCACAATGATGCTGAAAAATAACTCCAGGTATTTCTGTATTTTATGTCCAAGTACAGTTTTAGTTCCAAAGCCGAAGGACACTTTATTGTTTCAGAGTTTAAGAGCAGCCTAAGAGTACTCTGTTGGCTCAGCAGTGTTTTCCATGATGCTAAATCTTACCATCCAATCAGGGTCCATCTTGACATGTTTTATTAGCCGGATGGGGACGGTCAGTCTCTTTTTGATCACACAAGGCTCCACATCCTCAGATGAATTCACTCTGTATGCGTCTGGAGTTTGACATCAGTTGAATACAGCTGCTGTTTGTCCGTCAGCAGAAGACTATGTTTATGTGTGTTTGTGGGATTAAGCTGGGCGGATTTCACTTATCAGCAGGGTAGAGCTCATGTAGATGGGCCGAAATGCTGTAAACCGATCCTAAGTAGGCTCATATATACCAATTTTAAGATGAATAGTTAGACCGTAATTGCCAGTGCTTACCCATCAGAGTTGATCAGAGTGCCAAATAGTACTCATGTACATCATTAAAACTTTGTTTGCAGGCCTTCAAATGCTTTCTTATCTCTACTGTAATCCAGCTCTCTCACTGAGCTCTCAACATGCAACGTGTTGCACATGTGAGTGTGACTGTTTACCCTGAACTGAACTGTTTTGAAACGGAGATTTCCAAAAACTATAAATCCTCCCACTTCTTCTTCCAAACAATTTTCATGGGAACATACAGCTACCACATCTAGAGAGAAGTATACAAATATGACTGTAAAATCATTTTAATTGTAGTTCTGTTCTCTATAAACATAACCAATAAACCACTTCTGTGTAAAATCACAGTATGGTTTGGATCCAGAACGTTTAAACATTTTCAAGCAGACAAATTAAAAAGGGAAGCTAGCTGCAGTGCAATATGTGATGCTTTGTTTGTTAAAATATGGCTTGTTTAGTATTTTGTATCCATGTAAGTGGTACTTAAACTGGATGTTGATGTGTTTCTAAGCTGAAATGTTAAAATATCACTGCTGTTTTCAACAAATCTGTTCGTAATAACTGACATTTAACTGACTTGATTCCCTTGCTGGGCGGGAGTGGAGTCTGTGTAAAGTTTGCACGTTTCCTCTGGGTACTCTGGCCTGTTTCAAAACATGCTCCTCAGTTTGATTAGTCACTCTCAATGAACCCTAGGTGTGAGCAAATGGTTGTCAGTCTGTAAGTGTCTATAAGATAATTAAACTCGACAAAGTCACTGCTCTCAGGTGAGAAATGGTCTGTACGTATTTGCTTTTAGCATTCTTCAGACAGAGTTGTAGAGATCTCAGTTTTCTCCTAATTCTCACAAATTTTCCTTAAAACAGAAGAAGTATGGAAATTAATCAAGTATGGCCATTGAGTCTGATCAAAGCCACACTGAGTACTTCATCAAAATGTTTCATGTAAGATCAGTACATTGTGATTATTTTATAATTCAGGTAACATGGACAAACCTCAGTGGTTTCTTCCCCTCTGCCTAGTTCATTGGCTTTGTTGCCAAACTACATTTCCCCTCTCCAACTTCCTTCATACTGTGAAACGGCTCTCTGTTTTAACCATTACTCTGGGATATATCGAAGCCGAGGCTCTTAAGAATTTCCACATCCAATAGTTTCTGCTTTCTTAGCTGAAGAACTGTTAGCAGGGAGTGTGAGTCTGTGTTATGAACTGTGAAACCAAACCATAACAGCAGGATTTTAATGTATTCTGAATTTGATAAATTTACTGATTATCAGACAGGATGATGATTCACCCTGTCAGCAGAGTGTTTCTGAAGCTAAACTTTTTGACCATTGTGCAAAAGCAAGACTTTATAACGTGATCTCTAACCCTATAAAACTCACATCTCCTCATTTGGTGACTCTGAAATTAATGACAAATAGGCTCTGATGGGCAGATTGCTTTTCTTTAAAGCCAGTCAACTGCTAGCTCTTTGCACCAGGATGGTTGCTGTAACTGTTGGAGATGGCCTAATGGTCTAGGTCACGCTCCATAAGGCATAAGCCCTTGCGTGGGCAGCTTGGGTTCAAGTCTGGCCTGTGGCGACTTTCCTGCATGTCACTTTCCACTCTCACCCTGTTTCCTAGTCTTTCCACTATCCTGTCGTCTTACATTAAAGGCACAAAAAGCCCAAAATATAACCAAAAAAATCAACAACATTTGACCGTGAACTAGTTCATTTTAATTTGTGAGAAATGAAGTTTAAACTAGCTCACTTTTTGTGTGAGTTGGCACAACACTAGCCCTGGAACAGAGGAGAAAGGAGGCTCAACTGAAATGCAAACAAAATTAAAGGATGAGAGCAACATCATGTTACTGTGGCAGCTAAAGCGAGTGGAGGAGAATTGATAAGACCAGTTTAAGATGTTTCAAAGTTGCCAGACAACGCCACTCTGGGAATTCCACCCAGAGAATTACTCCTTTTCCTTTTTAAGGTTCACACAGGTTCGTTCTACTAATGAGGCTGAGTCGTGGTTCACCAAACAATACAAACTTTATTCATGAACAAGACTTAAAATATGTTTTAAAACCACACACACGCAGGAAGGGGAAGGGGAAAAACCTAATCAGGTACTGAGGCTTACCGGATGGCCAAAGTGGCTAGTGTAGGGAGGAGGGATCCACCAAAACAAATAAAAAAAAACACCCAGGCACTCGTGACACACATACAGGGTTGTGAAATAACCAAATCCCAACGGAGCACAGCACACAAAAAGAGGGAGGGGGACCGCCACCCAGGACACCAGCACCACCACCGGCCCTCAGCAACTGAAAAGGGATAAAAACAATTAATAAAGTCAACAATAAAGGAATTGAACAAATGTAACCAAAATATACTAAATAATTGAAGAAAAAAAATAAACAATTAAACTATGCAAATTAACTACACAAATTGCACAAAATAACCTATAGGAAACACAAATAGCCCAAAGAAAACCCACAGAATACCCTAAATCAGATAAGAGAACTAAGAAGCAGAAAGTATAACCAAGTCAAAAATAAACCCAAACAAAAAAAGAGTAAACCTATACAAATTTAACTAACACAATAAACAGATTTAATAACACCATAAAACCAATATGGGAACTTAAAAATCAGCGCCGTGTTAGCCGTTCTGTCCCCTCAGGAGAAGGTTAAACCGCTAGCAGACCAGCCAGTTATAGGCTGCACACAGCAGGCAAGCAAAGGCAATACACAAGCCCAGGTACCCACAAATTACACCCCGAATGAAGCGGAGCAGGCAAGAAGCAAGCCAAGGCACCGCAGCAGGGAAACGGGCAACAAGCAGTCGATATGAAGCGGAGACAAAGCAGCAGCGTTCTCAGTGAGCTGGCGATGACGTCACACGAGGCGATAGAACAAGCCAACACTTGCAGAATACACCTACCAGAAATATGAGCGTTACTGATGAAGCTGACAAACGTGCGGTTACGACCTATGTTAACAGATCTACCTACCTCTTAGCAGTAGCAGACACACGCGCACACAGGAGGAGGGAGGAAAAGAGAGACCCAGGCAGCTACGGGCATCTCACCTGTGACCACATTAGCATTAGCCAGCTACGAGCATGCACCACAACGAAGAGAGAGAGAGAGAACACTCACCACAATAACAAAACAGGAGACGTACGCGGCACGCACCAGCGGCAGACCAGTCACTCTGCAGCAAAAACAAGCTATAAGAATCTTCTTAATGGCCAACAATCAACCAAGTGAAGCAACGCAGACCTACCTGTTGCAGCCAGACACTCGACCCGGAAGTACACAGACGGGAGTGCAAAGGAAGAAAGAGGGGGAGGATTGCTGCTTAAATCCTCTCCCTCTGCACAACAATTGGCCAGCGGTGGCGCTACATTAAGTGAGCCGACACATAAGGAAATACTATATTCCTTATGCTGCTACATTCTACCCCCCCTTTCTGCATCGTCGCCCCGACGATGGACAAAATGAGGGTGAGGCCACAATTAATTCCAAGGTCTAAACAAAACAGACACTGCGTTGGACACAGGAGCAAAGGCAGAAGGGTTGGCAACCTGTGGGTTTCTAGCTGGCCGCGGGAGATGGTTCACATTGGAGTGGTGGCCAGCAGTCGACCGAGGGGTCCGACGTGGAGCCAGATGGTCAGTACCAGGACAGCTAGCTAAGGGAACAGCCAAAGATGTTGAGGGGTCCACATATGAAGCAGTTGAGGGGCCATACCCAGGGGAGCCTGAGGTGGATGGTGGCGCTGACATTTGGGGTGTGGGCTGAGTCTTTGCTGCTAACCTGGTGGTGGGCATGGCAGAGGTGGCTACCGGAGACTGTGGTCCAAGAACGAACAAATCATACTCAGACAAGCACTCCTCCTCAGCAGGTGGCTGTTCCACCAGTGGAGAGTTCTGGGACAGTGAACGACCTGGGGAGTCTTGTCCAACCACAGCCTTCAGCATGGTACGATGTACCCGTCTTACCTTGGTCAGGTCATCTACTGGCCCGATTGTGTACACTGAACCCCCTTCGCTCGGTGCCCTCAACACTTGGTACTTTTCTGAACTCCACCGATCACGGGTCTTGTGGGGCCCCCTAGCACTGAAGTCACGCAAGAATACCAACTGACCCTCTACTAGCGGTAGATCTTTCACATGCTGGTCATGAGCCCTCCGTCTGCGATCAGCAGCCTGTTGCAAGCGTTCCCTTGCACCTTCAAAAGCCACCTGCAGTCGAGCTTGGTGCTCCTGAACCCACTCATGAACAGACCCACCCACAGGACTCTCAACTCTACCCAGCAGGAAATCTAATGGCAGCCGAGGATCCTGGCCGAACATCAGGAAAAAGGGCGACTCTCCAGTGGCCTGATGGGGAGTAGTGTTATAAGAGTAGAGGACTTGGGGCAAACACGCATTCCAATCTCTCTTTCTGGAGACTGGAAGTGTACGCAACAGATTGTGGAGCGTACGGTTAAACCGCTCACACTGACCATTTCCCTCTGGATGGTAGGGAGTAGTTCGAGATTTCACAATGCCATACAAGTTACACAACTGCTGGATGAGAGAACTTTCAAAATTACGACCCTGATCAGAGTGTAACCGAGCAGGAACTCCGAATTTATAAAACCACTCTGACACCAGAACCTTGGCCACAGTGGCAGCACGCTGGTCCCGAGTTGGGATAGCTACCGTGTATTTACTGAACACATCCGTCATAACCAAGATGTTCTCCACACCATTCTGGGCAGGCTCCAGGGTGGTGTAATCAATGGCAAGGATCTCATTAGGGCGTGATGCCAAAAGATGCCCCATAAACCCGCGAGCTTTGGGTTGGACATCTTTAGCAACCTGACACCTTTCACATGTCTGACACCACCGAGTCACATCAGCAGACATGCCGGGCCAGTAGCATCGGGACCGTAGGAGCGCCAATGTTCGCTCCACTCCCTGGTGCCCATGCTCCTGGTGGACTTTGGTCAGAACCTCGTTACATAGCACACTGGGCAACAACAGCTGAAACACGGCTTCCGCACCATCCGGGCAAAACACCCGACGATACAGAACCCCATCATTTTCAACCAGTCTGTCCCACTGACGAAGCAGAGCCAGTGCAGACTGGGACAGCTGTGCCCGCTCCTCACGAGTGGGATACTGCTTTCTTCCCCAGAACTCTAGCAGCTCCTGAATGACAGGATCAGCCTGTTGAAGGGAACGAAGCTCAGAGGGGGTGCGTTGTGGCATGACGGCAACAGCAGCTTGAATTGCTTCCACCTTCCTCAACCTCAGGGCTTGTTGCAAGGGCTGAGGCATAGTGGTACCTGGAAGCATTGTCTCCATGTCCGGAGGACCAGGTGGATGCTGACGAGAGAGTGCGTCTGCATTCCGGTTACTCCTGCCAGATCGATACTTAAGCTCAAAGTCAAAAGAGGCCAGCTGAGCTGCCCACCTCTGCTCGGTGGCAGCCAGTTTAGCGGAAGCCAGGTGGCTCAAGGGGTTATTATCTGTGTAAACAACACACTTGTTACCCAACAAGTACTCCCTAAATTTTTCTGTCATGGCCCACTTAAGGGCCAAGAATTCCAGCTTCATGGAACTGTAATTGGCCATGTTTCGCTCTGTGGGCTTCAGACCTCGACTAGCGTAGGCTATCGGTCTCACCTTACCGGCCTGTTCCTGTGAGAGCACCGCTCCCAAGCCGCCATGGCTTGCATCCACTTCCAGAATAAACGGGAGGGAGAAATCTGCATATGCTAACACGGGTGCAGAAGTGAGCCTAGATTTCAATGCTTCAAAGCTCTGTCGACACTCGTCAGTCCAACAACTGATAACTCCACGATCAGACCTCCTACCAGCCCTAGCGTTGCCACACTCAGCTACAACCTTGTGCAGAGGGGCTGCCAGCTTGGCAAAGCCCTCCACAAACCTCCTGTAATAACTGGCGAAACCGAGGAAAGAGCGCAACTCCGAGACAGTTGTGGGAATCGGCCAACTGGCTACCACTTCAATTTTGCTCGGGTCAGTGGAGACGCCGTCACCAGAAATCACATGGCCCAGGTAACTCACTTTCCTCTGATAGAAAGAGCACTTACTGAGCTTAGCTTTAAGACCCTCCTGCTGCAATCGGCCCAGGACCAACTTCAGCCTTTCCAGATGTTGTTCCACAGTAGAGGAGAATACAACTATATCATCTAGATACAACAATAATGACTGACATTGCTGATCACCAAAGATACGCTGCATCAACCTCTGAAAGGTACTGGGAGCATTACAGAGCCCAAAGGGCATTCTGTTCCACTCGAACAAGCCAAAGGGTGTACAAAATGCAGTCTTGGCCCGATCTGCCTCGGTGACTGGAACTTGGTTGTAACCACTGGCCAGGTCCAGGGTCGAGAACCAGCAAGCACCAGACAGAGCATCCAGGGACTCCTCTATGCGTGGTAGAGGGAATGCATCTTTTCGGGTTTTACTGTTGAGCTGTCTGTAATCAACACACATGCGTATAGAG
This sequence comes from Labroides dimidiatus, assembly GCA_030710495.1. NCBI lineage: Eukaryota > Metazoa > Chordata > Actinopteri > Labriformes > Labridae > Labroides > Labroides dimidiatus. The sequence continues at coordinate 15,497,626 of CM061159.1, forward strand.
CCATCTCTCTTCCTCACCAGCACGATGGGGGACGCATAGGGGCTACTACTTTCCCGAATGACCTGTGATGACAGCAGCTGGTTGATGTGCTCCTTCACAACCTCATACTCAGAGGGTGGAATCCGCCTATAGCGTTGCTTAACAGGGACATCATCAACCAGAGGAATGTCATGGGAAATAAGTTTGGTACAACCTAGGTCTCCCTCATGGGCTGAAAAGACAGGGGTGTACTGCTTAAGCAGGGACCTCACCTGGCCCTGCTGCTCAGCAGACAAGGAGGACAGGTCCATTTCTTCCAGCTGCTGTTGCACACTGGGGGAAACCGTCTGGGAGGACAGGGTGGCCACACCTGATGGCACCTCAGTGACCCCTGCAGGGAGGCTGACCACATTCACAAAGTCCAGCATACCAACCGCTGTGCGGGGATGCAACAACACGTCGGTGGAACCTACATTAACAACAGGTATGTAGGCTGTACCTCTGACTACTCTGACCAGGGCAGGGGACGCAAGCAACCCAGCAGGCAAACCGGAATCAGAAGGCTCAAAAAGGACAGTGGAACCAGAGTACTGCTCTGAACACGTGGCAGCCACGACTTTCATGGCTCCACCAGGAATCCGCCAGGCCCTCTTACCCCTGACCTTCACCCGTCCTGGACTCTCACAAGTGGCCCGAGTGCTGTCAACACGACACTGCTGCAGTGCCTGCATAACAGACCTGGGAGCCTCCAAAACACAAGGGTGAGAAAACAAAGCTGCACCATGTTGCACAAAGAGCTCCTGGTAACACTTACGCATCACATTCATCCCTAAAACACCAGGCACCTGAGCAGGCGTGCCATCCGGGGGGTCCCTTACCACCAACACTCCACAGTGGGGCATCAACTTGCCACAAAGCTCCACTTCAAGCTCTAGGTAGCCAATATAGGGGATAGCCAAACCATTAGCAGCCTTGAGCTCCAACCAATGACACGACCGAAGGTGCTCCTGACCCCAAGGCTCAAAATGCTGGCGGAAAAAGCCCTCAGAAACGGTGGTCACCATGGACCCAGTGTCCACTAGACAGGGGACTTTTACTCCACCCATGTCCACATCTAAATGGGGGCAAGATGAAATCAGCTTAGAAGCCTCTAAGCTACCTGAAACCTTTTGTGAGCCAGTAGCGGCCCCACCCAAACTGTGGCTCTGCAGTTCGGTGGGCCCTAGTTTTCCGACACCGGATTGGTGCGGGACTGCCTACCAGGGGTAGAGGGGGGTCGCGGAGGGACCTGTGAGCGGGAAGAAACACGCACTCCATCACAGTGTCGTGCAATATGACCAGGCTGATTACAACGCAAACAAATTATGGGACCAGTACGAGGTGGACGGTTGTACTGTTGAGGGTTCTGTAGCCGAGCAATGCTTTCAGTGAGCTGACTGAGCTGCTCTTGCTGACGCTTCAGCATTTCTTTCATTTCACTCATCTCCGCCATGGAGGGTGAGGGGACAGATGCCTGAGGACCACCCTGAACACTATACTGGACACCAAACGTTAAGGGGACCGAGTGACTACGGCCTCTTGCACCACCAGGTAACCCTTCGCGCTCCCACTGAATCGCCTCTGCCCTCACATCAAGCAAAGTGGAATCAGGCTGTCTACGCACCAACTGCTTTAACTCACGCCGCAGGGAACTGTCCAACACCTGCTCAACAAACTGGTCTCTCAGAAGGACTTCAGAATTTAACATACCGGCAGGAGCACGCTGCTTCACTCTCTCCATAAGACCCATTAAAGCGAGAGAGAACTCCTGAAGAGTTTCGCCCTCTTCCTGCCTCCTAGAGAAGAAAGCCTCCTGCAGAGCGACGTAAGAATCTGAGCACCCGTACAGCTCCCGTAAAATGGCAAGTATGCTATCAGGATCCTCTCTCTCTGCGCTAGAGCGATACTTGATCTCATCTCTGGCCTCTCCTTCTAGGTGATCAAACAGGAAAAATGCCTGGTCAGCCCGGGATAGATGCCTAGCTCTCATACACGCCTGCACCTCCTCCATCCACTCACTCAAACCTATACCTACCCTTCCCTTAAAGACGGGACACTTCCTATCTCTAGGTACAAAAATTAGTCTCTCTGATACAGAGACACTAGAAGTGGAGGGGGCAGTAGGTGGCTCAGAAGAGGTAGATGGAAGGGCACTATGTCCAGCCTGTTCCTGTCGCAACCGCTCGTTGTCAGCTTTTAATTGTGCAATTAAATTTCTCAATTCCTGTATCTCTTCCTCCATAACTACAGCCAAATCACTATTCTACAGGGGGTTACAATGGTGCAACAGCAGCACAAAAGCCAAACCTGCAGGAAGGAAGTCTCACCAGAACTGTCAAAAGGATCCACTGAGAACCACTGCTGCTTTGTCTCCAAGCTCTCCAATCTGCATACAAAACAAGAACACAACAAAATCAATGCACAAGACAATAAAAAAAAACAAAAGGAACACACGTCTCAGCCAATACAAGAGTAGATCCTGCCGACAACGCCAAGTTTGTGGCAGCTAAAGCGAGTGGAGGAGAATTGATAAGACCAGTTTAAGATGTTTCAAAGTTGCCAGACAACGCCACTCTGGGAATTCCACCCAGAGAATTACTCCTTTTCCTTTTTAAGGTTCACACAGGTTCGTTCTACTAATGAGGCTGAGTCGTGGTTCACCAAACAATACAAACTTTATTCATGAACAAGACTTAAAATATGTTTTAAAACCACACACACGCAGGAAGGGGAAGGGGAAAAACCTAATCAGGTACTGAGGCTTACCGGATGGCCAAAGTGGCTAGTGTAGGGAGGAGGGATCCACCAAAACAAATAAAAAAAAACACCCAGGCACTCGTGACACACATACAGGGTTGTGAAATAACCAAATCCCAACGGAGCACAGCACACAAAAAGAGGGAGGGGGACCGCCACCCAGGACACCAGCACCACCACCGGCCCTCAGCAACTGAAAAGGGATAAAAACAATTAATAAAGTCAACAATAAAGGAATTGAACAAATGTAACCAAAATATACTAAATAATTGAAGAAAAAAAATAAACAATTAAACTATGCAAATTAACTACACAAATTGCACAAAATAACCTATAGGAAACACAAATAGCCCAAAGAAAACCCACAGAATACCCTAAATCAGATAAGAGAACTAAGAAGCAGAAAGTATAACCAAGTCAAAAATAAACCCAAACAAAAAAAGAGTAAACCTATACAAATTTAACTAACACAATAAACAGATTTAATAACACCATAAAACCAATATGGGAACTTAAAAATCAGCGCCGTGTTAGCCGTTCTGTCCCCTCAGGAGAAGGTTAAACCGCTAGCAGACCAGCCAGTTATAGGCTGCACACAGCAGGCAAGCAAAGGCAATACACAAGCCCAGGTACCCACAAATTACACCCCGAATGAAGCGGAGCAGGCAAGAAGCAAGCCAAGGCACCGCAGCAGGGAAACGGGCAACAAGCAGTCGATATGAAGCGGAGACAAAGCAGCAGCGTTCTCAGTGAGCTGGCGATGACGTCACACGAGGCGATAGAACAAGCCAACACTTGCAGAATACACCTACCAGAAATATGAGCGTTACTGATGAAGCTGACAAACGTGCGGTTACGACCTATGTTAACAGATCTACCTACCTCTTAGCAGTAGCAGACACACGCGCACACAGGAGGAGGGAGGAAAAGAGAGACCCAGGCAGCTACGGGCATCTCACCTGTGACCACATTAGCATTAGCCAGCTACGAGCATGCACCACAACGAAGAGAGAGAGAGAGAACACTCACCACAATAACAAAACAGGAGACGTACGCGGCACGCACCAGCGGCAGACCAGTCACTCTGCAGCAAAAACAAGCTATAAGAATCTTCTTAATGGCCAACAATCAACCAAGTGAAGCAACGCAGACCTACCTGTTGCAGCCAGACACTCGACCCGGAAGTACACAGACGGGAGTGCAAAGGAAGAAAGAGGGGGAGGATTGCTGCTTAAATCCTCTCCCTCTGCACAACAATTGGCCAGCGGTGGCGCTACATTAAGTGAGCCGACACATAAGGAAATACTATATTCCTTATGCTGCTACATTACAATATGTTTACGAGAAGTGAGGTGTACTAGGGTTTCCAGAAAAACCATTCGCAACCGACTCCATCGCCTTGGCTTAAAGCCAGACAACTGTTGCAGGGGACTCCACTGACACCAAGACTTCGCTATGACCGTTTGCAGTGGACACAAGACCATGTGACCTCTCGTCCTGTTCACTGATGAGTGTCGGGTCACCTTGCACAGAAACGATGGAGAAGGCAAGGTGAGCGATACGCTGAGGTCAACATGGTCCCCAGGGTTTGCTTTGGTGGAGGAGGTGCAACAGTCACCAGGCATCACCAGCGCAAAACAGATTTGGTGATTGTAGGTGGCTCAGTCACTGAACGTTCTTACCTTTGAGACATCATAGAACCATCATCATCACCCAATTCCACCAGCACAACCCAAACTTCATGGATAATAATGCTCCACCACATGGTGCCAGAATTGTCATAGCTCGACTTCAGGAAGTCAAAGTGCCTCATATGGTATGTCCAGCAATGTCCCCTGACCTGAACCCCACAGAGTACGTCTGGGACCAGATGAAGCAGAGACTGGATGCTCGTACCCCACCCCCATGTGATCTGGCAGAACTGGTGGAAACACCCGCTACTGACTTAGTCAATTTAAGTTATTTGGGGCTTTATTTATTATTGTCTAAATTGTTGAGGTCATAAATATTGAACTAATGACAATGGTGTTTCTTTTCATTCATTAATAGTAATATCAAAGGGAACTATTACTTACTTCATTAAAATTCAGACCAAATAGGAAAAACACTTATGTAAATAACAATATCCCAAACTTATTATAAAAATGTATGTGTGTTTGTGTGTTTATATATTTCTGTTGGTGTGGATGGTAGATTCATAGTTTGTCTTCATGCTTTAGACCTTTGACTGGTATTCTGTCCAGGGTGCACTTACCGCTCACCAGTGTCACAATCAGCTCCAGCCTCCTGCAACCTCCAAACATCATCTAAATGGAAAGATTGAGCATTAACAGAAAAAATCAACCCAAAGAGGTTTTGAGGCCACTGGACTATAAAAGTCATTTCATGGTGTGAGACAAAGAAGAATCTGTAATTGATTGATTGATTGATTTATATTTTCTCGATTACTCTTGTTTGTCCTCCTACAAGAAGAAGCAATTCCTGGACTCTGAGTGATTGCTGATGACAGTGATGCCTTCAGGTCCCCTCCATTTCTAGCATTACAATGTTTCTCACATTCAGACCATCTCTAGATGTGGTTTAACTTTTGAGTGTAATCCATTTGTGAGCAGGAGGTCTGTTCGGTACAGCTGTTCTCATTACAGCTGTGGTCAGTGTCTTTGCTATCCACAGAGGTTTTAAGATGTGGGAGAGGGATTCATGGGAAAAATTTAGCTCAGTTTCCATCTGAAGTCAACCCAATATGTGACCACAGCGCGTGTGTACGTTTGGAAAGCTCTCAGAGGGATGATGATGTCTCCTTAAAAGGATGAAGAGCACCATCTGTCCGCTTCTTACTCTGACATTTGGAGACTATTGGAGATGTGACCAAATACAATATTTAACAGTAATCACCTCATGTTGACACTGATCAGCCCAGATAATAGTTTACTGACCACCGCAGAGAGAAATATCTCTAAAACTATTGAGAGACTCTCACCATCCATGCACTCTGTGCTTTCTGTGTAATGAGCTCTTCCTTTATTATTTGCAGGTGCTCAAGCTGAGTTTTCAAGGGCTGAAAACAAACAGCGTAATACAACCTGCAACATTTACAAACTCCCAGGTGAGGAAAGTTGCTCTTTTAAATGAGCTTGTTGTAATTTACATTTTAGAGCCCTGGTGGGCTACATTTAGAGAAACAACCCCTGCTGCTGCACAGACGTTTCCAATGTGGTTTCAAGTTACAGCCCTCACACTTCAAGGGTTCTTTCATATGTTTCAACTGATGTTTACATTTGAGCTTAAAGCAGTGAAATCACACCTCATGCAATGCAAATGCTGTTAATACTTTTACTCAGTTTATTTATTTAATAATGTTGAACAGCATAACAAAGTTAGGCTCAATATTGCTGACTCATTAAAAAAAATACTATAAATTAACGCCAACGCCAAAGGCAGGATGAACTGCAGCTGTTTGAATGTAATCTTTTTCGAACAACAAAGCCTCAGATATTCCTCTGCGCCGGTGTGTCAAATCCTATCATCATACTGTGCTCATTTGAACATATTTTCTACATATGATATTCTGCCAAATGTCCATTATCTTTAGATTAAATTTCATCTTTGTGAAAACATTTTCTGTGGACAGTTTGAAAGGGAAAATAAACAATGGAATAAACGAGGAAGTCAATGACTTGGCCCTCCTACTGAAGGAGACAAAGCAAATTTAAAGAGGAACCTCACTGATGTAAACCTCAAGAACTGTGTGTAGGTATATGTGGAAAATAAATTTATTCAAATCAAAATCAAACTTTATTCCCTTTGTTGTCTCAGAAGAAGCTGAGAAATATAATTTAACTACCCCGAATCATATAATTTGAGACAGAAGTCAAAAAAACAAGTTAAAAGCAAAAAGTCAGAATCTAACTGAACTGAAAAAAAATCTGCAGCTTATGGTCCAGGAGATAGTAAAGGAAAAACATCCATTCACCATGGTTACCTCAACTTGAGAACCTGATGGCAGATTCACACCTTCAGATTACAAGATGTTGAGGAGCCCAAAGCATCACTCACCTTGAAAGTATAAGACTGTAATTATGGGGGCCAGGTTGAATCTATAGAATATCTTTATTGAGATAATTGATGGTTTACTTAAACATGAAAATTACAGGACAACTTGAATAAAGTAACTGCTGCACCTGTGTCACTGCATGAGTAGATGAAAAGAAATTTCCAGAAGTTTTTTCTTTCCAGTACAAGTTTATTTTTTTTAATGCCACATTTAATCTTTCTCCACTTTTCTGTCATCCCTTTGACAATCCCTAAAGAGAAGACATAAATCTCAAACCCAGCCCCTTAACTGCTCTCCAACAATGTTTCTCACAGCTTTAACACTTTTTTTCTCCTCTACACAATTTCATGCCAAGATTTCCATTTTATGTGACACACCATTTGTGGGAGTGTATCTCTACATGTGGAACTAGTTTGCTGTGAGATAATGAGTTTCACAGGTGGTTGGAGATGTTGCTTGCTACACTGTAGTCGTGCATGGAGTGCGGATAGTTCAGTCTGGCTGATAGATCTGTTCCCTGCATTGGCAGAGTGGTATTAGCTCCCGTGTTTACCTTTAATGACGCACTTTGTCAGATTCCTTTTGTTCACTCTCTGCTGGCAATCCTCTGACTGGAGATTTCAATGAGAAACATATTGTGTATGAAATGTCGCAACTTGTAACCAAATTGAAATTTCTTTGTTGAATTTGAACAAGAATTCTGGACTCAGTTCTTCTGTCACAAACACAACTTGATGTAAGAGAAGCTGAACACAATTGATAAGCAGCTGCTGATGTGGGACTTTTCTGCTGAAGAGATCAGAGTCACACCACAGCTGTTTGAAGGCCATTGCAGAATACAATGGATGGCTTTAGCCTTGGGGAGAAAAAAAATGAGAGGAAAAAAAGAATATTCTGTGAATGAGTCACTGGGTGAAGGGAGGAGTGATGTCGACCTAGTCTTCACAGCTGAGAGAGAGTGTGTGTATGTGTGTGTGTGTCTGTGTGTTTATGTGTGTGTGTTTGTTGGAGATGGAGGAGAAGGAGGAGGAGGGGGCACCATGAGGATCACCGGGGCCTTCTGGACCCAAGCTGTTGTTCTGAGCTCAGACAGAAACACACACATACATACAAACACGGGATTGCGGACAAACAGTGAAATAAACTGCCCACACCTCGGCTGTCCTCGGACTGGGGTCAAACCTCACACAGCTACTGTACCTGTTAGCTCAGCATCGAATAAACATTCAGATGATTGCTGAACTTTTTACAACTTTTCCTGAAGAACTGATAAGAACAAGACCACAAAAACAAGCCCTCCAGCAAAAGTGATGTATTTGTACTTTTGCTAGCACTGTCCAGATAAGCCATTGGAGGACACAAGCCCTACAGAATGAGTCAGTTCTAAATCTAGCACTTTCAACCCTGTCTTGAGCACAAAAACAGATTTGGTGCCAGTGTTTCTTTGTTGCTGCAATCACAGCGCTCTATGTCTAATGGAATTTCACTTTTGTAACACTGCCACATTCGTGAATGTCGCCATTACTAAACTTTTAAAATCAAGAGGAAGTTGGGCATCTAATCTCAGCTTTGTCAAGTGTGGAGATCTGTGGAGGAAAGAGTAACCACTGTATGCAGGGAGGTGCAGGGAGGTGCAGGAAGGTGCAGGGAGGTGCAGGGAGGTGCAGGGAGGTGCAGGGAGGTGCAGGAAGGTGCAGGAAGGTGCAGGAAGGTGCAGGAAGATTCAGGAAGGTGCAGGAAGATTCAGGAAGGTGCAGGAAGGTGCAGGGTCCGTGACTGCTCAAATCGTCTTGTACCATCTAGTAGAACTATACGGCTCCCCATTGCAGCTCTTTCAGAGGTTAAAAAAGCTCCAAAAGCTCAGTAGACTGCAGAAATCACTTAAAGTGGAGTGGCGACCAGTGTGACATTGACTCAGCATTATCATACATAGTGACTAAACAAAAAAAGGGTGATATTTATGTCTTCCATTGAGCAAAAACTGGTTCTTCTTGAAAACTGCAGTGACCTTTATATGAGGCTAACATGTCACTTTATGAGGTTTGTCTTCTTTAAACAGCTGTTAGAGGGGTATATTTTTTTATCAATCAATCAACTTATCAATACATTATTATTTGCATAGGGCAGGTCAAGAAAACGTTTTCAGTTCATTTAACGAAAGCAAATCTAGAACTCAATTTCAGAGAAAGACCAGACGTTAATATGTGACTGTACTCCATGAACTGCCTTCTTATTCATGTTCTTATAAGGAACCCCACACAATGAGACATTACAAAATAACAAACCTGCACAAAATTCTACATTTTGATAAACTTTAAGATACATTCATTCATAGGCAGCCATTGTTGCTCTTTGAAAGAAGTGATGAGCAGATATAAAGCCCATCTGTTAGTCTGCTTTTCTTGTTTTGTTTCTAAAATGACTCCTGGGATGCAAGAACACGTTTTGTATGTCAGTCATTAAACTTTTTTTGTCTTAGTGGTAAAATCTGGATAAATGATTGTATTGAACTTTAACTATCCATGTGATAATGCCAAAAGCTGCTCATCTATTGTTTTTTATATTGCTCTCTTGTCAATGTGTCCTTTGTGTGGATCTTTATGCTGCTGTCTCAGCCAGCTCTCTGTTGAAATACAGATTTTGTACATCCACAGGAATTTTCCTGAGAAAAAAAACAAGATTGGGAAAAAAAGAGAACAGAAGTCTGTAGGACTGAGGATAAAACAAATTCCTGTATGTGAAATATTGACTTTTCCTGTTATGTCCTGTCGATGTGAAGTAGTTCAAGGTGTTTGAAGGAGAAGAAGCCTTCTTCTGCTGGCTCACCCCGGAGGATAACTTGTTCCTTCCAGCTCTCACAACAACTGTCATAATCTCAAGCAGATTTCATAAAACAACCGTCTTGTAAAGTTGCATTAAGTTCCCTTCTGGACACATTTAATATTCATCATTTGAAGATACTCTGTACGTGCGCGCCTCTGATTTTCATAATGTAGTCATGATGTGACCACAGATCGACGACGAGTGAAGCAAAAGAGCTGAAAATCAAAAACATTTTCCTAATCAGAACCACCTGACCAGAACTGAAGGACTCGCATTAATCTCTTTGGACATACTCTGCTGTGTGAGTGTGTGAGTGTGTGTGTGTGTGTGCTCTGAGGACTCGAGAAGGAAAGTATTACTGAAACTGGCCATCTTTTCTTTAGACGACTTCATTTGATAGCCTTTTTGCCTGACAAAGTGTTGATGTGATTATCTGCAGTGAGAAATCAGTCAATCATAAATTGACATAGTGACAAAAAATGAGTCCCTGAACGGCCCAAACACATACAGACTTCAGGTGGGGATGGCGGCGTGAGGTTGGTGCATCTGTCTGCCCCAGTTTCCAGTCTATCAATGACTGAGAGGAAGACAGAAAAGCAGGATATCCTGCAGGATGATAATTATGTGCTGTAGGCATAGAAACAACTGCCAAAACAAAGTAGTTTGAACAATTTCCAGCTTTTATGCCATTGTGGGTTTGAATGGATAATTCATCTTGAGGTCCCACTGCAACTGCAATCAGTGAGTCACTTCTTAAGTGACCCACTTCTCTGAAAGTGTGGTGAGGAACTCTTTAAAATAACCACCAGAAATGTGCTTTTGCCCACTCTCACCTCTTTAACCACTTTACTCTACTATTTCTGCCTAAATCCTGCTGTCATCTCTGAGAGGAAGCCCGGTGATGTCCTAATCTCTGTCCCGCCGCTGTTTTCAAATTCCAGCAACCTCCCGCTAATTGCTGTAGCTTCAAGTTGTCTGGAGTGACCTGCTTCATTTAAAGTGTGTAAACTGGTTGAACTTTATCAGCAGCAAAGGGTTTCCCCCTCAGACCCGGCTGATGTCTCTATGTTGATGTCTGTTAGCTAATTAATCATTTCCAAAATAAAAAAAAAGGAAAGCTGTGAGATCCTCACCTCAGGGACTAAGTGGTGTTAGTTTAAAAAAAAAACAAACAACTTTACAATGGTGAACATATTATTTACTGTTGACTGCAAAACCTAACACATTTTTGGACAGCAGATACAGGTCTTCTGTTTTTGACGTCACTTTGATTGCTGTGTCGTGCACTGAAATGAGATTGTACACTGATGGTTTCTTCCGATCTGTTACACCCACTCTGACCCAGAACAACACCTGCATGAAGGGAAGCCAGAGATGTCTGTGTGCTGACAGGGTTCTGAGCTGCTGTGACAGCCATAATGAAGACATCCACGTCCGCTTCACATGAACATCAGAGTCTTTGATTGACGTCCTTGGCAGACTGCCAGATGGAGCCTGTGGGTCTGGGCAGTGCAGGATGACGAGTGATGGACACAAAGAGAGGAACATCCTGTCAGACATGTGTGCGCTTGATAAGCTCTTTGAAGTGGCTTTCTTTGAAAAATGCACTTTAAAAGTGTAAATCTACTAGAATCCTTTTAAATGTCTTAAAAAGGATTCTACTTTAACTCACGGCCGTGATTCTGTTTTTATTCTTTCATGTACAAATTCACTGGCTCACTGATGCACCATCAAAGTCATAAAAATGTGCCTTTTTGCCTCTCTAACAAGGCATGTATCACCATACCGATGATTCCACCAAAAGTGCAGTGCCCTGGAAAGTATTCAAAATCGCTTCACTTTTTCTATATTTTCTTGTGTTACAGTCTCAGTCCAGAATGGAGTAAATTCATTTTTTCTTCAAAATTCTACATCAAACACCCGATAATGATGTGAAAGAAGCTTTATTTATTTTATTTTTTTTATAGTTTATTAAAAATAAAAAACTATTCATGAAATGTCCATAAGTATTTACAGCCTTCACTCGATACTTTGTTGATGCACCTTTGGCAACAATTACAGCCTCCAGTCTTTTTGAATATGATGCTACAAGCTTGGGACATCTATCGTTGGGCAGTTTGGTCCATTCCTCTCTGCAGCACCTCTTAAGCTCCATCAGGTTGGATGGGAAGTGTTGGTGCCATTTTCAGATATCGTCAGAAATGTTTAATCAGATTTAAGTCTGGGCTCAGTGTGAGCATGAATGGTTGTCTGTCGCTATGTGTCAGTCCTGCGATTGACTGGCGACCAGTCCAGGGTGTACCCCGCCTCTTGCCCTGAGACAGCTGGGATAGGCTCCAGCCACCCACGACCCTGAAAAGAATAAGCGGTATAGAAGATGAATGAATGAATGAATGAAGTCTGGGCTCTGCCTGGGCCACTAGGACAATTAAAGAGCTGTCCTAAAGACACTCCTTTGATATCTTGGCTGTGTGCTTACGGTCGTTTTCCTGCTGAGAGATGAACCATCGGCCCAGTCTGAGGTCAAAATTGCTCCGGAGCAGGTTTTCATCTAGGATTTTTCTGTACATTGCAGCATTCACATTCACTAATGGCAAAGTGGAGCGTGACATCAGCGTTTCCACTAAAAACTCCGGCTTGCTGTTTACACAGCAACCATGGCTGCAGTGTATCAGAAAAAATCCACTCTGGAAGGTTTTTTGCTTTTTAGGTTGGCAAAAACGCAGTTTCTATGTAAACAAGAGGCCGAAATACAACAATAATTTCATCCTAAAACGGTTGTCATTTAAAAGGCACATTCTATCTATACCCTTCTTTTTACAAGGAAATGATTTTAACTCTTTAGACATGTCTTCTGACCTAGCCATATTTTCAAAATGCAGTCCAACCATCAACAAACCCGTTTGATGTGTTCTAGATCAAGCACACCTGATGCAACTACTGAAGTCACAAGACTTGTTACGACCTTCTTCTCTGTGACGGGAATACACAAAGTTCCTCCAAGTTTCTCTAGTCAATAGAAAAAGTTTCTGGTGTAGAACCGGAGTCTCAGGCCCTGCTGATTAATCACTAACGGCATTCATGATTCCTGTTATTTGTTACTTTTCATGTTTAGCTTAAATCCAGCAATGACTACATTTTTGTTATTTATCAGCCAGAACAAAACTATAAAATAGGCAGCAATTAGTAACCAAACAAAGTGCAGGCATGGCTTTAAATATCTTTTTGCAGAACATCATGTTTCTGGCCGTACAGATTGCTAGCATGTGAAGGGTTAGTGAAAACATCTGCAATCCAGATAACAAAGGGACTTTCCAACTCTTCTGTAATATCAGTGTAGTAAAAAAAATATGTATATTTATATACAGTACAGACTGTATTACCATCAGCAGTCAGCAGAAATATAGATCATGCATAAGACATAAGTTATACTGCAGATTGTTTAGCATGGAAGAACTGTTATTCCACTTTCCTGCTGTGTTTTGAGAACACTATGTCTGTCTACATTCATAAATTGTTTTACTTTTCTGGACATTATACATCATTTGTATTAATCAAGTTAGATTATTGTATTGCTTTGTTGGGATTAAGAGGAGGAAGACAGTGACCACCGATCATTGTGAACAAGGTGTCCCAGAGCTCCATATGTCAACATTCATTTACTTTGACTCTGATGAAAGTCAAAGCAGCAACACGTCCCACAGTCCCAGCTCATTTATTCTGTTGCATACTTCTGTTTGTGTTCATGTGCAGGAAAAGGGCCAAAGCCTCTGTGGAGTTTCTATACACAGCTCTGCTACTCAGGGGGCAAAGTTTAACAGAGTCGATCAGATAAAAATCCCTTGTTGAGTGATGAATATTACTTTGGGGTGTTATGTTTGAAAAAGAAAAAGCAGAAAGAACTCTCATCTTTTTGTTCACACTAATTTTCTTTGTGAGCAACCTGAGAGTTACAAATTCTGACCTTAACGTAGAACCCAACAAGACAACTGATTAAATCTTATGTACAACGGCTTCTGTGGTGGAATTGCATATCAGTCTGTGTCAGAATTTTTTCATAAGTGCTTGAATCCTTTTCAGTACATGGAAAAAAAAAATTCCCAATATAAGCTATTGTCAGAAGGTTACAGGCATCCATCAGTGGGTTAAAAAGCCTATCAACTATAAAAAATTAAAAGTTAAAATGTGTAAAAGTATGTTAAAATATTTTGCAAAGCATAACAATAAAATATTTTTCCATGGTAAAAAAAAAAAAAAAAAAAAAAAATTGAATTAATGTTTAAGTTAAGTTCATACTGTTTTATGTTGAATGCTCAGGCGCATGTAGTCTATTCGAGTGGACACGTCATGCAGTTATTTCATGCATCAGATGGTGAGTGTCTCTTCTTTGGAAACACAGAATGCAAAGTAAGATTCCCCTACTTCTTTTTTATCACGCACAGTGGAAACTAAAATATATTCTTTACTCAACATTTCAGCTGGACATATAAGATTTCTACTCTTTCCAAACGGGGCTTACTTGCATGTAAGGAAAAAGACGGATACAGCCAATGAAACAAGCCAAGGATTTGTTCTCACAATCTACAACTATAAAAAAACATCTCTGGTCATTTTAAGTTGTTTACAAAACAAAAATACTTCAATTTTGACTTCACAAAAGCCATGGTCAGAAAAATCTGTTGCTCCTTATCCCACTCTGATCAAGGCCTTCATACCATTGCGTGTTCCCACATGCTAATTTACTCCAATCAGCTGCACTCTAACGACAGCAGGACAAATTAAAAGCACAGATGTGATTTGCAAAGAAAAAACACAGAAAGATTTAAAATGAGAAAACAAGATGTTCCAAAAGAAGAGACTTTTTCCAGTTATCTGTACAAAATGCATCAAAAGGGGGACTTACATTCTTTGATGGATGTAACTGAAGTTTTTATTTATTTTCAAACAGTCTAAACTAATCATATAGAGTGGAGAATTTCAACATCAAATATTTGATAATTCTTGAAAATTAAAATACCGCTATGTCTCGATCTATTTATATCAAATTTACTGTGAAATCAGGGAAGTATTTAAATTTGGTTCAATTCAGAAAAAAATCACTAAAATGTTATTCATCTCAACTATTCTTGTGACACAGCAGTATCTGTAGATCTCCTTTTTCAAACAAGTGCTTTTAATCTCTAGTAGAGGAAAAATCTTGAAATAGTTTCTCATTTATTTGAACACATGCTTTTAAAGTCAACATGTGGCAGGCTGCATGAAACAATTACACAAGAAGTGTGCCCTGACATAACAAAAATAGATCAAGCAATAATATTGAAACTGTTAAGTGATACTTATAGGATCCTGTCCTGTTGATGGTATCAGGGTGGGATGTGAACTGTTCACCCTCCGCTTACATTCAAAGGACCTTCTACAAACAGATATACATTATCTAGAGTCCCATGTTGAGATGGCTGTCTTGTTTTGAAGGGAGAAAAAGCAGTTTGTTATTATTGGAGGAAAATCCTTTCCATGATGAATAAATTGCAAACAGGAGTCATGCAGGCGCTGGATGATTTCTTGGAAAGACAGTTGACAATCTTATTCATGAGACTTAACCATTTATTTATTTATTTGTTTGCTTTTTATTTGTTTATTTTTTGTTTATTTATTTATTATTTCCAAATCTTTCTGAGGTAGCCATCATATTTACTCAGTCATTCAGGGATGCCATGTGATCCCTGCCATGTGATTGTTGAGCGGTGAAACCAAGGGTTTTTCAGATGACTGTTGCTACCTCCCACCAGAAAGACTTGATAAGGAGACAAGACTAGAAATCACGATCAACCATATCCTCTCTACATAACCTCCAACAGGAGAGATGAGTGCCACTTTGTTTTGATTACCAGTCCAGTTCAGCATTGCAAACACATGCATAAAGGAAACATCCGCATATTTGCCAATCCACATGGAGAGCCATAGTTATTACCAACAGCCCTATTTTTTATTTTAAAGAAAAGCCCTTTTACGTTTCTCTTGTTTTAAAAAAAAAGACAAAAAAACCCAGTTGCAGCTGACAATCTGCTAGATAAATTAACATGTTTTTGATCAAGACCTTAAACCTCTGGCTCACAAAGGTCTACAAACAGCTTCCTGGTCTTTGTGACAAGCAGGACCATGTAGCTGGAATGTTGTTTATTGGAATTTAACGTCTTCAAGCAAACCCCCCCCCCCCCCCCCCCCCCCCCCCCGAGGAAAAAAAACCCACTTTTTTCAGCCAGCCCACTGTGTCATGACCTTGACTCCAGGGACCATTCCCAGGTTCTCGGCTGAAACACGAACATCAATCATAGTTTATACTTTGGAGGAACGTGTTGTGGATTGCAGAAATTCTGGCCGTATGGCTTTCTGACCTCCAGACCTACTTCTCCTGGGACATTTATCAAGCTTAAATGTAGTGAAAGCTTACAGGAAGTCTGGCCAGCTAAGGCAAAGATCCAAACCATAACATAGCCAAAATCATTTCTTTATGGTCTTGTCACACAAACACTCGTACATGTTAATACGTAAGCAATAAATATCCCTTTGCAACTCATACTTTGTGGTTACAGCCTGCCTTAGGCTTCAGATTATTCTGTCTGTGTATTTTTCACTCCTGACAGCATAGATAAGGTTAAAAAGAGAGATTAGTTCATCACTGAAATCTTTGCATTAATGTCCAACTAGGGATTTTTAACCCTAATCTCCCTTTCCTTAGACTGGATCAGCTGATTCTGGATCTTGTTCCGAGTACTCCCTGCTTTAGACAAAGACAAACATTAGAAGACTCTTAGGTCAGTGGATTTCTTGAAATAAAGCAGAACATGTCTGATTTTTCTGTTATTTGTGAGCTCATGTTAAACAGTCCTCCACCATATCACAGCTAAGCTGGCTTTGGAATGGAAAATATAACCGTGTTCATGCAACGTTTTTTTTTTTTCCTCTCGTGGAGCCTTATCTTTACTTCTCCAATTCAAAACAGAGAGCCAGGATGCAGTCAGACGTTGGTTAATTTGTTCAGAAGCAGTTGGTGCTGTTTCATTTTATTTTTACTTTTTTATCTTGACTGCTGTGAAGACATATGCAGACAATTAATTTTATGGACTCTTTATTGCTAATTATTACTAATTCAAAGAGTTTATCCTATGTTTTATTAACTTCTTTATTTTTTTTATCTAGTTCATTTATTGAGGGCTTTAGGCCAACTATTTAGTATATCCCCATACTGAACCTTGTTAAATTTAAAGTAAACCTATGACTAAAATAAACTAAGATCTTGGATCCTAGTTTGTAAAACTCATGTGATCATTGTGATCATAAAAACCACTGGCACAGAAATTCTTCAAAGAGTAATTTTAGTTTTTCTTTTCAATCAATCCAGCTTTTTCTTTTTATACTTATGTTCAGTGCTCGCCTGTTAACACTGTCCCGAGTGTGTCATCAAAGAGGATCTGTGGGAGCTCACAAACACGGGGATTCATTCCAGTTTGTTTTCTGAGCACAAAATGTGTGGTTTATCATCAGAATAACAAGCAAGTATGTTACCCCAGGGCAAAGGCAAAATGCTGGCTGCACTAAAACCCACTGTGTTGACAAAAAAATAAAGCAAGGCAAGCACTACAAGAAGAAAAAAAAGACGAAAAGCAGAAGAAAGAAAACCCCAAAGTGTAAGATCTTTTGTGGGCTTCTCATAACAACTTAAATGTTTGCATCAGTGGTCTAAAACTAAACTTTGCTGCTTTTCAAGTGAGCATCATAAATCAAACCTTTTAGCCATGTGACTATTGTTCTGTCTTTTATTTTTCTCTGTGATCTCTGAATGTAGGGTTTGATTTAGAAATAGATGAAGGTGATATTCATGATCCCCTGAGGAGTGACATCACTAATCCTCTCTGCCTCCAGTGCAGTGGTTTAAATAGGCTTGTTCTCACTTAGTTAATCTAATGCTAACATTAGCATTACAGTAAGTAGATAAAAAGCTGTATGTTTTAAAGCTATACGCTGCAGAATTTGAGGAGTGATTATAAACTTTCTTACTACTGGACATTCTCTATAGGAAAACTAACTGTGTCCACCTGTTACTCAAACAATGTGCTTCAGTATGTTTAGTATGTCATTGACAGTTCTTTAAACCATGATTATGTTTTATCCGTTTCATCGGGCAACATTTTTAAACTTATTTTTACCTTTTTTTGAATGTTGGAAATTACAAAAGCTGGTCTCACATAGTCTCATTCCTTTGTGCTCTGCCTGGTGATGTATTTGGCAGTCTCACCTCTATTCATGACGGCACTTTAAGGAATAGGCTCATAATGTTTCGGCCTGGGTTTAGTTTTTCTTTCAGACAGCGTCTGTAATGACTCTACAGAAGACCTCATCAGTAAGTGGGAGGGACTGACTTAGGAAAATAACTCGGTGTTGTTTTGGCCATAAAGTAATAGAATAATGGGGAAATTGTCATCTTGTGACCATCCCAAGAAAATTTAGGGTTATGATTGTTATTCTCAGCAGTCAGCCACTCCTGACCCTCTGAGAGTGTGAATCAGGACATTTAGTGGTAGAGTCTGACATTGTGTGTAAAATGGGATTCTATTCAGTTTGCATCATTGAAAATGACCCAGCTTGATGCTTCTACTTGCCAAAGCCATGCTATGACCATGAAGTCCATACAGTAGTTATTTCAGGAGGTAAAAAGCCCCTTTTTGTGCTCCCATTTTTTTCTATCCCTGTTCATTTTTTGGTGTCATGGTTTCTGTAGGAACAGTATACCTATCTTTCTGTGCAATCAATTAGTTTGTTTCAGGTTTACTGTAAATTATTTCTGTGTTGAATAATTTATAATTGTTTGGACAAGTAAAGTTCATAATCATAAGTTAACACAGTAGCTCTGCAACCAAGCACTTAATCTGAACAACATGAAATCTAAATCATCATAAATGCCTGTCTCATTAAAGTTTATAGCTTGCTGCTTTGCTTTGAGTAATCACCATGTACTTATACTTCATGACACCCCCATTGACCTTGGTTTTGCTCACAATTAATTAACTGTTACATGCAAATGAGCCCTATTTAAAAGGGGAGCTGATGTTAGCATTTAGTTTCAGCTAAGCTAAGAAACAGATTTAGGGCTCCTGGTCTAAATTAAAATCAGTTCAAAAACTTCAACTGCAGGAAGAAAACTGAGCTCTTCACATACTTCTAAATCCAGCCACAGGCTCTCAACATCTTCCAGAATCCACTGCAGTGTCACCACCATGACATGCTTAAACCATTAAACTTGTTTGAGTTTTTAGTGATTGTCTTTTGGGCTGCATTTTTGTCCTAAAACCAATGGACATGATCCGCAACAAGCAAAAGTAATTACGTTTTTTCACATTTTTCTTTACTCTGGTTCTGGGGGATTTGAAGGGGTTTTCATCCATGTTTTTAAGAGTGTCCCGTAAGCATTCAGTGCATGAAATACTCCAGTCTCTTCTTGTAAAATCCTGTCTACATCTTCTAAATCTTCCCACCAATTAGTATTTACAGGTTGTTTCAAATCTGACCCAGAGCCCTCTGGCTCTCAGCAGCTCTTACGTTACAGTATTGTTATACCCTTTAAACTTCATAAAAATCTTTGGAAAAGGAAAAAGACATCACTCCACCTCCCTCCACCTAAAACAGAAAAAACCAAAATCTTATCAATACTGCTCATGTTGATCTTTGAAGGTAATGCCAGAAAAATGATCTGGGGCTGTTTGGAGAAATAAAATACTTTCAAAAACTGAAGCTCTTAAAAAACAATGGTGCAGTTGAAAGTAAACCATCTAGTCTGCTGTCTGGTTTTGTTCTTCTAATTTTACAGAAAAATATAATTTTTCAAAGCATGAAATTTCCACCCCTTGACTTGGTGGTGGACTGTAAACAGAGAGCTTAACTGTATTTTGATTGTTAAACTTTTGGTGTGTCTGAAGACTGAGGAAATAATGGCCTTGACACATGTTGATGTTTGTCACAGAATTTGGCACAACATAAGACAGAAACTGCAGGGACATTTTTGCTATTTATACTCAAGTATGATCAATGGCTTTATTTCTCTGACATGAAATCCCGCTCACCCCTACTGTACACTGCAGGTTAAGAGAGATTTTACACTGCTCTGCTGAGAAGAAAGTCCTTTTTTCCTGAAAACTTAAAGATTTCATGATCGAACATCCACTCACAGATCTACATATTATTGTGATATTGTGCTGGAAAACTTTTTTATGGGAATATATTTATTTAAGAATAAACATGAGCCATGCTTCAGCATCTTTTGATTGTGTATTTTGCAGACCTGATATATTTTCCAGGCATGTATTTCACTGTTTAGCCCACAACAGGTTTTGATTAGTGAGTTTCTGGCCTTGATTACTCTTGTTCATAAATAGCAGTTTATGATTAGAGCTCTGGACAGCTCATTAAGGATTAGAGACTAAGGTCTGGGCATGGACTTTTGTTGTGCCACGTTGTCTGTCTTGCATTATGGTCCATTTTCAGTCATAGACACAGTAGTATGATAAGGCCTTAACCCTGCTTAACACTGTTTTATAAGCTCATGATGGGAAATGACTTCATCTTCTTATGTTTGTTTTCAAGATGCTTGGCTCATGAGAAGTTTAGGGTACTAGATACAAACTTAAACTACTGAATGGACTTCACTTTTTCTCCTTAGAGAGTTAGGGTAATGCTTTATTTGTTTCTTAAAATGAATGGCTAGCATCACAAAAAAAAACAGACAGCCACAGAAGGACCGCAATGCAAAAATGAAGTCAGCAATGAAACCTTTACCTCTTCACGTGCTCTGGTCTTTGTGCTCCTGATGGATTACAGACTGCAGTAATTTGCTGTCATTGTCATTTTCTGGCTTGCCACAACTGGACTGTTCCTCAGCATGTAATAGGCAAGTCAAACTATCTCATGGTTTGGTTTAAACAAAAGACCCAAAGCAGCCGGACCACCCAAAACATCCATGTTTGGGATTATGAGGAGCCAAAGCAGCTCCGACCTGCTCCACCAGGATTCTGTATATACTTCAAGACTTTGATCACAGCTCCATGATTGATTCCATATTTTTCATTCAGATCGGGTTTTTCTTTGGGATCCAAATTATAGTGTTAAGACTAAATGTCAGACCAACCCCTCCTTTTCATTCTGAGTACCCTCTCATAAAGACACACATGGTTATACTTAATCTCTATCCTTATTCTGGGACCCTAAAAACCTCTTGATTGGAGTAAATGGAATATCAAACCCCAGATTTATGTTCAATGGTGAGCCTTTGGATGAGCAACTCAAATGAAACATTAAATTATTTCTCATACGTCTCCACTGAAGCACTGCTCAGCTGGCTGACCTCTCTTGCTCTTGAGTTACTGTTGAATATAAACAGCTTGACACAAACGGATAAAATTCAGGGTATGAAACAACACTAGAAGCTCCCAGTTAGCCAAAATACACCAACTGTATGTTTTTCGGCGCATTAACATTCCTGTAAATCCACCTTCACTGGGAAAAAAAGACAAAAACCAAAGTGTCATGTTCAACTTGTAGGTCACATTAAAAACACTTCATGATTACTTAGAATCTTTGGCTGTTTTCGCCAACATGATGTGCCACCTTTACAAAGATTTACCACTTTTCTCCACAAGTTTGCTATTGAAGTCCCTGTAATACAAATCAAATTTCCCATCCATTTTCCAGGTAATGATTCTGACCAAAAGAGTCCAGTATTATCTTTCCCCAGCTTTAATATAATAACCATAAAATAATTCAGCATGTGTTGAGAGATTCTATGCTTTTCACAGATTGATTTAACTTGTAGGGTTGATAAAACTCAACAAATCTTGTGGATTTTTTTTTAACAATGAAAAGCTTTAGGGTTAAATTAAGGGACTGCTGTGTACTGCCAGTGAACTTCAGGAAGAACTATAATGCAAAATAGATGTGAGTTATGTGAATTAATACTGGCAGAAAAAAACATGACAAAAAGACAAATGGGGGAGCTTTATAGCGCTTTTCTCAAAATGGTGCTTTCCAAACGTTTGGGTTGTGACCCTCAAGACAATAAACCGGACAGAAACCAGGAAAACATAAACTCACTTTATTTATTCATTTATTTTATTCCCATTCTTTATAGTTTAAGGTTAATGATTTGATTTTCTGATCCCCAGTGGCTTCTAAAAACAACCTATTTAGCATATGCAGCCAATCATGAGGGGTCACAAAAGATCATTGGTTTGATTCCAAATCCTACTGTTAACATGCCAAAGGGTCCCTAGACAAGACATTTAATCCCAAACTAAACAGAAATAGGTAACGCTGATGGTAGCTTTACATGGCAGCCTCTGCCATCAGTGTATTGATGTGGTGTGATTAGTTAGCTGGATGTAAAAGCACTCTGAGTGGTAAGAGCTTTAAATAAATACGGTTTACTGAAATTTCCATTTATTATACGATAAAAACTGCTATTGACAATAACCTTTGTCCAAAAGGGGCATCTTCTCTTTATCTATTCATTTATTTACTTATTTATTTATTTTTGTCTTCTTATAGCTGTACTTTAAGTTTAAGCTACTTTCTTCTTCCAGTTTTGTAGCTAAGAAGCTGAACCTGGAGAATTAAAGTAACCATATAAAGCCTTTTTTTTATTTCCTCAACCTACATATAGAACATACAAATATAAACACAACAGACATTTATTTTTTCTTCTCCAGGAATTAGAAATGTTTTCTGCTGTCACTCAGCATCCACTAAAACATAGCTTCAAATGGTCACATAAGCACTTGCACCCACAGTCATGAGGGTGTGACTCTTGCCAAGGCGTGTTTGTTTTGAAGCATTTGAATGGAGAGCAGATCTTCTTTTTAACACGACTTGTCTTTGATCAAGTCAACTTTTCTCAGGATGCAAAGTAATGTATTTATTTTTAATTATAAAGTTCTGTTGTTTGAAACAAGATAATAATCACACTTAAACTCAATTTGTTCCGTAGTTTAGTTGCTGGTTCTATTTTGTTTTACTAACAGCCCAATAGAGACATGTCTGTAGCTCGTAATGTGAGGGAATCCTGGTTATGACCTACAAGTGCTCATCTACCAACTCCAACCTCACCAAGCAGAGCAAACATAACCTCACTCTTCATTTTATTTATAGACCCTCAAGTTTGAACAGATCGCTGCAGAATAACTGCTGCATGTGGGTTGGAATGGACATTATCACACACAGCTTAACCCCTGTTTTAGCCCGTGCTCTATCACTCTCCTGTTAAGCTTTCTTCTGCTCTTCTGTCCTTTTTCTTTTTGACAGTTCAGCTCCAGTGTCCAACAGTAGACTACAGCATAAAGCCAAGAAATCCTTTTTTCCAAGCAAAAAAAAGTTAGGTCTTTCTTCTCACTGCTAAACTTTGTCAGCCAGTGTGTTGTCATAGGGACTTTGATGTGTCATAAATCAATCCAGTCCTGTCCGACCAAACTGGGTAGCTGAGAAATAGCATTAAGAAATAACCTTTTTTGGTGCAGGTAATCCTATTTTAAGTTGTGAATTACAATCAGGCATATATCTAGAAGTGAGACTTTTTCAAGATGACCTAGAAAGTCCTCACAGGGACTTTAAGTCTTCTTTATGGCAGACACAAGGTCATAAAAGCAAATAAAGAATGAATTACATGTTTGGAAATCAGCTTGTATAACATTTTTGGGGCTAATAAATCCCCAAACCCCACAATAAGCCAGTATGCACCAGATAAAGATGCATGAAGTATAAATCAGCCACCCTCCACTGAATCACTGGAATAGTTTCCATCAGCAGCAGACAGCTGTGGATATGTCATCACGGTTGTTTTTCAGACGGATTTTGTTCCTGCTGCAGTCAGCAGACCTCCTCAGAGATGTGCATTAATGAACTCTTGTTTACAGAGCACCGTCCATGTACCCATTTAGAATCACATGGACGGTGCACAAAACACTTCTCTTTAAAATGAGCTGTGGCATGCAGTCTATTTGACTCAGCAAATACTGAAAAAACAAAATCTGCTACATATCAGACAGAAAACACCACATGGATGAACTATCACTGGGCTCCTCGTCCTAATTGCTTACAGGAACCCTTGGGTCTATAATGGTTTTAGTAATTAGGGGTAAGCCTTTCCTTGGTAGGGGGACTATAAAAAAGAAACAAAAGAATGTGGACTTATGTTGGGTCTTTTCGTGGTAATGTAATGATGCGCTTCTGGCTCCCCATGCTAGTTAAGACTGTGTCTCAGTTTTAATCTTTTGCAGCAGTGGCGAATGCAGATGGGCTCCTTTTTGTAGAAATAAAATCAAGAACATTCAACTTTTTTTGTTTATTGGTGAGATCCAGAATAAAAACGAAATGATAGCTCTACTTCAATAAAACACAGGTCTTGTTTGAGCCGTTCAGGCTATAAACAATAAAATATCTACCTAAACAATTTCTGAGTTCTTGGAACTCTTTGAACAAACAAAAGAATCTTAATAGTCAGATAGGTTGTAAACAAGTCATCAGTCAAGCCAAATTACCTTCACCACTTTATTTGGAAGTAAAACCAAAATATCTTGGGAATATGTGAGGGGAAAACACAAATTTAAAGTCTGTGTGGCAAAGCAGACCAGGAGCAGGGAGAACCAAGGATGTGTCAGCAGTGGTCTCTGTAAAAGTGTGGTATGAGAAAGAAATGTATTGTTGTTTCTTTATAATCAGTGTTTTTCTATTTTTCATTTTTCCAACACCACATTCAGGAGGAATGTTGTTTTCAATAAGTTATTTTCCCAAGGACTGAAGTTAAGGATCCTTCTTTTATTCCTGTGACAGTCTCTGTTCTTTATCCTTCCGAACTCACCTGTATGAGAGATTTCTTGAATTAAATGGAAAGTAGTTTGAGCAAAATAAATTGCACGCAGTTTCAAAGAGTAGCACTAAGAATTTATGAAACTAAGATAAAATATAAAATAAACCTCTGAGTTTGTGATGTTTATTGATTCAATTCAGAAACTTCACAGTAAAGCTGTTAAAGCCAAACTATCTTTTGTCCTGCTCAGCAAGCCCTCGAACATGCAATATGATAGGACCACAAACCTGAGTAAGAGGCAACTATAGGGGAAAAAATAAACATTTCTATTGGCTCTCATCCAGTTTTTTTTTCTCTATCTTCACATATGTAGGTCAATGCACTCAGCCATTTTGACATATTACCTTTTTACAAAAACTTTAAAAATGTCTGACATAAGACCTCCCGTGCTCGGCTCTGACCTTTTTCTCCAAGTCCCCAGACATGTATGAGTCATGGTGTCAAAATCGCAAAATTTCCACCCTCTCACACACAGCTGCATTCTTGGACTGGTCATGGACACAGACAGGCAGAATGAGTTCACATCAACCGGTGGAAAATAGCTGTAGTTGCATGTCTGCAATGTTGACCGTGAAATAAAGGCACAGCAGAGGGGAGTTTACAAGCTACAGTGAGCTGCTACAAGGTATGCTGGCCACCCACCGTACCTCTACACCCACTGGTGCTGCAGATGAGACAGCCTGATGTCCTGATGTAACAGAGAACAGAGGTCAAGACATCTGAGAGACATAAGCATACTGTCAGGTGCATTGTCATATTTTCGGAAACATGTTTTATATTGGACACTTTTTCAGTTATGTAAATGTGTATCTTCAATGAAGATTTTTGCTGTATCTAACCAGTACTTTTTTATATTTCTCTCTCTTTTAAGTAAAAGGGATGAGGATCGCAAGATAACTAATGATACCATACTATACTGTATACTACGCTGCAATACACTGCGATACGTTACAATATGTTACAATACGATATGATACGGTAAGATACATTATGGTACGTTATGGCACGTTATGATATAACATATGACAACGCATTATATGTTACGATATCATATGTTACAAGAAAACATTTTATTGGCTGGTAAGCGCAGTGGGTGGCACTCACATCAAAAAGGTCCTGGTACAAATCTAAGGTCAGCTCATGTTGTTCTCATGGGTTCTCATGTGGTACTTCTGCTTACTCCCACCATTCAAAAACATGCTTTTCAGGATTTTTGGCCACTCATAATTATATAAAATGTGTCTGTGAATGGTTGTCTGTCTCTGTATGTTAGCCCTGTGACAGCTGGCGGAGGCTCCAGGACCCAACGTGGATTTTTTCCTTACCTGCTATAATGGTGACGTTGGTAACATGGTTATATCACATCCTGATATGACAGGAGGAAATAGTATCATATAGTATCACATAATAAAACGCAATACGACTTGATACAAATGACCAACAACATTGTTAATACAACCCCAGTTCCAATGAAGTTGGGACGTTATGTAAAACGTAAATAAAAACAGAGTGCAATGATCTGAAAATCCTGTTTAACCTATATTCGACTGAATACACTACAAAGACAAGATATTTCTTGTTCAAACCGATGAAATTTTCTTTCATATTTTACTTGTTCAGGCTTAGAACTAGCAATGGCTTTCTTGGTAAGCTCCCTCAGAGGGCTCAGAAATGCTCTAGTTCAAGAATTCAAATAACCTACTCCAAATGTCAAAGCACCCCTTTAGAAATATTGACTGTATGCCAAAAGGCAATGTTTCAGGCTAATATTATCTGAAATTGCAGAGGAGAGCAACTAGGTGTGCTTTATATTTTACAGAAATTTTTCTTCATATGCTGGAAATACACCAGATGCATCTCTGATCTGGCTCCGCACTGTTGTGTGTTGATTGTGTGTTCTCCCATCCGTTAACTCACACTGGCTGCATGTTCAGTCCAGAACCTTGCTGGACTGCCAGACAGCTGGAGTCGTGAGACCAAGGAGTTCCTGTGCTCCCCAGTCCACTGATGAGCCTCTCTTCATTTATATTTTGCTGTAAAACCTCAAACCCGTTGACTCCTGGCCTGGCTGTGCTCATCATGTCGGTCTGTTGTTGTAGTCAAGTCAATTATGATCTGGTTTTGATGCCATTTGTTTTATTTTGAGAGTCACTGGGCATTTTTAGGTAGTTTATGTGCACAACTTAACATTCCGTTCGATCTGCCCTGTGGTGAATTGATGCGTCAGAGCTCCAGCAGCTGGCAAAATCGTTGCATATTTGCTGCAACCTTCCAGTACAGGGACACAGCTGGACTGCAATGAAGTAAAACCAGTGTGAGTTGACACCTTGACTTAAATAGAAACCTATCTGATCCAATTCTGTGACGGAGCAGAGCTGGACCTAAGACGCATCTGATACATTTTAGCAATTACTCATAAATCATTTTGATGTTCTGACTAAAAACTTTTAAATTTTGAAAGTTAAGTTGTTCAGATTTCTCAGCAACAAGTTGGTGGACTTGTCACAGTAAGAAAATATACCAAACGTTTCTTGTACCAAACTGCATGGTAAGCTGCTGTAGCTTTCAAGCTAACATCTTGCAAACTAGCTATTTGGGATTGTCTTTGCCAGTCATGTTGAGAATAGCTTTTAAGAACCCTATTTTCCTGTTCTAGGTTGTTTACCCCTCATGCTTGTGGATGATAAACCCTGTGAATCTTGTACTTGCGTGTCAGAGTTTGTGTAAAATGTGATAGAACTGCAAACACTATTGCTCCAAAGTTATTCCAAATGTCTGGCATGTTGAAGTAATCCAACTATAAATCCTTAACTGTAATGTTAGTGTTTCTCAAGTTAGAACTGTAAATTCTCCTCTCATCCACTCTAGTTTAGACCTGAGAAGCACTTCAGTTAGAGCATTTCAGAGACTTAAAATTAATTAAAAAATACAATACAAATTGTACCTTTCCACTGATGGCTTTATTTTGAATAAATATAACTAAGTCAGAACAATTATGCCTACAATGCCTATGTAAAAAAAATTAAAAAGATTTAAAAAAAGTATTTACAGTATTTTTGCACAGAACTGAATAAATGTATACATAGTATACAGTACAGCCCACGCAAGTCATAAGTTTCTTTTGCTGTACAAAGTGCAAAAGCCGATAGAATAAAAAACAAAAAACAAAGGGAAAAAGATAAAAGAAAGTGAAAATCCAACTAATATAGGATCCATCATTTGGTTGGGGATTTGACAGGACGATGGGGCCCCTTCAAGAAACAAGAATATAATGGATTACAGGATTTCATCAAGTGTGTAGAGAGAACATCTTGGCTCAGGCTGCCAGACCATGAACAAGGAGATCCAGGAAAACACTCGTCTGTACAGCGTAACAAAAGACCTGCCAGATTTTCCTCCCTCACCGCTTTATTATTTCATTGATAATAAATTATCTGTTATAGCTGTGCCAGACAGGCATGACTTAACATGGGGGAACATTATGAACCGAGAGGACCATTGTTGTGGTCACATAATAAAGGAAGGGAGGGAGGCAATCAAACATGCTGCACACATGAGGCAGGAATTGAACACTTGTGTGTCTACATATGTGAGAGTGTGTGAGTCTATATGATGAGCTGTACAATGTTTGGTGCAGCCTGATGAAGTCACTGAGCTGGCAGCTGTGAGCTGACGGGGAGAAAAACCACTGGCCATTGTTTCCTGTTCTGCTTCATTTAGTCAGATCTGTCCTGAAAGGGACCAGTGTGACTTCAGGTTGAGTTTTAACTCTTTCCATGACTGGTGCTGAGTAGGCTCTGCAGACAGTCAGTGTCTACCAAGCAGACACATTTTTCTAAGTCTTTGAGGACAAATGCTGGATAAACCTAAAAAGTCTTATTCTTTGAAAGTTTTTTGAAGTCAAATGAAAGAGATGAAAATAAAACACTGTAGAAACCCAATGACTTTCATTTGCAAGAGCTCTTAAACATCATATCTTATGAAATCACATTTGATTGGAAAAACATCTGCAGCAAATAAATTATCTGACTTTTTTGTTTCTGAATCAGTTTTTATCTTTTTTCTTAAGGTTCCCTGAAAATAAAAATCTGGAGTTGCTTCAATACTGATACTGTTATACTTATCATGTAATGATAGTGCTTGAAGAGCAATCACAGACAGAACTATAGAAGGATTCTGTTATTCCACCAGTAAAATATGTATGTCTTTTTGCACTTGGTTAAAGGAGCAGTCCCTCATGTTGGTGGCTATTCAAGCCTAGCAATCAGAATTGATAAAGGGAAACTATCAAATAAGCATATCATCAAAAGAAATCACAGGTTAAGTGAAAAAAGAGCACTTTGGTGATCTATGAATGTATTTTCCATCTCTGTTTAAAGTGTTGTGCAGCTCAGGGGCATTACTTTTTAGTCCATTTTGTGAAAAGTTATCGATTTCCATGCTGGTATTTTTGCTTGTTTGCATTACCAGAAGGCTATTTGGAGTCCTCTGAAAGCTTGAACCAAAACTTTCAAATCTGTCTATCAAATATCATGACTTGAAATTGGTTGCAGACTGTGAAAATAAACTAAATTAATTGCTTGCAAATGAATATTCTGTATCAACCAAAGGCAGGACGAATTTGGCAAAAATGTAATTTGACTTTCTGATTTGTTACTTTGCAATCAGAGTAAGGCCTGGACAGCATCTTATGAAATCAAAGTGATGGCAGCAAAAATATATTCCAGCATTTATCCTGTAGCTTTCACTCTGTGTCAGATATTGTTGTAGTTCCTCTGAGCAATTTTCCCATGATGAAGGTGGATAATCTGCACCTGGCAGACACTGGGTGTTTGATCTTTGCAGATGGATTCAATTCAGTTGACTGAAAGCAAAACAAAGATTTTTAGTCTGTAGGTTTAAGTCATTAGCAAGGGCTTAGGTTACAGAAGTCCAGCTCCTGTGGCTTACGCAAGCCAGTGCAGTGGTCCCTGGGGAGAGGATGTCCATTTTGGGTTTTGCAGTTCAGTGGTCGTCTCTTGAACCCCTTTCCACAGCTTCGGGAACAAGGCGACCACTGCCCAATATTCCACTCAGGACATGGGTCTCCACAAGCCCTGGTGGCAGGGGGTCTTTGAGAAGGATCACAGTCCAGCCCTGGCTTCCCATCTGGTGTCAGACACTGCACCATCCTCCTCTGGATCCCACTGCCACAGGTCACAGAGCACCTGTCCCAACTTGAGGATATCCATTTGCCAAGAATGGGCTCAACCTTGCTGTATGACTTCTTCAGCATTTCATTGCCATCCTCAGCCAGGACACTGTTATGGGAATTCACACGCAACTCCTTCTTCATTGTCTTGTCTTCTTTGGTTTGGCGGGCGAGGTAGAAGGAGTAGCGGATGCGGGGAGGTGTCATCTGACCTGCACACAGCACCTCCACAGTCAATGATTCTCCCAAAGGCTTCACAGCCTGGAGGGTCTCTGAGAGTCCTGCTGTGCCGCTGTAGCGCAGCAGGCTGTTCTTCACAATGATGTCCCTCTCTCCAGCTGACACAATGTAGTTTCCATTGAGCAGGTAATGGCCCTGACTGTTCTTCACTGCCAAGTAGTTGTCATCACCCATCAGTCCCTTGTAGCCTCGCTGACGGATGTCTATGTTGGCTGCGCCTACTGGCAACATGACCACAAAATTGTAGCCATGCCTACAAAATCAAAACATATTACAGTTAATGAGAGCTTGCTTGGAGTGAAGCTTATAATTCTTTCATGTTTTCGAATGTTGAAATCAAATAAAGCAGTCTCTAGTAACCTCAAAGTTCAGTCCAATGTAGTTTTTACTCACTCAGGCTTCGTGAAGAGTCCAGACACCTTCTTGCAGCCTTTGTTATCTCCACCGCAGATTCCACACTTATCAAACTTCTTGTTGGAGCCAATTTTTCCATCACAGCCAGCTTTAATGCACTTGCCTTGGACACATACTCCTGTGGAGTCTGGGGAACATGGTGTCCCATCCACAACCTGGAGAGTACGAAAAAGTTTGTCCCTTCATCACTTTACCGTACACTGTACAATCAGCACAAGGAAGTCCAAGAAACAGTCTGCAGTCATTTCTTACTGTCGAGCAGTTTCTATTACATAATGTATTCTGTGACAGTCCCATAACTGAAGTTCCTTTGCTTCAGCCAACTGGAAATGGTTCTTTCAAAAGTCACTCTCCTTTGATTTTAAACTATGAGCCAAGCAGGCCTCCAACAAACTTAAAAAATTATCCCCATAAATCAGTTAAGAGAAACAAATGATGAGCAGTGAACCCAGCAGATACAGTATCAGGATGATTCGAGATACAGTATATTCAACAACAAAACTCCAGTTCTAAATCTTTCTTTCACAAAGACAGAATTGTAGACACATTTTAATTTTGGTGTATTACTCTGTGGTTGAAACATCCGGCCGCCAAGTGATTTAGAGCTACGTGTCCCCTGAGTGCTCTTATCTACTCCTCCTAAGGTGCTATGATGGAGGGAAGTGTGAATTTAGTTTCACCACTGCGAAAGCTCACTCCACACCCTGTTATCTGAATGAGCTAAACCGTACTCCACCTCCCCTTCATTCCTTCCCTCACACTGTGACAAAGATTCATGTTCTTCCATGTGAATTTATTGTTTATCTTCATATCTCAAAGTAAAACATAGTCTGACAGCCCCTTAACAACCATTACATTTCCTAAGGAAACAGAGAATATAGTTAAGGGTTTACCTTGGGTGACAGGACGTAGAAGTAGCCTGTGCCATTAGCCCGGCAGATGAGCTTACACCTGTCATTTGTGGTCACTCCGGAATACTTGGGCACCCAAACCACAGAGTGAGCAATTCTGTTAGTGTTGAAATTGTGTCCACTGCTCTCGCACTGCTCGTCCCGATAAGTCTTACCTGCACAGGGGGTAAAGAGGGAGGAAGGGTACAGGAGGTGAGAGGTGGGAATGCTCCAGGGAGAAAAATGTCATTGGACATAGCTGTCTGTTTTGAACGACCCGTACCTGTGTCAGGGCAGCGGTTCAGGTTGCAGGAGCGGTATTTGACCCGAACCCCTTGGCAGTATTTACCTCCATTTGACGGAATTGGGTTGTTACACTCCCTTTTAGACAGTTGAACACCGCCCCCACATGTACGTGAGCAGGAACCGAATGGACCCCACTTACCCCAGCGCCCGTCCACCTGGAAACGAACAAAGCAGTAGATTATTAGCCAAAATATAACAGATAGCACCTTCTGTGTGTTGATATCAAGAACTCAGTCCTTACTTTTGCAGTTTGAACGTGTTTATAAGAGCAGATGCCCCGGTCACAGACTTGGTCGTCCCCACAATGGGTGCCATCAGCCCAAGGGAAGTGGCGTGTCATACACACCAAATGGCCATTAGATTTCCCTGTGCACCACAGGCGGCCGCATGGTGGCTGCATAAATGGACAAGGCTTGGATCCTTCTCCGAATGCAAGCTCACACTGACGATCCACACTGTAGGATGTACCCGGAAGGACGTCAGAAAGAGCCAAAGGTTTCTGAGGCTGATCAAGCAAACATTCCCCTAGAAAAAGAAACACAAATTAACAAAACATTGAGGCGGCAATACCAAATGTCCTCTGGCTTTAAGAATGTTCTTGATCAGCTGTGAAGACTTATAATCCATGATGAAGATGAAAGCTCGAATGCCTGTACAAGATCATAATAAAAGAATGGTTAAACAAAAAAAGAAAAGAAATAAAGCTTTGCTGCCTCAATATTTCCTCTAACCTTGTCATTAGATGTAAGCAAATGAGTGTGTTGTGGTTGGGTGGCAATTTGGGTTTGGGGTAGTTAGAAACTGTGATTTTGGCTCTTTGGTGGGAAACCACAACTTGATGGAGTGTTTGCCACACACACCACACAGATTTATACACTCAAACATGAGCAAAGAAAATAACAAAAGCTCCCCTCACACAGCCATCCACCTGCATCCAATCTTCAATCTTAACTGCAAAAGCCACAACTTTTGTTTGCTGCAGGACTTCCAAAAAGCTGCATTAGATTAATCTTTCAGTTTAAGTTATAAGCTTAAATCCTTAGCATTCACCTCTTGACCTGCGGCTAGCATGCAGTGCAAAGGCCAACTGCATGGACTCTGTTTACAAAAAGTGGTGCACAGAAACCTTTCCAGGAACAGGCTAATAAAGGGCAGAGTTTAACAGGTGCTTGGAAACATAAAAGATCAATGTTGTTGGATGAGAAGGTTTCCAGGTGGAGGTTTTTATCACTCAAAACAAGCGTTGCTCCTCACCCTTATGGGGAATTTACACATCCAAAACAAGCCATTCACACTGGGGTGAAACAGGGTTCTCTTAATTTCTCTATTATGGCATATGTGTTGCAGTGAATTCAATAGAAATAATAGGGCAGTTAGTAAATTGTGTTTGCAAATTTGTTCCCTCTCATTTCACAGCAAATTTGGCAGCTGAAATGCTCAGATTAATTAATGGAACTGTATATAAACATTTCACTCTGCCCAAAAACAGCTGAACTCCACTTCTTCCTTTCTTTTCTTTGCCCAAATGGCAATATGGAAATCAATAGCTGGCATCATGTGTGTGAAGACTAGAACAGGTTACAAATGACTGTGAATGAAGCACTTCATGAAAACTGCCCCAAACATGTGGCAACATGCTTTTTTTTTCTCCCTGCTGCTTTTTGAAGTGTAGATTTATGACAGGCAGCCTGGAAAACCAAGTTACAACATCGTAAGAAATCACTCCCTGTCAAGACAAAATTGTTGCTTTTCGTCTCCAGTTTGTGTTCTTTTGTTTAAGATCATCCGTGAAGTGGACTAAGAGAGTAGTAAAAGAGTTTGTCTATTTGCAGCAAACCTGCATGGGAATCACTGCGCAGATACACCTCACTGTCCAAACCGCTGTGGTGACTCTCCCAAGAACAAGCCCTCTAATTAGAGACAGATGTGGAGGCAATTTTAAAACAAACATTTAACATTGCTCCAAGGCCAAGTCCTGTGGTCTGGCCTGCTTGGCAAACAATCTGCATCCAACCAAATACATCTCCTTTTGGCATTTGTAAGTCCCCTCTCTATGACCATGGTACTAAAGAGGGTTAGGCAGACGCCACATTTGAATTACAGATGGATACTGAAATGAAATTATGCCTTTACTTGTGTTTGCCTCAAATGATTGAAGTAATATTGAAAGTCAATATGTTGAAAACACCGGAAAATAAATTAAAAACTTTAAAAAAAGAAGAAAGAAAGAAAGAAAGAAAGAAAGAAGAAGCCTTGAACAAGTGATTAAAAGTCACTTTTTGATGAAATCTGGAAAGTTTAACTGAGAAGAAAAACTGAGATGAAGCCCTGGCTCTTGAACTACTTCAATGCAATGCTTGAACAGTTTGTCATGAATGAAGGTGTGCTATGAAATGGAAGCAGGGTTAAATAATGAAGCCTGGAGCTGTCAGACTCATGCAGGGATGAGAAAAAAGGCCACTGGAATCTGTTTACTTTTTCTAACGCCACAGCTCCACATTATTATCAGCATAGAAACTTGTTATTTTCAGTGACATCATTTAAGTCTGTTTTTGAAACGCCCTTTCAACATCCATTTTTATCACATAAGTAGCAGTACTCACCCTTTCCACCTCTTTAAACACACTTTGAGGCTGTTTGCAGTCAAACATGAGGGTCAGAGGTCGTGGAAACTCACCGTGCCCGCTGTCCAGGAATTCAGTGATGATAGCAGCACTGCAGGGGGACCAAGGGCTGGTACGGTTAATCTGGATCAGTGTGGGAGACATCATGTGGTTGTCCTGCAGTTTCCCAAACACATCCTCACAGGCCTTGACATTGTCATGGGGCATGTTGAACACATGTCCTGTCATCAGGGAATGATAGGTCAGACTTCTTCCATGAATTCAAGACACAACACAGGTTTGTTGATGATTTGGTATATGCACTAAAACCACAGGAGAAACAGCAGTGCTCATGTTTTTGGCTGATGAGTGATGTTAGCTGCTCACCAAGTTCATGAGCAGTAGTGAAGGCTGACGGGAGCCCATCATCTTCGATCACAGAGCAGCTCCTTTTGGGGTCACACATAGTGCCGACATCTGCCATGCCAAGAGTGTCACAGGTGGAGGCTCCACACAAATCCTGACAAAAAGAATATGAATATGGATGGATCAAAACCAGTACTGTACATGATATGGTCAATGTCCAACCATCTCCTCCTGTCATAAAGAATGACACCAAATACTGCTGCAACAGATGTTGGCAAACTGCCCTAATGGCATATTTTATAGGCAAGACGTGCAGAAGTAACATAGCAATCTAACTGACATGCCTGACAACCTGACCTTCTGCTAGCCAAAACAGACATGGAACTAATCATATCAAGGCAGTCTGCAGCAGCTTATACACTCGGTATGACACTCAGTTCAATCAACCCCATTTTTGTGCTGATTCTCTCGCCAATCCTCTGAACTGTTAATCGGGTAGAGGATGTTGCAGGAGTCTGCATTTGCCAAAAGAGCTGTCACTCATGATGTCACATCCTCACTTTTCAGTGTGACATAACTGAAAATAAACTTCTCTGAAAAATGAGCACTGGACATAAATCAACTGTCGAGAAACAAGCATCATGAGAGAGAGCATGCACGAGAAAATGTGTTTGATATTTTGTTCATACGGTAGTCAGTCACCAGGGGGGAGCTATAAGTGTTTAGACTTTACTTCTGTTGTGCTGTCTGTCTGTCTATACAGCCAACGATCAATCAAGTAAATAAATAAGTAAATGAATAAATAAATAAATAAGATCATGGCACTCAAAGAACTTCAGTTTATTTCGGTTTCAGTTGAATTTTTGTATGATTTGACTTATTTTTTATATTTATCTGTTTTATCCTATTGCAATATATGTCAGTGCTCTTAATATGAAATGATCATTTTGAGCCAGTCACTGGTTATTTGCTGTGGTCTGAAAATGGAAACATTTCTTATGTGACCTGTAGCACATGGACAGTCTGAACAGCAGAGTTAGTTTGGAACATGTCTGATGATTTGACGTCTGTTTCTTGCTATTTCTGACTTATTTCATGTGGTGTCACCTCAGCATTTGACCTAACAAGTACAATACCACTGAAAACAGAAACAATGGAAAGAACTGTTGAATTAAGTAAAGGGGGAAAAAATCATTTGCGGCTAACAAGGATTTTAACCACCCATTTCTGTGTTGTAAGTTGGCGCAAGTGTTTAAAGAACATATGTCTATGACGTAAGGTAGCCGTCCCCATCACATTGTTTCCATAGCTTAACCAGAGCAGAGTTTCCAGATGACCTATTTCTCCACCACAAAGGTTTAAAACCTAATCTTAGAGAGTATCCATTTGGAACTGAACCTCCTAATCACAGGACAACATCGGCGGTCATCACCACAGGGAACCGCCCATCAGCCTGGCCCATAAACAGATCTGTCTCGACAAACCTAGAAATACAGGAAAGCCAGCAGTGGCCAGCTAAAACAGATAAAGCACAGATCCACTTTACGTCTCACTGCTCCGAAAAAAAAAAATAAAAAATAAAAAAAAAAACTTGTGCTGTTCTGAATGTCCACAAAAACTAGGTGCCAAGTGAAGAACTTGAGTCCTGTGACAATCATGCTGAGAATAAACTGCAGAACTACGATTGTTGGCCAGTGCAAATCAGGTCCAGATGTTCTCCTGTGCAGATGACTTCTGAATATTTTGTATCCATTTAGGAGCAAAAATTAGAAAAAAAAAAGTGTAGGACAGACAGAAGAGAAAAAACAGTTGTGTCAATGAGCTTATTCTTCGCTTCGACCTACTTCCCACATCTGTCCTCTATCTTAACATTTTTATGTGTTTGTGCAATTTAAAAACAATATGGGAGCTATCCCAGCCAATTATATTTTACTTAATTTGTGTACACAGTTCAGTGCATGTGAATACCATCTGGATTATGACAGGCTGTGTTTTGGCTGCAATATTTAAACTATCATGTTGCTAGGAGTTTCACTCTGTATTTTTCATTTGATTTCGCAGTGATACAGTCTGCAGTGTCTTGACGTTATAGGTATTCTTTGTCTTTCCCAACCTATTACTTGTTATGTAAGGAAAGACTAACATGCTGTGAGTTAAAGTGAAACCATCCTCTCTCTCCCAGGGGGGCATAAATACATCAGATTTACAGTTAGGTTTAGTGTTGTACAGAATGGCTGTTCACAATGAGCTTTCTGTGCAACTTAATGAACTGAATAAACATTCTTTGTACAAAAAATCATCCTGGCTGGAAGTTTAAAGACAACCACAGTTGCCTGGGGTAAACACCGAGTTGGTCTTCATAAAACCAGCAAATTACTCTGTGGGCCGTAAACAGCAGACAATGGATATGCCTTGAATGCCCACTGAAAACTGAGGTAAACCTGAACAGCACCACCACACCACAACAAATATGACGAAACCCAAGTCACCAAGTCAAGAATGACTCTTACTGGCTGTGCAGAGTGCTCTATAATGAGAAGACTTGCATGCGATGGATAGTTTGATACCTGAAGCTGTCACATCCTCAGAGTATGGCGTAAATAATCTGTATGAACCTTTTCTCAGTGGTGAAGGGTTTAATGAAAGCTCGGATTCTAACAAACAAGAGCTGACAGCATTAAGTGTGATTTGTCTGTGTGCTTTAAGGCTCTTGTATATGTACTGGATTTAGTTACTTTAGTTGTTTTCTGTATTGAAATCCTACATATTTTGCAGATTATATTATCCTGCTGAAGTAATCTCAAGTGTACTTTACTCTGTTAGTCAGTACAATATCATATCAGAAAAAAACTGAGTTGTTTGTTGCAAGAAAAGTAAAATGTGCATTAATCCTTGCAGTTTCCGTCTTTAGTACTGCAGCGAGCACTTGTACATGTGTTTGTAAACTGATGTTAATTCTTTTCTGCAGGCTGATGAACAAGCTGTCATGAAGGAATGGTTTTTCTTGGACCTTATAGTTAAAAAGATTCACCCAGAGCAAATTTCAGTAGTAAGAATCACCAACAGTTTTTTTTCCCCAGCTGACACTGACCTGCTTCAGAAATAGAAAATACTTGTACAGTTTGTCAGCTCTCCAATCCAAGCAGCTAAACTACCTCATCCAGTCCAAAATAATTTAAAGTCTGGAGGTGACCGAGTCCTTTGACGTGTGTCTGTCTGCTTTATATAACAGTTTACAACCATATGACTCACTGTCTAGTACCATTGAATGGGGTCATCTAATTTTGTTATGGTTTACAACATCAAGTTTGTCTTTTGAACTTTTGATCCACAAACCCAGTAACACATCTGATGTCATGTGGAGAATACTTGATGGGGACTACTTTCAGAGTTTGAGTAGAAATGGCCCTAACAGGTAGAGCATACCCCATGGACATTAAGCAGCGCACTAGAGACTGAAGGAGAAAGACAATGCCAAAGTGTAAACAGTTTGTTGTAGCGATGCAGCTGTGCACAGCTGCACCCCTGGAGTTGAAGTAAGCAGGTGGGGTAGAAACTTTGAGGAGAATGACTTCTCGGACATGCACAAAGGACCCCCCCCCCCCCCCCCCCCAAAAAAAAAAAAAAAAAATCCCTCCTCCTCCTCCTCCAGGGGCCTGTTTAATGAGGAGCAGGGAAAGTGGTGGGCAGGGCTGGAAAACCCACAGCTGGAGAAGGAATGGGAAAGGCTGGGAGAAATAAGACACTTCCGAATGTTGCATCCCCAAGGGCTTGAGTGTTTCTTTTTTCTTTCTTTTTTTTTTTTTTTCAAATATGGCATAGTTAAAGGTTAAACAAGTTTATGTTTGAAGTGTGACAGGAACATGTCGCATCATGAAAGTGACACTGATTAAATGCACCATTAACCATTTATATATTATATTCAAGTTTTTCTTTCAAGACGTGGAGGTTTTGATATTATTATTTTCCCATCAGTTGACTTTGGCCTAAAGAGAACCCAAACATTATCTCTCTACTGTTATCACCCTGGTTGATCTATTGACTTTTTTCCCCTCGCTGTGAAGGTTTAAATCATCACAAAATGGCACAGCTCCACAAAGCCCTCACTTCAAGCATCAGTAAGTTGAATGTGAGCAATGACTTCATCACTGACCCTGTGTCATCCGCCAAATATTTGGGAGTGCAGAGAGAACTCAGAGGTGAGTTCCAAGTCCATTAACTGCCCTCAAAGGATCCATGAAGTGCAACCAAGACTCCCTCTGTTCAGCTCAAGTGATTCCCTAAGTGACCCAGCCTCAGAGTCAAAGCTGTGATGGTGGATGTTCACTGAGTGCATGCTCACTGACTCCAGCAGAGGTGGAGATCGTGTTTGGAGAGCTCAGTAATTAAATAATTGCTGGATTGTTTTTGGAAAAGACTATCATGTTAAGTCTACAGAATTTTGAAAACCAAATTAATCCCTCATCATATACATGTTTGCCTCACATATGCAAGGAGCAAGAAAGTTTTTCTATATACTAATATTATTTTTTGTTAATATTAAACAGAGTATAAAGACAAAAATGTGCATTTAGGAAGAAAAAAAAATATGCATCCCTGTGCGTAATTACGCATGAACTACTATATTTTATCAAGTTATCCTGTAAAGTGAAACCTATTTTCTCCTCTTCTGTTTTTTACCTGTCTCGTGAAAAGGATTGCTGTATCCCAGTAGTCCGGATGCTTGTCGTTGTTCTTGTTCAGCTTCTTTTGCCAGGTACAAAAGTTTCGCAGAGTCATGGCTGCGTTCCCGGACACTTTGGGTCCTTTGTCCTCCTCGGTTATAATTATGATTTTAACCACTGCAATGTTGATGGAGTTGAGGATACTAGGGTGTCTGTACAGCCTCGCGGCCACTGACATCAGTGTCAGTAGGTAATGTTTTAGGTCATCTCCATGGAACTGCGCCATGGACTCGTCCGCCACCACGAGTGTCTCAACGTATCTGGGCACGGATGCAAATCTTTTGGTTCTTACTATTCTCTTCAGCATCGTTTCTGTCACATTATTATTATCTCCCAGATGCTTGTATTTCTCCAATGACTGCGCAAGCTGGAGAGTGGACTCGCTGTCCACAGCGCACCTAGAGGTTGAATTGAGCTTCAAGTTGTTGCCGGTCCTGCGCCGGATGATGTGCGCGCTTTCTGCGCTCGAGGTGTGATTTTGCACCGGGCTGATAAAATATTCCCATCCTTGAAAGCCAAACGCCCCTTGTAA
Source organism: Labroides dimidiatus (assembly GCA_030710495.1). Taxonomy (NCBI): domain Eukaryota; kingdom Metazoa; phylum Chordata; class Actinopteri; order Labriformes; family Labridae; genus Labroides; species Labroides dimidiatus. Next base: position 15,537,452 of record CM061159.1, read on the forward strand.
ACCCTTACAGAGACTTAAAGCAGCATACGAATATGGGTCTGAATTTACATATCCCGAGTAAAAACACCGGCTTGGATCAGCTGTTGGATCGGTATTGGAGATCCTAAATGTGTCCTGTTCAGAGATGGAAGGGGCGATAAAATTGGAGTCCTCAATTAAATCGAGCACTAATTCCTGCTGGAAAGCTTTTATTTTAAAGACACGTCTTCCGTTGAGGATATCCACTTCGTTGTCCAAATGCTCCCCGTCATGGTTGTGGTTGCCCAGTCTAATCGGGAAGCAAAGTTCACTTTCCATACAACGAACAGGTCCTAACAGTGTCAGAACAAAGTAGAGGAGAAAAGTTGTTCTGATAAACATGACGATGTTTGCATTCAATAAAGAATGCAATGACCAACGGAGAAATAAATCGTTTGGAATTTGCAAGCTCAGAGGAAGAGGTGAGAGCCCCAATTTACGATGAAGAGCATAATCCGGAGCGCAGGACTTTAAAACAATGAAGGTCGTACAAGTCCACTCAGTGCAAACTCCTCCTGGTCATGACCCATTCCCATTCTCCACCTGCGCGTGCTGAGTAGACTGCTGCCCTCTGCGTCTGTGGTCTTTATGCATTTTCGTCCTGTGCAAGAAATATGGAAACTCAATATCTTCGCTGAAGGGGGCAGTCTTTGGAGGCGCTCTTTTTCTGCGGTCACTTAAAACTGAGCAAACAGGCCCATCATCATGTCTGAACACACAGTGACGAATTATCAGCTAACACTACTTCCAGGCTTTATGCTCTCAGAATTCACACACTTAACTCCATCAAGTCTTCATCACGAGAGCTACATGTTTGGGAACATTAAAAAATGATGTTGTTCGACGCAAACAGTCTACAACATAAATTAATGGATGAGCATATTCAAAAACCTGGTTTAAAAAATATGACAAGAAATTATGCTGCAGTCATGTTGCTTAGCACTGCATCTTTAGTCATCAGCAGAGCTTGCGAGATTCCAGAGGGGTATGAAAGAAGTGGTGAAAATGGCACAAGTATTTGTAATAGTGTGGTCAAGTCCCCTTAGGAGTTTCATGCTACCTACATATATGACCTCTTGTCTTTGTCAGAGGGACACGTTTGTTTTAAGCTATATTACGCATGACACCTAGTGGACAAGAGAGGAACTGGGAGGCCTCTTGTCGTTCATGCTCAGTTCAGTTTTGTTCAACCCCAACTCTAAGTTGGGGTGCTGTGTAAAATTATGATAAAAACAGAATATGGTGGCTTGCAAATCACTTAAGGCTTCATTTAATGTCGAAACTGAAAATTTTTATTGTTTATGAAACATATATGGAAATTTCAAATTAAATTTGATGCCAACAACATATTTCAAAACATTTGGAAAAGAGTAAGGACTTTCCAGAAAGGCTCTCAGCAGTAAATGTTGGAAGAGGTTCACCTCTTTATGAGAACCTGTGTAAGGAATAGTTTAGCAATCCCAAAATAATGTTTCTGGGCAAAGAACTGCACAGAAATTGTGGATTTCATCAACTTTGGTACATGATGTCTCAAAAAGAATAGGAAAATCTGAGGAAATCTCTGTACATAACATCAATAACTGGTACTGGATGGTAGTTAACCCTTAGAACTTTATAGTCAGAGATCCACAGACTCAAAGGCTCAATAAAATGAGCGCAACCTGACATGGTCTACCATACTTTTTGATTTTTCTATTTTTCTGGACTCTAAGATCCAGTAATTGAATCCATTTTAGTGTATGTGCCCTTCACTTTCCCTACAGAAAAATTTGATTTTTTTCTTCAAATCCTCAGAAACAGAAACCATGATTTTTGATGGATTTTATAATTCTTTCTATGGAATTATGGAATGAGTATACTGTTTGATGAAAGAAAGTATTGACTGATGTCATGACTTAGGACCATAGTTGACTGCCAATGAACTAAGTGCATAAAAGAAAGAAAACTCCATGGCCCTTCTCAAATGGAATACGAGAATGGCCTTTTTCCTTTTTTTTTTTTTTTTAAAAATGCACTGTTATCTTGTGATAACTACTTATTATTTCATTATCTCAATATCACAAAGATTGTTTTCTCGTTATATCAAATTAATTCATTTGGGCTTTATTTTTCTCCACCAGATGTTGCCCCTTGGGGATAACATGTAAATATGAGTTACACCTGCAAACAAAGCAGCATCTGGATCAGCAGCTTTTCTTCATTTGTTTATTTGTGGAAAAAAAAGTTTGATCAAAATATTTAACAAAAGTAAGAATGCCTGATTTTGTAACAGAACAAATGCACAAAATGAAACAATTATGATGCTTCTCATAAATAAAAACACTGAATACAGAAGGGTTTATCTTTACACAAGTCATTCATGTTTGCCAGGTTAGGCTAAAATAAAAGGCTAAAAATAATTCTAAGTCAGGAGCCGTTTGGGAGCTGAAAGAGTCTGTTCTTCTTTGAGAGCCGAGCCAAAAGAACCGGTTCTCTAAAAAGAGCCGAACTTCCCATCACTCCTTAGCCCGTTGCTAGACACGCACCAGTGGTTGCTTGGTTAAGGACCTCTTTTTTGGTGCTGTCATAGCGCCAGTTTAAGTTTTGTATCACGAATAAAACTAATAACGAATTAGATAATTATCCATTGTTTAGGTAAAACAACGAAAAGCATCGTGCGTTAATATAGAGTTTAAAGCATGGACCATAGAACTTTACCTTGTCTTTTCATACTTTTGTGAAACGGCAGTTAGACTCGCTCGCTTTCATTCGCTTCAGTAAAAAGGAGGAGGTGACCATCAACAAAAGTAAACTGAACGCCGATGATATTAGCGTTTTACGTTGTGCTTTTTCAGTAATTCTGGATTTTTTTACTTTAAAGTTGTTTCATTTATTTGCATAAAATGAAGCAGATAGGAGCGTCCAAACAATTCTAATCGTCTGTATCGTTAATGTTTTACCATTAACCGTCGACATGAATTCATATCACGTCCTGGAGCTGGTGGGTGAGGGCTCTTTTGGCCGAGTTCATAAGGGGAGAAAAAGATTTACTGGCCAAGTAAGTAACTTTTGCTGTATTTTTTGTTGCAAAGTTTTATTCAGCTACTATTTCACCTTGTGTGTATCTGTGCCTTTTAGGTGGTGGCTCTGAAGTTCATGCCTAAAGTGAATCGTTCAGAAGGGGAGTTACAAAGTCTGAAGAAGGAAATTGAGATCTTGAGAGGTCTTCAACATCCAAACATTGTTCAACTCTATGACAGTTTTGAGACTGAAACTGAGGTCTGAATACACATACATCACTCTCAGGTTATCTTTTTATTTTATGTAATGTCAGTTTATTATCTTTGCTTATGCCTTGCGTGTCTTTAACAGGTTGTGGTTGTAACTGAGTATGCAGAGGGACAGTTATTTCAGATTCTTGAAGATGATGGCCACTTACCAGAGAGCCAGGTATTCATTATCAGTGAAATATCCTACACACCAAAACTTTATGGGGTCACATTAACAATTGGTCATTGTTATTCTTCCAAGGTACGCAAGATTGCCTGCCAGCTGGTTTCAGCTCTGTATTATTTACATTTCCATCGTATTCTTCATCGTGACATGAAGCCACAAAACATATTGTTGGGGAAAAATGGGGTGGTGAAACTGTGTGACTTTGGGTAAGTATGTGTTAATTATGGTATGTTAAAGTTGAACTAGCTGTATTGAAAGTTTCCGTGCACAAAAAGGTAAAAACCTATGATGCCAACCTTCTCCAGGTTTGCCCGGACCATGAGTGTCTCCACCTTGGTACTGACTTCCATCAAGGGAACTCCACTGTACATGTCTCCTGAGCAGGTGGAAGAGAAGCCGTACGACCACACTGCTGATCTCTGGTCTCTGGGTTGCATCTTGTATGAACTCCACACGGGGGCGCCTCCTTTCTTCACCAACTCTATCTTCCAACTTGTGCAGCTTATAGTGAGAGACCCAGTCAAGTGGCCAGACAGTATGAGCCCCACCTGTATGGTACAGTACCTGCCTTAGGAATACACTAATAGGCCTATCCAAAAACAAACACTTAAGATACTTAATTTCATCGATTGGTAGAAAATTGGACTACTTTTTGCACATATTGTTGATTTTGGTCTAGTATATCATTTATGTTCCAGGATTTGTCCCCATTACTCCTAGTGATGGCTACAAACCTGCTTATGGTACCATTGGAGTCAAAACAGTAAGCTCTTTTGGTATATGACGGTGAAATCTCAGTGCTCACTTTGTGTTTTCTCTGCAGAGTTTACTGAAAGGTTTGCTGACCAAAGACCCTCAGAAGCGGTTATCGTGGCCAGACCTCCTGCATCACCCATTTGTTGCTGATGGTGTTCTAGGTGAAGCTTTAGAGTTTTAAATATGATCAGAGGTTTCCTACATAAGCCTGATGCTGCTTTGTTACCTGAGTTTATTCTGATGTCCTAATTCACACGTTTTTCTCCATGTTGGTGTCATGGAACAGTGCTGTCAGAAACAACTGATTTCAGACCTCTGACGGTCACACCCAGTCCAGACATACTGGCGTTAAAACGTCAGCAAATAGCAGATAAGACAGTACCTCTTTTTGGAGAAGGTAAATTGTTGCGGAGGGTCCGAGAAAAGACTGAGGCTGGTCGCAAAGGGAAATCAGCTGGCAGTGACTCTGCAAAAGTGAGTCTCAGATTTCTTGTTCTTAAATTAGTCACTTTGAGATTCATTGTGGAGCCTTAATCCATCCTGTCTAGTTACAGAAAAAGAAAGCTGGAGTGAGGAAGGAAAGGGTTAACTCTGGGATGGAAGCAGCATGCCTCCGAGTCAAACCCCCATCTTGGGATGTCTCAGTTACCTCAAGTAATTCTTCAAGGACAGCTTCCAGTCAAATCAACAATGCAAAGACTCAAGCCTCCATGAGCTCCAGACCCAGGTGTTTATTCAAGTTCAGATCAGATAAAAGCATTGATGAGCAGTTAAGCTCTTTGTATTTACTGTGGGTTTCATTCCTCTGAAGGGGTCAGATCAGCAGGGACTATGAACAGGAGTTCCCCTCTGTAGAGGTCGGGCCGCGGCTGGTACAGAGACGTTGTGAGATTAGTCAAACTACGCTGCATGGGCAGGTCAGTGCAGACTGTTTTTTTTCCCAGACATTTAAATTTATTCAGTAATAAAGTGGCCCTGTTCCATAATGTAGGACTTGTTTCGTTACTTCATTTTCCAGTCAAAATCTATTCTGGTTCAAGAGAAAGTGGTCATTATGTTTAAGGAAAGCACGGCTCACAGCATCGGTGATTTCCTTTCCTTTCAGGACACTGTCAGCGAGGATGACTTGCAAGAAAAGCTTAATATAATTAAATCCAGTATCCAAAAATGCAGAGCTCAGGTAAAGAGTTACTATTTTTAACATTGCATAAACTTATTCTACTTCAATTAATTTTGCATTTTGCCTCTTTTATACTTTCACAGCTAACAAGTGGTGATGTACACAAAACATGGCCGATTCAGATACCACTGAGAAGTTTGTACAGCCTGATTCTGGCCTCCGACCTCGATAAGTTGAGCCACATTTCCAGTGGACTTGGACTACCCCATGTTCTCTTTGACCTTATCCATGATACAGTGGAAGAAATAACTCTCAAACAGGTTATTGCACACAAATGGAACCATATCCAACAGTGTAAGTTTGCTGTATCTAGACTTTTTTTTTGTCCTTTTCCCCCCCTCAGAATCCAGCGGGTGTGTCAGCACTGAAAGAAATGATTCTTGTGCTTGTCGTCTACTGGGAGAAGCATTGGGACTGGATGGAGACGGAGGATAGGTTTGATTACTCCCATTGTCTTTGCTAAAGCTGTATTTTTTAAGCATTAGATATGATAAATTGCAGTAATTCAAATATTTTATCGTTTTTTTTTATAGACTAGAAAAGTTCACCCAACCATTCATTACAGTTCTTAGTCAACCAAACCTCGTACATTTGGGAGTGAGTATTCATCAGAGTGTGTATTGCCATTAGTTTTGGTTTAAAGTTGCAGTCCAGTTTTATAACCAGTTGACCTTTGACCTCCTCCTAGCCCCTGGCTGCCTCTGTTTTGTCTTTGTTCATAAAACACAACACTGATGTCAAAGTCCAAATAGACAATCTCACCTCCTTGCTGAAAAACATACTTTTGGACTCATCTGAGGTACAGAATCTGTCCAAGTCACATTCCATAGCTGGCAGTATATTTATCATTTTAGATATAAAATGATCTGCAATGTCTTCTCTACCTTTTCAGTCTCAGTTTCCAGTTTCTCCTGGCTGGGGACTCTGTGACGGCCTCCTGTCTTTGCTCCTGAACACACTCTCTGAGGTCAGACAGTGACTACAAAGTAACAGGTTGGATTCATGGATGAAATCCACAAATTTTTCATCCTCCTTTGCCTTTCTCTCTTTCCACAGCATGAAAATGTGTCTGGATCATCAGTTTTGGATCCAGCACTCTTTACGGATCTATTTAAGAGGATTGGTACATCACTGGCAGGGGCCAAACCAGAAACAGACTTTTGTTCAGTAAACGGTAAAACTGTGTATCCTCTGTTAACCTGCTATGATTAGATAATGTTCCCTGGTTTTAATTTTATGTTTTTCTTTCCATACCAGGTCTGTATTCTTTTCTGTCAGCTGCATTGTTAGTCTTCAGCAAGGCTCCATACGCATGTATTCCGCTGTTTTCTGACAGCAAATCAAAAAGTGTTTTCACTCTTGGCCGCTTGCTGGGCACTGACTGGTTAGTGTTTAGATTTCTTACTGTTTCATGTATGATAGCGCAGCTACTGCGCCTGAAGCTAACAATAACATCCATTATACCCAGCAGTCCTCATTTGTTTGCTGGAGTCAGTCCTGAGAGACGTGAGGTGGATCTGAGTCACGACAGCCTGTCTGTGTTGAGCTGCCACTTGTTGTGTTTCCCATTCGCCCTGGACCTGCCTACAAACACCATGTCCACCATTATCCAGCTGTATGACAGTTGTGGTATTGTTACAAGCCTCCTGCAGGTCAGGGCCTTTACATGCTCCAATAGAGACCTTACTGACAAACATAATACTCTGATGCAACACAGGATAACTCTTGCAACAGACTCTCATCAGGCAAACACACCGCTGTACATCTTAATGTCTCCTGCGAGAGCTTTGTGTTGTTTGTTGACAGCTGTTTGATCTGTGACAGGCTGTCTGAATGATTTTCTCTTTTCGTGCTTTGGCAGGTAATTCAACTTTCCCCCCCTTCGCTATTAGAGGTTCCTCTCTCCCTGTTGAGCCGTTTGCTCCTGTGTGACCCCAAGCGCTCTGTTTCTCGCCTCAAAGAAGAAGGCTGTGGGTTTTTTGTGTCACCTGAAAGTGGTCAACCTGCTGCCATCCAGAGCCAGGCTTCTCTCACCAGAACTGCCTGCTCTCTGCTCTCAGACTTACTTCAGGAAGAGGACCTGTGGGATGCTGCAGTGGAGCTCCTGAATTTGTTGTCCCAAGTGGCCCGATTTTGCCCTCCACGTGGTTGTTTTCAGCTTCATCTGGAGGTCTCAGTGCTGCAGAGGGCGCTAGCTCACTTTTATGACCAGATCAGGACTGCCATATGCAGACTTTTGGCAAATCTGGATCCATTCAGTCTCCTTAAACTGCAAACTTCAAAACTAGATATTTTCAAAAGTATGATAGATTCTCTTGATGATTCCTGTTTGCCTGTGCGGCGAATCGCTTGCAAGGCAGTTGGGAACTGGCTGGGGTACATTGCAGCAAACAAGCTCAAAACAGTTCAGACCAATGGAAAGGATAGAGAGACAGCAAGATGGGGCAAGAAGGGGGGACAAAATAAACAGACATGTCCTCAGAGTAAGGCTGAAGGGTGTTTGGCTGCTGTTGCAGAACTGGAAGTGGATAAGCAGGAGGAGAGCAGGTGGCTAGAAGAAGCTAGAAGAACAGTGGCCAAGTTGGCATATCTGCTCTCTGACCCTGATGCCCTCACGCGTCGTCACTGCTGTGCCGCACTGGGAAACCTGGTCAGTGATGGAGGTGCTCTACCCTTACTACTGCAGGAAGATGTGACAAACTTACTTCTGAAAATCGCTTGTGCTGATTCCCACAATGCAGTGAGACAAGCTGCCATAAATACACTGTACTTGTACAGCCAGCAAGACGCATTATGGCAGGTAATGAAATGAGCAGGAGGGTCCTTTTCAGTTTCATAATGAGTTATAATGCTTTTTATCATGTCATTAAATAGACTTGCCACAAGTGTTTCTTAATGGGTCAAAGCGCCACTTTATTTCCTTTTGATGCTTTCAAAGCTACCTACAAATCCCTTGAACTACTTTAACTATGAGCATGTTAATACATTTATTCCTTAAATGAGTGTATCATTGGCTATAGTCAGTTGCATATTCTTAAACATTTTAATTAATTGTTATGCCCTAATTAGACACTTATGTGCATATTCTGACATAAAAAACACTGCTATTTTCTGATTCTGTCTCCCCTGCAGGTCCTGATTTCTGTGAATGCCGTTACAGAACTTTCTCAGGCTTCCAAACATGCTTCTCCTCTGTGTGATTATCAGCAGCTCATTGCCCAGCTGACAAAGAGTTCTGTTCACAAGGAGTGACATCAGTTCATCTTTTCTTTGTTTGACGGCTTCCTTTTTTTTGTAGAATTGCAGTCATTGGCACTTTTATGTAGCATCCTTAGAGGAAATTAAAAAGGGCTGAAAAAAGTTAATATGTAAAATTAGAATGCATATAAAAACATAAAAAGTCCCATTATGTTAAGATTTTTTTTGAGAACTCCTTGATGTGTTTTAAAATAAAGCCACTTTTCTACCAATACGTCTGTCTGCTGTTTCGTTTCATTTCAGCATTTTAAATTCAGATTTTAAAAAGACCAATTCAGTTTTTTTTTTAAAGAGAAAAACAAGACCAACAATTTTAACTTAGGAAGACATTACATATTCACGACAGACAGTACGGCACTTTTGATTTAAATACGTTCATGTCACGGACGCAAGTATATTTTGGTCGTTTTCATATGAGTGAAGGTGAATCATTTCCCGGATGGTATCGGAGGTTGTGTGGATTTTTCTGAAAATACGGTGAAGTTGTGATTTTGGTCTGTTTTTATTGAAATTGCCTGATTTGTTGAACGGGTCAGGTCCGTAATTATTGCGGAAAATTCTGAACTTTTACTTTAGACAGAAATCAGTTGCTTATTTTCCGCAGCGCGACAATACATAAATACATAGGAAGGGCTTATTGATGAAAACACGTCTGCCAGGATGTGCTGGACTTTTATCGACAGTTGTTCGACCTAAAGGAGGAATGTTTTCGTCTATTAGGCCTTACAGTTTCTAACTTTACGTTGTCGAAAAACTAACTTTATTAGGCCTATTTTTCGCCGGGAGGAGACTGGTTATAAGTCGTTTTATGTCTCATTTTATTATAAGTTGATGCGGATCACGACTATTTTAAGCAAATCTCTCCAAATTCGTTGACAAAACATCAGACAGAGACGTCGCACTGATTTGATGACTTTTTATTTGTAATGGAAGAAAAAGTGGACGCCACACAGGAAATGTGCATTACGGATACGTGAACTTGAAATTACAAAGCGTTTTATGTGCTTTCACTTCACATTTTTGGTTGTAACAATCGCAGCTGATAGTACACCGCAGGGGTCAAACAGTGAAACATAAATTTCTGTGCAAAAACAGAACAAACAGTATGGATAAATATCGATGAGCCAGCGATCATACCAAGATTGTCTCGAAAAAAATATGCATAGAAATAAATTTACCCTCGGCATAGGCATGTTAAACGGTAACAGTAGTGGTTGTTTGCTTAAAGTAAAATAATTCAGACCTAAAACTAACACTTTAAAAGCCTCCACAAATATTCTAGTGAGATTTTTTTTGTTAATTTTCTACAAAGAAAAGGCTAACACACTCCACTCCCTGAACATACAAAAGTTGTTACAAATTAGTGCAGATCAGCCAGAGGCCTAAAAACTTATTGCCTTAACAAGCATTTCAGAGAAAATGTCCTTGACTCATCCCAAAACCCTACTTTTTCTATTCCCAGATACAGAGCAAAACATGCAGAAGAAGGCTGCTAGATCTCCACTATAGTTACAATATTTGTACAGAGAAACTTTCATTTTTTACATCAGGAAAACCCACAGCAGGGAAATCTTTACCGTGTGAAATTTAGGACAGTCTGTACACTCCTGCATTTCATCTTCCTTAAATTGTTACACTGGAGAGCAAACTGCTTATCCTGAGCTGCAAAATAGATTGTATTATTTGCACTATGCAATACAAAATAAGAGATGTCAGTGTCTACTTTCAAAACAGTGTAAATAGTAAACCAAATTTATTTTGGTCTCAGATTTTATAATCTTATTCAGATTTACAATCACTGCTGAAGAAAAAAAAACAGTTGACTAAAAGTCCTTTAAATAATATGTGATAAAAAAACAACAACAAATGCTTACTGAGAGAAGGGAAATGTAAGAGTTAAAAAAAGGTAAACATTTTCCTGAAGTTTGTTGTAACAATGATAAATTATAAAATGCTACATTTTGCTTAATCCGTATTTAAGATTCTCCATTAGCGACTGTAGAAGTTGATGCACCCACTATGTTTGTAATTTTTGGAAAATTTCATAAAAAGTAAAATCAACATTTGTCATTTCAGGGGGGATCCGTAAACTCCCATCTAAAATATTTGGTTTGAAAAATGTGTTTAAATAGAAATGATGACGCCGGTTTTTTTTACATCTTGACACACGGAAATTGTAAATTTTGGAAAAAAAAAAACAAACAAACATAAGTACTACTGCTGACATCAATTCTAACATAAGGCTACAAAATTATTAAACCTGTGTTATACAGTATATTTCATCATTTTTTCAGGTAAATTTAATTTCATAGATTTATGCAGCGCGAGTTGTATTGAAAATGATTGTCATTTAAAGCATTGCAATAACACAGTGCAGGCTCAAGTGATCAGAATTGCAAAAGCAATGGAAGCATTGGATAGTATTGATTTAAAAAGTAAAAAAAAAAAAAAAAAAAAAGGAAAAAAATCACATTAGCCAAGCATGCATTTATCTCCGTCTGTCATGAAATAAAAAGATCAAACATTCAATTCTGGACAACCATAAAGACACAAACGTTTTCCCTGTTTGCCTGCTTTGTTTGTACTTGCAGGAGTTTGGTTTTAGGCTGTTGAGTCCTGCTTGAGCCTTTGGCTGCGAGCCTTGTAAACTTCAATCAGCAGGTCTTTGACGTACTGGATTTCACGTTCTACCGACTCTGCCTTGTCCCGAAGCTCCCGGTTCCTTCCTTCAAGGCAATGCAACTGTTCCTCCAAAGAATCTAGCTCCGCCCTTTTCCGCTGGCGGTACCTAACAAAACACATACACACATACACACAAAACAAAAATAAATTAGGGCTCTTCACATTTGAAACCATCCAAAACGATATGCGTCAAACAGTGTTAACTAAACTTTGTACCTGTGAGCAGCAGTTTTGTTCTGATCCCTCTTCTTCTGTTTGCGCTCACCACCTTCAGTCGGTAAATGGTCCTCTTCGTATTTCACAGCACAGTGGTCTTCCTTCAGTCTGCATGCCTGTCTGTGCCCCGATGCTTCAAGGCTCAGACTCTCTCTTGCCATTAGGAGACATTCTGGACCCGGATCCTCCAGGAAGTTACAGTGTAGATCATGCTGCGCTATCTGCAGACTCTCTGACTTCACCTGTTCCGTGATGTTGCCAAGGAAGCTGTGGTAGGCCTCGGACTGTGGTGTAGTGGGAATATAAAAACCCTCGCCGCTCTCTGATTTCCAGGAGACACTAGCTTTTGTGACCTCCACACTGGCTTTGATACTATTCAGCACCTCGTTGTTAGTGCTGCCTCCGCTGACCTCCCTCATGCTATACATCAGCAGATCCTCCTTCTTGTGTTGGACATCAAGTGATCCACCAAAGCCAAATCCACCACCAACAACCTTCGCACCGCCTATGACATCTTGACTGAAGCAGCAGTTTTTCTCTTCTTTTGGTAGAACAGCACATCGTCTGACCTCGACTGCACTACCCAGACAGTAGCTCTTCCCTACCAGCTGCTCCTCCTCAACGCAGCCATAGCTACCTGTCAGGGTCACCGCTGAGTTACCTGAGTTGCTTCCTTTGGAACTCAACAAACTGTTATCATAGCTTTCACTGAACCGCACGCCGTCAGGGACTCTTTTCCTACCACACCCAGTGGGGCGACTGCAGCTGTACGGGGCGTGTCGTGGAATTTTGGATCGCCCAATGGGCCCGCCACAGATGCTCAGCAGGTCCAGTTCTCCGGTTGCCAGGGTAACAAGAAGTGGGCTGGATTCTGATTGGCTAGATGTTGAGTATGATGCGTATGGCAGCTGAGTGAATGGCTGGGGACCCACCGGCAGTGGACCCCTGTCGCATTTTCCCAGCCTGGGCCCTTTCTCCGGCAGTGGTTCGGACAGGAAGTAGTCCTCCAGCTGGGCGAGTTCCTCTTGCAGCAGAGAGGTCATGACCTCCAAGTCTGAGGGCACCTGGATATCATTGTGAAGGGGTGAAGGGGGAAGGGAGGCATTGGTGGAGGAGGGAGGGGAAGGAGGGTTTGGGAGGTACGAGGAAAAATCCACTTCTTCCGTCATCCAGTCAGTAAGACCATCACCTATAGGAGAGAAATTCGTTACGAGTTGTTTCATGAAGGTAACTGTTACAGGCAAACAACAACGCTCATGCAACGTTTTAATTTATTTTTTTAAAATCTATCATCCAACACATGCTGCCACCTAACTTCATAACTCGATCAGTAACAGATAATAAGAATCCAGGATTTTAGAATAAAGTTGTAGCATATTGATATAGGATACGTAGCTAGTTTATTACTTACTGTTCAGGAAGGACGAATGTGCTGCAGTGCCGAGCCCACCTGAAATGGGGAAAAATATAAAAAAGCGTGCTCGCCGCAACTCACCAATTAAGTGCTGACTCTCCTCTGACACCTCCCCCCTGCACCCCTGTGATTGGCTGTGGTTAGCCTGTGGGTGAGAGAGAGCGAGGGGGTCTGCCGGGCAGACACGAAGACTCTTCCAAACAGGAGCTGATGTTGCCATCATTTTGTCTGCTGGTGTTTTGATTCAGTCCAATTCCAAGCATATGTTGAGAGCAAGCAGGGTCTGACAGATGTGCCACAGAGAGCAGGGCTGGGTGAGCATAATGAAACCTGGAGGCGAAATGCAAACAGACAAAAGTCAAATCAGAAACATGCTGCCAAAAGGTGCAACCTTCTGATCTCAAAAGTTTTCTAAATTACTGTCTGTGTGTGGAGATGAAGTAATGGGGGGAAAAAAAACACCTGAAAACATAGTGTAGGAATAAAGGTGTTTTCAGCTATCTTACCAGCTCACCTTAACTTGCTGCTTAGCTCAGAAAGGAATTAAGTATAATTCAAAAATTAATAATTCAAGACCATTTAATTGAACAGTTAAAACATAAGGAAGTTGGTAATACATATGTAGAAACAGAAGCTGTGTCCTTTGGGTTTTGACCCGCCTGAAGGAAAATACCCAAGGGACCTTGTGACACTGTTTGGGGCCAAACTGTTGTCAAGAAGCACTTGGGTTAGATATAGAGTCCCTGATCAGTCATCCAGATTAGGGCAGATCATCTGTTCCTAATCTCAGATTCTTTGAAAATTAATCACCTCTGCTTGATCACATAATCAGATTAGCAGTTCAAGTGACAATAACTTGGCATTAGAGAAAAACCTGACGATATTCAGTGATAGACCAACACATCTCCAGTACAGAACATAAATGACATTTACATATGTATAAATCACTACCATATCATTACGAAGTAAAACTACCTTTTGTTAGATAAAACATACTGCTGATAACCAAACCCATTCTGAATCCTAGAATTACCTTCCTCAACAAAGCATGAAAAAAATCTCACGTTAAAAACTGTAATGACACAAAACCAACCAACCTATAAAAAAAAACCCCGAAAACGGATAACTCTGACATGGTAAAGATAAAACACACTGATGCATGTACCACTACAAAAACAAACTTCACACAAGTAGTAGAGAGTCTCACTTACTCCATTATTGCAGAGAAATTTGTAGAGCTCTCGGAGGTGCGTTGCTAAAGCAAAGCACGACTTCTGTTCTGGTCCAAACAAGTAGCAAGTTCAAAGAGCCATATTTTAGCTCTGAATGTCCGGGACAGCGCAAACAAGGACGCGTTGTTGCTTTGTTGTGGTCGACCTGTAAACTGAGGAGCAGTTTAATTGTGAGGCAACATCAGTTCATTCACACCTAGCAACCAACTGCGTCACCAGGACTGCTCAGTGGAGATCATTCCGCCCCTCCCCTCCGCGTGGCATCGAAGGACGTCCCACAAACGCTCTGCTCCTCTCCATCATGGTGAAAGTAAACAGTTTCTAATCTTTTGATGTAGTAATGTCTCTAATTAAGTAAAGTAATTGGAAAACAACATTAAAAGAAGACAAAAGTTGGTATTGATTTAAGATCACGTGAACCGAAGCGAGGGATACCCCAGAATATTAGGACAATAGTCTGACTAGTCGCCCTAAGCGCAAAATTTAAAAGTAGATGAACAAGGAGGGGATAAATACTGACATGTCTATAGTTAAATTGTGCTTCTAAGCATTGTTGTAGCGCTAACAGAGAAACAGCCTTAGAGGTAAACAGTTTTTTAAAATAAATATTCTGTCTTCCACAGAGCCGGTTGATGTCAGAGATGTGAGGCGACATCCGTTTCTTCAGAAGTGCAGACCGCCCCGTTTAAAAGTCTAAATGACTGACCAGGTTTTGAATAAACTGAGGCTACACTTCTGAAACTGTACACAACTCTGGCATGGCATTGTTTTGGAGGGGGGCTATTGGATTCACACAGTACTTTGTTTGGCGGTCGCACTCTGTTGCATCTCCGTTGCATCAGTGGTTTACACTTACAGCGATTGGCTGTGCAAGCTCAGACTGTCCTGTTGCCATTGGTTGGAATCAGCTAGATGTGAATTTTGATTGGCTAGCGGCAGACAGGACCTAGCGTCACTGTGTTGTTTTGTCTTTTTTCTGCAGTGTAGACTGTGCACATGTTGGAGGTAAACAAACCGGGCGTGGATATCAGTGCGGCAGTTTTTCGACTTGTAAAAAAAAACAGACGTCTTGTGGCACAAAACTTATTTATGTATTGTAAAAACGGAGCAAATCATGATAATCATATCCCGAGGGAAAATATATCCGAATATATAGTTGAGAGTATACTACTCATCACTCCAATCAAAATGGTTCATTAATGTTAATTTAAATCTATTTTCAGAATACTTGTTATCCTGGCTTCAATAAACTACAGCTGCCACCAAATTTATTAGCTGGTAATGACAGACAGATACTACTAGTTGATGAATAAAGCTTGATTTTCTTTTTTCAGCAAATCCTGACACTAAGTGAATGATCTGTTCTCCTGTTGCTATAGTAATAGCGGACACTGCCCCCTATTTTAGACTTGTTTTCTGGTTGCTGTTGCCATGGGATTTGCATCTCTCTCTCTCTCTCTCTCTCTCTCTCTCTCTCTCTCTCTCTCTCTCTCTCTCTCTCTCTCTTACCATACCTGCTGTTTTCCTTCCACCTTGCCTTTGTTTGTACACCCCTCCTTCTCCAAACAGTTCCTGCACCTCATTTGCTGAGTTGCTTCTCTGTGACATTATAAATGTTGCCAAAACCAATTGGCTCACTTCCAGTTCTGCTGAATTTGCATATTGACAGGACACTAGCTTAAATCCTCTAATGGATTTGTCCACAGAACAGCATGTCTGTGGATTGATTTATACCCTGAAAACATCCACCGATTACACATGATCACATTTTTCAGGATGGCTTGAGAGCATTTTTTTTCCTGCACAAAGGGAGACATTTCCTTTGAAAGACAATCTGCATTAAGTCTTTAAATGTAATTCATTCTGAATTGGATTTCATGTTGTCTCGGACTGTGACAAGTCCATCTGTATTGATCTGAGTCATTTAAAGTGACGGTCCTGTTTCAGGCGAGCTATTCAGCAAAATGCCCACCAAGTGATGGCTGTGGTAAGAGTAAAGCTTAAAGAAAGGCAACCTGATGCAATCTAGATAAATGTAGTTGTAATGGAGACCAGATTGAGATGGTAGAAGCTAGTGAAGTTGGAGAGTCTCTCAGGAAATGGCTGACAGCTCTCCCTGTCGGTGTTAATTGGTCCACCGAGGGCTTTGTGTTTGCGCATCATGAGAGAAATCCAAGGTGCATCTCATAAAAGATCTACTGCTTTTCCGAGTTGTCTCCAGTATGAGTCCCTTTGTCATTATTAAGGGGTTACACTAGTTAATCACACACAAAACACTCTTCAAGTTTAGAAGACACCTCAACTTTCTTCAAACTTGACTTTAAATGTATTTCAGAATTTCTTTTTTAAATTTCCAAGCAAGACAAGTCCATCCATCACTTGACATCCCAACATTATCTGAATATTGTGTATGAGCCCAGAAGTCTGAAAAGTCAAAGCTGCACGCCAAGTACACGTATGGCGCGTTAGTGGGGGTTTCACCATCATTTCATCATCATCTCTCTCAGAATTTATTGTCCTCAACTTTTGCCCCTCTTTGAACATAGGATGAAAACATGGAATTCAGTTACAACTTCTGAATGGGTGCCTCTCAGTGGGGATTGGGGATGTTTTTGTGTGCGTGCAGCTTACAAATCACTTCATTTGTTTCAGTGTTCTGCGTGTAAACAGATAATCATCTCCAAAAAGTGACAAGTGTAATAAATTTTTCAATCATGAACATTATCGAGGCTATTTACTCCAGCCATGACAGTTTCGAGGCAGTCAGTCTCAGGGTTGTGTTTGTTTACTATTCCTCAAGGACTCCATGCTGCATTAGAGGTTTCTGATGTAGAGGACTACAGCTCCTGTTTGCTCTCCGCTGGGAGGTCACAGCTTTAAGGCGATAACTCACTTTAACTGACAACTGGCAGGCCATCAAAGCTCAGTCCTGTAATAAACAAACTTCACATTGTAAATGTTTTTTCATTACTTACTTTATGTTAATAAATTTGAGAAATGTATTGTGTGGGTGAGAAATGAAGATTTAAATGAAAAGCCTTTGAGGAAAATTTCACACTCTAGAGTGTGTTGACAAAAACAATCACACAGTTAAAACATTCTTAAATGTGAACATAATATAAGATTTTATTATTAGTATTATTTACTTTTTGTGTATCACTCAAAGTCTGACTTTAGTCTCACTGGTTTCCTCTGCGTTATTCACAGCACTTAGACTGTCACGCTGCCCTGCAGAGCCATGTAGACCCCAGAGTCTAAACGTCTGCCACCTTTTAGTTTTCACCTATTTTCATTCAGCTCAAATGCTTCCTGTTTAATTCCTCAGTCACATGGCATCTTAAACTGGACACCGACCTTTAATTTGAATCCGTCTGATTGAAGCTGGAATTACTTGTCACTGGTCTGTCTATTTTCATGTCATATTGAGTTTTTTTTTTTTTTTTTTGGTCAACATTTCATTTCAAGTGACATTTCTGAATTCATTTATTGATCCATTTCCTTCTTAACTCACAAGCAAACAAATAGACTTATAGGGTCAAAAGTCATTGCATTGCTCTCCTGATTCGTGCAGTGACATAAAGAGTTAATGTCAAAGCGGCTGAGCTGGAACTTTTGTGTGTGTTTATATTGGCATACATGGGCAGGTGTATTGATAATAATAATTAGAAATAAGTGACTGGACTTGTAGAGCGCTTAGATATTATAGAGATGAGGAGGGAGAAGAGGTCACTTGAAGGCTTTTTTGAAAAGATAGTTTTCGAGTTGATTTTTAAATAATAAATAGTCTGAATAGCAGATGTTTGGAGGGAGATACAAGTGTTCCAAAAGCTCCTTATTGTTGATTTAATATATTATTAGTCAACTATTTTAATGCTTTAAAAAAAAAAAAAAAGACAGAAAATATTTATTGATGAAAGATGGATTAAAAGAACCGGGACTACACACAGTTACATCAAGTTTTCCTCTTGTGCTCAAACTTATCACTGTCATGTCCGCTACCAGTTCAATCGAAGGAATAATGTCTCACACTGGGTTACAGCCTGCTATCTTTATTTGTGTTGCCCTCATTAGGTCAACATGCAGCACTTAACTTATTCTCCCCTCTGGATATTTTTCACTTCTCATTGTTGTGCTTGGCATGAAATCTGAAAAACATGTTTCTCTTATTGTAATTTAATGAAGTGTGTGCATGGTATGTGCTTTTTTTGATTTTGCTACTGTCATTTAAGTTTGCATCAAAGAGAGTGATGATGATTTGTTCAAAGCTGTAAGTAAATATACAGTTTCACTGGTACACCAGATGCATTTAGTGAAAGCTTCTTTCATCTTCCACACATGCGTGTGTGTGTGTGTGTGTGTGTGTGTGTGTGTGTGTGTGTGTGTGTGTGTGTGTGTGAAAGTTTGGAAGCAGAATTTCCTCTTTAATCTCCTAAATTAATCTGAATCTCATACACGGATATGAAATCTTATTAATCACAGATGTCTGCGCTGAAGCTTTATGAAGGATGTAGGGGTAGAAGTTTTGATGTGCGCAGATGTAAACCCACCCTCATGGCAGAGAGATATCTCTATTTCATCAGAATATTTGAGCTTGTTTTCAGACGAGGTTAATATCTCCCATTAATATTGACAAAACACATGTGAGACCAGTGCTAATTCACAGCTTGCCTATCTTATTTTGTGCGTTACAGGCCTGGGGGAAGGCCAGTCTCATTAATATTTCACCAACAATAAGGCTGGGTGCCACTCACACTCATCACTGCGATAATGAGCTCACACCGGCCTCTTAAATATCTGTTTATTATTCAGACAGCTGCAGCAGAGACTTTAAAGAAAGTCAAAGTGTGGCACCATGTGTGGAAATCTCTCCCAAGGTCAGAGAAAAGCAAATGATTGGAATGAAAATTTCACACAAATTTAAGAACAAACCTCTACTCTTACTGTTGTGAACTAAACGGGATGTCTGTTTTAATAAATTTCTCTGAACCTAATGGTTTTTTTTTCATTCTTTCTTTTTTTTCAAACCTGGGAAAACTGAAACCTAACCTTCTGAATCTAATCTGCCACTGTCAGGGGGAATGTGTTTTTTGCTGATTACCTGAATGTCTGTTAAATATTCCAGTAATCCCTGCGTCAAATTATTATGAATATCATCCATCTGCACATGCAGAAGAGATACAGTGTGTTAATTTATATATTAACGAGCAAGAATTGTTACAAGAACTTGTTTATGAAGACTTTTCGAGACACTTTTGAATTTCTCGATGTTGAATCATGCACGTTAAGTTGCATGTAATTTCGCTACATGTTGTTTTTGTTCCATATGATCTGCACGAGCATAGAGCCAGCCACGTTAATTACATTGTGTGAGAATCAAATAAATGGGGTTGGATTTTATTCAGACAGTCAGATGTAATGAGCCAATTAACTAATTCAACCACCTGACCGTACTTGTGTAAAGAGAGGGCCGTTTGAAAGGGAACACCTATTGTGTGCGCTATTCTAAATATGCAAGTTAGAAGCTCATTAGGGTATATGTGAATACTGAACACAGCTTGTTAAATAGCAACTTGTTTGAAAGAAGCTGAGTGAAAAAAATCAGGAATAGGTTTGTAACCGAATGTTCTCAGTCCAGTATCCAGTTTGTCAGCAACAATTAAACAGACTAACAGCTGCTTCATAGGTTTTTTATTTTTTTACAGATAGTTTCTCAATATTTCCATTAAAACAAAGTCTATGAATTTAGTTACAAATGCTTATAAGAGGTTTCTTTAATAACCTTTGTTAAATACAGATGCAAAAAGCTGCATTAAGCCTGTATACCATTATATAAAGTCATATTAACAATTGTTGCATATAAATCTGACAAAATATTACATAAAGTATTTGGCACCATGTTCAGTTGATAAGTGACATGAGTCTTAAAATAGCTTATTTTTTTCAGATTTTTTAGTGTTGTATAATAATAAGATATTAATTTTCATATGAGAAAAGTTAAACTCAAGGGAAAAGTAAAAATGTCTGTTAAAAAAAAGTGAGAGTAAAATATCTGTTATTGTGATAACAGAGCGTCTGCACAGTGGCATCAGTTTGATCTGAAGTGTGACATATTGTTTGTTTTGAATAAAAAAAAGATAAAATAAAAACGTTTCTTTGCAAAATGTCTTTGATTTTCAATCAGGGGCTTTTTTTCCTCTTATGGTGACTGAAGGATAATAAAAAACATATTCGTACTACTCAGCCCTCACTTGCTCAAAGGCATTAGGCTTTTGTTCTTCTCGTCATACGTCCATCTGGTAAACACCGTCAGGCTTCAAGTTGAGCTCTGGCTGGGAGCAGCTCAGGTGTCTGAGTGCTCATTCAGTCCCTCCATCGTCTCTACATCTGTCACCTGCTGGTCCCTCAGCTCATGAACTGCGTGTAGCCCTCGGCTCCCGTTACTATGACATCCATCCAGATCCTCATGGCCTCTGGAGACGGGGCAACCATGTAGTAGAGGCGGTCATGGGTTTTCACACAAAAGGTCAAAGACGGGTTTGGGCTCTGGAGGATCAGAGAGAGAGGGGGGAAGCAATGATAAGACTGCAGGAGGCACCTGTTGCATTTTTCCTCAGAGATGTTGAATCTGATTCACGATCATGCACACACAGACATCCAAATCAAAACTCTGCTCCCGCCTTTTTTGTTTTTAAATCTCTAACACTCTTCATCTGGATTGTGTGACTTAAATTAAAGATAAAATCAGATCTAAATTTAGTCTGTTCAGATCCTAATGTGCCTCTAAAGTAGCTTCATATAAATAAATATAATTGCATCATGATTACTTTAAAGCACAAAAGTTCAAACATAAAGAGGGTATTTTAATTTTCAATTATATATAATTTTTGCTCAAAAATGCAAAACATCTGATAACTTTTATTCGGTTTATAGATGAAATTTTTCAAATTAAATTAAATTGAGTACAAATAGTGTTCATTAAGATAAAACATTCTACACATTTTCTTGAAATTAAAGTCAAAGCATGTTCCAAACATTTGACACTGGCTTGTTCAAGACGGTTACATACACTGATGTCAGTTAGTGGAGAATCATAATTTTAAAACCACCACATTATTCAGCAGGAGAACTTATTGATTAAAATAAAAATGTAAGATTTTATTCTAGTGCTTTTATAAATAAATGTTAAAAAGAAAAAAAAAACATGCTAAAATAGCTGATGAGGTAGAAGTTCTGAACAGAACGTGATATTAAAAGAGTGTTTCTTACCTTCGTAGCACTGCGTAGGTGATCATAATACACCTCCTCAATCGCCTGAAAGTAAATGAGTCCTTTCAGTTTGGTCTCATGCTTGTCTGGGGAGAAAAAGAAAAAAGAAACATATTAAGACACATTTTATTATGTCTTGTACTGATGCAAGACCCCTGTCAGCCCCAGCAGTGCATCCGCCTGTGATGTGGGGATACATTTTAATGTTTGTTTCCTGTCAAATAAGAAAAAAAGTCCTCTTTTGGACAAACATTTCTTGTTATTCTTGACGGGTTTAAAGTTCTGTAGACAAATGCTCAAAATTAACTCTTACTGTTACAGCTGCTGCCTGAAAATATGTATCTGTTTTTTTAAAGATGCACCTCCCCAAAAAAACCAAAACTTCAAAATAGAAATGAAGCTGAAAGCCTTTACGGTAGGGCTTATTTGTAAACTTACAGTGCAGATGAAATCTAACTTTTTCCAGCGAGTTAAACTAAATGAAGTCTGTAGTACAACAGCTTTTACTTTAAACCTCAAATGACTTTTCTTCCTTGAAAAAAATCTCTGTTTACCATCATTTTCTAAAATTTCTTGCTGAATAATGTTGCCTTTGACTTCTTCGGATAAAAACAATCAAAAATCCCAAGACTTTTTAAGCAATCGAGAGTAAAAAAAGAAAATATATTAAGTTTATTGTTTCAGAAATTCAGACTGTTTTCAGGTTTAATTGGATTCCTTCAAAATGTAATTTAATATCTTTTCATTAAGTTTCAGTTAAAGTGAATGAAATGGATAAACCCCAACAATCATCAAGAGACACAAAACAGACAAAACAGCTGTAAAATAATAAAGGTATTCACTTTTATTTTCTTAGCAACACATAACCCATGAATAGGTATGAGCAGCGCTGTTTCACAGTAAAAGTTAATTACAACAGGGAGTCTATTTCCAGCGATGCCTGCAGTCTTTACCATCCTATTAATCTGACTTGTTTTCTTCACTCCTGCTTTCTGGATTGTCTCTGTGTTTTTTAGACTTTTTCCTGCTGGCAAGGTTCGCTGCTTCTTCTTCATCTTTTGTAAATCTTAAAAAGAAACGCGTCTCTTTTGTTCCTGATTTGATCTCTTATTTCCCTTTAAGCAGGTCAGACCTTCTGTCCAGTCTTTTGGATCTCTCTTACTTCTTCACAGAGTACCTTTAATGTCACTTTGTAGAGCGGAGTTTGTAGTTTAGTTTAAAAAAAAACCTGCAGAAGAAGCTGATCAGACAGTCCTCAAACTAATAGATTCCTCAAGCTTTGAGATTAACTGCAGGCATAACGGTGAAGGAAACATTTCTTTTGCTTAAAATCTGTGTTTTTGCACATTTCTTTTAGAGTTTCCGTGTTCTACTCCTGTCTAAATAAACAGTGATCCTCTTGTCTCTTTCATGCCCGGCTATGAAACAAACATGCAGCAACAATTAAAAGAAGTATTTTGAACACGTCTGACACTTTCTCCTGCTTCCCTCTTCTCCATAAGTCAAATCTGCTTAGTAATGAGATAAATGTTTTTGAAATGTGAGTTTCGTTTTATTAGTCACGAACAAGCCAGGAGCTAGCCTCCTCCCCAAGAAAAACACATCCAGAGAAAGTATTGCATCTTATTTCATCACCATCATCACCATCATCTTCGTCAGGAGTAAGAGGGTGAAAAGGCTAGGCAAGTGAGTGGAAAGAGAGGAGCAGAAAGGAGACGAGGGGCGACAGTAATGAAAATATCCCTGGATCCTATTTTGAACGGGATTGTAAAATAATGTCTCCAAAACACGCTCGTGAATTATTCAGAAAACTAACTGTGCTCGTTTCAGATTCAGGGGACAGTCTGATAGCCGTGAATTACAAACTCACTTCAGTTTGAACACACAAGAACAAGGAGGAGATTCCACTTAGTGCGAATTTAATTACTGTTTGGTTCCAGATGAACAAACGCTGGATGGGGACAGAAGTTGGGTTTCAGTGAAAAACAGAGGAGAGCAGCACCGCTGTCGGCTGAACTGAATAAATCAGGTCCGAGCCTTGGTACTACAAAAAGTTTTTCACAAGAGTTTCTGAATACAAGATATGAGTTTCCTCTCATGTTATCAGACTCTGCAAAGGGCCGGAAACTTCAGTGAGACGAGCGGAGTCAAGCAGAATTTGAACATAATATGATATTTTTCTGAGACCTCTTTTATGTATTGTCTGCAGAGAAGTGTGCTGGTTCACAGGGTATTAAGACGTCTCTGAGTGAGGCTCTAACCTGAAGGCCACAAGAGGGAAGGAAGTTACTCACGAGAGATGCATTTTTTTTGCAAATCTGCAGACAATGAAATGGATTTGGATAGAAAGCCCCGACTTATGGAAATGTCTGAAGGACAAATTACGTATATGTTGGGCTGAAAATGGTTACATCTAAAAGTGATTTCACTGCGGGTATGTCAAGTTTACAGATTCATTTCGGAATTTCGAGAAAAACAAAAGACCAATTTCTCAAAATCGATAAATCATGAGATTAGTTACAGAGTAGTTGACTGATGAATTTCTATAAGCCCTGGTTTAATAAGAAATGTTATTATGAAGCTTTTCATTGTTTTAGGACAGCATCACTCTGAGGGATCATCTAATATCTGAGGGAATATCTATATATTGTAAGTGACACTCGTGCATCTGTCTGGTTTTCTGCAGCAAACCTTGAAGACATACACTCCTAAATTCTACATCAGTGTTATTGTATCCTCACCAACATAATAAGAGAAGTTCCTCTTGAGACGGTCAAAAACGAACCAGCGTTTCTTCCATGATTTGATCTTGCCTCCCATCTTCACCAGGTGGCCCTTGCACATCTTCTCAGTGAGGATGACGAAGGGACAGGTGTCTATGCTGTGTCCTGATGACTCCACGTGGGAACGCAGGTCAAACTCCTCCTTGCGGTTTGGCAGGTAGCGCGTCATTGGACGGGCCTGTGAAGAAAATGTTTGATTCTGTTCAGTGCCAACTAAATAGTGCAAGAAGATGAGGATATTCTTCAGCCAATTATAAGACGAGATGTAAATCTTTTAGGTCTCTGAATATTTCCTGTCAAAGATTTTTTTCCTTCTTTTGGGGTTTGTTAGTTAAATATTCACAGTAGCTTGACTGTTTTATTTAATTTATTGATGCATCTGAGTTATAACAAGTCTTAAGCAAAGACATCCTTTTTTTAAGGCTTTAGTCAATTCAAGTCTTTACTGCCTCAAAGTTTAAATTATAATTAATTCTACACCCTGATTTTAATTAATAAAACCTGCATGTGCTGGTTTTCTTTTTTTAACCATGGGGACATAAAGGCAAGTCTGAAACACAGTATTGTTTAGCTTCATGCTTTACAGTAGCTACAGTTGTTGGGCAGAGTAATATCGTTCTGTAGAAGCAGATGGAACCTCATTTGCTTCCAGAGCTTATACCTTAGCAGCACAATAAACCTATAATAGCTCATTTTCAGGAACTTTTGGGTTGTGTGTTTTTTGTTTTTTTTTGTGACTCCCCTGAGTAAAGCAGCATCTCCTCTCTAATTGTTGATTTTCTCCTGAGCATGTTTAAGTAAATGTTTAATTAATTTATTCCTTTTCTTTAAACAACCCAAAGTGTCACTTATCAAGAAACTCTGCCACTGAAAAAAAAGAAAAAAAAATGTGTATATATATGTGTATATATATATATATATATATATATATATATATATATATATATATATATATATATATATATATATATATATATATATATATATTGGAATGACCATAATATAAGGATTAAAACTAAGGCTGCAAGGAGCAAAGAACAAGTACCTTAATGCATGCCAGAGTTTGGCTTCTGTTTTTTTTTTTAATTATTATTGGTTGTTTTTGTAGCTTGTGTTGCAGCTGTTTCGTCTTGTCAGTCAAAAAAGAGCAGAAATATCAAGTGGATGCAATATGATGCCAATACGGGGCCATCAACCGAGAGCCATTCTAGTTTTTCACACCAATAAAACACCAACTTTTAGTAATGACTTTTTTCAGCATGTTCCAGCCTTAAATCTGTTTTTCATTTGTTCAAATAAAAACAAGAAATGTACTCTCATGATGAATTACAATGAGGTCCTCGCACAGATTTGGTGCCTGAGTCTGACTAACTTGGCTTGTAAAAAAAAAAAGTGTTTTTAATTTTTGACATGTAGCAACATCAGTATTTTATTAGTCCTTGTTTTTTATTCTATTCACCTGATAAATGCAATACCAACTTATTCGCTTCGCTTCTGGTCCCTTTTAACTCTAAGGGTAACATCAGATTCTTTAGTTGCTCAGAGCTCTACTGTATGAACTAATTAGTAACAGCTTTTGCCTGCTGATGGTTCAGGAGTGTACAGCTTGTGTTTGGATATTATAATCTTAAGAGCAGTAAAACAGCTGTCAGAGGGGCAGCGAGAGTGAACAAAATAGTGAAGTGTAAGTGTAAGAAAATGATGTGCTAAAAGAAGCCAAATTGTTTTCTGAGTTGATGGGAGCTGACGATTCAAGGGGTATAATAATGATTGTGATGATCAAACTCATTCTCTTTTATTACACATTAATGCTTTATTAGTAGAAATTATTGGCTAAATAAGCTCAGGGAAAGAATTAAGTTGGACTAAGTGCTTCAGTGTTTGACAATAAGGGGGAATTTGTTCATCTGGTATCTCAGACAGCAGGAAATTAAATGCTTCAGTTAAGATTAAAACTTGATCATGAGCATATTATATTTCTGTGTATTTTCCTCCCTGTTCTTCCTCTCAAACTCTCCACCCTTCTTGCCACTCTCTCCATGTTTTTCTCCCTTCCCTCAGGATCTTTGATCTTTACACACACCCAGCCTCTCTTTAGTGTCTCTCCTCTCATCCTCTCCCCCAAGTCTGACGTCCCCTCCTCCCTTCCCTCCCTCTTTCCCTCCCCACCTTTCTCTTCTCTCTGCCGCCCGTCTCCTCCCGCTGTTCCACTGACCTGGGAGAAGTGCTTCTCTCTCATCTTCACCTCCTCCTCCACCAGCCTCTGCCTGTGGGCCGTCTCATCCAGAAGCCTCCTCTCAGCCTCCTCTCGCCTCCTCCGCTCCTCCTCCAACATCTGCCACCGAGCCTGTACCTCCCTCTCCTGGGAGCATCAGGAGAGGAGACAGAGGCACAGATGGGGAGCAGAGAAAGGGAAAATATAACAGGGGGGGAAAGGGAGACGGGGACAGTATGTAAATGGTAGGCAAATATTGCAAAACAAAGTGAGTGAGTGTCAGAAGAGGCACCAGAGAATTCAAGTCCCAATCCAGGGTTTTGTAAAATATATCCTTTTAGTCTGAATATAGAAAAGTGAGCTTTGCTGATGTAAAATGATCCTTTGCAGCTTTCAGACACTTACAATCTGGTCTCCTTTATTTCAACATGTATAATAATACAAAGGTAAACAAAGTACTGATTACTTCATTTCACTTATGCAAAGATTCACAATGTGTGTGTGTGTTTTTCTTCTTCTTTTAAAAAAAAATCTGGGACTCCTGTGAGGATTCAAGTCAGTGTTCAGCAACTCTTACAAAAAGTGGCCTGTTTGGTGATGATGTTACACGGTTATACAAAATCTCTCCAAATTACATTTTAAACCAACTTTCAATCACAAGTGAATAAAACATGGTTATTAAAGAAAGGCTCTAATTATGGTGGGTTAAGATGAGATGAGGCTTTTTTTTCCTGTCTTGATGTTGGTTTTTGTTAATAATCTGAAATTAGCAGGCGGAGACCTGCTGTTCTGTGAAGCATCTTCAGACAATATTTGTCGTAATTTGATGCTTTGTTTTAAAAACTAAAACTATTCTGAATACAATTGTAAAGGTTTATTCCCTCTTAAAGTTTCCTGAAGTGACTCAGATCGATTATTTTTTAATATTTGTAAACATTTTCTTCATTATGATAGACTGAGATACTGTGTTCTTTGACGTAAGGCCCTGACTTCAGCAACAAAATCTAACACAAACACAATCACTCTTTATGAGCGTCGAGGTTTGTGACTCCCTTTCATCAGTTTTTGTTCAGTTTACTTCTGTTCATCAGTCTTTTTAGTTTAAATAGATATTTGAGAAAGCTGTATTTTAAAAAGGGTTTGTTGTGGAACATTACGTCCATAACTGTTTGTGTTACTCTTTTTTATTTCCTCCTCTGATAATGGAGGAAAGGTTGTCACAAAGCCTTTGTGGCAAAAATTCCTTCTTTTCTGTGTGGAAAAAAACTTTGAATTTGGTCCATGATTTTCACAGCTAAAATAAGGCTCCAGTTTACACATATTGTACAGAATTGAATTAAAGGTAGCTTTAGGCCAGATATTTAGTATTTTTAGTATCAGCCTTTAGTATTTTTTTTAAATATATTTTTTCAGGCTTTTTATGCCTTTAATGTGAGAGGACAGGACAATGGATGGAGCAGGAAACAGGGCGAGAGTGGGGAGTGACATGCAGGAAAGCCGGACTGAAACCCAGGCTGCCTGCTCAAGGGCTTTCAGTCATATGGAGGGCGATCTAAACCACTATGCCATCTGTGCTCCACCTTTAGTATTTTTATGTCAATTGTTTTTTACATTTAACAAAAAATATTTTACCTACAACACACCAAAACAGCAAAAATAGGCCACTTATGTGATGATATATACTGTTCATAATTGTCAGAAAAGCACAGGGTGCCCTTCTTTTAAAAACTAAAATTGTTCTTTAGGTTTCACTTAAAAGGAAGCAAACAGTAAATGGATTATAAAAACCAGAGCTCATGTGTGTTTCGCTAAATGATGAATGGAGGGACACTCAGCTTTAATAAAACAGAATTTATGTGGTCAGTGATGAGCTCAGGGATGATTAATGAAGTGTCGGTGTCCACAGCAGACACTCACTCTGTTTTCTATCAGTCGAGCTTTCTCCTGCTGTGCCTCCTTCAACATCTTCTCCATCTCCTCGATCCTCTGGGCCTCCAGCCCGCAGGCGCTACAACACACAGCGGGAGAGGAGTGTGTGAAGACACGGCTGTGACAACAGTAAATGCTGACAGCAAGAGGAGGAGATGCAAACAGAAACGAAGCGCAGCTCCAAACTGAAGCTTTCAACTTACTCAAACACAGCAAACTTAAAACAGTTGGCATGGCAACAGCCAGTGTACCAGACATGTAACAAACATGTTGTCACGGGAACAAAGCCCAGTGACCCTTCTCCTGGGAGACGGGGCAGATTTGAGTGTTCCCATGGAAACAGAGCCGAATGCTCATTTCCCAGTCTCTCACCTTTCTGGGGTACAGGCAGAGTTGTTGCCGGTGGAGACGCTGGTCTCCATGCTGTCAGAGCTTTCCAGGCTCAGGGTGTCATACGCCTGGTTTCCACTGGGGGGCGTCTGGTGGTGCAGGATGGAGTGATGGACTGTGGGAGACATATCTTTGTAGGCAGAGAGGAGACAGAGACAGCTGTCATAGACTCACAGCGCCCTCTACTGACACAAGTTTATCATTACCTTATGACACAAAGAGGTTCTGAGACACTAAGCAAGAATTATTTGATATGGAACCAAATTTTGAATATGAAACTCATGTTAAAAAAACAGACCCGGTTTGCATCAGCCCATCCACTTAAGATTTTATCTCTGTTTAGCTTTGGTCAAAAAAATTTTTGTAAGATCAAGAAAACTTGAGATAGGGTGGACTTAATATGTAAAAAAAAAATATTTGTTTCCATTTAAAATGTTAACAAATAGCTGTAACTATTAAAAACAAAGTATTTATTAAAATTCACTGTCAGAATCTTTTTGTGTGGTCGAAGTGCTTAAATCGGTCGAAGTCATTTTAAGCTTATTTGGATCAGCTATAGTAGATTTGACAATTCTTATGAATTGTGTATTTGGACAAATCTGGTCCAATCTAATTTTTCTTTGAAAGCATGTAGAAACCTGGGCAAACTGGATTATCTGATACTAGATAGCAATAACATTGTATTTCATAACCTGGGTAATGATTATCTTAAGAGTAAATCCCTCCCGTCTGCTGAACATTTGTCACAAAACTGAGGGACAGTACCTTTGTTCTGCACGACAAACTGTCTCCTGGACTCCATGTCCAATGGGTTTGATGTCTCTCTGAGCATCAGCTGTAACCCCTAAAAAACACATAAAATATCACTCAGCTACTTGGCAGGTTTTCTACAACTAGAAACATGTGTTAAAGTGATGAGCTCACCTTGCTAGATGCATTCCTTTCATGAGCAGGACCACTGGAGTGCAGCAGAGCCGCAGCGCTGCACAATGCGGCCTGTCCGACTTCACCGTCTGACTTGGACTTTAACAGCTGAGAGATGAAGCTGTGATTAGTTTGTTATTCTTTTGTATTCTTGCAATAATCTGGGAAATTTATTTTCAAAGGTTGGAAAAAGGTTTTTGTAGTTTTACTTTAAGTTTTTTTTTTTTTTAAATTCATTTTTTTATGATAATAAAGAAGTTAAATGATTAATAATGTAGTTCAACTGTGAGGCATAGTCCGCATTCTTGTGAGTGAAAGACCTGCCTAAATCTTCTATCTTGATAATTTGTTGTGAAGCTTTAAAGTCCACTACAAAAAGCTGTTTTCTTTTTTTATTCCAGTCTAATCTGAAAGAGAAATTAATGTCCTTAAATCTGTAGCAGTGAGAAGACAAAACTTTGTGTCTGCTTTTTTAAATACTGATCAAACAGGATACTTTTTCTGGCTTACACCATTTTTATAAAATGTTAAAGCAGGTTTTTATTTCTGCTTGTAGACTACATGCTCTGCTTAAACACTAGACTTACCCGTAAATCAGCATCTGTTTCTAATGAATGGTGGCAAACTTCAAACAGCCAACGTTACATTATTTAGTACTATTTACATCATGTGAGGCAGCAGAAAAGCATGTTTCCCTTGTTTTATTTTGTCCACTAGAGGGCCTCATAGTAACAAAAATGTGGATGGTAGATGAGCTCAAAGCATTCTGAGAGTGTTTTGGTAATTCATGTGAGCAAGAAAGATTTGAGATTGTACCTGTCCCTGTCTGCGTGTGGAAAAAGTCTTTGCAGGCAGTGGTGGAGGACATGACTGAGGCTCTCCAGCAGCCATGATGTCCTGGTACCAGCGTTCGAGGTTAAGTGGAGGCATTACATTCCTGCTCAGCTCAGGCTGGCTCTAAGGTGATGAAAAGCATTTGGGCAAAGAGAGGAGAGCAGTGCAGGAGCAGAAATCAGCACCAGAAGAAAGAAGCAGGTAGAAAAGAGAAACAGAACAGAGTTCTTGCTGCAGTTTAACTCTGTGGTGGTGGTATCAGAAAAACAGGGCCTCATTAGTTGAGAAAGAATAACAAACCTTTGTAGAGAGAAAGCTGGAAGGACCACATGCAGTAGAGTGACATGAGAAGGTAGATTGAGAGTTGGCAAGTTGGAATGATGGCATAGATAAGGAAGAAGAGGGATCAAGTCTCTGCATCCCAAAGATATGGCTCAACTGACTAACTGTGATGTACTCCTTCAAATAGACAACCAGTCAGCATGAACACAGAAACATGACACATACAGACAAGGAAGAGAAAAATAAAGTTTAGAAGGTGCATCAAAAAGAAAGACATTTTGAGATGAAACATCAGATAGCAGGCAGAGTTTCTACCTCACATGGCAGAGTTGGAGCTACAGTGAGGGACAGGCAGTGGAGAGCAGCAGGGGAGGAGTGAGGTTGCAGAGCAGCATTGCCATACATCTTATAGACATCAGAGAGCCTGAGGTACTCCTGCACCAACAGCCAAACAGGGAAAAGAGGACTTAAGAGCCATGTTTATTCTGCCTCTCTGCAGACATCAGAGCTCACCAACCCTTTGTTTCCAAGAGAAACCATGCAGTTTAGTAAAACCCAAATTTAAATTTCAGGTTTAAATATTGCATACACTAGCTTGTAAAACAACTGTCCTCGGTTCTTCATATTCACAAAGCAGCCATTTTTCTCTGGAGTAACACTGAGAAGGCTCAGATAGTTTAAGGACATTCTCTTGACCATTAATTACATTAATTTAGGTTTCAACCACTTTGTAGAAGAAATACTCTTCTTACTACATACAATACCCAAAGTCTAAGTTCCTCCACAGCTAACAACATGTTAGCCAGTTAACAAAATCGTGAGCTAGATTTTTCATATAAATTCATATTTTTTCATCATTCTCCCTCCGTAAGACAACAGCTAATGTAGAGTTGTCCAATTCCTGATTAACTTAATTTGCCTTTATAACAGAACATGGTAGCCTCTGAACACTAGCTAAAAGTAATTTTAGCAAGATAACAAAAATATTGAATGAGAAATGGTAAAATGCAAAAGTTAGCACCTGTGACCTAGAAAAATAAATATCATAATGTATGTATGCTATCATGGTGATATTTCTGCAAAGGCGTGGTGAAGCCCAAAACATGGCAGTTGTCATATAGTTTTTACTGTGCTTAACTTTTGTTGCATTTGTGCGCTTCTCAGATAGTCCTGGTTTCCGAGTTGAGAAGACATTTTTTTGACTTCAGTATGTTCATGAGCATTTCAAAAAGCTGGATTTAACGTCAAGTCAAACCATGTTCAACTTAAATTACTTATATAACATTAATAACATTTGTATTGATGAGTATATCACATCAGTAATATGGGCACCAAATTCTTGCCGAAGTTCCAAGCTGTTTATCCGACTTCACATCTATGCTTCACATGCATTTTCTAACTCCTAAACTCATTTTTCCAGGGTGTCTGACCAGAGACTGCATAAAGTATGGACGTAGTCTCGTCAACATCCCCTGTCTGTTCCTGATACAGCCAAATGAAGCCAATCATTGGACAGGGCTATCTTGGCTATGACCCAGGCTTTGAACTTCCTTTCTAACAGCTATAGGGCGCCCGTCAGTTGTGTAAGCCGAGCTCAGCCTCTGATTGGACAAACTTGTGATCCTAGTGTCTTCTAAACCACTGAGTTAGAAAAAAATTCACACCAAGCAGCAACGTCCAGTCTGAAAACATGAGACAATGCGGAAGTGCTAAAGTCTGCTGTTCTTCAAGTGTCCGCTTGAGGCTGGCTCTGGAAGTACTGAAAGTCACGTACACACCAAGCCAAAAAAAGGCATTTTCACAGCCAAAATAAGCACATTTACAGCCTGTTACAAAGAATATCTCGTGTCTGAATTGCTAATTTTGCTAACAGCACACACTGCACGGGGGTGAATTTTTTTTCTAACTCATCAGATTCGACAATATTAAGATCGCCAGTTCATCCAATCAGAGGCACAGCTCAGATCACGTGACTATGGGACGTCCTATGGCTGTTACTGTGGAGACTCACAGCCTGCTTCATTTCCAATATGGTCACGCCGGCCGTTTTGCTTCAAAACTCCGCTTCAGAAACAGATGTGTGACGTTGCGGAGACTACGTCCATTAATTAAACAGTCTATGATTCACTCCCAATACAGTGTGTGACAGTAACAAAATTACTGTTTCAGACCCAGGCTGCTTTTTGAACCAGGCTGTAAATATGTTTGTAATGCTGTACAAATTGTTGTTTGGCTTGATGTGTACGTGACTTCCGGTCTTTCTGCAGCCAGCCTCTAGCAGGTTCTTGATGAACAGCAATTTTTACCACTTCTGTAAAGGTATTTTTCTCTACCAGATGTTTCCCCTTGTGTCTGACACTACATGAATACAGCATTAACCCCCAGCGAATCAAAAAGTGGAAATGGTGAAGTAGTGGCTTAAACATGGCTGCTCGGCAAAATGCCACAACCAACATGCCTACACATATGTCAAATATACTGTGCTTTTAATTATGCCTGATTCATTACTGTCAGTCATAAATCTTAACAGCTATTGTGTTTAACTTGAACGCCTCTTAGATGGTCTAATCAATACAGAGTCACGCTAAAACACGGAGTCCTTGCATTTTAGGTTCAGTTTTCTGCACTGGAGTCTGCTGTTGTCTTTCAGCTAAAGGTAGTTCATTAAATTTGCTCTGTATCTTGAAATATGGCACGATTTGTATTACACTCAGCTTTGAAAACCAGTTAAATAAAATCAATTGGTCGTTTTCTCTCTGTTGCCTGTTTTTTATTACTTCAAAACATGAAACTTTTAAGAGTATTTGTGTTTCCAATCCTGAGACAAAGGCTGCTGTGTGAATATAATAAATGAATTTAGTAAGAGACTGTAAAGGCTACTTGACAATCTGAAGAATGTACAGGCCCAAAAACAACTCTGAGAAGGACGAACACACTACATCACAGTAATCAAGTGAGTTTAGTCTGGTTGATGATGTTAGTATGTTGGAGTTTACCTCTTGCGGTTTAACAGGATAGAATTCAGGGGAGGGGATGTGAGAGGAGGAGGAGGCAGAAGAGGGACAGGTGCTACCATCCACATTAGCAAGGTCAGGTTCACTGATGTGAAGCAACTCCTGTTTGAAAAGTTCATCTTAGTTTTAAAAAAGCAGTAAGCCTTCCCCTGCTAAGTTACCTCAGAGATCCTGAAATCACTTGTCACAGGATCCTGCTCACCTCTTTCATGCTGTTGTTGTGTTTGGGGAAGTTTCTTCCTCCTGTCAACGCGTGGTACCTCTTCTCCAGGGCAGTCAACCTGTCTTGCTCCTTAAAGGTAAAATCAGCATAGACAGTAAACACTCTGCAGTGCATTGCCATCATAAATTGAAAGGTATCTTTTGTGTAAGCTTTGTTTATTCATTGTGCTGGCACGCTAACCTTGAATAACAGCTGCAGAGTCACCATCCTGTCTTTAGCCATCCTCTCACAGTCTTGAGCTGCTTGTATCCCTAACTGTTTCACCTGAGCCTCCAGAGCGTACATTTTCTCCTGTGAATAAAAAAGGCCAATTTATTAATGCCACACTAAAATACAGTCTTGTATCAGTGATGAGATTTAACCCGGTTCATGTATTTTCTGTCTCTGTTTCCTACCTTCCTTCTGGCCACGCTGCAGTGATACTCTGCTCTCTCCTGTTGAAGTTGTGAGCTCTGAGTCTCCTTCCTCTCTTCCAGGCTGCTCTCTGCCTCCAGCTGACAAAACTCTAGCTCCTCAAACTGCTTGGTCCCAGACTCCAGAGCTTCAGCTTTCTATATGCAGATTTAAATACAGGTTATTCATACTGTTTGAATCCTTCAAATAATTTTCTCAGGAATAAAGAAGATGATATTCTTTGGTTTTCTTGTTGTGAACAAAATCCCAAGAAAAGACCAGAACCAAACATTTTTAACTAGCTTTCTCTCTGTGTCTAAAGCATGATGTTATTCTCCTTTACTGATCATCAATAGTTGTAGATATTACAGAACAGACACAGAATAGTCTAGTTTTTCACTCAGATTCTTAGACTGTCTTCAGATTAAGACAGTATGGACTGACCAGTTGTTAGTTTCAGTTGTTTCAATGTTTGCAAGAGAAAAAATTTCCATAACTGAGAGACTAAACTGTCAATCTGAAAATGATCTGCCGCTTTAAGTGTGTAAATATGAGTTGTAAAAGGCATGCAAACTTTTAGGACAAAGCTGTTAATGAGATTAATTTTTACTAGTTGCAATTTTATTTCAAGTGTTCAGAAAGAGTTAACTGCGGGGAAGAGCAGCAGTCGGAAAAGTTACAAGAGCTGCAAAAGCGTCACTTTGAGTAAATTCGAACAGACAGATGTGACAGTCCTTACACGTTTAGATTACATGAAGAGCAAGAGCAGGGAAAGAAGAAATGCACAGTCTGCAGAATCATGAGTAACTCTGAGTGCTTCTAAACAGAGTCAGGGTTACATCTGTGGCCTTCGGTGCAGATCATACAGCACAGTGTTTTCTGATATTTTGTAACTCACTGTTGCCAGCCTGTGGGCTGTGTGAGAACACTGACCCTGCGGAGCTGCTCCTGTAACTGTTCCCTTTGAGACAAGGGGCACTTATCAAACTGCCTCTTCAGCTCATTGTACTCATTCCTCTGCTTTTCCAGGGCCTTCCGCTCAGCCGACACATTAGCCCACCCCTAAAAACACATAGACACACACACACACACACACACACACACACCCAACACACACAAATACACATACACACGTTTGTCCGCATTCACACACATATACACACCAATGGAGGGAGAACAAAACAAAAATCACAGACAACTCAAAATCCATGCAGCCAAGCTTTAAAGTTATCAGAACAGGGCAGCTAAAGAATTAGAGCAT
The DNA here is from genome assembly GCA_030710495.1 of Labroides dimidiatus. NCBI lineage: Eukaryota > Metazoa > Chordata > Actinopteri > Labriformes > Labridae > Labroides > Labroides dimidiatus. Next base: position 15,573,157 of record CM061159.1, read on the forward strand.
TAAAGCAGATGCAAAGTTATGAGGAGGGTTAGGAGTTATGATGCTTTTAATATTTGGTAGGTTTAAACATGGAGGAAACTGCAAGTGATGTACATCTCTCAATCAACATTTTATTTTTTGTCACATACAGATTTTAGCCTAACACACTTCTTTAAAACCCAACAAGCTTTGAAAGAGAAGACAGTTTGTGCTTTGTGTTTTAGAGCACACAGGTAACACAGTAAATAAGCAGTGCAAGTCAGCTGAAATCTTCTTCGAAAAGAGTCAGTCAAGACTACTGCACATTCAGGAGGGAGGGCGTTTTCACATATTCAAACAATGATGTTTAAGAAAAGATCTAACATGTACGTGCAATAGGAGCAAACTGACAGCATTTACAGTATCAGTGTTCTGACCCAGCTGCCCACCTTGTCTTTCTCTTTCTGGGTGGCCTTGTCCATCTGGCTCAGTTTGATCTGCAGCTGAGAGATGATTTCATTTTCAGCCTCCACCTGCTCCTGCTCGGCACGCCTCTCTGCCTGCAGTAAGGCCTGCTCCATCTCCACCTATGGACAAATATAGAGTCAGAGTCTGCAAACCACGGGGCACTGTCCAGCTAAACAAATACTTCAAGTGAAAACAGCGTTAACCTCCTGTTTGGTCTCTTGTAGCTGCTGTTCCAGATCACTGACTCTCTGCTTTAAGTCATCGACCTGGGCCAAAATCCTGTTTCTCTCCTCTTCCAGGTAGACCTGCTCCTGACTGGCAAACAGCTCTTCACACTGAGGAAGTATTTAAGATAAAAAATGTGTTCCTTAATAAAGAAAAGGAATCCATTCTGTTAAACCCACGGGAGAGTATTTATTACCTCTTGGTGTGTGCTCTCTGTGCTGCTGGACTCCTCTCTCTGAGTTTCCTCGTCATTCTCTCTTTGGGGTCGGTCTAATCCCTGGAGAGCCAATCCCGCTGCCATGTCTGTGCAGGTTCCTCCCAGAAGTCCACTCTTCACCACCTCAGCCAGCTCTGCAGCATTGTCTTCCTGGTTATACTCTGCACACAGATTCAGGATGGTCTCCAGCCTCTGTCGCTCCTATTGAGGAGACATACAGGAGACATAAGCGTGCCGTCCTACATTAAGGATCATATTGCAGATTAGCTTCACGTGTCCTTGGCTGACATTGTCCCATTTAGGCAGCTGTCCCTCAAACACTGGCACGGGACGAGTGTAATCTGATAGTTGGAGAGAAGCTGATGTAGTTTGTCTCTCAGGGGGGGGGGGGGGCTCATAGTAAAGACCTGTCAGAGTAAGAGGTGTTTATGCAGACCTTTTAATAAGGGATGGTTGATTATTGTACTTTAAGGAGACTTTCCTCCACTGTGTTGTGTATTTCTTTAATTTAACGCAGTAGTACCAGCTTGTCACCAGTGTTTTTACAATTAATCCAAACAATGGGCCCTTGGCTTCAATCTACCAAAATAACAGCCCAAAATGTGTGACAGTAATTAGAAATCTGGACTCTCCCCAATCCAATTCATGCTAAAACCATCCGCCCACCTCAGTCTGGTACTTAATTTATGCTGGCTGTTAAAATAACCGCCAATGCCATCAGCTTAAACTGTAACATTTATACCACAGATGTTTTTCAATGCTGTGTCAAGTTCATGCCTTGAAAATAAATCAGCAATAGAAACAAAAACATCACAATGAATTAAACTAAATTTCAGATTAGTACACTTTCAGGTTCAGTAAAACAAGCGCACAACAAACTGAATTCCACTTTTAAAGGCCCTGATTATACTTGGGTGTTATGATTTATCTGACATGTTTGTTTTTTTTCTGGTAACTTTCTCATTGTAACCTTAAAACAAAATTAAATTCCTAAATGATCACTTCGGCTTCAACTGAAAAAAATGAATGAAGACTATCTAGATGATCAAAACACTGTAAAATTGATATTCCTTGACTCAATTAAAAAACAGAGTGTTACATTTTATTTTATTTGCAACATAAAAGAAAGGCTCGAAGAAGCTCCACAAAAACACTTGCAGATCAAAACCTTGTTGCAAACAAACATATTTTTACTCTGTGGTAAGCCAGTTTGGCCTCTTTCCAGTGGAACTGTTGCTAAATTTAACTTTTCCATTATATCTCTTCCTCCCTACCGTAGCTCTGCCCTTTACATTCAATGAGAGATAAAGTGCCACAGTGTTTTTTAAAGTTCAACACTTTCAATAGCATATGCTTGGTTTAATATGAGATAAAAAAAAAAAAAAAAACATGCAAAGCTGTGCCAAGAGAGAAGTGGTGCCCAGTAAAGTGCATTCAACTCACGGAGAGGAAATCCTCTCTTTGTGTCTCATCTTTGGGTTCACAGTTTATCATTATCAAATCATTTTTCTAGGCTGATAAACAAACATATCAAGATTATATTTTAGGACCAAAAACAAAGCTCACCTAAAGTCCGCTGTTTGCCACAGTAACAACACAACAACACCAAGCTTATTAGTGCAATTTACACCTAATGCTCAAACTTAAAGGCTCGCGATTTTGATCTCAAAAGAATTATGTTTTGGAAAAAGCAAAAAAAAATGTTTGCTGAAAGCTGAATAAGAGGATTTAACTTTCTTGGGATGAGGAACTTAATACTGAAGTTGTTGTCTATAATTTATTTGTGTGTTTTGTATCTAATTTAAGCGTTGCCATTATGTTATAGTTTAAAAGTAAAAGCATGAGTTGAAACCTGACATCATTATTTTACATTTTTGTGAAGTCCTAAAGCATATCCAGGAATCTTTGAAAAACTTTAAAAACCAAACTTAACAAATAACTAACTGGAAATTCCATAAATAAATAACAAACAGTACTCAACACATTGCTCAACAAAGGAAACTGTTTTTCCTTTTGTTTATATTCTGTTAATGTGTTAACTTACTGCCTGCACGTGTGGGATGACTCAACACAAACTGTATCACCTCCTATCAGTCCAACTCTGACACGCTGTCAGTAACTCTCTTATTTGTTACAAGAAACCTTTTGGTTCCTGAAATAGTCTCTGGACATGGAGGGCTGGGAAATGCCCCCCCCCCCCCCCCCCCCACCCCCCACCCCCCTCCCTCCCCTGCGGTCCCTTCAGCTGTTAGAAACAAGCCAGGGTGGGGGCTGGTGGGTGTGGACAGAGGATGGATAGCAAATATGCCGTCTCTGATCTCTGTGGGTCTGGATAAGAAAGAGCATTTAGTCGAGCAGGACCAGCTCAGAAAGTAAAAGCCACTCGTCCTTTTGATAAATATAGTGTTGAGCAACAACCAGCCGCACCCTCTGCTCTGGACCTTAAGACATGTGGAAGAATGTTTAGCCTGCGTTACTCAAGGCCACACGGGCCAACGATGCCAGTAATACTCTGGAGAGATGAGCTGGTGGCTGTGCGCCAGGAGATTTAGACAAGATATCTGAATACAGACAGACATGGTGTGTGCAGCGCCAGAGATCTCAGCACCCTGCACACTTCACTGATTTTATGTCCTTCAGAATCTGGAAAGTCGTTACGTCTCATGTCCCTGTCCTGTACAGTTTGAACGCTGTGTGGTTCACCACACAGCATTTATTTTTTGTTTTGTTTTTGTTCGTTTTTCTTACTTTGTGGACAAAAAAGTCATCCTAACTAAATCTCTTGCTAACTACATGAATGACCCTAAGAACAAAATGTACTTAATAAAAAAGTATGAATGGTATAGAAATAACTTTGGCTAAAATAAAACAGAGACTTGCTACCACTCTATGGAATATGAAGCTACAGTCAGTAGCTGGTTAGCTTAGCTTAGCATAATACTAAGTTGAGAACAATGTAGATCCTGATCTGTTATTTCAGTATCGGTGTTTAGTTTTTGACAATGCTTGCAAGCTCTATCTCCTTGATAACCATGACTAATTTGATGGCGAACATAATCAAACAGTTAGCAAAGTTAGCTTACAGGTATTTAACTCTGACTCTGCTAAAACACTGAATATAAGAGCTACAAAACGTGCTCATGTTGTTTGCTGGTTGTTGAAACGGCAAAAAAAAGCTAGCTCTTTGTAGCACATACAGCTGTAACTGGACCTGTCAGCTTGTTCTCCAGCTTATCTCCTATTAAGGCAAAAATCTACTCCTGCAGATTTAGTGTACACAAACTCCAGTGCTGCAGAATATACAAAGAACCTTATGTGTCAAACCAAAGCTGCAAACATTCCTGACTCTCTCAGTGAAGCTCACACGATCATCCAGATTTGTGCTGACCCCATTCAGGCTTTTTCTTTAAGCCATTTGTCACATGTGCCTCACTCACCAATTTCTCCATCTCTTGCTCCCGCAGCCTCTCCTCTCTCTGCCAGCGGTGGTACTCCAGCAGCTCGTCTTCATTGTCACTGATCTCAGAGATGCTGTTTTTACGTTCTCGGGTACGTGGTTTTGTAAGACTCTGGTCCCGGCTGGAGGATCCTGTAATACAGGAGGTCCTTCTATGGCTTCCAGGACTAGAAAATGGAGATGAACCAGAAAGAGAACTCGTGGCTCCAACAGAACCAGGTCCTGATTGTTTCCCTCCAGGCTCTTTCTCCAGCCCAGAGAGTGCTGATGGACTCTGGGCATACATGGCCCTCATGGCTTCTGCTTTTGAAGCAGTCAGTTTGCGGTGACCCTGAGGGCTGTCAGGGACAAAAGCTGAGCCCTGTGATCCTGGGGTCCCTCTGCGGGACATGTAGGGGCTGTGAGGAGGAAGATTTCTCAGGTTTGAGGATCCAGTTGTCTCAGGAGTTCTGATCCTTGGAGGAACATCTACATTAGAGAGATCTTTCATAGGACTGGGGGATCTTTTCTGAAGGGAGGGACCTCTCACTCGAGGACTGGATGGAGCTGTAGGGGACAATTTGACCAAGGATGGTTTTTTAGAGTTTTCTGTTCCCTGCCCTGACCCCCTGCTAGCTGGTGTGGGGCTTGGGCTGGCTTCAGCTCTCGCATTCCTTAGAAGCTTTGGGCTCTCCTGTGCCCTGGAAGCACCAATAGCACTGCTTGGAGCCACAGAGAGTGAGCTGCGGGGATGAGGCACAGGAGTGTGGTTGGTATGAGGAGACCTGGAAGGTACTGGAGGAGTTTTGTTGCCCAGATTCTGACCACGAAAGCTGCTTGAGTCCTCTGTCATGGAGCCGTTTCTCCCATTGAGCATGTTTGAAGGAGAGGTCTGACGAATTGGCAGTTTGGATCCAGCTGATGAGGGGGTCTTTAGCACCAAGCTGTTCTGCAGGTTCTTTGACATGTTGTTGATTTTGAAGTCACCATTGCTTGAAGTGGACTGGTGGTTTCCATTCAGGGCACTCTGAGAGTCTGTGGAGAGGCAGAAACATTTGTGCATGAGCATAACGGAAGAAGACACTTGAGAGGACAGTTGCAAAAACACACATAAACAAACACTGTGGGAGGGATCTGTCAGTCCTGTGTCATCTTTGTCCTACTAACATCCACCTCACCTAAGGTCAGGGCTGTAGCACACAGCAGGTGGCCCGTATAAGGAAAAACACACATGCCCTCACGTGTTTTTGCACATATTAAGCCACAGAGTCTCTGTGGCCCACTTTAAATAGTGACGGATGTCTTGGAGCCCGTGTGGATCAACCAAACCCAGCAGTTGGGAGTAGTGCTCCTCAGTTGTGTCATAATCCTGCAGGGATCGGGAGTTGCTAAATATAAAAGCTGCAGCCGTGTAGCTCATTCAGTGCTGATGAAATCAGGGTCTGTACAGGAAAGAGAGGGGCATACGCGCACTGGAAGGGTGTGGTGACTCTTATTGTAAAGTCAAACACATGAGGTCAGTGGAGAATGAAGACTAAATATCATGGACAACAAGGAACTGCTGAAAATTATGTAACATCATCAACTGTGAAAAGAGAGGTTGAGAGAAGCCGGTGTCAAAATGAGGTTACACCTTGAGCTTGAGATTTTAATGAACTAGATCAAAATGTAGGCCAAAGATAATTAGTCCTGAACAAGTTATTTTTGCATTCTGAAAAGACTGATGACCAATATTTTAGTTACACTTTCAAACCAACTGTACCTGGGGTATGAAAGATGAGAGCAGGAAAATAAGTGGGAATTCTAGTAACTAAGGATACAAATTTTTTTGGGATTATCTTGTGAGGAAAATTCCGCCACTCAGTTTCAGGTTTCACTCATGAACTGATCAATAATTACAGTTTTCCTCCTTTTTATACTCAGTTACAAATTTGACATCATCCCAGTGAGCACTTTAAGTTTCCTTCTGTTAAAATGATAAAATGTTGACATAGTGGACACTTGTTTGATCCCAATTTATTCACCTCCCTCTCCTGACACAAGAGTCTTATGATTCGTAACACTATGTCAGATTTTTTGTTTCATTTAACAAAACTTATGGAGCTCCAAATGTGACTAAATATCATCACAAAGCCAATAAAACTAAGACAAGAAAAGCAAAAGGAAAATGTGTCACAGGCCAGTTACTTTATCTAAGATGAGTTAACTTACCTCCTGCATGCACTGAGTATGAAGCAGGCCTAAAGTATGTTTTCATGGCAGCTGGACTGCAGGAATTGTAAATCTGAAATAAGATGTGTAATTATCAAAGTAGGGTCTTTACCAGTAGGGTGGGTTCTTGTGGTGCTCAACCCTTGGCTCCCTCCAGGCATCATGCTCTTCATCCGCAGGGCCTCCTCTGGATGGTTGAAGCGGAAAAAAGCAGACTGACCAAAACACAGCATGCACCCTGCCAGGAAAGAAAAAATGTCTGTCAGGTGTCAGCACGAGTTAATAATCTTGAGGTGTGAGTATAAACAGATTTCTGATTCTATTTTAACATGCCTCTGCTATGATTCTACTTGACAAGTTAGTAGAAGTTGGTAAATCAGGGAGATTGATGAGTTCAAACAAAGAAAAAACACAAACCAGTTTAACTCACGTGTAATCACCCAGCAAATGAGATCAATCTCTTCTCATTTTTCTTAAAATTTGTGACCATGTGAAGATATCCAGTCACACACACTGAATTTTAGTTTCCACTTGTTAATATTCCACAGATAGCTTATTTTATCCTTCAAAACAAAGTCAAGGGTCCAAACGACAGCAATACGGTCCTTGTGATAGGGGTATAGCACTGTCCTTCATTTCCAGATTGTTCAATTTAATATTTCATCACCGTCCTTTGAATGAAGCAAAGCATGAAGTATTCTTGTTGAGCAGCTGCTGCCTCCACACACACGAGTGGATCAGCTTCAAATGACATTCTGCTGTGGCTGCTGGCTTGAGTCCCATGGAGAGGGGACTGAGGGGGGTGGGACTGTGGGCACGTTACTGGAAGTCTGTGGGACGGATTTGTTTTTGTGATGCTGGACAGTGTTGTTGTCCACCTCCATTGTATTTCAATCTCGCCAACACCCAGTTAATGTATGTACCAGGGTAATGCATTTAAACTGTTGTTAGTAAATGACATCAAGATGATTAAATATCAAAAGAGACGTAAACAAGAGGGGCTACAGCATGTTAGCCACATGACATATCAGTGTATGTCCAGCAACCAACATCATCTTAATGTAGCCTGACAGCATGCTAACGTTTACCTGTTACTGTGACAAGTATCTCAGGTTTTAAGACTATAGTTCTGGACAGGTTGTATCTTTCAGCTGAGACCATTTAAAGTAATAATTCATCCTTAGGGGAACCAGATTTTGATGGCTTTCAAACTAATAGCCTTTAAAACTTTCAAAAGAAACGGATAAATAGTCCAGAAACCATGAATGCATTAATCAAGTTTTGCACCAGCCCATCTTGTGGATGGAGATAGAGGAGATATTTTATGGGGAAAGTGAACTCTTTGATCTTTTAGTTGTGCTAGCAGTGGTTCAAAGTATGTTTGATTCTTCCTCTGGGAGAAAAACTGTGTCACCATTATAACCAGGTGGTTATGTTCTTGCAAGCATCAAAACACAACGTCCGCTGATTTTTTTTTTTCTTTTTTCTTTCTTTCTTCTTCTTCTTGTTTTTTTTCAGAAAGGTTTCCACCCCACTGCGAATACGGCAAATACAAGCATTAACTGAGTATCTTCACTTACTAGAAGTCATTCTGTAAATATTATTCAGCTTTACTGATAAAAGATGAGAGTCAGAAAATCTTTGACCCCAACACTCACAGAACAGCAGTAAGTGAATTCTGTGTCAGAGCTACCTTGTGTCAGACGGTGTGGTTTGGTGACTGGAAGCCCATCCGCAGAGCACTGGTTTCCACATGGGTACAGGGTGATGCTGCCTGCTTGGTTTTCTATGTAGCAGTGCTTTGCTGCGATGCCGGGCCCCTGCAGAGGAATATCTGTCCCCTCGCTGCCTAGTGTGGTCGTCCCTGCAACCAGAGAAAACATTTTCACAGCGTCAGTTACGGGAGGGCCATGTGGGCCTGGGAATACTTTGTGAAGTATTCTTAGGTTGCCGTTTGAAGCCAGAGGTGACAGATGTCATCTCTGAGGTCAAGGCCATTCGGGCGGAGTTACAAATTCAGTAAACATGTGACCCTATCGAATTTAGAAGGGCAGGTGTTGAAGATGTGTTTAGCCCGCAGATTAAAGGATTCTTGCCTGAGAGAATAAATGTAACTATTATTTAATGTGTTGAAATGTAATTATCTGTTATATTGATACAGGCGTCTAAGTGCAAAAGGTTAACCCAGCACAAACATATGCCATAAATATTCTTATGAGATAGCACAGAGGATAAATAGCATCGCAAATACCCAGAGACTTTTTTTTTCTGAGGTGGTAGTTTCACACCCTCTTTTACTGTATGGCGTCTTGGCTCAATGTAAGACAAATAAAATTACAGACAAGGGTGTAATTGCAAGTGTGGTGAAGTATGAGCAACAACACGATTGTTATAAAGTTATGTGTCATCAGTTTTTGTAAACTCATCACTAATGACAAGTTCTGCTGCTTACTGATTAAAGAACAACTATGTCATTTAGGGTAATGTGCTGGTGTCAGCGTCTGTATGTTCCATCTATAAAACTAAATGTTGTCTGCACAGAGATTTCATTCATTCCAGACATTCAGATATCAATAACATAACTCATAACATTAAAAAGTTCCATCACCCATCCATCCAACAAAAACAAAAACAAACGCTCAAAACTTTGCAGACACACACTGGCAGGTCTTTACCTTCCTGCAGTGGTAGTAAGGTTATTGCTGTGCTCAAACGTCCACTGCCCAAACTAACCAGGTGAGGGCGCTCTGCCTGGACCTTCAGAGACTTGCCTGTCTCAATCAGGTCTAAAGGAGTGCTCTGTAAGAAAGAAATCCATAAGAAAGTCATCTTTGCATCAAATAAAACCAAGAAGTTAACCAATGGATTTCATTCTGCAATATGTCTTCATTTTTGTGTGTGATTAAATAACGTACTCAAATGATGAAAGACAGAAGTCATGACATGAATATTATGATATGCTGTGACAGGTTAGAGCCAACCATCTTGGCTAGAACACAGTACCACAGCATTATTTAAGATGTTACAATAATATACGTAATTATATACATAAAGTATACATAAATAGATATAAACCACACATTTCATTGACTTTAAATTGAGAATAAATGTAAAGGTGCAGATCTGTCCTTTCGTTTAATAACCACTGATGCTTTGTGATGCCTTTTCAAATATTATTTTTTCAATGTCTAAACAATCTTACATTTTTAATCTTGCATTTTTACTAAAACTGGTTGAGTTGAGTAACAGTGTGCCACACAATTCGTTGCACAGTTGTTGTCAATATCCCATATCCTCATGGTCTTTAAACCGCAAATAAGGCATGACTCACCTGTAAGACCTGGTGCATCTGTCGCCCCTGTTCCCCTTTAGTTCTGCTTACACGCTCCATGTCTGCTTGACAGTCAGAGTTATCTGACACATGTAGATCCTGCAGCAGACACACAAACAGAGAGAGAGGGAGAGAGAGAGGAGCAGGGCATGAATGGGGGCACTAGGAATACTGCTACAGTTGTACTACAATGGGAACAGAGCTTTCCTTAGAAACCAGCCTGCCCCACTTATGAGCCCATGTGACCAAGCCATTATAGTGGGTAATTGTCTCACCAGAAACAGACACACAAAGCCATCCATCATAATGCTGGCACCAATTTATACATTTATATCAGAAAAATGACTGATTTTAACACTTGAAATGAGCACACCAGTTGCTTTTACCTGAATATTAGCACAGGTGAGTGCCTTGAGCCTAAAAAAATGAGCTCTGCAGGTGTCTGCATTCCAGGGGTTCACTGCCTCCTGAGACTATGATGACTCACTGTGACTCATACAGAAAGTTAACACACACACACACACAGACACACATGCAGACACTAAAACAAGCACACACACACTCAGCGTTAGCAGACAGATGCTGCAGATTACATCCAGCTGTCTGCTCATCAGACGAAAGGAAAGAACAACCGACAAGGACCAGACAGACCTTTAACAATCACACACAGACACATATGCAGCACAGATGATTCACCATATTTTTCTGCTAAAAGCTTGTTTGCTGTCAACAATTTGATATCAGCACAGCATTCCTGAGCAGAACTGAGACAGAGACAGTTTTTCCACACAATTTTCTGTCTGTTTTGTCTTATAAACACTAAACTAAATAAACATATTCAGTAAATGTGAAAATGTTTAACATGATTTATGTGTTGGAGCTAGTGAGTACAACTTGGAAAGAATTTATATAATAAATACATTTTTGCTATAGTTGAACTATGACGACAAAAACAAACTCGCATTAATTAGCCTACACCATAAAGGGCTAAGCAAAGTCATAGTTTTGAAGCAAACTAACTGAAGTTTAGTAGGTATTTTTTACATCACAATTAGCTTTGCAGTACTTTCTACAGTGTGGAAATGCTTACATTTGGAGTTCACCGTTGGCGTTCATCCATTTATAGCTTAAATTACGCTATTCAGCTATGCATTAGCTGAATTACGTAATTTATATATATTCAACATTCACGGGTTTTTTTTTTTTTTTTTTTTTTTTTGCTCACCTTTTGTCTTCCCAACGACACTATTTCTCTCTTCTACTGTGTCCATGACAATTTACCAGTGCCGTTGAGAGAGCTACGCAAATTAGGAGATGACGTAATTTAACAACGGCTTTGACTTCTTTGGACAGCCAATAGCTACTTTCCTTACTAAGGAGTTGTCAACACTGAGTTAACGTTATGTTAGCAAGGTTGACAATGGTAAACATTGGAATTTTAACACTTTCAAGCTGGCACACCATTACATAGGTAACACTATATAAGGTGAACATTTAATTTCAAACCAGCTTACTTGAGTTTGGAAGTAACACCTTTCGTATTGCATCATTTTAAACTATTAAATAGTTTTATTCGGTCTGAAGTATTTACATGCAAATGACATAATCTAGTGTTTAAATGCAAACATTAGTGTTTCCCTTACCATAGCAGGTTAATCATAATTGGTTTTTGGACGTTTTTTGTCCACTGAGCTTCACTTTTCATGGCCTTTTAATATGCGAATGCTTTCCAAAGTAGTTAAGTTGTAATACTTTGATAGATTACCTTAATTGTATGACCTGTTGCTTGAAATCATCATCATAACATAATAACCATCTCTCTGTATTATATCTTGTAAAAAGTATTTATAATAATAAAAAAAGCTTCTGTATGAATAGAGTAAATAGCATATGATTCAGGTCACTAACTGAGTCATTCGCAAAGATCCCTTGACCTGTATTTCTCATTAATTTAGTCTTTTTCCCCCAGTAAATGATCATATCAACCCTGACACACAAAAAACCATGACTGTTTTGTCAAATACTGACATCACCAATCATTTTAAATTCTTCCCTAAAAAATGTCCAAAAACCAAAAACCAGCCACAGCTGCTGGCCTCCAATTTTAGACCACGCCAAGACAACAGGACGTTCTATCTGCGTCTGATGTCACCATAGATGGTTGAAACCGCACATATCGTACAATCCCATCCTGTGTGTGTGTGTGTGTGTGTGTGTGTGTGTGTGTGTGTGTGTGTGTGTGTGTGTGTGTGTGTGTGTGTGTGTGTGTGTGTCACAGAGAACAGACCATCCCCTCTGTTCAGCTATGACACTGGACCCCTCACGCCTCTGCCATCAGCCCACTGCCTGTCAACACTGGCTCTCTTTGAGCCAAGCAGCCAGACACAGAGCAGGAGAGTGGGCAGGGAAGTGTGTCTCTGGCTGTCTGACTCACACATATACACATATACATGCACGCTTTTACACACATGTGCGCCTTCTCCCACAAGCCTGAGTGAGTTCACGTACACACCCAATCCAGAGAATGGTTTTAAAGCCTGAAAATGCAGGGCCTTGCACTGTAACCTGTTATTACGGGGGCAGTTATGCCCTTCTGAGCTGCCATGAGCTTCTGAAAATAGACACCACCAGTCACACAGTTTGCACAGCTACTCTTAAAGAGAAATGATTTCAACTCTGACTGAACACTGAGAAAAATAGAGATGAAAATAGCCATAAAGTGATAGATTAAATAAAGAAGACTCTTATTTGGTTATGGGCCGGATAAAGACAGATGGACAACAAATTAAAAGCAGTGCTCCCACACGCATTCAAGAGTTTTAAGACATGCAGCTCTTACCATTTGTCCCCTCTAAAAGACTCCTCCAGATAAATTCCATCCATCAGTTTTCCTAAAGTTTATCTAATCCGTAGAGCAGTGTCCACATGCTTGTTTATGTCTTACGCCTAGCTTTTTTCATTCACTCACTACAAGCTCCTTTGCTATTTCCCTCCTCCCAACCCCTTCTCCTCCCTCATCCTGGTGCAGAGTTACATCCCTGACACGCAGCAGTGGAGGGGGACCCGGCATCTGCACTTGCGCCTCACTCTTAGGTGTGTTCTCTTTTCACTCTCTTTAAATCAATCTGTATTTAGAAAGCCATGGAGATGTATTTCCTGAGATTTATTCACTCCTCCAGGATTTCCATTCGTTAAAAGGCCACAAAGACTTCACCACATGATCTGAGGGGGCTGCAGTCACATTGTGTATTAGTAAAGCAGGTGTTTAGAGTCTGATGTCAGAGAGGGAATAAAAACATAGTGTTGGAGTTGGAGATATAAAACACCCCGTGTCCTCCTGACTTGTTGATACTGCTCTGTAAAACTGATGTAACAACCAAAGAAGGGGGAACTTCCACTCTGGAAAACGATTGCACAACTATAACTGATAAAATGACTAAGCAATATGGATTATAATACACCCACTGTGCTTGATACATCACTAATGTTGGGACAGAGAGTTACTACGCTCCACCGGAAGTAAACTAACATGTGTGAGCCATCTTCCAAGGCATCCCACAGGAACCATTTGGCCCTTCACAGAGGAGAAAGAGTGGGAGAAAGACTCCACTATTGATCTCTTAAGGCTTTTCCCATGGTCGGTGGGCCAGGGAGGATGGAGGAAGTGAAGAAGCAGAGGAGTCACTAAGGAAAATATAAACAAACAAGAAAAGAAGCAGCTCAGAAACCAGATGGACTCAAGAAGAGTCAACATTGTTTCCATCAGTTACACTAAAAGTTTTAGAACACCCCAATTTTTCCAGTTTTTTATTCAAAATTATGCCATTTAATGTATCATTGTACACTGAAATGAAATAAAAGAATAAAAAAATAAACAATTGATGCTATCAATTTATCAACCTAAATGTGTTCTAAACTTTTGACTCATCAAAACAGCCACCTTTGGCAGACATAACAGCTAAACACACCTACGTCCTTTTTTTTAAAAGACAGAAATCAAACATTCTACTGCTGTTCCAGATGTGTGGCCTCTGAAGTTTGCTTTGCTTTCACTCCTTTGTCCATTAAACCCCAAGCCAGCTGGATGAGGTTTAAATCGAGAGACTGTGCTAGCCCTCCATGCTTTTAAGCCTACCATTATTTTTTTTTTACCCCATTTATTTCCCAAGTTTGTTTTGGCACATCTTGGAATTATGTTATGGGTCATTGGCTTCCTTTAGGATGACCCACTGACCAACTCGGCATATAACAGAGTCACTCTGTACAAAACCCTGATCACAGACCCTGGATCCTTTAGACAGTGCTATGATGGTACATCTCTCTTTCATTGTTAATTGCCTTTTCCTCATCATTTTATAGCATTAAACTACTTTCTGCAGAACAACACTGTTCATACCATGCTCATTAAGGTGTGGTACCACAGTATAGTGGTGGGCGGATCAATCTGAAATATCAACATATTGATACCAATATTGGCATCATTATTGATCAATACTTGCGTGATAAGATCGATACTTAAGTCTCAGTTTCTCTTTCTCTATGTGTGCTCCTCTCTCTCACTTCGCTCATGCTCACTCCGACCCTCCCCCTCTTCCTGCTCTGCTGTGAGTGTCGCTGCTCAGTCATGTTACACAGCTGTACACTGCTGGCTCGATGATAGCTGAGAGGATCACCATTTGTTGTTATTTTCCAGCTGAATACCAGAATACTGCCAGCTGTGATGTTTTCAGAAAACAATAAGGTTATGTGGCAACACCACAAACACAAACAAACATCTAATTACACACCAAAAAGAGAACTCTGTGCTGTAAACAGAGGGAGGAGGAAAATCTCTAAACTAGAATCAGATCCCAGGCACAGAGACACAAGTCACTAGCAGAGACCTTTCAGCATAACCAACAATACCCAGGTAGTTCATTTGTAGAAGTTGAAAGTAAGATTTATGGGGTGCACAATGGTGCAACAGTTTGCGCTGCAGCCTCACAGCAAGAAGGTCACCATTTCGAAACCCCGTTCACCTGGTGTGCCTTTCTGTGTGGAGTTTGCATGTTCTCCCCATGCATGGGTTCTCTCTGGGTACTCCGGCTTAATTGGTGATTCTAAATTGCCCTGTGGGTGTGGGTGTTAGTGTGAGAGGTTGTCTGTCTCTATGTGTCAGCTCTGTGACTGACTGGTAACCAGTCCAGGGTGTACTCTGCCTCTCGCCTTAAGACAACTGAGATAGGCCATCCATGACCCTGAACAGGATAAGTGGTATAGAAGATGAATGAATGAAAATAAGATTTAGTCATCTCAAACTTTAGTTAAATGTTATTTTTCAAAGTATATTTGGTCTTCAAATTTGTAATTTTGGAAACCCATTTAATTTACAAAACTGAGGTAGACATAGGCCAGTATATTCAGCCAGTTGAATAAATCTAACAGAATTATTTTACTGGATCTGAAAACATCTAACTACATAAAGATATAAATGTTATATATACAGTGCTTAACAAATTTATTAGACCACCACCCAGAGTCAGCTGTTTGCAACAGCTGTCCTAAATTATAAGCATATTGCTGATTTCCTAAATACTCTTCATGTCTCTGTGATGGTTAATGCACCAGTACTTGCCAGCTCTTTGATCAAAATGATATCATTAATGCTAAAATATAATATTTTTTTTCCATGAATATTCAAATGGACTGTTTTACAACAAAGCAGACACAAATCAAAGCACAATAATATTTTCAGACTGACCAATTAGGTATTTACTTTAACTCAAAAACAGAAACGTTAGTTTTAGTGGTTGTATGTTATTCTTGATTGATTTCAAGAAACTGCTTTTTTATGTAAAAGTATCAATAATGGTATTGATATCGGCGATACTGCCTCTATATTTACAAGGTATTGGATCGATGGCAAATTTTGCCAAATTGCACACCACTTCCAACACTACTTTGCTGAGAAAAAAAATGGTTTTAAGTTAACAAGAAAACTTGAGACACCAGTAGGAGTTGGTTAGCCAACTTTCAAGGCTTGATCAACCACCATTGCTGCAGAATAGTGTTAGGTTGTTCAAGAGCCTTTTTGCACTATTCTGAAATAGACATTATATTTCAGTTCTGGGTAACCTGGGTACATCAGTAGTGTACACCTATCCAGATCATTGATAGCTGAAACATGCAAATTGATCTATCTGGCAGTCATCTGCAATCTGATGTTGGTATTGCTAGGCAGTTCTGGGATTTAATTTTCTGCCTAAAAGATCTCAGATAGAAGCTTGACTTGACAACAGATATGAGTCCACATTCAGACGGGCTATGTATGTGCTGTGGGAGGATGACACAAGTTCATCGCTACAGAAGAGTTGCCAGCTTGATTGAAGTTTCATACTGGTCGTAAATCATATGTCTGGTTTTCAGTCCATATTGGACTGTCTGTAAATACACACTGTTCCACTCTGTCCAGCCTGACATGTTGAGCAGATGCCTGAAAATCTGTTTAGGAAGTCTGGACATGACATTATCGTACCCAGATGAAGGAATGTACAAGTGCAGTCAGGTGGAACAGGGTAATACTGACTTATTTGCCCTGAACCCAGTCTGCACTTCCTCTCAGTCTGTGCACTAATTCCGAGTCTTCTGCAAAGTTTGACGAGCCATAACATGACCTTTGCTCTAACCCTGAATGTCACTTAAGTGTAACTGAGCATGACTTGCATTTCTGACAGACTCAAGACAAGACAAAGCATTGCTATGAGGTAGAGATGCTCATAGAATCAATAACAGGTTCATACAAATAATAATAGTAAAGCCAACTATTCATTGAGGGGTTTTCTTTACTCCTATTACAGTGCTTTACACATATCTGAAGTTAGGCCAACAACATCTCTCAACAGGTAGCTCTGGCATTCCAGAACTATACCCCTCATCACTAGCTCTCACAATCCACCACACCTAAACACCCGCATGCACAAGACAAGAAAAAGCAAAGAGTCTTTATTTACAGAGATGTTTGAAAACGGGGAAGGCATAGCCACGGTGACGATCATGCTTGACCCCACAAGACTAAGAAAAACAAAAAATAATGACAGGACAATGACAGGAGGCTGCTGCTATCTTTAAATCCCTTACTAGACAGATGTGCTTCCCCTCCACATCTGTCCATTTGATCCATAGGACTTAGATGTCCATGAGAAGTGTGAGGTACACATGGGAAAACAGGCAATAAGAAAAAGCTCCAAAAATCCCCGTAAAGTATAAAATCTCACTTTTCATTAAAAAGTGAAGAATAACTTGGTTATTATGGAGTGAAAAGCATGAGTTTAAACTGCAACAATAGCCCTATTATCTCCTGCTTGAAACCACACTCTCATTGCAACACACACACATAGACACAAACAAACATTTAGCAAATATTTTGTTTCTCATTACCGGATCTGGCTCCAATCATTTTCATGTCTGTTGGATGGTTCATTCCAGAGAATAAAAAAAAAACCTCAGAATCAAACTTTCCCTGAGAAAACTCCCTGTTGTCTCTCTCTCTCCCCCCTCCAGGATGGAAATATGCTGTCAGTTCAGCACTCAACTGTGGGTGAAACATTCAGTCCATCCACATGCATCTTTCTGCTGGGTCCACCCCTCTTTCCGGCCTGTTTTTTTCTCTCTCTCTCTCTCTTTCCCCACTCATCATTGCTTTCTTTCTTCTTATTTAGCTAAAGCTACTCTGCATCCCTACCCCTCTGTGAGGCAGATTTTAGTTTTTCTCAGATTAACTGCTCATACTCAGTGCCACTGACTTCTGATAGTTTTATTAAGTTTAAAATCCTCAATTTGTCTTGAAACAAGGCTGTTGTTCCAACCATCAGCTGCTGTGGCTTCACATCCCTGCTGTATGCATAAAAACACAAAAACAGCCACAGAGAACAAACAGAGGTATACTGAGTAAGGACATATAACTCTGTTGTCTTAGCTTTGCTCTGTCCCAAACAGCTGTGAGGAAAAATGCTGGTTATTTTAAAGCTTTTTGACAGAGTGCAAATCAGTAAATTATAGTCATCACGGCCAAAGGACACTCAGGTTTTTCCTCCCAGACTGGAATTTTTAGCCTGGCTGTTGGTGTTGGACACGTTGTCAAGGACCAAGTAATTGGTTCAGCCTGTCCTGGGCTCAGTACAAACTCGGTACGTCATGCTGCTTTTCCCAAGAATAAAACAGCCAAAACAGACAAAAATATGTGTATGCTCTCCCCATGTGAAAAGGGTAAAGGTAACTATACATACATGTTACTTAGATAAAGGTTATCTAAAGTTCAGATACAACTAGAATATCTCTAACGGACAAATAGATCCTCAAGATAAGTCTTGACTCCTGACATTTTGTGACTTTCACATGTTCACTTGTGAAGGTTTCAAGTTTGTACTTTCCAACAGAAAGTTGATGTACTGAAGTTTATTGGTATTGTGTTGAGACGCTGAATGTCTGTGACTTCAGTATGTCCTCAGTTTTAAAATAAGAACACGTGTATGCCAACCATAGACAAAAAGACAACACAGCGCCTATTTTCCAGAATAAGATGTGTAACTAACAACCCCTAGTGGCCATATCGGCGAAGTGTAACTTTATCCATAACGCTGGATGATCTCTGAAGGCCTTAGTAATTCTGCCATTTCATTGATGTTAAAGAGCTACTGTTTCGTGCCGTGTATTATTGGTGACAATTACAAATACGTTAAAAGATAAAATTGCATACTGCCGGTGATATTAGGCCAAAGTCGCCTTAATCCTACCTCAAAAACCAAAGTGAAAATGTGTCGCAATCTTGATGAAAAGCCTCATCTCCCCTTAAAATCAACCTTTGGTCCTCCTAACCTGCCGGAAAGGCTCTGTGTTTTTAATGCCACTTTTTATTCAGCTATTTCTATGCTCTTGAGTGATTAAATGCTTAACATGCAAAAAGAATTAGTCACGAGAAAGTTGAGAATTAAAGTCACTATGGGTATGCCAGACAAAGCCTCATGTGTGATCACATTTTCACTTGTTGTTTTCAACATTTGTAAAGGAAGCACCTGGAGCGCCATGCACAAACCGTAGTGTTTTAACCACATGCATAAACAGCGACTTTTCTAGGGCACCTAAACCAGGCAGATGTTTTAACGAAGCGAGGATTGAAAAAAAAATGCGGCCCTACACGTTGCTACAGCCTAGCTTGATATGGTGTAGTGCAAACAAAAGTGGCCAAAGGGCCTACATTCACGAGGATAAGGGGCATTTCATTCATAGAATTTTCGTGAGATGGTTAGGGCAACTTTTGTCAGCAGATGGCGGTAAATTTGTGTTGCTGACCTACCGTGGAAAGGATCTTGTCCTCAACGTGTTATCTGGGAAAAGTAACGTGGAACGTACTAATCACATGTTAAAAGTTATTGAGAGGCTGATTAATGAACTATCTATCTATCTCCATGCCTCAGTGTATGTGTACAATGCTCAACTGCCGTGGCTACAATTGTACGGGGTTTAAGTACAATGAATGCGTACGGTGTATACGTTACTAAATTAGCAACAAAATCTGTTAACTTTTCACGCGTGGAACGTTTTGTTGAGGCCTCAAAAATTTTTCAGTGGGTCATGCATCAATTCCGGCCTGCGAAGGTAGGTTTTTCAGAATATATACTACTTTTAGATTATACAGGCTACAGATGTTGGCTAACTTGAGAATAGATAGTCTACAAGCCACGTGGTTCTTTGTCATAGATTCCACAACACGGGAGTCACACGGTGGCGGAAGGCGCGGAAGTTTGTTTGTGATCAAAGGGTCTGTTCAACTTAGGCCAAAGTCATAACAGTGAGTTACAGCAATCGACTCACTGTAGTCACTGGGTGAGTTTATCCCACCAAAGCCATCCCATGCCAGGGGAAGTGGAGGGGTCTTGGAGGGTGGAGGGGAGTGGAAGGTGGTGGGGAATGTAAGGAAGAAAAGAGGGCGGAAAGCAACTCAAGAGGTTGAGGTATCTGCTGATAGCGACGCGGATTTGCATGTAAAGAGCAGAAGGGTTGATACACACGATAACAATGAGGACTTTAAAGTGATGTTTAAGATCAAAGGCACAGGAGCGGGGTTCGGAGCCATAAGTCCATTAAAACTGTCCAGTGTGATAAAACGAGAGCTTGGGGAAGTTCAGCACGCTAAAACGTTAGCAAATGGGATGCTATTAGTGTTCTGCAAGACAGCTGAACAGCAAGCCAGAGCAAGTAAAATGAAATGTATTGGAGGAAAGAGTGTGGAGAGCTTTATCCCCGGAGCTAGGGGCATAAAGGGAGTGATTTATAATGTGGCAAAAGACATTTCAGAAGAGGAGCTTAAGGCCAATTTAAAAGGAGGAGCAGTTGTTAAAGCGACTCGTATGGGTAAAAATCTCAGTGAAGGACGAGGAAGCTCAGCTGTGTTGTTGACGTTTCAAGGAAAGGAGTTGCCAGAGAAGGTTATGCTGGGTTACCTGTGCTTTACTGTCAGAGCATATGAGCGGCCACCTTTGAGATGTTTTCAGTGCCAGCGATTCGGCCATGTTGCAGCTGTGTGCAGGGGAAAGCGTAGATGTGGGAAATGTGGGGAGGATCACGATTTTAAAGAGTGCAGCGGTATTATCAAATGTTGTAACTGTGGAGGAAATCACATGGCAGGGTTTCGTGGGTGTCCTCAGCGTGAAAAGGCTGAGCTTGTGCAGAAGATAAGGGATGAGAATAAGATCTCATACGCGGAGGCACTGAGAAGGATAGAGGGGGCTCATTGTAGCAGCCAGGAATCAAGGGCAATGAGAACTCAAGCAGCCCCGGTGGCAGTCCCAGAAGACTCCATAGTGGTCAAAAAATCTGCTTTCCTTGCCTTCTTCTCTGAGGCAATGTGGCGCATTAAAGAGGTGGCCAAGAACAGGTCAGATGTTGCAAGGGAGGTAGTGGCAGCAGCAAATAAATTCCTCCACATTTCTGACTTCCCTCCAGAAACCCTATATAGGTACATCCACTCAGGATTAGCTGGAAGTCAGCAACAAGCTAGTAATCTAAACAAAGAAAATTCAGATGAGGAGTACCTTTTCTCAGATGAAAATGGAATGGATAATTAAGTTCTGGTTTATGTTTTACATCCTGCAGTGGAATGCTAGGAGCCTAGTAGCCAATGGACAGGAATTGAAACGATTTGTTGATGCATTTCAAGATAAGCCTGATTTAATTTGTGTACAGGAGACTTGGCTGAAACCATGTTTGGATTTTGTAATTCCGGGGTATGTGAGTGTAAGGACAGACAGAGTTGGCAGAGCTGGGGGTGGGTGTGCCACATTCATAAAGAAGGAAATACAGTTCAGCAAAATAAACATTAATATAGATATTGAATGTGTTGCTGTTAAGGTATGGTCAACTCAGGGAAGGATCAGTGTTATTAATCTCTATAACCCTGGAGTGCAACTGGAAGAAGGGCAGCTTGCAGACTTAATGGGCTCAGTTGAGAAGTCAGTTATTTGGGTGGGTGATTTTAATGCCCATAGTGTAATCTGGGGCAGTGACTCACAAGACAAAAACGGAGCAGTATTGGAAGAGTTTATTGATAAACAAGGATTAGTAGTCCTTAATGACGGGAGACCGACATGGTTCAGAGTAAGTCGGGGTACAAAATCATGTATAGACTTAACTTTTGCTTCAGCTGAGATCGCCTTAGTTGGAGAATGGGATGTGATGGACAGATACACTTTGGGAAGTGATCATGCCCCAATCCTTAGCAGGTTTGGTAAGGAGTTGATAAAAGAACAACGGAATCGATCAGAAAGGTATAAATATTCAAGAGCTAGATGGGAAGATTTTAAATTGAGGACTCAAGAAGAGTTAGGGAGTGTGAATGATGAAAGCATAAACGGGTGGAATAAGTCACTGTGTGAGATGTTGACTAAGGCAGCTGATGAGTGTATTCCAAAGTCAAGTGGTCCAAAAGAGCGGCAAATTGTACCATGGTGGAATGATGCCTGTAATCAGGCCATCCGCACCCGAAATAAAGCTTACAGAAGACTAAAGAAAAGTCCTACAGAGAGCAATGCAATTGAGTATAAAAGGCTCAGAGCTAGTGCCAGGAGGGTCATTAAAGGTGCAAAAAGGGAGAGTTGGCAGAACTTCTGTAGTACTTTAGGGCCTCAAACTGAAGTGAAGAAGTTATGGTCAGTCGTACACAAAATGGCGGGAGTGTATAAGATGTCAACAGTACCGGTCCTGCTGCAGGATGGAAAAGAGGCGGTTGATAATCAAGCCAAGGCAGACGTTCTGGTTAAGACATTTAAAGCAGTTCATAGCTCTGAAAACTTGTGTGTCAAGAGCAAAGTAAAGAGAGAAGAGAAGCTCAGAGAAGAAAGCTTTAAGCTTGAGCACAATTCTGATAATGCAAGTGCAATAAACAATTTCTTCTCACTGCAAGAATTAAAGGAAGCTGTTCAGAGTGGTAAAAACACGACACCTGGGAGGGACGGACTGGGATTCCAGATATTTAGCCATCTGGAAGATCAAGTGCTAGTTGAAATTCTGGCATTAATTAATACAATTTGGCAGGATGGTGAACTGCCAAAGGAGTGGAAGCACGCTGTCGTTGTCCCAATACAGAAACCCGGTAAGCCAGCAAATGACCCTGCGTCATACCGCCCAATTGCATTAACAGCAGTATTGAGCAAAATTATGGAGCGAATGGTAACAGATAGACTAGTGTACATGCTTGAGAGGCAGAGGTATTTTGTCCCTTATCAGAGTGGATTTAGAGCTGGCCGGTCCACCATGGACTCAATCCTATTGTTAGACTCGGAAATCAGGAAGGCACTTGCAAATAGAGAAGCAGTAGTAGGGGTGTTCCTGGATATCGAGAAGGCGTATGATATGCTGTGGAAGGAGGGTTTGGGGATAAAACTATATGATGCTGGAGTCAGAGGAAGAGCATTAAATTGGATTAACAACTTTCTGAGGGAGCGGACCATTCAGGTAAGAGTAGGTAGTGCCTTGTCCACTGAAGAGGCAGTAACAAATGGAACCCCACAGGGAAGCGTGATCAGCCCTGTCTTATTTAACATTATGATTAATGACATTTTTGGTAGAGTAGGGTGTGGATTCGGTGTGTCATTATTTGCAGATGACGGAGCCATATGGAAGAGAGGGCGGAACTTGGATCATATTCACAAGCAACTGCAGCAAGCACTAGACAGAGTGGAGGCTTGGGCAGAGGAGTGGGGTTTTAAAATCTCTGTATCAAAATCAAAATACGTTGTATTTGGGTATAAAAGGAAAATATCTAAGCTGGGCCTCAGGCTGTATAATTGCCCCATTGAAAGGGTTAAAACCTTTAAGTTTTTAGGTGTGTGGTTTGAAGAAAAGTTGACATGGAGAGAGCATGTAAGGAAAACTGTTGCCAAGTGTGAAAGGATTATTAATGTTTTGAGATGCCTGGTGGGAACAGACTGGGGAGGAAGTAGAGAAACTCTCATGACAATCTACAGAGCTGTTATAAGAGCCAGCATAGATTATGGGTGCATGGCATATGGGGCTGCAGCGCCTTCAGTGCTCAAACAGTTGGATGTGATTCAGGCTAAAGCACTACGAATATGCAGTGGAGCTTTTAGAACTTCACCTATTCAAGCTCTTTTGGTGGAAATGGGGGAAACCCCTTTAGAATTGAGAAGGAGGAAGCTTGCACTGAATTACTGGGCAAAGTTACAGAGTTGGGGGGACCTAGTTCCTGCTGCAAGTCTTCTGCAGGAACACTGGGAACTGCAGGGGGATAGTGTAAAAGGAAGAAAGGGATCGTTGATGCACTCTTTAAGAAATAGAGCAGCTGAGGTGGGAATACTGGATCTACCCTCTAGTCCTGTAATATGCTGGCCTCCTGTCCCTCCTTGGCTTCTTCCAGAACCAGATGTAGACCTCTCTATTCTAGAGAGAATAAAGAGTAAAGATTCAGGAAATCCAGTGGCAATTACAAGTAACCACCTGAATGAAAAATGGTCTGGATTCATGCAAATCTACACAGATGGTTCTAAAAATCAGAGCAACGCAAGAGCAGCAATTGGGGTGAGCATCCCACAGTTACATATTCAGTATGGGAAACGGATTTCTGATTGGGCATCAGTTTTCACAACAGAGCTTGTAGCAATTCTATGGACACTTGGGTGGGTGGAGGAAGTAAGACCAGAGCAGGTAGTCATATGCTCAGATTCAGCAGCAGCATTGGTGGCATTGAAGGGTGGGAAGAGACTTGGGGCCAGATCCGATTTGGTAGTTGAAATAAAGGTCATCCTTAACCGAATAATTAAATCGGGTAGCAATGTAGGTTTTGTCTGGGTGCCAGCTCACGTTGGGGTTCTGGGAAATGAAGAGGCTGACAGTGCAGCAAAAAGAGCAATTAACAGGAAGGCAGTGGAGTTACAGGTGCAATACGGAAGGGTGGAGTATAAGGAATTAATTCAACAAAAAACGTTAAAAGCCTGGCAAAAGGAATGGGAGCAGGAGCACAAAGGCAGGTTTTATTTTTCATTACAGCCAAATGCAAGGGGTGTACACAGTTTAAGAATGGGAAGAAGGGACACTGTGGTGATCACAAGGCTTAGGCTGGGACATTGTGCATTAAATCATGGGCTGGCGTTGGTGGGTAAACATCCAGATGGAAAATGCAGGTGTGGGGAACAGGAGAGTGTTTCGCATGTTCTTACAGAATGCTCTTATTATGAGCCAGAGAGAACCCTCATGCATAAAGAACTGTCAGCAGCTGGAATCAACAACACTTCAATTAAGTCTCTGCTAAGTTGGGAGCATCTTGAAATAGCAAAAGCTGTTGTAAAATATCTTCACCGGACTGGACTGTATAACAGAATTTGAGACGCTGAAAGTCTAGCGTTAACCTGTGGGGGGCAGCAATACGCCATAGATGCGTCTAGTCTGCCGGAAATCCAGAAGAAGAAGAAGAAGAAGTTCTTTGTCATACAGTTTATATGTGTTGGTCAAGTGGTCGATTCGAGTTTAGTTGTGTAAAACCGAAAAACAAATCTCTCCTGCAGGTTACTTACAGCATTTGCTTCAGCTAGCAAACCCACCAGTAAGCGATGACCACAATTACAAAACAAGTTCATTTATTAAATAGTGAAACAACAGCACATAAGACAGGAAAATTGCTCTTTGATTGAGGAATTGGGTGGCCCTTAAAAGGGCCTTTGGGGTCTGGGATATTAGTCTGCTAGCTAATACTCCTGGGACTGTGATGAGGCCTTCTTTCCCGCCTTGCCGGAGCTTGGTGCTGACTGACCAGTCTTCTTGGGCAGCAATACGGCCTGAATGTTGGGCAGGACACCGCCCTGGGCGATGGTCACTCCACCGAGCAGTTTGTTCAACTCCTCATCGTTTCTCACTGCCAACTGCAGATGGCGAGGGATGATACGAGTCTTCTTGTTGTCCCTTGCAGCGTTGCCAGCCAGTTCCAGGATCTCAGCGGTGAGGTATTCTAGCACAGCAGCCAGGTACACGGGGGCACCGGCGCCGACTCTCTCGGCATAGTTTCCCTTGCGGAGAAGGCGGTGGACACGGCCCACAGGGAACTGAAGTCCAGCGCGAGAACTGCGGGTCTTGGCCTTAGCACGTGCCTTTCCTGAGGTTTTGCCTCTTCCAGACATTGTAGAAAGTTTCGTTAAGCTGTAGGATAAAGTACAAGCGATTGCTGTAATTTCCAGCGAGGTATGACCAGCTGCAGCGCGACCTGGATATAAAACTCAAGCTTTGTCCCGCCTTACGACGTGATTGGTCTGTGTAATAAATGAAGCGCATTGATTGGCTTTAAAAGGTTAAAATGTGCAGGAAGTTAGCGAGACTATTTGTAAAAGTGCCGTGGGGTTGGCCAATCATCAATGGGCGTCACAAATCAGAAGCAGGTGATTGGTTCTTGTTTTCTGATCCTGTCGTGAATGGGTCACTTGAAAAGGGGCGGAAACACAAGGCCAATCGAATGTGTTCCCTCCGGCATCTAGTTTTTGGCGCTTTGCTCGAGTTTTCAGTGAGAGTAAAACACATTTAAATAAAAACTGTGAGTGATTTTTGGATCAAATGGAAAGTTTATCTTGCCTTTATTGTCACATCAGTGTTTTCTTTCATAATATAGCCTCTTCTAAACGGATCAAAGTTGCCTTTGAGATTTAAGGAATCCTGCAAAGAGAATAATTTCAGGGCTTAATTTACTTGCAAAATTACAAAAGATTAAGATAGACTGTCAGGGTGATAGAAAATGGGCTACTTCCAGTAAAAATGTCAAAAAGTAACCTAGAATTATGTTACAAAGAAATGATGCTCTGAAAATAATTTATTTGCAATAAATTATACATTTCAAATATTACAACAAAATTTCACATATCTTTAATCGCACAGCTGTTTTTCTGTTGCACATTCCAGCCATCTGCAGTCTATAATGTGCCTTCAGACAATGAAGAATCTTTGTTTTTTCTTTTCATTTTAAATTGTATTAGTTCGAAAGCATAAGGGGCATTTACACGACAGCCCTATTAATAGCAGTGTTCTTATTTTGTAAACCCTTTTCAGTAGTCATCTGCTTGCAGATACAAACACAATTAATGAATTAGTCAAAGTAATTTGGTTGTTCTCAAAGCAGGTTTTTCTTCTGCATTACACATGTATTTGGGGAAAAAAGAAAAAAAAAGTACATACTGGTTTTGTGTGCTTTACACACAAGTTTTCCCCAAACTTAAGTTGCTAGTTTCCACTTCACTGTGCTTCCTGAGTATGTCCTCACTTCATCACTCAAACCAACACCTCGTCATAAACCAAAGAATCGTCCAGGTTATTTCTCACTAATGTAAGTCTTATATTTAAGCAAAAGAAATACAGACTGATGATGTTCCACTGTATTAATATAAGATATATTGCATTGAATAGTTTATGACAATGTTTAGCCTGTTCTGCAAATGAAGGCTCACAACTCTGTAAGGCATTACCCATAATATATGCAATCTTGCTGAAAGCTGATGGTTTTTATTGCATTAATAAAAGTCCAAATGAGCACAACCAGGTCTTAATGAGCACGTTTCTGATGCACTTATAAACTAAATGGAGTCAACACAAGCCACAAGAGAAGTAATTATTGTTTTTTTTTCTTCTTTTAACTAAAATGAAGATGTCAGGATTGAAAATATATTGCCCTGTTAGCTCAGATAAAATTCCTGATTGGTTGAAGTTTTAAAGTAAACTTAAATGCATTGTAATGTTCCACAGACAGTATTTTTTATCAAATAAAAAGTACAGTTAGATATATAATTTGTCTTATTTTAAAGAAGAAAAAACATTGAACAACATTTCAAACCAATGTACGAGGTGAATGAACATGAATGATCAGTGCAGCTAGATTGAGCCTTCTTTTGCTTTAAATTAAATTACTATGGAACAAAAACAGCAATGTTTTTATATTACAGTGAAATACAACAATGAGGACATGAATTTGGAGAGTTAAATAAATAGTACCTATTTTGTACAAACCACATAATAATAAATTACTGTTATATAACCCAAGAATTTTATGTGTTGAATTTTACATGGAAAAAATATGTTCAAAGTGCAGCCAGTAACCTCATACCAGCATTTAATACCATTAAATAAAGTAGGGCATTTTTCAGTTCTTTGAAGTTTGAAGTTGAAAACACTCTGCTGTTATTTATGCTCCAACTGTGGAAAACACATTTTATAGCAACCATTACCAACTTTTCATCACACAGCAGAAGAAACTGATTGCACCCCTTTTAAACTTAAGCATTCATTTAAAACATGACTTCTGTCCCGAGAGTGCAATTTTTGTCCCAAAGAAAGCCCTCCCAAATGTGTCCTCCTTCTACTGTCTGTAGGTATCAGCCCACCTGGGGTGTCACCCAGTAATAGGCCAGACACTTGCTAAGTTTTCATTCCATGAAAACAGAGGTCTTATCAGATATCCAGAGAGCTCGTTCCTCCATTGGTCGTAGTGGCTTTGCCCTTTGATTTGCCTGATGAGCGGAAAGAGAAGCGTTTGATGAGACGTCTGGAGAAGCTGCCAGACTTTTTACGGCTGCTAGTTGTGACAGCTGTGAAGTTATTGCCCATATTGGAGATGTCTTCATGTGACTGGCTGAGGCAAGACTCCTTCTCTCGATTTCTTCTTCGGAATAACAGCTTTGTCCCGCTCTGCAAAAAGCTCACTACAAGGAACAGATAAAACAAATCAGAATTAAAAAACTGATTTCTTTGAACGCAGAATTAAAAACTTGTTGAAATGTAAAGATTTTAAGACTAAACTCCGATTTTAAGTTCATATGCAGGAAAATCAACACTAAGCAACAGTTTGGTCTATTGGGTTAGTATTACAGAAAGACCAGTAGAGGGCAGCAGCAGCAGCACTTAAAGTCTGTCATCAAATGCTTTGTAAATCAAATTTTAATTAATTTCTGATTAAATAAATTCATAGAATAACAGTACGTGACCATGCTGAAAGCATTCCTACTTAATTACATAATTTTATAAAACATGCTGTGCATTTTAATGGGAATGTTAAAACTAACAGCATTGGGTTACAAAAAATTAATCAGAAAGTTTGAAAGTAACACACTAGAGATAACACATTGGGGCTGTATATTGGTTTTTTTTTTTTAGGGACCAACTGTCTTGTTTTTAGTGGTTCAAAAGCCAGCTTGCGTGGGTGGAAAATATTTAGCAAGCAAACTTGCAAGCAGACTTCTTTTTTTATTTTGGATTGGAGTTGTAAATGCAAACAAGGAGTTTTGATGTAATCATGATTATCATAAAAATAAAATTGTACTTTAATCTTTAGTTTTGCACTTCTATAAGGAGAGAAATGAAATCATGAAGAGTGTTAAAATGCTTCTTTATCTAGAGTTTTTAATGTACAACAGAGGACAACCAAGTTACCTTTATGGTCCTTGAGGCTGCGGGTTTCCAAGGCACCAGTTGAACCAGTATCTGACTCCACATCATCCACAGATGGACGCTCCGACACATCTGAAGGTGTGGTTTCATCTTGGTCTTGATGATGCCCAATGCCATAGTGGTTACCATGCATGGCTGCGTCCATGGCTGCAGCGTAGCCACTGGATAACGCACAGTCATCGTTTGAGAGTGGTACCTAATGAGTGACAGACACCGAATCAAATGATGCCCTTTTAAAAGCTTCTTTTCCAGCGAACTTTGAGTTGTGTTTCAAGTGAAGCTTGCAGTGAACACATGCCAAAAACTTTCAGGGCAAAATCAGGTCAGAAGACTAATTCTTCCATAATGTGTTCCTGTGTGGGGCCGTGCCTGTGGACTAAATTTAGCTCAAGGTCATTCAGCCACCTCCGCCTCATTGTATGACTAATTTCTTAAAAGTCGGTTCATGTCATGGCTTCTTTGATTGGAATTAAGGTCTAGATATATTTGAAAAGCAGTTTAGCTATCTGTACATTTGGCTGTGCCAGAAGCTGACATCCCACTAATGAGTTTCCAATTACTGAAATAGATGTTTGCAAACCAAACAAATTACAGCTGTTGAAACCTAAAGGTTCTGTTTGTATAAAAAAAAAGTGGACGGGAATGGCTCATTACTCTTTGATTTAACAATGTTCTGACAAACATAAGAGGCCTCTAAATTTGACAAAGGGATATTCTCTGACCTTCGATACGCCTGAGATGATCAATGTGCTCCTTTTTGTTGGCGTTTTGCGAGCTGCTTTGGAAGCGTTCTCTGTCAGCTGCCGTATTGCCGTTTCTGCAACAGGATCCAGGCCATTAGAGAGGCGGCTGCTCTCTGGACAACAAAACACAAATATGTAAATCAGCACTATACTGATAGAAAGGCCTTAGCACGAATCTTTTTTCTTTTTTTTACCAAACATCCTTTTGAGTGGATTTCTGTTATTGGAACATAT
Source organism: Labroides dimidiatus (assembly GCA_030710495.1). Lineage (NCBI taxonomy): Eukaryota > Metazoa > Chordata > Actinopteri > Labriformes > Labridae > Labroides > Labroides dimidiatus. The sequence continues at coordinate 15,602,946 of CM061159.1, forward strand.
CAGTTTGCAATTGTGGTTCATCATGTTTTGTATCAACCTAAAAAGAACACTTTTTCTAAACTCTAGGAGGACATAAATTGTATCAGGAGCAGATTTGGCCCCTTCACCATTTTATCTTTAGTCTCTCTCAAGCTTGCAGTGGGCTCTTGCTGTAAACTCTGTTAGAGTCTTTACACAAGGAGCACCTGCACAGGGGCTACATGATGCGTGCTGAAAAGTGCATTCCTCTCCTCTCACGTTACACAGCAGCTCCCTGCTTCATCCCACTTTGCATTTGTTATGTAAAACAATGTCCGCCCTTTTACTCTGGACTCACTGCTGGGGTTGGGGCTGCCTTTAGCATCTGACAGGATGGTGGGCTTCTTCTCTGTCACCTCCACTTTGGATGGGGACCGCAAAGGAGAATCACCTGAAAAGCATCACAGCTATTTTATGCCACTGTGAATAAAATCCCAACACCATTTTATGTTTTGTTGAGCAAAATGTGATACTAAAATCATTCAAAGTGACCTGGACTGTGATCCAGCTTGAGTCTAGACTGGACAGTCGTGACAGTAGTGACAATGGTTCCATCTGGCATGATGGTTCGGTCAACATCCACTTTCTTGGTGGGGGTGAGGGAGGAACGAAGTGGAAGAGCATTGAGGGTACAGCGAGGCTCCTCTGTTTCAACATACTGTAGCTGCAGGAGATTAAAAAAACAAAACAATGTACAATAATTGCTATCTGCAAGGCTTTAGACTTTTCATTTTATACATAAAAACGTCCATAGCAGACAGACTCCTAAATGAAGTGAATGTGCTGCAGTTAAACTGGCATGTTGAGATGTATGGTACAACAGGTAGTGTGAATGTAAACATTAGCCTTCAAAGATATAGCAGATATTACTGTAATGCACCTTTGAAAAATGTGTAAATCACACAAAGAAAAAGGCAACAAGTCAGCAGAGACAGCTGTCACTGGTATGACAATGGGCTGCTGTTATACAACACTCCTCTGCCTTTGTTGTGAATTTTTGTTTCAGTCCAGCTTGCTTGATGTTAGATAATAAACCATGATGTAACCGCACACTTCAAAGCATGAGAATTGCTTTAAATACGTTTTTTTCCCCAACATTTTACAGAAAGTTCTGCATTTCCTCGCTCACCTCTGCCGTGACTGTAGAGTGCGGAGCCAAACCATGGCCCGGGCTGATGGACAGAGTGTGTTGTCCTGTAGGAACTTGGCTGCAGAGGTCAAAGATGATGGTGGCATGACCAGGCAGGAACTCTATACACAATATAAGACAAAAGTTATATTTATTATCGCATTAATGCAGTCACTGTTCTGTAGCTCTTTTACATTTTATAAATCTCCAAAGTGCTAATAAAGATCATTTCAGCCTGCCAACAGTGCATTTAAGGTATTAATGATTCTGCTCAAGCAGCCGAAACATTCCTGCTGATCAGGTTTCTGAACTGCAGCCAGCAGTAAATCGCTCTATAGCAGCGCCTTACGTTCTCTTTTGCCATTTCGCTCCAGAAGTCTGACTCTCAGCTCTTTGGTCTCTAGGCCCAGCTCTCTGCAACACAGAAAAAAGAAAGGGTGTGAAACACAGCAAAGCAATAATACCGTCATCTATTTAAACAGTCACCAGTTTGGTGGAGGGTGGGGAGTTCTTTCTTTACAACAGCTACAAGCAGACACCAGACACCATCTTACAGAGAAACTTCTTCGCTCCACTCCAGCGGGGCATTGGAGTTGCTGGGCATCGACAGGAAGCGTGTTGACCTCTCAGTGGAGGGCTGGTCCAGGTTCAGGACACAGCAGAGCTCCCCTGATCTGGACCACTGACCTGCTTGCACACAGAGATACAGTGAGACCTCGGCAATCAGCAGGAAGCCAGGACGAAATAATTCAGCTGAGGGAAAATGTCTGACCTTTACATAAGGCCACCCGGAGCTGCCGGAGCAGTAGTCGTCTCACCAAAACGCTCTGGGGTGCAGAGTTTAATCCCACAGACAGATGGTCCATGGGGGCCTAGGAGTGAGTAGAAAAGGGGTTCAAGAGCAAAATCAGCTGAAGCTCATGGAGTAACATGCACCAGTCAGTCTAAAACAGTTGTTTATGTCTTGCTTTATGTCAAGTTGCAAGTTCTACATATAAATGTAAAAATCTGTGCTTTGGGAAAGGAGGACGGCAGAAGATGTGTTCTGCCTTTTGTTAGTAAAACGTTTGCAGCCTGAGTAATATTACCCAATCAAATATCAGCACAGCAGGCCTGAGGTATGCAGGAAAAGAATATGCATAGCAAAAATGGCAAAAATATTACTCGAATGGCAGAAAGCCAGCTGGAAGAAAGCCATCTAAGTAAGCTTTATGTCAAGTTGCAAGTTCTACATATAAATGAAAAAATCTGTGCTTTGGGAAAGGAGGACGGCAGAAGATGTGTTCTGCCTTTTGTTAGTAAAACGTTTGCAGCCTGAGTAATATTACCCAATCAAATATCAGCACAGCAGGCCTGAGGTATGCAGGAAAAGAATATGCATAGCAAAAATGGCAAAAATATTACTCGAATGGCAGAAAGCCAGCTGGAAGAAAGCCATCTAAGTAATAATTTGTAGTACAGGAAAAAATTTGGTTGCAAAAGCCAAGCAGAGTTGTATTTTTCAACTTCCCAGGATAAGATTGTTTCTTCTTGTCTCAAGGATAGACCTCTAAAAGCCTGCATTTAAATTTTCTAAGGATTAGCAAAATTATGTTTTTAAATTGGCAAACTTAGGATCTTTTAATTGCAGCTAGTATTTGCAAAATAGTAAATTAGACAGCCACTGCTTACAGATAAACTGAGACTCACCAAAGATAGGTGGATGGGCATTGCTCAGTGGGTTGTATCAAACCCAATTATTGTTTGTTTTTTGGGGTTTTTTTTCCAGACATCTCAAGGGGAAAATTTCACCTCGCCTTTGATCTCAAAACATGATCGCTTTCCAAGTTGCTAATTGAACTGTCAACACAGCCCATAAAAGGAAGTCTGCTCTGTCCCGAGGTGCTGCTTCATTTTTAAAAGTAACTTTAAAACTTCATTTAGAGTAAGAAATGTTTCCATTCAGACTGTAGCCATTGCAGTAAGTTTGTCAACAAAACACAAATATTCCTCACCAAAGGGGTGGAGACACAAGTCTTGAGGTTTAAGACCATCGCTGGCTGAGTGCTGAACAGAGTGTCCTCGATTAGTCCCTTAATGGTGTCCAGGTCTGCATCACCCTCTGGGCTCTGAGAAAAACAACAAGCAACTTATTACTCATTGAGGAGATAGTCAATGTTATAACTTCATTTAAAGATGCTTCTTTCTGAGGTGACAAACATCTGAGAGTGAGTACAACAAAAGCAAGGATCCACAAGAGAAACAACACAAGTGAGTGCTTCAAATAGCTTCAAGTGTGATCAGACAGGTGCTGCCATGCATGCACAAGCAAGTCAAGCACACTTGACTCGACAAGTGACTTTCAATTTTTTTTTCTGTCTCACTTCATCATCATTATAATGATATCAAAGCAGAACAAATAAAAAAATTCTTTTACTGCTTCTTAAATCTCTTGGCTTCAAACTAGAAAATTTACTTCTGTTGTTATCAGACAGTGTTATCTCCAAGAGATGTTTTAAAAGGTGAAACATCTTCCCTTTTCCTTACTTTGTTGCTGTCTCTGCCAAAAGGAATAACATAGTAGGCACATTTATGAATCCATATTTAGAGGGGCATTTCCTTCATGACTCACGAGGAGTGTAATGAGCCAAAGAGTGACTCACCTATAAAACATGATGAGTTGACTGAGATTTATGAAGTCAGTCCCATAAATGATTTGAATAATGAGTGTTTGCTTTTTTGAGCATACGCTCAACCTCTTTGGTTTTTAAACTCTGAAAAAAAAAGTTTTGGACCTGTTCGCTAACACGATACCGTCTGTCTGCATCTGCATGAGGAAGACATATCATATTTGTGGTATCGGTGTCAGATGTACTCACCTGTCTCTGCAGCTTGCATGGAGACACACTCAAAGTAAATGAAGGCTGCTTGGAAAGAGTCCAGGACATTAACAGACCCTCATCCGCCATCTCCTCCAGGAACACCACCACCTAATGGAGGCAGACAGACGGGAGCAGGTTCAGAACAAACAGACAACACAGAGGCAGACTGAACGGGTGAACACGGATGAAGATTAATCTCATCATAAGAGCAAAATAGTAGAATTTAATATGCAGCATTTTTCATTTATAAGTTATTAAACTAATTGAACTGGTTCATCCTTTAGACAGAACAGCAGAGCACAAACAGATCAATGTAGTTTATGCCATACGGTGCAACAAAGACTGCAGACAACTGTATATTGGTGAAACTAAGTAACCTCCCCACAGAGAGACAGCTCCTCAGGCCAGGACTCAGCTGTACATCTACATCGTAAGGACAAGTGGCACTCATTTGAGGACAGAGGATACAAATTCTGGACATTTATGGACTATGGGCTGCTAAATAAGAGTATTACTGTATTAAAACAGGCTGTTAATCATCATGAACTCATAAGATATAATAGATTGAACTTGCACTGATCGATACAGTTGACCAGGCTGCATGGGGTTTTGTTTTCACACATTTGAATAACAATGCAAATGTTGCTCATTTGTTTCAGAAGCCTTCCCTCAAATGTGCAAATTGCAAAAATCCAGGTGGTGTGCTTTTGTACCTTCACTACCATAGGTGCAATAGTGATCTGATAGGTGTCCATGGAAACAGCAGCAGGTGACTGCTGGGTGACGGTCACAGGAAATGTCAGTGTGTCCACCCAACAATTACAGTGCAACACCTGCAAAACGAAAATGAAGACAAAATATTGAAATGAGAAAGTATGTCTGAAGACAAAAAAACTCACATTCCTCAACGTGTCTTCAAGCAGCTCACTTGACTTCACACACAAATTTGGGCCATGAATGTTTTCATAACGTCTCGCCCCAATTAAAATTTACTGGGTGAGTGATTTAATATGTCTGCCTCAGATTTTAATCCCTGCATGTGTTAATGAACATTGACCACAAAGATTACTCACCATTCTGTGTGCTGATTGGTCAGTGCACGTCACACTATCTATGGCAGTAGCAGCAGTTAGCTGGAGACTGCTGTCAAAAGTGATCTGGATTGAGCTCTGGGGGGAGATGGAGGAGGAGAACAAATGTCCTAAATATTACATAAGAGGAAGAAAGGAGACACTTGGGGAAGACATAAAATATTTTGTGAGCAGTGAGGCAGATATTTGGCAGTTAAATCACAGTACTCATGGATCATTTGTCAATTAGTAAATGAAACTGCGGCTGTACATTTCAGTTAAAATGCAAAGTGGCTGAGGAATGTCATGAATTTTAATTAGATGGCATATTTTCTTTCCCAGTATCAAATCAGATATCTAGACCTAATTACCATCATATACCAAAAACACCTTTGTTACAATGAAGTAATCCCATCTATACATTAAGATGAGTCAAAATTAATGGCTAACATTATAAACAGCAATAAACAGATGTCAAGTCTGCTTGATTAATGTTAAGATTTATTGTTATAATAAAGATTAACGGTGTGTGATGAACAAACAGAATAAAAAACAACATCTGAAGAGGGTTTATCAGTAAATATCACATTTTTTGTTTTAACTCATCCTTTTGTTCTTCATGTTTCACACCACACCCGTGTTTGCAAAATGCCAGCTCTCAAACCACGTTTTTTTTTTTTTTTTTTTTTACATTTCTAAGTTGATACAAGTGAGCCTAATAGGGGGGTGAGATTAGGCTGAACTTCATCTAAATCAGCAGCATCAAAATGTTGTGAAAGCTTGGTCATTCGATTGAGATCTCAAACTTATAGTTAAGTATTATAGTAGAACTTTTTATATAGATTTTTTGTTGTCATTTGTTGCAATAAATTCATATTTTGCCACAATGCTAATACCTGACACTACATGTAGGAATGTATAAGATGCATTTGCTGTTCTGAGCATATTGGGCAATCTTACACAAGGTGTTTATCTTATATTAACATGGTAATAATACAATGTAAACTTGAAAAATACAACTTGCTATTTGTGCATTCTCCTACAACATCAACCCTACAACTTTTGCAGAAACAGAAGTATTCCTTTGTGCAAATTCTGTGATTGAGTCAGGAAAACAAACCAGTGATGAAAACTTTCACTGTTTCCTGAATGATTTAATGCTCTCTTTTACGGTGCCGTAATGTGTATATAAAGTCTGGAAAGCAGCAGTTGCTGCGGTCATGCTTGTGTACTGAATGAATGGCAAAGCAAGACAGATTTTTCCCCAGGCGGCTCAGTGGATTTGTGCACTCAGATGACTAACGCCTGAAGATGCTGGCAAAAGAACTACAACATATGTTTGACCAAAGGCTGCAAGTGAATACATGATGTGAGTTTGAGTTCTTGCAGACATTGTCTGATTCCCTGTCTGTATCCATCTGATAAAAAAAAAAAAAGTACAGTGAGTCTCTGCCTCACCCATCAAGTACCCATCACCAGGACTACATCAGTCAATGCTTAGTCATGCTCACAGCAAGACAGCTTTAAAGACCCCCAACAAGAGGAGTTATTGTCTTGGTTGTAAGAAAAGATTCAGCCACATTGTGGCAAACACCAGTGGCTCACAATCACAGTGTGAAAGTGCCAGAGGATCTGTTTCAGATGACAGCTTTAACTGTTTCAGGATAAACAAGTAAGGGAGAACAGATCCCCTATTGTCAGAGCATATGTTCTTCCAGGTCCAAGTCCAATCACTATCATGCACAATAGTGGAGGCGGGGCAGAGGTGGGTGGATGATATAACAAAGTTTGTAGTGTGTGTCTGCGTGTGCATGTGTTTGAGTGTCCCAGCCAGGAGGGCAGGAAGCCAAGTGCAATGCTGCAAGCTGACGTAGGTTCCCTGGACCATCACTGCAGTCACATGACTACAGAGTACAACCGGCTGTGTTTACCTCGGTTGGCTGGAGCCTCTAAAACTGCTCAGTCACCCAGCCGTTCATTACATCCAGAGAAAAGAACAAATAGGATGTGATGTATTTCAGATTGTGAGGGATTTGGAGAAGCCTAATAATGACGTGGTGCTGATTGTGTAGTTTGTAGATGTTGCTTTGTGGATGAGTGTGTCACTGCAGTCGAACACCACCGGCATCTTTGCAGTGAGGCTAATTAGGGGAGACACAAGGATCTGAGCAAATTCTTCCAAATGTCAGGATATTTTGGAACACACACATTGTGATATAACTTGTTCTGAATTTTGCATATTGCTGACATAGAAGATACTGGGAGAGAGAGAGAGTTGGGAGGGATATTTACACAAATAGTTTTACATATTTGTCGCACTTACATCACAGCTTCACAATAATGTCACAAGATTTTCCCCTCTGTGTGACATTTTATAAACTTAAAAACATTTAAACCCAGGCCTCGTTAAATTACAAGTCACTGCTCATCTGCAGCTGCAAATGAGCAGTGACTTGTATCTTTTTACCTCATACATGCAACAGCAGAGGCTCATCAATATTAATGTCTTTTAAATTTTGGCATGTCTCTAGAGAAGGTTATGTCATCCAATATTTAAGTCTGTTGTGTCTGACTGTCGTTGGTGTTATTATCTGCTGTAATAATCATGTTTTGGGCTGATCTATGATTATATCTATGATAAATACCCTTAATATTCAGGTTAATAAGTTTGAATGGAAAACAGTTTAGGAGGCTTCACGATGGAACAATGGCTTGCGCTACAGTCTCACAGCAAGAAGGTCACAAGATTGAATTCTGGTCTGCCCTGTGGCCTTTCTGTGTGGACTGGAGTTAGCATGTTCTCCCCGTGCATGCATGGGTTCTCTCCGGTTACTCCGGCTTCCTCCAACAGTCCAAAAACATGATCATCAAGTTAAATGGTGATTCTAAATTGCTCATAGGTGTGATCGTACGCACAAAAGGTTGTCTGTCTCTATGTGTCAGCCCTGAGATTGACTGGCAACCAGTCCAGGGTGTACCCCACCTCTCGCCTTAAGACAGCTGGGATAGGCTCCAGCCACCCAATGAACAATTTAGGAGTGGTTCTACACTTTATTTATTTATTTATTTAGATCTTTGAGTAAAAAAATTGATGTCAACACTAAACGAATAACACAGGACTTGAATGAGTAGATCTTTCATAAATGTTTATGCTGGTCTCCATGTTTACTGAAGTCTTAGATTTTGGAGGCCTAGCCTGGAGCTGAAAATAAGCCAAGACTGGACACCTGTATGTATAACTTCTACTTTGCATACTTTATGAAGAAATATTCCATGTATTTTTAAATCCTGTAAGGCTGCTACAAAGCCATTGAAGGGGTAATATGAGGCTGAGAAATGAGCATAGTATCCTCTCTTTAAACTGTAGTAATATATTTCTATCTCCATGTCTGGCGGAGAGAATTGAACACTCATCTTTTTATGGTTCTTTACTCTTATTAACAAAGTTGACATTGACATTTTACATCCAGTGGCCTCTTGATAGTCATCTGGTGCTCTGTGGTGTTGTGTTTCCTCCTGGCAGCTAAAGCTAACGAGCTCATTTTGCCATGGAGAGGACAAAGTTAGCAGCATAACCACACATTTGAGAGACAGTTCCCGAGGACATCCACGGTGTCACTTCAGGTTTGTCAGAGTTGACCCTTTGGGTCTGACTGTCTGAAAAGCATGTGGGTCAACCAGAAATACACTCCCCCTGTGGCTTTTGATGACCCTCATCTTCCTTTATATTCTTTTCTTTTAGATGCATGTATCACTGTTAAAGACTGCAAAAGGGTACAAACTTGGTGGTGAGGATAAGGCTGGGTCTATACTTTCTTTCTTTCTTTCTTTCTTTCTTTCTTTCTTTCTTTCTTTCTTTCTTTCTTAACTTTAAGGGAACAGTAAAACGTCTTTATTTGCATACAGTTGAGTTACAGGGAAAAATGTTCAATACAAACCCACTGCTGTGACGACATGAAATGCCTGAATAACAAACTTGTGCTTTATACTCAGACTGACAATGTAGCTGAAAGAGTGCTAATATTTGTGAACAAGGTTAGCATGCAATACTGCATATGAAAAAGCAAATGCTAGCTTGTAGATACTGCTAAAAAACAACGTGACTTAAGAACCTATGTCAACAAGGTAAACGGTAAACTTATGTTAGCATTTCAAAACACTTACTCTAAGCCTTTTAGCACACACTTGCTTGAATTTAGCCTTTACTGTTGCTAGTGAAGCTAGCTGAAGACTGTAGATTAGCCTGTGAAGTTTAAATGATTATGTATTCTTAAACTTCATCAAATTACCCAAATATGACCAAGAAAAAAACTGAGAGCTTCTTTTTAGCACAGCTTAAGCATTACTTAAGATTCATTGGATAGTCTGTGTTCAATGCTGTGTCAAAAGAGCTGCACTGTAAATGACTGACTGTCAGAGGCATGAAGTAAAATTTCCTCACCAAAGTAAACTGGCTTGTGAATTTTATTAATGGCTGCAACAGAAGCAAATGAGCGCAGGATGCTTCACATCTCCTGCCATTGAGAAGAATCTACTTCAGCATAATCACAAGGCATTAATCATCGACCGGCAGCTCACAGCCAGAGAGGGAAGAAGTGAACTGTGCCCTCAAACTAATCACCGGGCTTTGTATAATTGTAGATCTTGAATGGACGGGGAGCTTCCTTCCCTGCAGATGCACACTCGAATGCTATGTTACTCCCTTTTTACCACCCACTGGACCAAGAGGCGAGCTGGGCATCACGTGTCAGTTGCGGATGCAGCAAGAGTCTGGTGATGCTATTATCTGCTGGTCTAAAGAGGCCAACCAGTCCAGTCCTTCAAGCCCAAGTCAGATACTAATCCAGCAACAGACATCTGAGCATCTCCATATCCTGGCAGTCCTCTTGCCAAGGCAAGATTATATCCAAAAGCTCCTACAGTAACACTTCAGTCAACAGACTTTCTCAGGATAAACAACTGAGTCATGAAACTCACTGCATTATGGGATTACCCTTAAAAGGTGCTCAAGAAGCAGCTGAAAAGATTCATGTATCTTTAATTCTTCTGTTTACAAGTTTAAAAACCATGCTTACAGGTGTGTGTTTAATTTACATTACCCTCTGGAGGTGTATAATTAAAACATTACAGTGCTTCATTTTTCAAGTGCTTCTAAAAATCACCATCATATGAGCTAGCACATACATGTTCCAACTAATGACTATAGACTCTGAATATCTATTGACGTGTAAAGATCTCAGCTGCAACTCATCACTAATGCTCAGCTATTCTGCCTTTCACCCTATGGCTGTAATTGTCTTATTTAATCCACATCCTGAGAGATGCCATGACAATCCCTTCAAATCATGAAAAATCTTTTTTTATAATAGCTTTTCTTCTTGTTAATTAACTTCCTGGTACAAAAATACAAATGTCCTAATAAAACATCTCTCATAAAGAGTCTGATCTACACAATAGCACAAGCATCTTGCCTCTTCAAACTCAAACAGCGATGCTTTAACTCAAGTATTTGTTGCCCTGTTTTATGTTTATGCCATATCCTCAAAATGTGCTGTCATGATTCAGCCACTTAATGCAATAACTTTTGAGCTGTGTTTTTTTTTTTCAAACTGGATTTCAGGGATCTGGATCATGGTTTTCCTCAGGAGGATGTGTTTTGTTACAAGAGCACAGCAATTTGAGAGTTCTCAAAATTGGCGAGACAGCATGAGCTGCTCAGTAAGTGAGCTGTGTTTACATGAGAGTAATGGAGGGGTCCAGGCTCATATCATTCCCTGTCCCTGTGAACAAGATAACAAAGGTAGCTACACCTGATTTCTGAAAACTACAGTTAGCTACACTTCTGAGGTCTTCATAAGCACAAGTACGCAATATGCTCTACAAAAATCAGAGCCATTAATCACGTTGTATGTGTTTGCTCTACCAAATAATTTATAAAAGTACCCACACGATGAGGTTTAGGCAACAAAAAAAAAAAAACCCTTCCATTACTTACTGTCAGTAAACAGCTACCTTCACTGAATGGTTTGATAATGTTGCATGTGTCAATTGTGCAAGCCTATACAGGATTATGATTCTGCCATGTGCCAAACTAGTTGGCCACACCCGTCCTCATATGGTGTTTCCACTTCTCTCTCATTTTTAGCTGGTTAAAAGTCAACTGACAGCAAATTATTAAATTCATAATCTAATCAGACTTCATTTAACTTCTTACGCACAAATTTCATGGTACAGAGAATTATTTACAATAAATGGAGGCTTGGCTCAGACTGAAAAATACCTCTGCATAAGGAAAGGGTCGATGTTTGAGTGTGTATAACACTTTGGGGAATTTGACATTTCCTGTCAGTCCAACTTCACTCTGTTATCATGCATTTCAGCCAACAGGCTTGCCATCCTTCCTTCCATTGAGAACCATCAACTCTCTGAACAAGAGGGTTAAACATTCTGTTAGATACAGAATTGAGTTCCATGAGTTTGTCTCCAGTTTCAATTCAGTCTTATGGTGTTGTAGTTGGACCGTCCCCTGGAAGTTTGCATTAGTTTGCTTTGGTTACAGAGGTTATCTGAGCCAAGTAGTTTTCACCAAAAAAAAACTCATCCGCTCTTCCTTACAGGACTTTATGAAGTGAACTGATGTATGGAACTCTTTATCAAGTTTAAATCCACTGCATGACACGCTGTCCGGAGCTCTATAGAGATCTATGAAATGAATTTTCTTATTTATGTTGAAACACTTAATGTCCTGATGAACTCAGGACATTATGCATTCAATGAAATAAAATAGTTTATAACATCTCATAAACAGGTCATGGCATAGTTGCAATGGTCGCCATAACAAATTCTCAATAATTTTCATTGTTGTTAATTTATGACAACCTGACATGGTTTTATCCACCGATTAATTTATGGTCAACCTGTTTTTTTATTACTGATGTGGGGGGTAATCATGCTCTATGAAGCACAGGTAAGACATGAACTCAACTTCTGTGTCTAATATTCTTCCCTGATCACCTTGTGTGACCACAAGTTAGTGTTCTAAACAGTATTTGCAAAACTTTAGCATAAAATGCGTAAAGTGAGATTTTAAAATTGATGTGTGGCCACATTAGTTTGTTAGCTAGCTTGCTTCCTGCTCTTTGGTTTCATATTAAACATCTTTTATGTTTTTGGGTTTTTTTGCAAGGGAACGGATAGGAGTACTTCCTAAAAATATTGAACTATTTCTCAATTAAATTTATTGTCTTGCCTTTGAGTCCAAAAAACTGTATTTTCTCATAGCAGGATGGAAACTCCTTAACAGCTTAAAATCCCAAGAAATCTACTTAATGCTACCTAACTTACTAACAAAAGTGTTTTAATAATTCAGACTCCTGTGCTAGTGGACAGTTTTTTACTTTTATAAACACATTTGTGATTTTCTCTTGAGGGAAAACAGAAGGAGAAAAATAACAAAGAGGGAAATATAAAAACGCCTCCACCATCCTCAACCACATTCGAGGGCTACAGGGGATAAAGTTATGCTGTTGTTATTACTCATTCACTTCACTTTGTTTGGATGAATCTCAACATAATTATTTAAAGACTTCTGTCAGCTTCAATCTTAAATGCCACACAAGTACTTAGGTTAATTCTATAATGGATTCACTGCTAATCCCCAGAGGCATTGACACTGGAGCCGTATCTTCATTTGCACTGTGCTCCCTCTGTGAAGCTTAGCTGGATGCAGAAACATAAACATGGAATGTCTGTCAGAGCAGAACCAGTGTGCTGAGAACTGCAGTTTGGATGTTTTCTCTGTTTTGGTCAGGCAGGTGGTTGGAGCGCACTATGTATAAGAAAGCTTGTGGGAGACTTAATACCTGCCACAAACCCCCACAGCAGGTTTTTCCTGTCAGGTTTTAAGGGAGGAGGTGAAAAGTAAGAAGAACATGTTAACTACAAGATACCACTCTGAGTCCTTTGTCAACTAAGCCAGAAATGAGGGAGATTTTTCACATTATTATTGCGCTCCAACTTTCATTAACAAATTTGATTTGCATACAACCCAGACACATTTAGTCTAACAGATTGCACTGCACTTGAGTACAATGACTCGCAGATTTTTCATTGAGATGAGTGTGCTAAGAAAGCTTTGGCTCACACTCTCAGTTCTCAAACTCAACACCACATGGACAGACAGACTTGGCCAGCTTGCTTCTGTCTCCGCCAATGATGACGTATTCACCCAGCCAGGAGAATTATATCAGAATAAACAAAAAATAAAACACCTTATTAATGTGAGTGAAATCCCTGTAGCTGCTTCATTTTCAAGCATTTCATAAGCCAAGAGGTCAGACAGTCATCATGAATCACACTCACAGAGGAGATGAAAGTCACACACACACACACACACACACACACACACACACACACACACACACACACACACACACACACACACACACACACACACACACACACACACACAAAATACCCAGCTACCTCCTCTTCACAACACAAAACTCCTCAAAAGAAAAAAAACACCTCTGAACTCTTTACATTCTTAATACAATGAAATGAAAATTTAAAGTAACCAGCCTTCCCATCTACAAAAAGGTTTTATTAGACCTGTTTCTCATAATTATTCATGGGACAGCAGTATTATCTCCACAGTTCAGCCAAAGTTTGCTCCTATGTTGTTGAGTTTCCTGGTAACGAATGCAAGTCATCACCAGGGGTTACCGTAAGATAAGTAAGCTGGCAGACTCATATTTTCAAGCCATCAATCAAAGAGAAGCAGAAGAGCCGTTAACTGACCTCTAATTACCAGGAAAATATGATCTGCACTTTGATGAAAACAGATATGAGCTGCATACCAAAACATAATGTGGTATGAAGAGACACTCACAAAGGCAAACCTCTGACCATGAAGGTCTTCAAAGCTGTGCAGCCTCCTTTATCTTGTGCTCTTCCATTTACTGGCATCCACAACAGTGTGTGCTATACACACACAAACACATGCTATGCATTTTCTAAATTATATTGTGTATTACTAGAGTGTGTGGTATACTTTTGCATACACTTGTTAGACGTTTCAATGACAGACACTCACACTTGTAGCTTCATATTCCTGTTAAATTTGAAGCTGGAGCAAGAAGGAACTTAGCACATCTTAGCATAAAGACAGGAAAAGGAGGATAACAACTAGCCTGCTTGATTAAAAAACGACAAACACTATAAAATAAAGTTGAAATAATTATTAAAGGTTTAGAACATGACTTATCATCAAACAATTTTAAGTTCCTTATTTGAATGAGGATAAAATATTAGCTGTGTCACAATGTCTGCTATGATAAGATTCTGATGTGATTCAATTCATGGACATGCAAAGAATGAAAGACAGAATTTTATATCCACTAAATATTAACTCAGAAGAAAAAATGTTATGATTTTACATTTTATGACTGGAGTCTTCCATATCCAAAGTGACAGTGACTAACCTGGGAGTGATTTTAGATAGTGATTTAAATTTTAATGCTCATTTTAACAAGGTCATAAGTACTACATTTTATCATCTTAGGAACATTGCAAAAGTTAGACATTTTTTATCCCAGAGAGATACTGAAATTTTAACTCGTGCTTTTATCACCAACCGTATTGATGTACTGTACTGTATCTCCCTTATTACTGGTCTACCAGAAAAGTCTCTGAAAAAACTGCAACTTGTGCAAAATGCTGCTGCCAGAGTTTTAATACGTAAAAAGAAAAATGATCACATCGCCCATCTTCTTAAAAGTCTGCACTGGCTCCCTTTTTCTCTTAGAATTGGTTTTAAAGTTCTTTTACTTGTTTTTAAAGCTCTACACAGTCTTGCTCTTCCATACATTGCAGACCTTGTTTCATTTTACATTCCATCTCGTTCATTAAGGTCCTTGAATGCTTCCTTATTAAATGTTCCCTGTGTCTCCCAGTCAAGCACCAGCCAGAGAGCTTTCTGTTTTTATGCCCCCAAACTTTGGAACTCTCTTTCCCTCGACATTAGAACAGCAAGCTATCTGGGTGTCTTAAAGGGCAAACTTAAAACATACCTTTTTAACCTTGCTTTTAATTTGGAATAACTTCATTTTAGCTCCAGACTGTATTATTACCTTTATCAGCACTATCATTTTTTATCATAACTGTTAATGTCATACTTGTCATTCTTTTATTTATTTAATTTTTTAAAATCTTATTTTATTTTAAGTTTATCTTATTTTATTATTATTTATTTATTTATTTATGTATTTTTACTGATTCTATAGTATTTATTACAAGTCATATTGATTTTATTGTACTTGTTTCACTTTTACTATTTTTGGAACCGATGATTATCCAGTGTATCATTGTTTTGTAAAGCACTTTGGGCTGCATACTCAAACGCATGAAAGGTGCTATATAAATAAAGTTGAGTTTGAGTTTATATATTTAATTAAAAACAAAGCTTAAAAAACTGCTGGTTTATTTTAAAGCTGCTGTTAGAAGTTTTTGGGTGGTTATGAAACAGAATTAAATTAAAAAGCAAAGAGACATCAGTGATTGGATTGACTATTTAAAAGCCCTTTCTAATACCTGAAATTGAGCAATACATCACCTTCTTGTATATTTTCCAAAGCAGATATTCATAATGAAAGATAGATGAGATTTTTTTTAAATAACACTTCCTACCCCTGCACAGAATAGACTTGATAACACCTTTGAAAAAAAAGCACAAACCAAATGTTCCTTACAGGAGCTTTAAAGATGGCCACATAGATCAATGTTTTACTTTGTTCCCATGGTATTGTATCATGACCAATAATCTCTATTCTTTATATATCTTCATTTAAAAAAAAATTCCAAGTAAATTATTAAATTTGATGTCTATGCTATAACATTTGAGCCACCAGCATGTTTTGCACCAGCTTAAATAGAAAACATACTTTTACTCCATGGTTTGATTTTTCATCCCAAAAGAGTATTTCTCCATAGCTTACAGTTAAACATCTGAGGGGGAAACTCTGTCAGCCAAGGTGAGCTGACCATTATGAATTCAAAAGTTTTGTTTGTTGTCCACATTCACTCTGTGGACCCATCTGACCCCTTTAAACTCCCTGCAAACTCATCTCCCATTCAACACTCACACACGGTTTGTAGGTGGGGAGCAGAGGATCTGTCTCCTCTTCCGCTGTCCAAAAGGGATATCTGACTGTGTGGCAGACTTTGATTCACACAGATCAAAAGGGCTACTTTAAAGGAGAAAGACCTTTAGGGTCATATGATAAGCCTTGATCATGTGCATGGCTGATATAGGCCTGGAGTAGTGGCAACCCAGTAGTTAAGTGTGAAGTCCTGGCGATGATGTAGTAATTTGAAAACAGCGTTGTTCCACAATGCAGCAAACATAAATGCCTCCATTTATTTAGAAATAAAATTACCACATTCAGGCATTATTTTATCAGCAGCTGTAACAGGTTGATGCTTTATTATTACAAGCTGCAGGAAAATATGAGAACACCATTCCTCTGTTTGATTCTGCTTCTTCCCACTGTGATCGAACACATCCATTTCCCCTACAGTCCGGGTATCAGACTATTTTTAAAAGGTGTGGGTGTTCATACTGTGGCTGTGCTGCCTGCTTTGCCTCTCTGCTCTTATATGCATTGATTCAGAGCTGTTATGCAAGCCTCTGCTCCCCATCCTCTTACTGATTAGACACTCCAACACCTCCACCTCTCTGCCTACACACACTTCCAACCAGCCCACATGGGCACACTGACAGTGCGAGCCCTTACTTAACAATTTATGTTCGTCTACTAAGTGGAGTAACCTTAGGTGTGCTCTTATACACTTGCATCATGTTTATTAATTTGTGCAACTCTGCAACCTCTCTGCTACATCATGGAAATGTTAAACTTCAAACTCACCCCATGCCTGCAGGCCTGCTCATTTAGAGCTTTGACCCAGCTCTTCTGGAAATGCTCCTTGAAAGATTTGAAGGAGAACAGAGAGGTCAACAAGCCCTTCACCCCAGCCTCAGATGCAGGACCTCCATCCCGGCCAGAGCGCAGCTTCAGCAGAAAGCCCCACACACCTCCAGCAGGGCTTTTAGGGGGCTTCTTCCAGGATGCAGGATCTTTCCCGTCCTGTTTGGCTGCCCTCCTGGCTCTCCAAAGCCGCAGCACGGTCAGCAGGTACTGGAGCAGCCATCCCAGCACAATCAGCAAGGAGACAAGGAAGAGGCCCACCAGACACAGCCAGCCCAACTCCTGGAGCTCCATCAGCGTGTCCTGGAGCCTGTCATATCACCAGGTCCGGTTGGAAATATCAGGACTGTCAGTCAGGTTCCTAGCCTGTGAGTGGCAGCAGTCAGTGTCAGTCATCAGTACTTAGAAGTTATACACAGTAATAAATACATCGAGATGAATAGATTGGAGGGTGTCTTTAGTTTGCTTTTTTAGATCACGTTCAAATACCACTTGAAGCCATTAAAAGCAAAACCTTATATATTCAAAAAAATGCGCGCACGTTTCAAAATGATCATCGAACTATGTGCGCATTTGTAGAGATGACGCAGCGTATGCCAGCAAATAAAAAGAAAAACATAAGAGTCCACATCACCTACCGTTTAGCCTAAATAGTCCGAGTTGTAGGCTGCAGGTCATCGACAAGACATCGGTAACATGAAGCTGGCTCCGTGGCGATGCGCAGCGCTGCCAACAACAAATGTGTGTGTCCCATCTCAGAGTCATCTGCGCTGCGTGGAGCGGTGTGTCTCTGCTGTCATCTATCGATCCAGAAACAAAACCTTCAGAGCGCTTTCTCTCTGGACGCTGTTGACTTCGGTGGGTTTCAAATCTCCGCTGCTGGTACCCTCCTCCCTTTCCGACCTCTCTCTACGATGTTGACAGAGAACTGCAGGGCTGCAGTAACCTACAGGTGGCGCTGCAGGGGAGGAGCGAACGGCAGAAGGGAAGTGAAGGACAGAACCTTCAAAATAAAAGTAGAATATTTGAAACGGAAAATTATTCTTACAAATTTAGATAATTACGCTAAGTTATTTAATCAGACAGTATCCAGATTTAGGTAATTCTGTTACGATACTGACCCAGCCCTGTATTTGAGAGCATAGCTTTAAAAGACACAGAGAGAGAGAGAGAGAGAGAGAGAGAGAGAGAGAGAGAGAGAGAGAGAGAGAGAGGTAAAGCATTTCACTTATCTGCAATTACGTGTTTTATCAATAAAATTTCAATTGTTGAAAGACAGGTTATCAAATACGATATGACTTTTATTTCTTTTTTAAAGCAGCTTAGGAAAGAAAGATTTCTAAACAACAGATGGCAGAAGTGCGCTTCTTTGATGACAGGTCTACCATAGAAGAAGATATCACTTCCGTGTCAACACCACGGACAGGAAGTTGAATATTTACTTGCAGATTGCTCACGTTAGCTATATTGACATACATCAAGAACTGACTTTTAATCCAACAGATATAGTGGAATGTTGTTAAATGTAACATTTAAATTACATAAAGTAAACTAGGCTTTTAAATTAGCTTTATGTTATCGATTAATCACGGCAAATATTGCAATATCCTTTTATTTCGAAGGGCTTTACCGGAAACTGTCATGTTATAAATACAGTGACTTAACCCTTTAAACTGATAACGGACGTGTAGTTAACACAAGTGGACAGTTTTACGGATAATGGCGGAAAAAGACGAAGCAATGAAACATGAAATGGGTCAATTTTTATGACTTTTGGGCGTGTTTTATTTAATTCCGGAAACATAATGATGAAACTTGACGTAATAACGGTATGACATGTTTCTACCTACGCGTAGACAGCCGAAGCTCGTTTATCGATCGCCCGAGGGGGCAACGTTCGATTAGCTAGAAACGTGATTTATGTGTTGTATCTGAGACCTGTCCACCTAAATACCTGAAAACATGACACCTGTCCCCGTCCTACCACTGGCGATCAACTGCCTCATGTCTGCGCTCGGCTGCCTGGCCACATTAAAACTCATTCCTGCTTTCAAAGACCATTTTATCTCAGCTAGACTGTACGGGATGGATTTAAACAAAACAACTAAAAAGGAAGTGTGAGTGATGTTATTATCTAGCTTTTGCTCCAATATAATTAATTTGCTTTTGCTGAAGCGTAGAAGTTGGGTGCATTTGTTTCCTGTCCTCCTGACATTGTTTTTCTCCCCGCTCGTCTCTCTTTGTAGTCCAGAATCGCAGGGAGTCATCAGTGGGACGGTTTTCCTCATCATCCTCTTCTGCTTTATTCCAGTGCCTTTCCTCAGCTGCTTTGTCGGGGATCAGTGCACTGGGTTCCCGCACAACGAGGTGGGTGGACTGATGAAGTGTGCTTTTTTAAGATGTGAAACCACAGCTCTTTAATCCGTGTTTTTGTTTTGCGTTTTTCAGTTTGTGCAGTTTATCGGAGCACTTCTAGCCATCTGTTGCATGATCTTCCTGGGCTTTGCTGATGACGTCCTTAACCTGCAGTGGAGACACAAGCTTCTGCTTCCCACCATGGCTTCACTGCCGCTCCTTATGGTCTATTTTACGAACTTTGGCAACACGGTTATTGTAGTTCCTAAGCCCGTCAGAGCCCTGCTTGGGTTGCACTTGGACTTGGGTGAGTTTAAGCATTTTTTTCAAATTTCTTCTTTATTTAACATGGAATTACCTCATTCAGACCAAAAGTCTGATTTTCAAGTGTCCATACATAGCAATATATTAAAACAGTACAAAGCTTCAACAATGAAGATGATTTAAAAAAGTCTGACATGCACATAATTTAAGTCTTCTGACCCCTGCAGAGTAAAGTTCCCAGACACAAAGAGATACTGTACATATTGTCCCTGATTCTGTGTTTCTGCATTTTTTAAACCTAGATGTTCTTAAAACTTGTGCAGATCTTTTTTTTCTTCAATTTTGAACAGTTTTCTTAACCAAATGTTTTTGCACATGCACCACAGCCACATTATATATATTTTTAAAAAGAGACTCTTGTTTTCTTTTATAATTGAACTGTTACTCAGAGTTCTTACTCTGATTTCTTTTCTTACCCTTGCAGGTATCCTCTACTATGTTTACATGGGAATGCTTGCTGTTTTCTGCACAAATGCCATCAACATCCTAGCAGGCATCAATGGCATCGAGTCTGGTCAAGCCCTCTTTATCTCCGGCTCACTCATAATCTTCAACCTGCTAGAGCTCAGTGGTGTGTTTTTGTTTTTTTATGCACCATCAAACTACTGATCACACTCTCAACACAGCACTTCATGGTTGAACAGACATGTGTTAGTTTGGTTTATATTATAACAAGTGTAAATGGTCCTGACCTCATCTTTGGTTTGTTGTATTGTCTTATTTTTCAGGGGATTATCGTGATGATCATGTTTTCTCCCTCTACTTCATGATACCATTCTTCTTCACCACTTTAGCACTTTTTTATCACAACTGGTAAGTGAAACCGATTAGTCTTTAAAGAATAATGTGAATGCTCTTGGTGTTAACTTTCAGTTTCTTTCATCACAGGTACCCTTCATCTGTGTTTGTGGGAGACACTTTCTGCTACTTTGCTGGAATGACATTTGCTGTAGTCGGCATCCTTGGGCACTTCAGCAAAACGATGTTACTGTTCTTCATCCCTCAAGTAATTAACTTTATCTACTCATTGCCTCAGCTTTTTCACATCGTCCCCTGTCCCAGACATCGGCTCCCCAGGTAAGATACTTTGGAGTTGTGATATCTTTTTATTCATCATTCACATTCATTATGTACTCTCAACAGCTGCCTTTCTTTGTTTTGCCTTTCTCCCAATGTCACTTCTGATGAAAGGTTGCAACCAGAGACAGGGAAACTGTGGATGAGCTATTCCAAATTCAAAAGAAAGGACCTCTCGAAACTAGGACACCTCATTGTAAAGGTATCTACTTTACTGATTTTCTCACTGTTTTGCCTTTGTTAAAGCATCCAAAAATGCTGATTAGTACCTTATACACTTTTCCAAAGCCCCAAGGGGATGGCTTTTTGTTTCTTATGTTGGCCAACAGCTGTCATAAATGAAAAAGTATTTGAATTGACTCAATACTGGAAAAAAAATCCTGAAAGAGAAAACCTTGGGAATAAACCATTAATTTAATCAGTGGATTTGGCAAATAGCAAAATTAAAAATTAAAGCAATTATAGTCCCTCATGTTGTCTCTAAACTAATTGAATTGACCAGAGGAATTACTTCTGCTCTATTTCACTTGCACAATCAGTGTTTAGTACATGAATGACATTACATTTTTGGTCTTTTTCTCAATATATCTTGCCTTGCTGTTGCATATCATGCCCTCGTTCCAAAAACACCTGAAATTTTGTACAGACCAGTCCTAAATGATAAATTCCTCTATACATAAGCTGAATAACTGCACTGTGTTGCCTTTTCCAACATCACCATTTCATAATTGAAAGAGCTAAAACAATAGAGACATTGGCAGCAATCAAAAAGGCCTGTAGCAGTCCACCTGGAGAAAGAGTGCACATTGTGAGGGTCTGTGTGGGCAGGCCAAATGCAGGTCTCCAGCTGTGTCTATTGGTTGATGATGAAATTGCTTTTCTTCCCGAACAGGTGGCGGAGTTATTGAAGCTGCTGGAGGTGCGAAGCTCCCATGAGGGAGATGATGATTTTATTGAATGCAACAACATGACTTTAATAAATCTGGTTCTGAAATTACTTGGCCCTACTCATGAGAGAAACCTCACAGCCATCATGCTCATCATTCAGGTATTACAAAGCAACTGCTGCTCCACCCGAACATGATGTAAAGCTATGAGAAGTTACTGTATGTTTTAACTGAATTTTTGTGTCCCTCAGGTGATGGGCAGTGCATTAGCTTTTGGGATCCGTTATCACCTGGTGCGTCTCTTCTACGATGTCTAGCCATCTCTCCAAGGAAGAGGAGAGAATCCTGCCAGAAAATATGACTTTTGTTATGAAAATACTTCACAGGCCAATGTTTCATCTGCCTTTTATTAAATTTCATTACCTCGCTGTTATTTTTCTGCCTCAGACTTGACCTGCAGTAAAGACCCAGAGCGAAGTTTAAGTTATGCCTCAATTTGTACATTTTCACACAGAAGCATGAACAATCAAGGATCAGACTCCAACAGCAGAATATAAAACATTCTTCTGTTTTACTAAGAACAAACCCAAAAGGAAATTGGGGCTGGGTCTTCACCATTGTGAGTCCCCTAAATGTATATTTTCTTCCTTTTTTTTTTTCTTTTTCTAAAAAATTTGGGATGCCTTTCCAGCATCTGGGAAGAAAACATCAGGTTTTAAGCTGCTAATTTGTTATAGTTTGGTAACAGGGGTATGAAAGTGGAAGTATTCCAGAAATATACAAACTCACATAATGATCCAAGGCTTTAATCTGCTGATTAAGCTTTAATGTTCCCATTTGCACTTCTTTTTTTCAAAGCTATTAACATATGCAGCATGAGTGAGAAAGTATCATCTCTGTTGTTTTTCAATATGCGTCCTTCCTTTTTTTAAACCTATGTACAAATGCACAAAAATGGTGATGGATAGAAAAGCAGGAAGAAAGGTCAGGAGGTTGTAATAGGTCTGAAGACCATGGCATGAGATAGTCCAGGCAAATGGAGCATTCGTCAGCAAAAATAAAGAAGTGAGATTATTTACTTGCAATAGTTTAAAAGTTATTTAAGGTCTGTAGAAGGTGAAGTCTGTCCAGGTCACAGTACAAAGAACTGATTCTTGATACATTTCCTGGTTGCATTGAATACATATCTGTATCTTTATGACTGATGTCAATTTTCCTGAAGTGTTCAGCAAAACTCAATGTGAAGTCAATTGGCACTGGACTGCTTTATTAAAGAATGTATTGACATGTCAGAAACTTCACTGCTGAGATGAGAGAATGAGACATTAAAGCTGAGAAATTGTAATTTAAATTTGTGTTATCATTGTAATTTTGAGTGATAGAAGATGTTCATGTAAGACAGATCTAAAATCTGAGGTTAATATGTGAGTGTTTTAGAACAATCATAGTCCTGTGCTCACATTTGGGGTAATGTTCAAATCAGAGTTTTTCACAATCTGTATCTGCTTTATTTAGCCAGCAAAGGAGAACATTCACATCAGAAATGCAAAAAACAAAAAACAAAACCGAATTGCTATCGCTACTTACAAAAGAGTTAGTAATTAAATTAATAACATGAACAGATGGTACAATACAGTTTCACCCTAAAATGTCAAGTGCAATTTTATAACTTGTATTTCTTTTTAATGCGCAGTTTTGAAAATCCAAGTTAGGGAGTTTTTCAAAACGGCACAAAAGTCACCAAAGCAAAAGCTTAAGAGCTTAAAAGTTTAAGATATATCTTTAAAAAAATATTCAAAAAACATTTTTAAAAGTCATTAAATGAATGTCAGTTGACTATTACAGCACACTACAGAATAACTGAGAAGGAGCACATGTTAACGTTCTTACCCAAAAAATATTGTTTGGTATTATCAAATAAACAGTCTTAAAAATACTTAAACAATCAAAGTGTAGAGGATCCTATGAAAGCCCGTTTCCACTTGAATTATTGTTACTATCATATGAGTCATTATAATGAGGTGACATGTTATAATTGTGAGCTACCTCATTTTCAAAAATAATTTAGACAAAAAAGAGGGGGAAAAATGATGTTCCTCATAGGTGGAACACATTACTTCAGGAACTATAACACAGAGTGATTGTTTCTAGGGGACACGTTACAGCTGCGCACCCAAACTGCAATTTCTTACAGGCTAACTTCATTGTTAATATCATGTCTGTACTTTCCACTCGCGCTTTATTGTACTGAAGCTTGTTATTAAGTACATCCGTCTCTTTAATCTATTTTTAGTCAAGGTGCTCCAGAAGGATCTCTCTGAAGCTCGTTAGAGGCTGCAGGATGTTGTAAAAACACCTGTTTGGGGTTTGAACCAGAAGGTTAGCTAGTACCGACTACATGCCAGGTGAAAATCCAAGCTGAAGGGCGGTTGTAGTTTAAGTTTTTCTGTTAAACTGACCATATTTTTTTCCTACCTCGACTCACTAAAATGCCTAACAAACGTATCCAGAAGAAAACACTGAAGCTTGTGTGTGAGTGGGGCTCGTGCCACGAGTCGTTCTCTCGGATGGAGAACTTCTGCACGCACGCGGAGGCTCACCTGAGTGCATTAGACAGTGTGGAGGAGGAACAGGAGGAGACAGAGGGTAAGGAGTTTTAACCATGTTAATGCAAGGTGTCCTGTCCTTGGTACTACTGGTGTTTATATATAGAAATAGCATGTTGTTAGCAAGTCGGCAAAACGTGGTGGGTCAGTGATATATTTCCGTTTGCCATGCAAGCTGCGAGCTAATGTAGACCACAGTGTGGAAAGAAAACTCGTTTTTGAACATAATATCTCACTTTTCTTTTCCTGAGAAGTCACAGGCCTGATCACAGATTTACCAAACTTTTGTTTTGGCATCAAAAAATCAATATCAAATCCCATCACTCTGTTTTCTCGTGATCAGGGGAGAGAAGCTGTCTCTGGAGAGATTGTGGTTTCTGCTCTGTGGAGAGTCCTGAAGAGCTCCGAAGGCACCTGTTCTTCCATTGTTACCACACCAAACTGAAGCAGATAGGTCAGCATGTGCTTGATGCCCAGCCAGAGCTTGGAACCTGCTCCATCGGATATCAGAACTGCAACATCATCCCTGAAATCCCAGACAATTTTGTTTGCCTTTGGGAGGAATGTGAGGTAGGTAGAACAGGATAACCTGAAGATCAACCCCTGTGGGTTGAGCATGCATCTTATGGTACTCTGAATGTTTCAGCCAAACTAGAAGTTCACTTTAAAGGACAACAAAGATTTATCTGGAACTCTTATCATTCCTGAACCATGGCTGTTTCTTTTCTTGTCATTTTTGTAACAGCAACCACCATATGAGAACCCAGAGTGGTTTTATCGCCATGTTGAGATGCACAGCCTGTGCATAGATATACCAACAGGAGATTCTGAAATCCCATTACACTGCAGATGGAAAGGTATGTAAATCGGTGTGGTTTATATCATGTTTATAGTTAAAATTATACATGCATATCCAAATCACTCAGTCTATTAAACTGTTTTTTAAGGGGTAATAAAAATGTAGCATTGGTAGGTATAAGTATTGTGCTTGTCATTCTACAGATTGTGAAGCCACAGCTAAAGGGCGTCCTAAACTACGAGAGCACCTGCGCAGCCACACACAGGAGAAGATAGTGGCATGTCCAGGTTGCGGGGGGATGTATGCTAACAACACCAAGCTCTTTGACCATGTTATACGACAGAGTGCCATGGAGGGTAAAACAATGTGTAAATGTCAGGATAATTATGGGATACGTGGTGTGCAACTTGTAGTAATTCTTCCTTTGTGTGCTTCAGGTCAGAGGTTCCAGTGTTCACACTGTTCCAAACGCTTCGCAACAGAAAGACTTCTGAGAGATCACATGAGAACCCACGGTAAGTTCCCTCCTCAGAGTAATCAATTCGTAAAAGTAAAAAAATAAACTCAGAAATTGGTATCCCCGGAATCGTGGTCCATAATTTTGTGAGTTTGTAAGCCTCAGCTGCCTCAGCTGTAGAGACCCCAGTGTCCCCTGTGATTATTACCCCTGATGTGTTTGGCTTAGTTTAGCTTCTAGAAACAGTATCATGATTTAAAATAAGGATTTTTTTGGCTTCACACAAGATAAACATGTGCCTTTATGCTGTTTTATTGCCCCACACTCTCATGTCAAAGAGAGTTTGGTAATCTTGTTGTTAATAATCTCCTCTAAAGTGATGTTATAGGATTTATACTCACTTCTTCTTTGTTTCTTCTCTTGTTGGAACAGTGAGCCACTACAAATGCCCATTGTGTGACATGACCTGTCCTTCCCCCTCTGCACTGCGCAACCACATTAAGTTCCGCCACAGCAATGAGAAACCATACAGCTGTGAATACTGTGAATACAGGTGACATGTCATCTGAAGCTGCAGCGATACAAAAACACACTCCTGTGATCATTTTTCTTAATGCTGTCTTTGTTATTTTATTCTTATAGCTGCAAGAACCTGGTTGACTTGCGCAAACACCTGGACACGCATAGCAGTGAGCCAGCCTTTCACTGTGAAGTTCCCGGCTGTGGCTTCACTTCTCGCACACTCATCACCATGAAGATTCACCATAAAAGAGAGCATGAGGTGATTGGAGGGAGTCTTTAAAAGTATCTCTCTTTCTTATTGTTCGGAAGGCTTTTAATATAAATTTTGATTCTCAAATGTGTCTTTCTGTGATCAGGGGAATTTCATACCTCGGTACAAGTGCCATGTTTGTGATCAATGCTTCACCCGGGGCAACAACCTCACTGTCCATCTGCACAAAAAGCATCAATTCAAATGGCCCTCTGGACACCCTAGGTTCAGGTAACTCTTGCTTTGACAAACCGTTCAATCCAGTTTAGAGTTTTACCTGTGGGTCTGGATTAGAAGCTCTGATCTTTTGCTGTCAGGTACAAGAAACACGAGGACGGCTTCTTTCGCCTGCAGCTGATTCGCTACGAGAGCGTGGAACTGACAGAGCAGCTGATGAGGGAAAGACAAAACAGGCAAGCAGAGGATGATGAAGACAGCGGACAGGCCGAGGATCAGGACATGGAGGACGGAGACCTGGGGGCAGCTCCTTCAGCGTTACAGGAGGAGCTGAGAGGGGTGCTGCTGGAGGAGGAGAGGAATGAGGAGCAGTCTGTCAGCACTGAGGAGGGGATGCTGTATGTTCTCACTGGAGGGGAGGACCCTGTCATGCAGGATTCTGCTCAGCAGCAAGGGATGCAGGTGGTTTAACTGACGTGACAATCTGGCACACATCCTTTGTTTGACTCTACTTAGCGTGTGGTTGACGACACAGTGAAGCTGCGGTCTCTGCAGAGAATTTTATAAAGAATGTTGTGGAGCTCCATAAGTCCCTGTGAAGTCATGTGTGCTTCATGATGACCCATAGTGACTTCGAGCCTATATTAGGCAATGCAGCTTTTTTAATGTATTTTGTTCCCATTTGTTGAGATTGTAGGTGTCTTTTTTTCATTATTTCCAGTGCTTATACCATTGGATCCTCATGCTGCACTGCCTGCTAGGTAGTCATTCTCAAATCAAGAAAGAAATTTCACACAGATTTTTGAGGAAATTTGAATCTTCACCAAAATGTGTGGATACCAGCAAGGAAAGCCTACCTCAGTGAGTGATTATTTTAAAGCTTGAAACAACTTGAATAAACATGTGACGGGAATAACAAAAGTGGTTTCTTGTGACTTATTTGTTTGTTAGGTTATCTTGAATTCTTATCAAGCCTATGCTTCCTTACTTGCATCAGAAAGAGAGGGGGCGATGGGTCTTAATTTTCTTCCTATCACCGACAAATACTGTTATAAATACATAGTACCAGCTATGGCGCCCTCTGCTGAATTGTAATTTTTTTTCTACCAGCAGACGTGTCTAAAAGTATTACTTTATCTGCGTTCTTCTTTTCCCTTTTAGTTTGAGCATCTGAAAGACTCAGGGGATCCACTGACTTAAATGACAGCAGACCTTTTGCCAAAACAGGGAATCCAGTCCCAGCATGACACACAGACCGCGGTGGCTTTAGCCGTGTGTAGAAGATTAGGCAGCACACAGAGATTAGTACAAGTGTCACTTCCTGCTCTTTGATTCTTCCTCCCAGCAGTCAGCGAGGCAACTTCTAATGGCTCTCTGACTGTTGACTGTGAAGAGATAATTTGTTGAACATTGCTGGATGTAAACCAGTCTTAGACTCAGTTCAGAGATCCTTTTGTGGGTTTTACATATAAAGTGGATACATCTGAGGTTTGGCACTATGAGGTTTCTTCCGCTGCTGCTGCTGTTGGTTGGGTATTTGCAAAGAGCTGATTCTCAGTCACCTGGATGGATTGAAGAGGTGGAAGGTAGTGGTAAGACCTATGAATATGATTTTTCATAGTTATAAAAACTTTCTCTATCAAGAACTTAAAAGGTTTAAATGTTCCCTGTTTATGTGTTTCTTGTTACTGGTTTGTTATTGGTTTGGTGCTGGTGTCTGTAGAAGAAACTAACATGATACACTGCAGGTGAGACCGAATGGATGCCCCAGCCAGATTTCACAGATGACGTCTACTGGTCTGGAACGGCTCCGGTTTGTGTTGGAGGCTGTAAGGGACGTCACCAGGAGCTGAGGAGGGATCCATGTGGAGACTCAGACTGCTGCTGGCTTGGATACAAGTCCCTGTGCAGAGGTGAGACCACCACAAATATAACGATCCTCTTTTAAGTGTTTTATGTTTTGTGCATCAGTCTTTGCCTTTTTGCAGTGAACTGTGGAAGGCCAGATGTGGACTACAATGGGGTGGTGTATGGTAATGACTGGTGGGTGGGCTCTGTGGTCAGGTACACCTGCCGCTCTGGCTTCATGCTGTTGGGAAACCCAACCAGAACTTGTCAAGCTAGTGGACTCTGGACTCCCAAACCGACCTGCCTCAGTAAGCCAGCACTACAACACGCACATCATTTCACTCCACATGACTTTTTAACTTATCATATGATTTCTTTCTACCTGTCTTTAGGAATGTGTCCGCAGGGACGAGTTGAAGTCAGTGAAAGGGAACTTGGTGGGTCATGCAACTCCACCTGCAGGAATAAGAGCTACTTTGGCCCCTCTAAGCAAGGCTGCTCTAAGCTAGACAACTGTACAAAGAAGCAGACTGGCTGGAAGCGCTTCTTTGCACAGTGTGTTCCTTGCATTTGTGACTGCGCTCTGTCATGTAGTGAGTATTTACCTAAATTAACTGTTAAACAGGAATGATGGACATCTTCCAATTTTCTCTTCTGTAAACATACGTTTACTGTCTTTGAGAGCACATTTGTCTTCATATTTCAGCATCTGCAGGCTAAAATGTGAAGAAAACAACATGTTGACTGTGAGCAGATGAAGAAATACAGACAGCTTGTTCACCGCAGAGCCACTCTTTGTTTTGCTGCTTCATCCAACTGTGTGGACTTATTAGAGGAGCAAAATCTGTATGTTTTTAGTCAGTAATTCAATAACTTTGACTTCATGGAGCCAACGGTGTCTCTTTGGTTTCTGTATGTAGGATTTTACACAAAGAGAAGAACATTTCAGTGCCTCAGGTTTGAGATGGAAAAGGAAAGGAAGACTTAAAAATTCAGTATGTGAGATGTGAGGTTAAGCTCTCTGTGTCAGAAGTGAGTCAGGTAAATATTTGAGAAGCTTCAAACGTAAAATGTTTAGTTTGCAAAGAAGTGCCAAATACTGACCTTTAAGAGTTTAATCATGAGGAAATACCGTCATGGATTCCACAAGCCAAGACTGACTCAAACACTGTGATTTATGTTTTTGTCTTTAAGACAAAGGAAGAGATAGAGATAAAGTAGAGAGAGTGCACTGTAGAGAGTGAAGGGAAACCACGGAGATTAGCCGCTCTGCTTCATCGCTCTTCCTCTGAGTCCATCTGTCCTGGAGGGGGATGAGACCTTAATCTTGTTATGGAGGAGGGCTTTGGGTTTTGAGACACATTTATCTTAGAGAGTGATGTCAAGATATTTGCAGCCAATTTTTTGTTCTGTTTTGTTTTTTTGATAGCATATTTTGTACATATAGCTCAACAGACTTTCCCTTTTGAGATTTTTTTTTTTTTGAGATGGAGTGAATAAATATGCAATGTCTGTTGCATTAAAAACAAAAAAGAAAGGAAAAACAAAAGATAAACAGATCAAAACATTCATTCATGTAGTTTAATTGCAACCCAAAGATCAATCTGCAGGTTTTATTTATAACACAATGGGAGTTTCTGACATTTTTTAACTGGGGAAAAATTAATTCAAAGCTTAGTTTCCTGATACTGTGTTAAATTTGTCAAAATTAGAGAGAATGATCCCATCCGAAACATTGGGTGTGTTCTACTTGGCAGACTCCAGACACACTTAAAAGACAGGAAGCTTAGCTTGATGTCACATTTATTTCTCTATTTTCACGATCTTTAGAACGCATTTCTGATGCTCTCTGTGAATGATTATAAATTACTTGAAGATGATGCGTGGAGAAGCCACAACATAAATAAAATGAAGTTTTAAAAGTAAATGTCAAAATAATTGCCACCATATTGATTATTGGCTCAGGTGTTTGATATTTTTTTGTGGCTTTGTTTGCTAAATCTGATGAATAAAACTCACCCTGATCATAGCTTACATTTAATATGTGGCTTTGCTTCTGAGAGCCACTAGATGTTGCTGTTAATTCTCAAAAATCAGGTCACTACATTTTGCTCTGGTTTGTACTCAACTGTTGAGGAACTTGATGGTCAGTTTCATGACTGGCCCAGAGGCCATAGCAAATTAAGGGGAGTTAAATGGGGGAAATGCTTCTATTTAATAAATAAATAAATAAAACATTAAATAATACACAAAAGAAGGGGGGACAAAACAACCAAACTGAACAGATGGTCACCATAGAGACAGACATGTATGTAAAGATTATTAAAACACCCTGTACATTTGAAGCTTGGCAGAAAGCACTGCAGCATTGGTGATACCTGTACAGGCTTGAGGATTTGCTTCTTTGCTTTATGTCTGAAGCAGCCAGTCCCTGTTTAAGTGAACATGCACAACACACAATCTTACATTTCTGTTTATATTCAGTGTAAACAATTTTTAGTAACACACTTCATTCTCTTATTTAGCACTTAGACTTGATCACTGGCGTGTAGCTCCCTACTCTCTCCGATAACCAAACAGACTAAACATTAATGAACTGCTCACTTATGAGCTGCAAAAATCTCACTGAAAATGTTCAATACACAACGTGAGTCATCACATGGATAAAAATTAAGAATAATTTTCACACAGGGACATCTGGCAATAAGTGAAAGAACAGTCAATTCTCCTGCTTCATTACAGCTCATTAAGTCTTCCTCTTATCTGCTGCTCTGAACTCCACAGAGGAAACTCACCCACAAGCAGCCTGCTGTACTCTCCTGAGCTCTCTGACAGGATCTCCCAGTATGTCTGCTCATACACACTTCCTGAGACTCCATTCTCTCTGCAGAAACAATCTGTCCTCTTTTGTTGTAAACCTGGGGGTAAAAAACATAGGTGATGAAGTTAAAACAGAAATCCTCCGTCCTTCTGCACATGCTTATAAGAGAAACAGATACAGACACCTGTACTGCTCTCTTTAGACAACAGGAAGAGTTGCTGCACCTGTGTGCACCATGTTAGAATCAGACATCATGGTCATTGGTAGATTGATGATCTGCTCTGTGGTCTCCCAGGAGGCATGAATGAGACTGATTGTTTAGTGCTAAATAATTTGAAAATGCAAACTTTTATTTTACAGAGAATAGGAGAAAATGTCACACCTCTTTTCTCAAGGCAAATATCACATTATGCATCTGAGACAAGGCCTCTGAAGTAGAATAATAGATTGGGAAAGGGGCTGTCTCTGTGGCAGCCTTATTAATAAAACCTGAAAATGGCTTTGCAACACATTCACAGGAAAACAGTGCATCTCTATTTAGGGTACAGACGTGTTTTCCTTGGACCAAAGCTGGAAAAGAGAAACGTGTGCGGATTCAAGGTGTGTCTGAATTATTGTTTTGCATTCATGGTTCTGGATTTACATGTGTAACAGAGTCTGTTTAAGCATTTGGTCCAAGAAACAGAAATGCAGAGAAAGATGGGGAGGGATTGAACGCTGTGCTGAAGTAATACTCAGGCTGCGACACGAGATTTCCTTTTAATTTGGTCTGATTAAGAGGCAGGTGTGATTGGCTAAAAATGGTCTCGGTTTCCTCTCAGGGGTGATGTAAGGCATGTAGGGCCCGTTTGAACGCGAGTAACCCCGGCTGTTTTACCGAAAATAACCCGGGCACTGCAGCATCAGCACCAGGCAGGCAGCTGCGCAGGTGCGGCCTTTAAAGGGACAGAGGGGCCGAAAATCTCACCAAAAACCGCTTCATGTTTATATCGACTGTAAGAGCGATGGAGCCCATATCCATCATTTTTATTAGTATGAAGTGACAATGTGAGACAATGAGGAGTTTTTAGCATTGTTTTATCATTCTCCGGATACAACAGCCAAAAGTCGTCCAGGGATAGGAAGTGGAATACCTTAAGGGTTTAAATTGGCCTCTAAGACGCTAATTTAATGAAAAAGCTTAATTGGTAAATGTGATTGTGACAGATTTAATTAAGTGTGATGTAATTCAAACTTTAAGGTTAGTGATCAAGCTTTAAATCCAAACAATATCATTAAAATCTCTTTGCAAAGACTTAAAAATGTGTTTATAATAGACTAAAGCCCTGACTCTATAAAATACTGACTTTCTTTCTTTCTTCTTCTCTTTGGACTGTATTCATTCCAAAAACATGAAGACAGGATTAGGATTAGGAGGAAGCGATCAATGCCAAAACACTATTTTTTTTCTCCTCCAGTTGCATCCTGTCAGCAACGCCCTGCATCCCAGACCGGCGTGCGTACCACACAGACGCACCAACCGGTAATAAGAGGATCACGGCGGCTGCTACACCGAGCTGCTGCTGCTGCTGCTGAAACATCTGCAGCACTGCTCGTCTGTTTTTGTTCCATCCAGATGTGCTCACACGCTGACGATTGTCATCGCTGCTTAGGATGTGTGTGAGTATCCAGGCTGTGCGACTTCGGGACGGATGGATGAAATGACGGAAACAATCGCACCGAGGAAAAAAGAAACCATGACAGGCATCCTGATCCCCTGACGATTCTCTGGGATGCAGTCATAGTTTGAGGCCGGGCATGATTTTAATCTGTGGAGTTACTGTAGTGGATGCGGGACGATGTGCGCCGCACCCCGAGACATATTGATACAGAAAACAGCTCGGTCCTTGAACGCATCTCAGCGGATTTTTCCTGGACTGTGGCGCACAGTGAGCATCTATTTGTTGTTGTTGTTGTTTTTTCCTTCTGGGCAGGCTGGGACTGTTTGTGGGACCTTCTGATGAGGAGGGAGTGTGTCGTTTTACCCGGAGGCATCATTTGAGCACTGTTGCTCTGATCCACTGGAGGAGAAACCAGGGCCCAGCTGCTTACCTGGTCATCTAAACACAAAATAAAAAGTATGTGCAATGGGCGCGTGCGTGTGTGCGAGTGCATGTGCAATGCAACACACTGTAGGACTGACTGTATGTGCACACATCAGGCTCATTTATGACTCATCCACCGTGTGAAAGAAGTCTCTTCTCCACACTCACCTGCCATTTCCAGCCTGAGCTGTGTCTCATCTCATCCATCAGTTTGTTAACAGGTGCTTTTTGAGTGAGCATAGACAAAACCTCATCCTCGCTTAGAGTCACTGCAGAGCACAGAATCACTGCAACACTTTCAAACACATTCAATATCCAAATTTCCCCCCTGGAGCAGACTTAAACTACATCTATGTGCACACTCACGTGTCCTGGCTTTTGGGCCACACATGTCAGAACATGGAGGCCCTCATCTGACTAAGAGGCCATTAAAGCCTGTCAGTGTTTTTTTTTCACAGAGCTTATATGCAGGCTGGTAATGGAAATTCACTAATGGTAGGACGGTCAATAGAAGTCACGGTCAGTTTTCTTCACTGCTCCTCTTCACGTAAAGATATTTTACAACACAGAGCACGATAGATGATGGACACGGGACAGTGATCGGAGAGTTCTTCAGGTGTGCATGTGGACAGTTATATCCTGAGATTTGATGTACAGAGTTAGATGCAGACTAACATTTTGTGGGTTGTTTACTTGTTGCATTCTCTAAAAAAAAGTTTCATAACAGTCTTAAAGCAATTTTGTGGTAGTAATGATTATATTGAGATATTTAGATTAAAAAATGTTTTCTAAAGGGTATTTTATGAACATGCGATGTCATAATTTACATGCATTCTAAATGTAATCAGGTTACGTCACCTGATAAGTTTGTGCTATAGGGACATAATCAGATGGTTTTGTATGTAAGTGCTGTTGTTTTGCTGCATAATTATCAATAACACTCCCATATATCAGTATTTCACAGATAATTATATGCCTATTATCTACAGTTAGACTATAATCTGAAGTAGGCCACTTGTTTAAGTTTTGGAAACTCATTTAAATTATGCACATAATCTCATTTATTAATTTCATTACGTAGTGGATATTGTTTTGTTCATGCGCTATTGACTGCAGGCTCATGAATAAAACTGAAACATAACTCTAAAGATATCCTGACATCCTCAGTATGCTTTATTATGTGGGGAAATAATGTGTTTTCAAGCTGCTGCAAAGCTGCTGGATCGGCAGCCTCATCACAAGCTTTAACAAACACTTAAAGTTTAGGAGGAAATGTATGTGGCTCAGCAATATGGGCCGGCTGCAGGGCTGAAACCAGATCCCTGCTCCTCACACTCAAAATGTCATTCCTCTTAAGCAGACGCTCCATGAGATAAACTGTAATCAGATCCTGGCAGCACCTTGTTTAAGATGATGTCTGCAGGCATCTTAAAATCATTGCAGCAGCTGCACTTTTGTATCCATGCTGAGGACGCATGCTAGATGCAGGAGGCCTTTCACTGGATCTTGTGTAAAAGTTAAGAATAGCAATTGTTTATATTTTTTTCCCAAATGAAAATGTATCTGCAGGTGAGTTTCAGTTATTCATCCTGCATGTGTGTCCTCCTTTACAGCCTTTCAGCATGGCTGAGAGGACCCTGGAGCCGGGCTCGGTCAGCATCCCCATGGAGGAGACCAAACTCCCTGGTGGAGCTCCACAGGAGGCGCCGCTGCTCACCCACCTGAAGAAAGTGGAGAACCACATCACAGAGGCCCAGCGCTTCTCCCACCTTCCACGTCGCTCTGCTGTGGACCTGGAGTTTAATGAGCTCTCCTACACAATCAGGGAGGGGCCCTGGTGGAGAAGGAGAGGTACTGCATGCTTGGCTGAGATTGCTGTTGTAGCCATGATGGATGAGCAAGCAAGCACCACCCATACCAATCAATATCAAGAGTGTAGAATATTAGCAGCAAGGCCATTTGTGACATCTGAGAAAAATATTGTTTCCCCTGTCTCTCCTGGCTCGCTCTGTTCCTCTGACACAAGTAGCCCAGCCCCATCCTCACACATATACACACACACATGCAGACTTCCTCCATGTTGTAGCAGGCAGAGTGTCTGTAAGGCTTGCTGCGCTCAGCAGAGTTTAGACATAGTAAATAATTTACACTCGCAGGTTGGCACACTGCTTTCCTCTTGTCCATGCTGTTGTCTGACGCCAGGCAGTGACAGGAAGTTAGGACTGATCTGCAGGTGAAATACCAACAGAATTTAATCTTAGCAGCCTGAATCCCCCAACATCTGATAATCTGTGTTTAGGAGCATATATGCTCCTGTGCTCCAGTTTATAAAATGTTTAGTTCTACAGCAGAGTGAAACTACTAGAAAGGAATCCCTTGATTACTTTCTCTACACATAGAGTTCATACATGATGCATTGCAGGTTGTGTCATGTTATTTCCATTTAATGTAATATTGATGTGTATTATAGAAGCCAGGGAGAGAAGTGTGCATAAACCACAGAGCATTTGCGAAGTAAAATGGGAAGCAGCAAGGGAGCCGTGGTCATTATACCGGATTTTGTTTGTTTGTTGCTGATGTCACATTTTCCCTGGTTAAATCAACCTGTGGTTTGTGCTTTTGTTTGTGTTGTCTCTTCAGAGCATTTGAGCCCATCAGGTCAGTGATGCGTGAACAGGATGTGTTTCAGCTTTTACTAATTAAGCACAAAGACGTTGATTCCTTTTACATTCTCATTTAATGCAGATAACTTGTTTTGCTACCTCTACCACACACATAAACAACAAGCCACACCCACCTTTAATATCAGTGAGTTGTCTGTATTTGACCCATGCTGTAGTTCATTCTAAGGGGGTTGTCTGTGTGTGTGTGTGTGTGTTTGTTTCATTTAACAAGCTGAGCGCTGGACTGATTCTCTGCAGGACTGATTCTCTGCAGTGTCTGTCTGCTTGATCAAAGCTGTAAGAAACAAAAAAGACAAACAGTTGTAATCAAAGTGAGCTTGAGGCTGTTTTGTGCTTTTGTAGTCAGTGATCATTTCTTTTTGGAGGAAACACACCCTGTTATCTTGTTTCTGCTGAATTGTATGCAGCTACACTGCTGGTAAACAGAGAGAGAGAGAGAGACTGGGAAAAAAGATGATGTACAGCATGAGCTGAAGCAGTGATGTCATTTGTAATTGAAGGGTTTTAGTGTCTGTCGTACTACACATGACTCATTTCCTAAAATGTCTGACAAACAGTTTAAACCAAGAAAAAGACAGTAAATTCAGATAATAAAGAGCAGAAGTGTAAAGGTTGTTGGTAGGTTATGGCTGATGTCTGATCTAACCTCTGAGTATGTTTTGTTGTAGGTTGTGTAGTACATGAGGGAAGCCATTAATCCTGGTAGCGATGCTGTGACCTGATTTTAATGTGGAGGGTTTTCTCCTCCAGTTGAAGTACTCTCCAGGTGAAACCTGAGACCAGCTATCGAAAGGGAAACACAGGAAGAAAAGATGAGGGAGGGAGAGTAGGAAAATGTTGACATGCCTCAGGGTGGATTCAGCTTTGTGTTTTATTTACTGCAAACTGCATCTCTGCAGATACAACTCAGATTCCAGTAAAGTTGGGACGTTGTGTAAAAAGTAAATAAAAACAGAAAACAATGATTTGCAAATCCTCTTTAGCCTATATTCATTTGAATACACTACAAAGACAAGATACTTATTGAAATTTGATGCCTGCAACACATTCCAAAAAAGCTGGGACAGAGGCATGTTTACCACTGTGTTCCATCACCTTTCCTTTTAACAACACTCAATAAGCGTTTGGGAAATGAGGACACTAATTGCTGAAGCTTTGTGGGTGGAATTCATTCCTATTCTTTCTCCATTTTCAATGGGAGACAGAGCTGCAGGCAGGCCAGTCTGGTACCCGCA
The DNA here is from genome assembly GCA_030710495.1 of Labroides dimidiatus. NCBI lineage: Eukaryota > Metazoa > Chordata > Actinopteri > Labriformes > Labridae > Labroides > Labroides dimidiatus. The sequence goes on from CM061159.1 coordinate 15,640,134, forward strand.
CTCTTTTACTATAAAGCCACACTGTTGTAACACATGCTTTGTCTTGCTGAAATAAGCAGAGACGTCCCTGAAAAAGACGTGGCTTGGATGGCAGCATATGTTGCTCCAAAACCTGTATGTACCTTTCAGCATTAATGGAGCCTTCACAGATGGTCAAGTTAGCCATGCCATGGGCACAAACACACCCCTATACCATCACATTCAAAGATTTTATCATAAAATCCCAACAAAGAAATAACCTAAGCAACAAGAACTCAGGAGACCAAAGTGACCAAGGTATTGAGAAGAGTAGGGCAATTAAAAGGAAAGAAACAATAAAAGGGGCTTCAAGCTGTAGAAAGTAATAAAACTGTAAAAGAGGAATTAAAGCAATTAGGTGAAACAAAAGCCATAAAGCACAAAAGAAACATTAAGATAAAAAAAGGATTATAGAAATATCAAAGAAGTTAATACACAAAAGGGAAGAAACATAAAAGCCTTAAGACAATAACAGGGGCTTAAGGCAAAATATAGATAAAGCACTATCTGCTGATTAAAGCACTGAAATGAGTAAAGCAACCAAGACAAATACAACAATAAAAGCAGTAATTAGATATTAGGGGAAAAATAAGGCAATAGGATGGATAAAAAAGCCAAATGATAATAAGCTGATTAATTGATAGAGAAACATTTTAATCGTGTCACAATCTTATTCAAAATGATTTATGAGAGAAAAAAAAAATCAACCATTAAAGCCTTGATAGAAGTATTAAACAACCAGATCAAGATTAACCTCATAATAAAGGCTAAATTTAGTCTATTCATGATTGCATTAATGATATTAATTCAATTAAATAATATTTGATATCACTGCAGTCCCTAAGTTAACTTCCCTGTATAAATATTTAAGAGCACAATCCAGGCTATAGTGTTTGATATTTTTACTGAATTAACATTTTCAAAGCAGGACTTTAACATGTAAAAGAATATTTTAACATTTTTGTGACCTTGATGGTATTCTACTTGGTACCAAACGATGAGCCTCCATCTCTGCTCCTTTTAAAATGCACCATGTTTAATACATCAAATGTATCTCTTTGGAATAAAGTAAGTCAGGCTGCTTTAGCACTATTTTCTGTCAGGAAGCACTATTATATGAGCTTATTTAACCTTTTATGTTAAGGACTGCAGCAGTCTGACAGATTGCTATGAACAGTGGTCATGAGATAGTGAATATTTTATATGTTGAATGCCTAAGATTTGTACAGAGTGAATGAGTGTACAGAATGAACACACTTAGGACACATTTACTTAAAATTATTACGAAAAAATATGTTTACTCGTGAAATATAAGACCTGTTTCCAGCTGTTTCCAAGTTATGCTGCTCTAATAAAAGAAAAAAACAGTGTGGTTACTAATTGTGTTTTAGCATAAGACCTAAAGGACAGATACTTAAACAGCATAAATACAACTCAACTAAGATATGGCCTCTTTAAGAAGTAAAAGAAAATAAAACTAATAAATGTGAGTATGGAAAAATAATACTAACTTTGTAATATCGTCTTGAGGATATGATTTAAGGCATGTCATGACCCTGCTGCTAAGTTTTGTGCGAAATTGAAATTGCTTGGAAGTTAGTTATGTGAGCAGCATTTTATCACTGAGTATAAACTCCTACATATTACGATCTGTGTGGGGTCATAAGTAGAAACTGTGGTTGGTTCCCATAAAAACTGTGTTTTCAGGATGTGCCTGCAGACTAACACACTCAGCTAGGACCACTATCATGGGCAACCTACAGCAAAGGGTTAGATCATCAGTATGCTCCCCATGCCAGAGCAGCGCTGCTTCACTGACAGCAGGCTGCTCAGCTGTCTGAGACGAGGCTTTCTGATGTAATAACAGTGCGAGGGAGGAAGCCCTGCTATTAAGCTCATGGAGTGATGGTTTGAGGGGGCTGGAGGCTCTGATGAGACCCTAATTACGCAGCTTGAGACATCCCTGCTGACAGGTGAGGAATGCGTGAGGCAAAGGAGACGAAGAGGTGACAATGAGGCAGGATTCTTACAGCTCTTTATAGCTCTTCATATCTGGAAGCTTTCTGAGCTCTCTGAGTGTGTCAGATTTAGAATGGGTTGTTTTGCTGCTTCCATTTTGTTTCAGGCACTACAAAGGCTGAGAAATGTGTCAGGAAATAATCTGAGCTATCTTCATTTGCAAGCCACACCACAGTGACCACTGTTAAAATCACTGCAGGGACATGATTCCTTTGTTTTTTTCTGTTGGAGCCACTCACTTTTAATCTTTCCGTGCGCATTATTTTTGGCTTTGTTTCCCCACTTTGCTGCACCAGATACTCAGCTCTCCTAAAATACTATCCAGTTTTTTTTATTAATACTATTCTTCACTGCCAGCTTTACCTTGAAGTCTTTTTTTCAATACAGACGGTGAAAAAAGCCAACTTTCTGTTTATCCGACTCGCCATCTCCAGCCGTTCTAATAATTTATTTAAAAGCTGACTGTAGTCTGCGTAACCTGCAAATACTACACTTTCTATATCTGGCAGTATATTTACAAAACTATTTACTGTCTTTGGGTTTCTGCTCTTCAGATAATTCTGTGACTTCCCATACAGTAGCTCACTATCTGCAAAAACCATCCATAACAACACTAAAGGAACCAGTGAACTGAGTTTAAGGGTTCATTCAGTTCCGAGAAACAGGCCATTGGACTGAAACACATCCTCTGTTCTGTCTGATTCACTTTCTTATTGTCACTGATTAGGATTATAAAGATGTTAAAGTGGGCATAACTGATCAAGCAGACAAGCAATTACTGAAATGACAAAACATAAAGACTGTCAGGAGAATCCTTCATTGTTATTATCCTCTAGTCACTCCCTATCCTGCAACAAGATACAGTATTGTAGTTTTACTCTTTATTTTCCATTAAAAATCTTTGGAACATGGTTAAATCATGCGCTCCATTTACAGAGGCTACAACACAGGCAGCCCAGGCTCTATTTCATCCTGCAGCTCTTTACTAAAGAACTCCTGTTCTATCCATTGTCCTATCTGACTAAATGAAAGCATAAAAAGTCCCCAAAATAAACTTAAAAAACAGATCTTTTCTGCATGCACAGTCATACAATTTCAAACCATCTTAAGCTCTATAAATAGTTTTTGGCTTTTTTAATCTTTTTCAGGTTACAAAGCTCTTCTGAAGTGTCTGTCAGGACGGTTTAATAGCAGAGAGCTGATCGGTATCATGGGGCCTTCAGGAGCTGGGAAATCCACTCTGATGAATATTCTGGCCGGGTACAGGTAAAGATCTGAATTTGCATAGCTGTTATTCTCTCAGGTCCTCACAATAATTTGTACTTTTGATTTACATCAGTGCTACAAAATGGCTGCACTATCTTTTTATGTCACTGAAAACAGAGAGACGGGGATGAAGGGTCAGATTCTGGTAAACGGACGACCGAGGGACCTGAGGACTTTCAGGAAGATGTCCTGCTACATCATGCAGGATGACATGCTGCTGCCGCACCTCACTACAAGGGAGGCCATGATGGTGAGGTCATCTTCTAAATGAGAAGAGAACAACCCCAACCAATCATGAAACCCCTACTGATCAATAACACTGTGCTTCTATTTATCTTTTAGGTTTCTGCTAATCTGAAGCTAAACGAGAGCATGCAAGTCAAAAAGGAACTTGTAAGTCTTCAGTTTACAGAAGCTGCATTTTCATATGGGAACATTATATGGCATTATATTTACAAAAATCAACAAAATAAACAACCTTTTAAACACCTCGCTTCACCAAACAAAAGCACAAATTGTATTATTCCTTTCAAAAACAAATAAAATAAAAAAGACTCTCTCTGCATCCAGGACTAAAGCTGAAACTTGACAAACAAACCACAAAAATATTTGGACTGTTGATTCCTTCTCTGCCTATTTTTTTTCCCACAATGGTGCTCAACAAATTCTACAACTGAAAGTTTTATTGATGCCCCCCAAACCTTTCATCAGATCTGTGTGTTATAATTTGCATACATTGGTCCCTGTTTGTGTTTAAGGTGGATGAGATTCTGACAGCTCTGGGTCTCCAGGAGTGTGCTCAGACACGCACTAGCTGTCTCTCTGGGGGTCAGTGTAAAAGACTGGCAATTGCCCAAGAGCTGGTCAACAATCCTCCTGTCATGTTCTTCGATGAACCGACAAGGTAGTGTTTATTAATCACCTCGATGAAATCAGTGCATCCTAGCATGAATCCAAATTGAACAGGATGTCTGTCTCTTTTTATTTCTGTCTCTTCATGCTTCCCATCCAAGTGGTCTGGACAGTGCATCTTGCTTCCAGGTTGTCTCTCTCATGAGGTCTTTGGCTCAGGGTGGACGGACAATCATCTGCACCATCCATCAGCCCAGTGCCAAGCTCTTTGAGATGTTTGATAAGGTAATTTGAGGGCTTATAGTGCTGGACATGTTTAGCCTTCCATTAGCCACTGCTCAGACCAGACTACAGGTGAGCTTGATTCATTTTATCCAGTGGAAGAGCAGCGTTTCACTCGATACAAAAGGCCTGTTGTTTTGTCAGACACTCATTTATAATTCAGAGACAGTGTGTTGGAAACCATGTTGATTACTGCGTCCCTGTGTTCCTCCCCCAGCTTTACATCCTCAGTCAGGGTCAGTGCATATACAAGGGAACAGTCCCTTACCTCATTCCGTATCTGAAGAACCTGGGCCTCCACTGCCCCACGTATCACAATCCTGCTGACTTCAGTAAGTCAAAAAGCTCTTATAGTACAACTGAATTCTGTATGTATGTGTCTGAGTTTGTGTTCTTAGTAACTTGTCTACTTTCTTCAGTCATTGAGGTTGCATCAGGAGAGTATGGGGATCTGAATCCAGTCCTTTTTGAGGCAGTCCAGGGTGGTCTGTGCTCTGAGGATGGCAAGAAGAACTCCAGAGACAAAAGTGATTCCTCCTGCCCTTCACAATGTCACAGTGTGAGTGATACCAACACTACTTACTGACCAAATCACAAGTTGATACTAACACGGCTTCATGGAAGAACCCAAAACCTTTGACTGTGATGCACTAAAAATGTCTTTAAATGTCTGTAAAACAAAGACAAATAACTTCTAATCCATAACAGGAAATTGCTTCTGGTTCCACCAATTTCCTTGAATAATGTTGATTCATATGAGGAATAGAAAGCGAAAGAGTTGTATTAATGATACATGTACTCTTTCCTGAATAGAGCAGAATAAAGAAGTGTCTGTTTCATCCATTTTGACCAAAAGTACTCCAATAACTCCATTAAAGAATTTTAAATATGGTTTCATGGACAATAAACTTTGACCACCCAGCAAATTGTGATCCATAAAAGCAAAATATCCCAGGACCTGTCAGTTTTACTACTCATTTCCCTCCAAAAGCTTCCTTCTTTTCTCCGCTCAATTGATCGGTCTCCTCTGCCCGTCTCAGCTTCCTCTCTCTTTCTCCTTTGCGGCCTTGTGAGTTGTTTTCTGATAAGAGCATCAGCTAAATGCTAACACTGTAAATCTAAACCACCAAAAGCTCTCTCCAGCTTGTCTCTTACACGGTGCAGGTTTGCTCTTCCTCTCCTCTAAACGCTATCAGTTTATTGATTTTCCCTGTTGCCCTTTGCTTTTCTTCCCCTTTTCTTTCTTTATAGGCACCAGACACTAACCTTTACTATAGACAATTTATTGTGAAGGTCTAACTTCTACACTATGTGACCATATCCTTGGCGTTTGTCTCCAAAACTTTTATTTACTTGGGTTACATGATAAAATATAAAATTAGATCTACTGTTTCGATATTTTAGATTGACTTTTAGCTTCTCATTTAAAAGAAAAAAATACCTGCCATTATTTGTTGTTATTCTGTTGTCACTATGAGTTTGGCTCAGATGGAGGATTAAATTTGCTGGGAATGAACTGTGTCTCCATTGAAATTTCAAATTGTGTTAGTAGTAAATCAGTCAACCCCAATAATGCATATTTCTTTTTACATAGCATGTAATGAAACCAATGAAATAAAGTAGGATGTGTTCCTAACATGGCAATAGATGAAAAGTTATGTTTTAGCTTTGCTGACAAGCATTGTCTTGTGTTTGTCTGTATTAAATCACTGACTCCTTGCTCTCTTTTGGTTTCCCTGCAGGACACAGGAACCCTGGAGAAACACAGCTTTGCCACCAGTACATTCACACAGTTCTGCATCCTCTTCAAGAGAACCTTCATCACAATATGCAGAGACACGGTAACATAATTATTCTGCTCACTTTTCCTCTTTAAACTCACATTTTCAAAAGTTAAATCTTGTTTAACTGGGTAATTCTGAGTAATACTGCTTCGTGGGTTTTCCAGGTGCTGACCCACCTCAGGGTGATGTCCCATCTGTGTATTGGAGTTCTGATTGGCTTGCTTTATCTCAAAATTGGAAATGATGCCAGCAAGGTCTTCAACAACACTGGCTTCCTCTTTTTCTCCATGTTGTTCCTCATGTTTGCAGCCCTGATGCCCACTGTCCTAACCTGTGAGTGTAACCAGAGTTAGGAAACATTGATTTGTTGTGTTGCTTACCTGGTTGAAGTGGAAAGTGTTTTAACGCTGCTGCTGTTGTTCCACAGTTCCTCTGGAGATGTCTGTGTTTATAAGAGAACATCTCAACTACTGGTACAGCCTGAAGGCCTACTACCTAGCAAAAACCATGGCTGATGTACCGTTTCAGGTAATGTTTGAGAGACTGAACAAACACTGGTTGGACATATAGTCAATACAGTATGTCTTACTGTGAGCTCTCTTCTGCAGGTGATCTGTCCAATAATGTATTGTAGTATAGTGTACTGGATGACTGAGCAGCCTCCAGAAGCGGGTCGTTACCTGCTCTTTATGGCACTGTCCACATCCACAGCCCTGGTGGCCCAGTCTCTTGGCCTGCTTATCGGGGCAGCATCCACATCACTGCAGGTTAGCATACTAGCATTGTCTTAGCCTTGTCTTATTAGACTTAATATGAGACACATTCACCTGTTTACTTTCTTGTATAAACACATTACTCTTATTTCAAGAAACATGACAAGCAAATTTTTCTTACCCTGTTTACGGCCATCTTTCTATGTAAGCCCCAAGTACACAGCACATGTAGCTCCTAACATCTTGTACGTGTTCAAGACCAGTTAGTTCAAGGATACATTAGCTACTGCAAGAATCACACAACCATAACCGCTGTTAAAGTGTACCAAGGATGTACTAGAAGAAGATTGTGTGAAATAAATGAGGAATTTTCTCCGGCTCTGCTGAATAAGTTTTGACATGTTTTCATATCAAACTGTCCACTGTTTAATTCTGCTCATTTATTCTGCAGGTTGCAACTTTTGTGGGTCCAGTAACAGCCATACCTGTGCTCCTCTTCTCTGGCTTCTTTGTCAACTTTGACACCATTCCCAAATATCTACAGTGGAGTTCCTATGTTTCCTATGTCAGGTAGAAATTCTGTTCTTAAATTGTTGTTTTTGTGCTCAGGGATTCTCCCACTTCATGTCTTTTAATGTGCTTGGGTTGGTGAGGTTTCATCCAAGATGTCCACTTTCAGGTACGGCTTTGAGGGTGTAATACTTTCCATCTATGGGATGAACCGGTCAGAGCTAGAGTGTCCAGGTCTGGTATGTAAGTTCCAAAAGCCAGAGGAGGTCCTGCAGCTGCTGGATGTGGAGGATGCAAAGCTCTATGTGGACTTCATGGTGCTGGGGGCTTTCTTCCTGATCCTCAGACTGGCTACTTATTTGGTTCTGCGCTACAAAGTCAAGTCAGAGCGTTAAGACATCTAGAGGAAACCCTGATGGATCCGGACACTCCCACGTATCCCTGCAGTGTGAGAGTGAAGCAATCATATAGTCTCTTTCTCTATTTCATATACATTTATAAAGACAAACACAAATCTCGCACGAAAATCATCTGAAGTTTTGCTGCAACATTACCCAAACTGTACAGTACGATATCCTCACAGAAAGGGTTTGTTAATCAAGACAAACAAAAGTCAAGACTGGATTGTAGTTCAGCCTCTGCCCACTACTGGGGGTCTCCCAGGTTTCAGTATTTTTTAACACCATTGCCCTAAAAAAATAGTATGTATCCACACCATGCATACACAGAATACCCAACAAGGCAATGAAAGCATGTTTCTTCAGACTGATAAATTTGGATCTGAACTTGTTTGTCCAAGAAAGTGCTACATGAAAGCAACCATCCTGGTGCAGGACTGAGTGATATCTCAAGGCTTCACGATACAATTCTTAAAAGGTAATCCATCCATCAAGATGTCCAAGTGGGCATGATTCCAACCTGGATATCCTCTTTTTTTCCCACAGAGTAAAGCAGAAACTTTCAGTGCCAGAAAGCCTTTGTAAAGGTTCTCACTCCCCTGTAGGATCATACCATCAGGCATCCTTGTTGAGACCTCGAACACGACGGCTCCTTCATGGAAAGTGACCTAAAAGAACCGACTGCCAGGGAGTGACTTTCCAAAATTTCCATCTCCAGTGGATCATTATTGCAGGCCTCCTAAAGATGGATAGTGTTTGAAAAAGGGTCAAGTCAAGCAGGGTGTCTTGTATAGAGGCTGATATGAGTTCACCCTGTGAGCAGGCCGAGGTTTCCTCAGTTATTTCTACCAAAACTTAGGGAGCATTTGGTCAATATGAATCATAATGTGAAAGTGAGCACGGCTGCTGTCTCTAGCCTGCTGCAGAGGGCTGTCCCAAACATTGCAGGTCACCACGAGAAGGGTGTATTAGGTGAAGTGCAATAGCCTATTCTATGGTTTAAAAAGTGTTTGAACTGCTTGTTTTCACTCTCTATCTGCCTCATCTCTGAGCTGCAAAATGAAGCAACCCTTTCTTTCCTCTCTCCTCCTCTTTCTCTGTGCTTTGCTGATGTCTGACAGATATGTGTTGTCCAAAACTATGCTAGATACTTGAAACGCAGGCTGGGCAGTTTTGGTGCCTCTGATCTAGAATGATTTCCGTTTCCTCAGCTTCATTGTTTGCACAGACAGGACACCTTATTGCAATGTACATGTACACACACACACACACACACACACACACACATACACACACACACACACACAAACACGCACACACACACACACACACACGCACACATTTCCCCTGACAATGTTAAGAAGAGCCTCTCTTTGTCACAGGGCAATGCAAATATTTTCAAATAGACTTGCTATGAAATATTTCTTACTCAAACTATGCTACTTAGTAATCCTTATTATAATGCATAAAATAATGTGAGTATATAATCAATGATTGTACAGTGAATATGTCATGCTGTAAACAAATGTACATTTGCACTTTTCAATGTATGTTTATTCTTTTTTTATTTATTTGTATTTAATTTTATTTTTATATATCTATGTGATGAGCGCTGCTTGAAAGTATAACAGGAAAACAGCAACTGAATGTTGCATGTTCACTTTAGGAATGAACTGCTAAAATATTAAAATGTCAGAGTAAAGCATTATGATTTTGTTTCCTCATGCAAATGTATGTACCCTGCCATGTTTGAGGAGATGGGAATCCTCTGCTTTCTGCTGAACATTTTTAGAAAACCTGGAACCAGTTGTGGCAGAGGTGTAGATAAAAAAAGACAGAATCAAGGGTGAGAAGGTTCAGAAAAGTGTGACATATGCTGTATGGAGAGAGGCAATGAATGAGTTGAAATGCAGCTATAGATTAGGAGCAGCCTGGATTTGATAGCTGGTTGGTGTTCAGGTGGAGTTCTAGAAAAAGAAAAGGCTGCAGCTGTGGACGTTTCATGTCTTTCATTAATAGCAATAGTCCACATTGTGATGTTTGAGCGTTATACCTCCCACTGCTGTGGCATTGATCACTTTATATGTGTTATATGAACAATCTGATTTGAGTCCTTTTGTTTCTCACAGTTTTAATATGTGCAATAATCATCCAAAGGTACTCAAACTCAACAAGATCCATATCATGAGGAGAAAATGTGACTTTTTACATGTGTGTTTTATCATCTTCTCTTTTTAGTTGTGCTTTTGTTGTAGAACAGGCTCATTTGGTGAACAAGCCAGCCCTCTTTTAGGATGTAATTGAAGGGACTGAGGGATTTTAATGGCAAAAACATACTGTGGATGGCTCAAGGGTGAGCTAAGGCAGATCAATGATGATGTGTAGCAAGGGAAAAATTAAAGTAATACGTGCTATCATAGAAGAATAAGTATGTATTAGAACCATTCAGTTTTAAATCAAAAGCCATTAGATGGAAGACGCAGTACATTTGACTATTTGTCCAAAAATAACCATAGGTCTTCTGTAACTGAGAAGAAACAAAGCAGGAATAATGAACTGTGCTTAAGGCATTTTCAAGCCTGAAATCTCTTGGCCTGAGGTGTAGGGGTCTTTGTTACCAAAGAAGAAATGAAACATCCTTTATCCACAGTAAAATGTGAAAAAAATAAGGGGTCAACTTCTCAGTGTGAATATGTCGTGAAATGATGAAGGTTCTCAGACTGTATTCTAATTTCAAAATTTCCAGTTTTCCTCAGACTTTCATTCAACTTCAGTTATGGGTTTAACCTTGTTTCCACTTCCAATTAGAGAAGTTAGCACTGATTTGATTTTGCGCCAGTCATTATGGTAAACAATTGACTCTTAATCAAAAGTAGATAACCATGTGTAGATTCTATTTGAAGGTTCTGGAAATGATCATGCTGAAAGCTAATGAAGCTGTTATGTTCAAATTAGGCAGGGTTTTTCTTCCACTAATTCATTTCTCAGACATAATTTCAGCAGTTCATCATTATTAGCCAACTGACTTCAGTGCACTCCATCATGCATGTTCAACAATATTCAGGCAATCCTTACAGAGAGCTATATCCTGTCTGACTGAACCTAAGCAATGAGTGGAGGGCTCGTTGTTTCTGTCTGACATCATTTGTTTATCATTTACAGTTTCACTATTGGTTTCTAACTCAAAAATGCAAGTTCTGTATACTGAACGCTGTTCCAAGGATTATAATAAAGATCATTTATAACCTTTGCCTTTGCTCAGTGATATTATTATGCTGGTTTTTGCTTTACAGTCTCAAACGAGGCATTTGACAATCCCGCGTTGCTTCAGTCACTCAGCATTAACTTGCTGTTATAACTGTTTCTGTTTCTGACTGGCTTATGTTCTGTGCATGGCTTTTCAAATACAAGTTGTTTTATTGTGCATGGTGCTGACTTTTGTGGTCTTGACAAGCCACAAATCAGGGTGACCTCCTGTCTTCATTTTAAACATTACCTGTCCAATGGCCATGCACATCTAACTCATGACAGGCAAAACATACTGTGGGAGGTTTCAGTGACTCAGTAATGACCTCACTGGTGCCGGGAATCAGTTCAGTCAAAGCTTACATATTAATGATCATCATGTGAGACATCTTCGAAAAAACTGAGAAGAGTCAACATAGAAAATGTAGAAATTACATCAAGAGACATTTGGATTCAATACCACTATCCCCCTGTTTTATTCCAGACTTCAATAAGATTTAAAGTTCTGCATGGATATCATAGCATATCTGTATTTTAGTCCCAAACATCAGTTTAAACAGTCTGTTGGTCTCTAATACAATGAAATCTTCAGGAAGCTTTGTATTAAGTCCCAATAAATGTCACCAGTGAAAATCAGTCTGCACATCATGTCCAGAGCTTTTGTTCCACTAACTGAGGCTTGATCATAAGGCTTGGTTCAGTTATAGACAAGCGAAACCCCTACTAACAAAAACAATACAGTTGCATATTTCTGGAGCTTAACATATCAGTTATGTCATGTTGTCTTTTTGCAGAAATTTGTTTGAACATCTGTACATGGTATGCGTTCAGCTTTCAGCAACTTTATAAATACTCACACCCAAATACTGTCTTTATTCTACCAGTCTTTAAAATTCAAATATTAAAAAAACAAATTACGGCAATGCACAAAACTACAAAATCTAAAAGTCAATATCATTTGAGCATTTCAAAAAGCTACAGAGCTTGATCAAGTATTTCAAGTCCTTATGGAGCATCAGCACTTTTGAGTCTGGTTAATGATCATGCAGCTTGATCAGGTGCCTGTTATAACTGTTGATGGTGTTGCTTTACAACTGGCAATGCGGTGATGTAATTCACTTCAAGCTCTGCACCCTCTAAACAGTGTTGCTGTTAGTGAGTTAACCTTCAGGTGGAGAGAGGAGATTCGACCCATTTCAAAATGTAAGAGCCCTTGCAGCAAGCCACTGTTTTTATGACAACACATTGGAATTAATGTAACTTTTGTGAGGGAGCTTTCAGAAGGATGAAAGAAAATGAGTCCATACATAGGCTACTAAAGAGGGCAGGTACAAGGGATTAAAGCTGTACTCACCCACAAACTCTCCATCAGCCATTGTGGATTAACGCTTTGTAATACTACCCAAACAGGGATTTCTTATAAGGCAGTGGATGAAGCTAAAAGATTAATAAAAAAAAAATCAGAGGTAAGTAGTCTGAGTTATGAGATTATTTAATTGATCAGTATATGCCTGGCTGCTCTTTTTCAGAGGAAATACAGTTAAGGGTAAGGGAAAACAGAGAAACAAATGCCACTGAACCATGTAGTTGAACATACATACTAATAGAAAACGCAAAGCATTGTCAAAACTAACATAAAAGATTTACTTTTGTTAGCGGGAAAACTACACAGGGGCTTCACAGTGACCAGCCAGGTACAGATGCATTCACTTAAACATCAAGAGTGCTGTGGGTAATATGATTCAAGTGAAAAGGCATGGGGAAACCTGTAAGCCTAAAAGAGTATAAAGGTTTCATAGTTTAAAAACAGATATGTGATTGCTTATTCAGTAAAAAGACATGGGTCTGTACATTAATACTGAACAGACATTTTTGGTAGTCGGGACAAAGAATAGTATTTAGTAAACTGCTAATATTTCCGGGTTCGTTTCCCAACTTCCGCTTCATCCGAGTTACTATCTTGCCTCTTATTTCATCTTTGCCCTGGACCGGCATTTTCCCACAACACCCTGCTGCCAGTCTCACAGATGACGAAAATGGCGGATCCCTCGTCTTCGGTAGGATTTCGATATATATTATTTTGTTTTTAAGACACTGAGTGTTTTCAGGATAAAAATGAACGTGCTTTTTACACAGGTCGAGATTGTCGAGGGCTGTCGCCTCCCTGTTCTTCGTAAAAACCAAGAACACGAGGACGAATGGCGTAAGTATTGTCCGGTTGTTTTTTCCATTGCTAAGCTAGCTAATGCTAACTGGCGAACCTCAGCTGTTGTTAACGGACTCAAAGGCCTCCAGTTCAGGCGCTGTAAACATTACAGTCACAGGAGACGCATGCAGCGGGACAGCATCAATGGGCTTATTTGAATGCTTGTTACAGCGAGAGTAACATCACACTGCCTTAGTACGAGCCAGTGCAGTTAAAACGTTTATTATTTTGCAATAATAAAAAAAATTAAGTCTAAAATTTTAGTTGAAATCATTTCTGTAACGGCAGAGGAGTGTTAAATACGACTGTATGGCTCATTTTGACAGCTCAACTTATTTGACTTTTAACATAAATGCTCATTTTTCACAACAGTTTAGTTTAAGTTTTTTGACATTCAAGTAGTTAATTGCAATACAATTTCATAAAATCTAGTATCAAAGTTTCTCCGATTTTTTTTTATCAACAATTTCAAATTGTACTTTAAAGATATGCATTACATCTTGAGTGTACTACAGAAATGTATTACTGTTGTTATCGCTTCCAGCTGTAATTATTGTATGGTTATTGTTATTCTTAGCAAAATTTCTTCTCTGAAGAAAAAGAGGCAAACCCATATTTGGCTCTGTTTTTCAACGATGATTTAGATTTTATCTGCAGTATCTTCAAACAGTTTTCTGGCATATGCTGGTAAATCCAAAATGTTGTAATAACTGTAATTTTGTTTTGCTTTTGCAGCTTTGGCTGAAATTCTAAGTGTGAAGGAGGTATCTTCACGAAAGCTTTACTATGTTCACTACATTGACTGTGAGTATGGTTTATCTAACTTCTGCCTTGTCTTTTGTTTTGACTTTGTCAAAAGAGCTACTTTATTGATCTGAATACTCGACAAAAAAAATTTCCCCCTATAAATACAATTAAAAATGTGAGCTTGTTATGTAATTGTGCTTTAGTAATTAAATGCTAATACTTACAGCATATGATGTTATGTCTGTATGTATGGCTGCTCCTTATCTGTCAGAAACTTTATCAGCTGTCTTGGCAAGGATGCTCTTGGAAAAGAGATGTTAAGCTTTCAGTGAACTTTTTTCTCCTGGATAATTAAATGTGAAATAGAACTATTACATAAAAAATATATATATCAGTTAATGGCGCAATCTGTAAAGTGACTGTAATCCTCACAACTGCAGGCATTTGTAACTCACTGCAAACAGCACCAAGGGAATGAAAGCACAAAAGTGTCTGTCATCATCTCTGTACCTCGTGTTTTAACCTCTCTTGCTGATTTGCGGGCTAATTTACCGTATCTTTATATATTTTTGTCTCAGTTGTTAACTAATCAGTCATTAACCAGTTAACCAGGAATTTAATTTTACAGTGGGGGAAATAAGTATTTGATCCCCTGCTGATACTAATATACCTTTTCACTTGATAAAATGCACAACAATTTATAACTTTTATACTGTGTGTTTTTATGCATTTTCAACTGATATTCTGTCTATACTTATAACCAGTAAACAACCATAAAAATTAGAGTGTGTTAATTTCCCAGGGCAGTGGGCAAACTTACAAATTCAGCAGGGGATCAAATACTTATTTCCCCCACTGTATATTTAAAAGTAACATTTTGACAGATTGTCAATAGAGCCTGGTAATTCCAAAAACAGTATACTAAGCATGCTTTAAAATTAGTTTCACACATCTTCCTTAGCCTCACCTGTAATATTCAGATTAGCAACTCTTATTAAAGGGTTTTGTCCAATCAGAGTCAAGTATTTAATACAGAAATTTTGCAAGTGCTTTATTTTTGCATACTATCTAAATGTCAGTTTGATTTAAACAGCTCATTTAAAAGTTAAAACAACCTGCCTTGTTTTGTTGTGTGTTTGTCTTTATTGCTTCTTAAGCTCACGTTCATTATGAAAAATTGGGTTTTGTCTTCAAAAATATTTCTTAAAATTTGTCTCTAAACGGGGTAATCTTATACTGGAGCCAGTACAAGATATTGCATAGAAAATTGTCAGCCAAACAGTGTTGTTTATGTTAAAATGCTTTCATCTCAAGTTAACAAGCGCCTGGATGAGTGGGTCACAGGAGACAGGCTGGACATGAAGAAGCTTCAGTTCCCTAAGAAAGAAGCTAAAACACCAACCAAGAATGGTCTGTCAGGCTCCCGCCCCAGTTCTCCTGAGAGAGAAGTGGTAAGCAAAAGCAACTCCACCAAGTGTTTATCTGAGACCCCGAAACAAAACAGCAATCGGCATAAGATGGACAATGTTGTTTACGTCTTTTCTTTTGATTCAAGGTATACATTGAATTGTATAATCTATGTGGTATAGATCATAACAAGCTTTGTTAAAATTGGGGATTTGCTGGCAAACTGGCCAGCAGCAACACACACACACACACACACAGAAAAACGAAAGGATCATTTTACACATATTTATTCTGTCAGATTTTAGTATATCAGCAGCCGTTTACATGGCCAGGCTACAGTCTACTGATAACACATTACATCCTGCTGGAACAAGTACAGAGTACATGATTTTTTTTTTTAGTTAGCTGTAAGAATCTTTTACCAAATCTTGACACTGAGACACCTTGACAAGAGAATCCTAACAAAACACTGAAGTGTGTTTTGGTCTTGTCAAAGAGATTACACCTGTAAGAAACACTAAAATCATCACTTTTCTTTTCTTTTTTTTAAATTCTGTTTATAGTTCCTCAGAATTTTTTTGACCACAAAGGTTAACCAGAAGAGACTGTTCTTTTTAAATGTTGTGTTATGAAAAGATGAGGTAAATTTCACACCAAAGTTTTAATCTGAGTGCTAAAATGAATGTAAATTAACCCTCTCCCTTCTCTTCCTTTCTGTTCAATTCAGAGGAAGAGTCTAGATCTCAACGTACAATCTGCCACAGCTCCCTCCAGAGGCAAAACACTCCCCACACCGGTACAACTTGAATTGACCCATTCTCAAAATGACCTCAGCCCCATGTTTGAACCTGGTGTTAACGTGCATCTTGTGTGATCATACAGCTATCGGGTCATGCTGAACTGCATGGAACTCCAGATATAAACAACCACGACACAAAAAAAGAAGATGAAGTTTCAGTCGTGCAGATCACATCTGGAAGTGGCTTAACACTCAGTGTATCCAAAAGTTTGTCTGGTGTTTGCACTGGACTTGACAAGCCACGAGTCAAGGTAGCCAGCATTCTCTATTTCTGTTGTGATCTCTCTCTCTCTCATGAAGTGTTTATTAAAGTGTTTGAATCAGCTCATGGTATCTGCAGATCTTGAAATGAAACATGTCCTAAAATCAATGTACTCAAACAGCCATCCTTAAATTGGAAACATGTTGAAAAAAAGCTAAGGATGTGTGCCAGTCGGCCCTTCTGTGGTGGGAAGAAAAGACTTGTGTGCATATCTAAACTGTATCTATGCAGCTGCAGCTGATCTGTGTCTACTGCATCTTAATACCAGGTTTGAATAGGGTTAATTTACAGTAGTTTAACCTGGAGATAATCAGAAATAGTTCAAGCCTAATCAAATTGATGTGCATTGACTCTTAAAAAGACACAGTTTTAGCTCATATCGGTGTGCAAACTGCAGGTAGTATAACTGTGGCACTCTTCATGAAATACAGCCTGGGCTTTTTACCACTACTTGTTTGTCTCGAAAAGATTTGACATGTGCGATGGTCTGACTAGAATCATACAATCTCGTTTGGATGCAAAAATCCTTATTCTGTAGTGTGTAAGTGTCATCTCATTCAAGACAAATGTCTAACAATGTTTGTTTACTGCAGAAGAGGAAAGTAGAAGCCGTTCCCTTGGCAACTCAGGTATCCCCGGCCACCCCAGTGCCCTCCCTGCCAGGATCAGCTGAAGCCTCTCAGGCATCTGTTTTTCCTGCTGCAAGAGAGACCAACACTAACTTCAAGACCCGGGAAGACCACGAACAGCTCTCCTTGCTTACAACGGTACCAACTGATCCTCTGTGATTATTTAATGTCAGTTATTCAACAGTCAGTTTAATACAACATTTCTTATCAATGCAGAACGGGACAGCCAGACGACTCATCCCCTCACAGCCCGGCAGAAAAAGAAAAGCTAACTGTGGAGGAGCTGACGAGGTATTTAACTTCAGTATGTTCCATCTAGAGCTGTATGCTGGTGCAGTGGTTTGTGCTGTTGTCTTCCAACAAGAAGGTCACCAGTTTGAATCCCAGTTCGCCAGGTGTGTCTGTCCTCCCTGTAAAAGGCTGAGAAAGGTTGTCTATCTCTGTGTGTTGGCCCTGCCATTGACTGGCGACCAGTCCAGGGTTTACCCCACCTCTCTCCCAAAGACAGCTGGGAAAGGCTTCCTGTGACCCTGACCAGGATAATAAGTAGAAGATGAATGAATATCCCATCGACTGCTGCACTAAGCCTTCATATTTCAGCTGCATTTGTTTATGACTGCAAACTACAAAAAAATCTACATCATGCATTGATTTGGTGTGATCTGCATCATTCTGTAGCATTTCCAGTTGAGACAAAATGAAATGAAACTGTAAAATTAGTTGTACTAATCTGACTCAAATATCACATTTCATCAGTCTGATTCATCTGCAACACTTAAATAAAATCACTCTGAGGATATAAACCAGATTAAAGATTCATGAAGGGTTTTACAGAAACGTCTGTGGAAAAACAAATTTATACTTTTCTAATCTTCTGTTGAATTTCTTAAACTGATGTTTGGAATTTTTCTTTTCTTCTGTAAAGCAAAGGTTTTGTCTCCTCAAGCTTCTTTCATTGCATCACCAACCCTGCAGTACTTTGACACAACAGTTTGCAATTCTCATTAGTGTCAGTATTGTCAGTAGTTCCATTTATTTTTATGTGCGCTTGAGTATTGTGTATATTTTGTGATGTAAAGTAATTACAAAATCACACCCAACAACCCCTCTGTTTTTTGTTATATCTGTCTGAGTGGGTTTAGTAAATTGTTCTTATCTTGGTGTATAAACTGCGTTTTAACTTGATTGACAGAAAACGGTTTAACATGATAATTCAGTGCAGTTATGAATTCAGTCATTTAACTTTTCTTTTGCACTCTCAGGTATAATTAATGTACCGTCTGTTATCTCATGGTGGATTTTGTACATGTTTTTATTTTTTTAATAGATGGTTGGCATAATCCATCAGAGGTTCCTGTTAAATTTTGATTATGTACACAACATCAAACCCTAATATAGTGAAACACACTTGTGCATGGTTTGGAAATCTTTCTTCCTTGTTTTGTGACACATTTTTTACTTTCTTGTCATTCAGTTAAGCCTGTCAGCTACGATTTGAATTCTGAAGTCCTAAAGGTCTGTGTTTTTGTGTCCCTCTCTGATAGATGATAAAGGTCTTACAGTATAACAACCCTCAAAGTGCCAGTGTCTTTCTACCACCACCAGAGGTCTGTTTTACTTCCTATTATTGCCAAATGATTCTGTGTTATTGTCTAAATCATCTGTACCTTAGTGGGTCCAGTAACATGGAGGTTCTGCTACCCTCAGTCAGTTATTTGTTATCATTACATGCACAGCCACCTCGATTGAATATGTCATGTGAAAACCACTACACTGCATTTTTTAATGTGTTGATATTATTTATCACCAGGACTCCCAGGACAGCTCTGATGGCATCCCAACTGCACCCCGCATGACTGGCAGTCTGGTATCCGACCGCAGCCATGACGACATCGTCACCCGGATGAAAAACATTGAGTGTATAGAGCTGGGACGTCACAGGCTGAAGCCCTGGTACTTCTCACCGTACCCACAGGAACTCACCACACTGCCCATCCTCTACCTCTGTGAATTCTGTCTCAAGTACCTCAAGAGCCTGAAGTGTCTGCAGAGGCATTTGGTAGGAATCATAAGCATGTCACCAGATTAAGCCTTTAATCTCTGGCTGCTTAGATTGTTGCACATGGCACTCATCTTCTTGTGTCTATCATCTTTGACAGACAAAATGTAATCTCAGACACCCGCCAGGCAACGAGATCTACCGCAAAGGCACCATCTCCTTCTTCGAGATTGACGGCAGGAAAAATAAAGTTAGTGACACGATATGTTTCTCCCCCTGGCAGTTTGACATTTTACTTAATGTTTTACAGCATTTTTTAATAAATCTGTTTTACTTTTCAGACATATTCCCAGAACTTGTGTTTACTCGCTAAGTGTTTCCTGGACCATAAAACCCTTTATTATGACACAGACCCTTTCCTCTTCTATGTAATGACGGAATATGACTCTAAAGGGTTTCACATAGTGGGCTACTTCTCTAAGGTACGCAATGAATTACAATAAATTAACTCGAGTCATTTCTACCCAGGACTTCTTCAAGCCTAACTTTGTTTTATATTGTTTGCAGGAAAAAGAGTCCACTGAAGATTATAACGTCGCCTGCATCCTGACGTTACCTCCTTACCAGAGGAGAGGTTACGGCAAATTGCTCATCGAGTTTAGTGAGTGCAGAACCATCATTGGATCAAAGCTCAGTAAACAATCATTCCACTGGTGCTGATTTTCTGTGCACTGTGTGTATTTATCAGGTTATGAGCTGTCCAAAGTAGAAGGTAAGACGGGGACTCCTGAGAAGCCACTCTCTGACCTGGGTCTTCTGTCCTATCGCTCTTACTGGTCCCAGACCATACTGGAAATCCTCATGGACCTAAAACCCGACAACGGAGAGAGGCCGCAGATTACCATCAAGTATGTGATTGTTGGCATATATATATACACGTGTCTGTCTTTTCATCTACCAACATTGCAGGATGTTGAAAATGTGTAATCTGACACAGAGAGAACTTAAAGAGCAGGTAGTTTTCTCATTGACCTTTTTGTTTTGCATCACCAGTGAAATCAGCGAGATCACAAGTGTAAAGAAAGAAGACGTCATTTCAACACTTCAGTACCTTAACCTCATCAACTATTACAAGGTGGGAGACTTTTGCTGCTTTATAATTTCTTCTGTTATGATTGTGTTTTTATCTCAATTTTCTTGTTGGACAAATACAAACAAACTACTTGGCGACATGCAGTCTGCCACAGCTTTAAACTTGAAATGTTTACCCTGAAATTTGGCTTGAAAGCTTTTTAAATATTTTATGTGGAAAATGACTGACTGAAAAATAAATAGACTAACAGTTGCATCAAGAGATTTGGTGCTGTGTTCTGTAAATAGTTTAAACTAGATTTAAAGAGCCTGTGAGGACTATCTGTTTGAAGTGGATTGCAGTAACACCTTTGGCTGAAATCATGCGCACTGATGTGATTACATGACTCAAAACAGGGCGTGTGTTTGTTTTGGAAATGAATGAAAATCGGATCTTCTTTTTAGCACTTTTAATTGGATATAAAATGAATATGTAAGGTATGTCAACAATTAAGCAGGGCTGTTGTTTAAAATGTGACAACAAGCAAACTTTGTCGGTAGGCTAACATGTCATGTTAGCGAATCCGTATGTCCTGCTCATCTACCAAGCAGAGCTAACATAACTTCACTCTTCATTTTATTGACACTCTCAAATTTGAACAGATCACTGTAGTATAACTTCTGCATGTGGGTTAGAATGAACATCATCACATACTGATTAGCCTGTGTTTTAGCCTTTAGCCCGTGCACTTTTGCTCTCCTATTTAGCTTTCTTTTTGCTCTTCTGTCCCTTTTCTGTCAAACAGTTCACCATCACTAATCCAAGAATTATTTTTCAGCAGAGAAAAACACAGATCTCTCTTTTCACTACTAAACTGCATCAGCCGGCATGGTGTTGTCATAGAGACTGACGTGCTGTAAATTAATCCGGTCTTGTTCGACCTGTTCAGGAAGCTAAGAAATAGCATTTAGAAATAACCTATATTGGTGCTTATGGTCTCATTTTAAGTTGTGGATTACAATCAGGTATATATCACTTAGAAAATCCTCACAGGGACTTTAAGTATCACCTGTTACTGTTCTTTATACCAGTTCAAGAAACTTTTTTTCTGACAGTAAGATGATTTTTCCTCTGTTTGAATCTTATGCCTCAGGTCTTAATTTTTTTCTTGTCTTGTTCTTTGGATCTAGGGTCAGTACATCCTGACTCTTTCAGAGGACATTGTGGATGGTCATGAAAGGGCGATGCAGAAGAGACACTTGCGTATCGATCCAAAATGTCTCCATTTCACGCCAAAAGACTGGAGCAAGAGGGGCAAGTGGTAGAGTCCCGGCCTGGTTCACTGATGACCTTCTTTAACCTGCAGATGGCAGAGTTAAAGCAGACTGTGGATCAGATAAATGTTTTTATTAGACTGTCTCATTGGCAACATGGAAACCCACTCACTTTTTGAACCCACTAGAGGACTGCCCTTCAGAAAAGAAGCAATTAACATATTTCACTTGAGATCTGGAAGCTTTTTTGTCGATAGACATCATAGAAAGGGGTTTTGAAAGGCACTTTGTTTTACCTAAGACACAAGTTTGAATAATTTGTACTTATGCCCTCACACAAGTGACAGTTTAACTTTTCAGTCCCACTGAAAATGTTGGTTTATTGTGATTCCCTTTGAGTGCCTGTATTTCAAAAGATCATTCTTTCTTCGAGTCCTTGAACTGGGTTCAGATCATTTTATTGACCTTGTTGAACTGATATGTCTTGCTAGTAGGAATATGTACATTCATATACAGATGGTGGATAAAGAGACACTTTTCAAATGTCAGCATCTCCAGTCATAGCAAACCACAATAACCACATTCATTTCTCTAGGGATAGTTTTCTCTTTGTGAACGTTCAGGTGACGTTTTCTTCCTTTTCCCACATTTTTCTCCTCTATGACCATCTGTACAATGTGCAATGAGACAAATCACAACCTTAAATTAAACTCATGTTCCCTGTTACTGTACATATTGGACCTGATTGTAAAAATAATAGCTTAGAAGACAGAAGCCATGTTGAACTGTTAGAGGAATGTAAATTTTGTGTACAGTTGTCATTTTTTTATGTAATATGAATTAACTGGCTGCACAATACGAACAGGAAAATATGTGAAAGTGATAAATTACCTTCTGTTTGTACTTTCTGTTTACATTTTGCAAAAGAAATGACCCAGTTGAAATGTTTTAGTATATCATAAACAGTCAAGAGTATGGTTTCAAAGTTTGATATGAAAAACTTGTTGATTAAAACTTAAAAAACAAAGGTTTGTGTCCAAAACCTCTCAAAAGTGGATCTGGTATTCAGTGCTTTGGACCAGCTTTAACAGTATTTTTTTTTATTTATATTTTTGGCTTGAAACAATTTATGTCCATTTTCTGAAAACTATGTCCATTGATACACTCTTTTCTTGGTCAGGGCTTTTTTAAAACAAGTCACTGCATCCATGTTGAGGCCATCAACCTGTTTCACTGCCGAGGTTAACTTTGCCTTCAACTGTAATTTGGGGTCAGCTGTTACTCATCCTTGACAAAAAACCCACTGATTCTCAACAAGGTTGCAGTCAGGTGAGTTGACTGCCCAGTTAGACAGTAAATTGTACCGTCGTGGTTAAGGCACTGCGGGCAGGTGTTCAGTCTTGATGGAAAATAGAAATAGAAAATTGAATTTAATGCATGCAACATGTTCCAAAAAAAGTCATGTTTACCACTCTGTTCCATCACCTTTCCTTTTAACAACACTCAGTAAGGGTTTGTGAACTGAGGACACTAACTGTTGAAACTTTGGAGGTGGTATTCTTTCCCATTCTTATTTGATACAACTTCAGTTGCTTAACAGTCTGGGGTCTCTGTTTTCAGTGGGAGACAGGTCTGGACCGCAGGCAGGCCAGTCTAGCAACCGCACTCATTTACTACAAAAACACGCTGTTGTAACACATGCAGAATGTGTCTTGTCATTGTCTTGCTGAAATAAGCAGGAACGTCCCTGAAAAAGACGTGGCTTGGATGGCAGCATATATTGCTCCAAAACCTGTATGTACCTTTCAGCATTATGGAGCCTTCACAGATGGTCAAGTTAGCCATGCCATGGGCACTAACACACCCCCATACCATCACAGATACTGGCTTTTCAACTTTGCGCTGATAACAATCCTGATTATTTTCCTCTCTAGCCCAGAGGACACGATGTCCATGATTTCCAAAAACAATTTGAAATGTGGACTCATCAGACCACAGCACACTTTTCCACTTTGTGTCAGATGAGCTCGGACCCAGAGAAGCCGGTGGCATTTCTGGGTGTTGTTGATTTAAGTCTTTTGGCTTTGCATGGTTTGAACTTGCACTTGTAGATGTAGTGATGAACTTTGTTAACTAACAATGGTTTTCTGAAGTGTTCCTGAGCCCACATGGTAATATCCTTTACACAATGATGTTGGGTTTTAAGTGCTGTCAGAGTGCTGCCAGAGGGATCAAAGGTCACTGGCATTCAGTGTTGCTTTTCTGCATTGCTGCTCATGTGCAGGGATTTCTCCAGATTCTCTGAATCTTATGATGATATTATGGACTGTAGATGAAATTCTTTGCAATTGTACATTGAGAAACATTGTTCTTAACCTGTTGGACTATTTGCTCACACATTTGTTCACAAAGTGGTGAACCTTGCCCCATCCTTGCTTGCAAACGACTGAGCCTTTCGGGGATGCTCCATTTCTACCCAAACGTGACACTCACCTGTTTCCAATCAATCTGTTCACCCGTGTAATGTTCCAAAAAGGTGTAGGCATCAAATTCAAAATGAGTGAATATTCGGGGAATAAAACAATGAAGTTTATCAGTTTGATCGGTAAATATATTGTATTTGTATTCAATTGAATATAGGTTAAACATGATATGCAAATCATTGTATTATGTTTTGTTCACGTTTTACACAACGTCCAAACTTCATTGGAATCGGGATTGTACAGTAAACTGTTGAATCCTTGAAGATGCACAGCAGATATCAGTTACAGAAAGCTCGTTAAATGGCCACCAGGGGGCAGCATTACAAGTTTCCGGTTTGCCCTCATGCTTTCTCCCATAGGTTTCTCCCTATGGTTTCTCCACAAGTCGTAGGCCAGTGGCAACCTTCTGGGACTTAAGACGAAGAATTGAATATTGCAACATGTTCAGTGACATTGGCAACGTATGTTCACCGACAGTGTATAAAATTACGCCTTTCAAGTCCCAGGTAAATTACTAACATAAGATTTCAAACTTGAAAAAATACTATGCATTAAGAAGCTATGTGACGTTCTCAAGACGTTGCTGCAGAACCAAAAAAATAGACAGCTTGACAGAACCCGGTCAGCCAAGAGTAATATACAAAGCTAAAAATAAATATATACAAATTTTCTCGTTTTTTATTTGCAAAAAAAAAAAAATAATATCAAAATAATACTGTACCATTTCCTTTTCTGCAAGTGTAAACTACTTTTTCTAAACTCTAACAGCAAATTTGATCAAAATGGCAACGGTTCAGCAGGAGAACGATATATTACAGTTGTTTGTTTGAAAGCTATTTTCTGTCTACACCTGGCTGAGTTTAGCACCAGCTCCACTGGGACACAGGAATTCACACTCATTTTCTCCACATCATTCATTTGGGAAATCTTCCTCACAGTCGGTACACTTCCTCATCTTTATTCGTCTTGGTAGCACATTATGTGTTATCAAAACCACTGACATCGAGTTTTATATATATATATATATATATATATATATATATATATATATATATATATATATATATATATATATATATATATTTTTTTTTTTTTTTTTTTTTTTTTTTTTTCCAGCTTCAGGGTTAACTCTGATAAATTCTTACAATGAAATGTGTAACATCTGCACCTAGTTTTGACTCGATATTCATTGTCAATAATTAAAATGAATCTCTGTTTTAACTTTGGCGGTGCAACCCATATTTCGCCATCTCACAGGAAACCGATGAGGAAATGTCAACATTTATTTTAATGGATACCCACTGCCTTAATGTATGTTGCAATTGGGTTGTAGCCATCATACTGAATATTGGCTCAGATTGTTGAAAGCCATCCATTAATAGCTTTACTAGGAATATTACTATGGTATGAATCATTGATGGGATCCACTGATAGGATCCAGCTTGCTGATTGTAATTTACTGATTGAATTTCAAGAATGAAAGTTTTTTTTTTTTTTCATTATTATTATTGAGCTACTGGCTCGGGGTCACGTTTTGTTTTTGTAGTTTTCCAAGGTGTTTTCTCTTGAGATGTTAAATCAGAGGCATGTTTTTCTGCTGTCATTGAAGAATATTTCCACATGGTGTCGCTGCAGCACCGATACTCATGGGTGCCCATCAAAGAAATGACCTCTGGTTTTGAAGGGGCTCAGGTCATCACAAGTCATGCTCCATGGAAGACAGTTCCTTCACCTTAAATGCCAGTATGTGTAAATTTTGTAATGAAATTAAAGTGACTAAAATCGGTGACTTTAACTCGGTAGAATATTCTCTTAATTTATCCATATCTTATTGAGCTTTTGTGTATAAGTTAGTACCAACTACATAAATGTTTATTGATTATTTTACTGTTTAACCTCAAACTCTCTGAGATGTGTGTGATAATGACTAATAAGACTTTTTTACTTGCTCGTGTTCTTGATGATGATGCTAAACTCCACTTGATCATTAATCATCTGAGTGTCAAAAACTTGTTTTCTTTCGACAACTCTGTACCAACTGGTGCCTCTGTTTTTATTCTCCTTATCTCTTAAAGACACACAGCAGCTCCACCACCAGCAACGCAGGCTGCTTCTCCCCCCCTGCCCCCACCCAACCAAACCTCAGACCAGACCAGAGCCACTGACCTGCTAACACACACACGCAGCCATATGGCCCGGCCGGGACGAGACTCCGCACAGTAATTAGGGGGATGGTGCCGGACACTTGGCTTTGCTGCAGTAGCAGGTTAAAAAGCACGATTGCTCTGATCATCATGAGGTCCTCAAGAAACTCCCAGGTATGTTTCCTCTTGAGATAAAGAAAACAGCAGCTTTGTTGTTACACTGCTGCATTGTCATTGTTCTTAAAGCAGGTTGATTGTTTGTTATGGTCTCAGGCCACCCTGGCTATGTTTGGGGATTACACAAAGGTCTCTACAAATAAACACTCTCTCACACATACACACACAAACACACACACACGCACACACACTTAGTGACATTTTCACCTTTGCCCCTGAGTCTGCTCTGAAGCCTTTATCTCTCCCATGCAGAAATGTCACCAGAATAAGACTTTAAATGAAAGCTGTTTGAAAGCTTGTGCTCCTCTTCCCATGAATATATCAGGAAAAGAGTGATGCGGAAATCGTGTCTACGGCTGTGTGTGTGTGTGTGTGTGTGGCAGAGGGGGGTTGACTATCTTGATACAGCATTGCATCAGCATCTAATCTGCCACATTCTTAGATGTGCGTGTCATCTAATTATTCAAGGATCTTTAGGATGCTTGATTCAGCACAAACTTTAAATTCACAGTCCTGTGACTAAAGCATTTTGCAGTTCAGTTAAAGACACAGGGAGCTCTCTTGGACGCGGCTGTCTGTCGCTGCCTCAGCCTCGCTCTGACAAGGAGATCGGGAAAGGGGGGGCTGGGTAAAGCTGTGTGTGTGTGTGAGAGAGAGAGAGAGAGAGAGAGAGAGAGGGGCTGGCTTTAGCGTGATGTGAATGGAATAGAATCAGAGAGAGAGAGAGAGAGAGAGAGAGAGAGAGAGAGAGAGGGAGGAGGACAGCACAAATCAACCTGCCTCTTGACTTTAACAACAGAATAAGAGAAGCCGGTTTAGACACCACAGAGATCGAGGAAGTGTTGTATCTCTGTGTTCCGTGTGTGAGATCTCTGTCGCTTGATTTTATTTTTGGAGAGAGGAAGAGAAGGAAGAGAGAAAGAGAAAGATCGGCAGACAGGAGGAGGAACTGAAGCAGGAGGAGGAGGAGAACGAGCCTCACCGTGGAGATAGATAGCAGAAAAATGCTGTCATGGGGAGAGCAGGGGAGGGAGTCGGCAGAGAGGAACAGGATGAAACAAGGCAGGGTTGAGCGGAGCTGAAATGTGGAGGTAAGCCTTTTTTTCCTTGACTGTGTTGAGATTATGGAGAATTCACATTCCAGCCTCCCCGTGTCCTCTTTCTGATGATAATGAATTCAGATGGATGGATGTGCACACTGTTAACACCACATACCTCTGTACAGGCATGCTCATTCCAGCCAGAGACAATGTGTGAGAGCAGCAGAGATGAAATAATGGCTGTGCATTATGATATCACCATCCTTTCTCCTCCTCTGCCCATTGTGTTGATGTCAGCTCCTTAAAATGGATTTTACACACTTTACTTAGAGGCTTTGAACATACCATTTACATTATAGGTTTGAATCCAGCTCTCAACCTTTGTCGCATTTCATCCCCGGCCTCCCCCCCTCCACCCTTACCTCCTCCTTCTCCTCCTCCTTTCTCGACTCTAACCCCCATCATCTTTTCTGTCTCCCTCTATTGTGCTGCACTCCTTCGACCCAGGCAAGCAAGAGATTGTCTCAAAAACAGTGTTTTGACATTGCCCAGAAGAAGCTCCTGCAAAAAAAAAAAAAAAAAAAAAAACCTTGCCTGTGCTGTGAGGGAGCGCTCGTGGCTGCAGGACACAGAGAGAGATGAGGGCAAGGTGGAGGGAGGAGGGGAGGGGATAGGGGGACACTGAGAGAATGGAGGAGAAACAGAAGATGCATGAACAAAAAGAAGAGCTGGATTTTTTTCCCCCTAGATGCATTTTTGTGCTCATTATTCCCATAAGACAAGAAAAAGGGCATCAATGTGCAGCATCCAAGGAGGTTTGAGTTGATGAGGAGCATTGTGACACTGCTGCATGTGATGATGAGCACAAACAATGATGGAATGGAGAAGCACCACCGGAATTGGGGTGTTGTTTTCAAGGTGGCAGAGAAAATGAGGGATGCAGGGAGTCAGACCCCCTCCACCCCCCCCTGCACCCTCTAATTTAGGACGGGGCTGATGTGTGTTTACGAGGCATTAGGGTTTCAAGGGATGGGATGGATAGGCTGCTGAAGGGAAAGAAAGGCAGTGAAGGAGAGCTGCTGGGGGGTGTGGGGGGATGGTGGAGGGGAGGGGGGGGGGCAAGCAGCAGCAGCGGCTTACATAAGCCAGTGCACTCAAAGGACGGGCCATTTAATTTACATTGAGCCGCGCGGCTCCTTGTGCAGTGTGGTGCTCACTGTGGTTGACGTGAGCATTTTAAACAATATAAATGCAGCCGGAGCTGACGTGATGGAGGGAAGGATGTGTGAAGGCTGAATGTGACCTGCTGGCTTTGTGTTGGTGTGTTTGTGTTCTTGGCGAGGCTGGCAGGAGGAGGGTGGGATGCTTTTCATTAGGGTCAACTTTGAATGCAGGGATGCGAGGTGTCAAGTTGCAAGTAAAAATCAACTTTGTTTCAATTCAGCTCGAGCTAACATCTGTGCTAAACGATAAGAACGTCTGCAGGAAGTGAAGTGCTGTCATTTCAGAGGTCTTGCATTTTATCATTAAAGTAGTTTGAGAATTTGCAGCCAACTGTTTCTCCATTATTGAATCAGCTCAATTACTTCTATGACAATCACACGTCTGTGTGGCCACAGTAAGGAGTTAAAGTGTTTAATGAGAGTGTTGACAGCAGATAAGAGATGTTTGGATTAGAGCTCCAACAGTCGATCTCAATCAGAGTTCCCCATGCCCATTAATCTGAATTTTATTTCCTGATCCGTCGTTTGTCTGTTAACAATCACAGTTTCACTATATTCAAACAGATATATTCAAAAGTCTTGTTTATTTATGACTAAGATTACATAAAACACTTTGTTTCTGTCTGTCAGTTACGCTGCTTTCCTCATTAATAAAAACATGTTAGTTTATATCATTTTAAAAATAACATCTTCAAAGGAGAAGCGGCGTTGTCTTTTAAAATCTAATAGCACTGGTTTGTAATTAGGCGTACTTTATATTTGCATGTGATGTTTCCTTTTTAAACTGTAAAGTCTGTTTTATCAACACACCAAGGGACTTCATCAGTAAGTGAGCAAAGTGCTGAATCTGATGCAGCAGGTTCGTCATACAGGTTGCCATTAAAAAAAAAATAATTCAATTGCTATCAGATTATTATCGTTGTTTATGCCACGTCTGGTAAAAGAGTATATTTGACACTCCTTAACTTGAGAGTCAGTCTTCATGTAGTTTCTGTCTGAAGGTGAAAGAGTTCGTTCTTCAGCCCAGCAGCAGCAATCTGTGCAGCTATAAGGTTTTTTTTGTTGACTAAGCTCACAGACAAACAACAGAAATGTCCAAATAACACAAAACTAGCCAGCGTCCGTTCAGGCTTTGTTTTTCTAAGTGCGATTATACACTACCCAGGGGTCTGTTTTCCTCTGGGAGACCTGTGTGTTGTGTGGGACTTGTACTATTCCAGGTTGAGTAGGAGGGAGAGCAGAGTCAGAGGAGACTCTTGAATCGATCGGCCTACTTTTGTTTCCTCCACCAAACAAGCACCAGGAGGGCCTGCCTGTGTATGTGTGTGTATGTGTGTGTGTGTTTGTGCCATGTTCAGCTCTCGTTGTGAAGCAGGGAGGTAATGCCATTAAAATAATCCTTAATGCTCTCTCGCTCCTTGTTTATGCCGACTCTAACCCCTGACGTCAGAAACCGCTGTCCTTACCATAGCATAAAAAGATCCGGAGAGAGCTGTGTTTGTGCTGTTCGCCCTTTTAAATTTAGGGCTTGTGTGCTTGAAAGATGAAGATGACAGCTGGTTCATGGCATCACACAGCTATGCAGCAAAGTCGAGTCACTTTCAGGGCTGTTAGATCAGACTGATGTCTCCTGATGCTGTTTGTCTGCAAGGATTCTAGCTTTAAATCACGTCATTTATTCTGTGTCTCTGAAGGATTCAGCTGTAGCAAAAATCTTCCAGCAGTCACACTCTGCAGTCTCTACTTGACAAAATGTGAAAGATACAGTCTGTAAAAAACAGTCGTTTCTGAAGGGGACATTCAGTTCAATCGGTACAAAACAGCCAGTGTGTGTGTATCTGAACCGGAAGCTGCAAAAATGTAGCACAAAAATGAGCAAAGTGACTCTGATCTGTTTCTCTTCTCGGTCATTGAGATTTAGATAAACACGTTGGAGGGTTACCAGGCAGATTTAGTTCTGGTCTGACTCAGCATCCTATCACTCCGCTCATTTGGAGCCATTTTGCATGGCTACACCCCGGCCAGCTCCCTGTGGGGGCTCAGTGAGGGAGGCAGTTGGACAGGCGGAGTCTTGTCCTCGTCGGATGGCACAATGCTGGCAGAGGAAGCCTCTGGGTGGATCCTTTTAGTATGTGCTCTGAGTTGTCACCTGTCCTCCATTGGCTACTTGTCTTGATCGAAGAGCGGGCCTTGTTGGGTTTATCTGAGACTGTTCTTTCCTGGAGCACAAGTACGAAGAATGAATGAGTAACTGAATTCTGGAAATTGTATTTCTACATATTTTTTGGAGTCAGATCTCCAGAGTTGCTTTTGTCTTCTTTTAATGTATCATTTATAGCTTCAGCTTTTTTTTAAAAAAAATTCTCTTAACAGTTTTAAAACTTCCCCTGTTTGCACAGCACAATATTGTTAAATGTTTAATATGACACGGAGCAATAATAGTCATTAATATCCTTTTAAAAATCCATTAGCTGTTTGAGAGTTTAGTCAAGGATGAACAATGAAATAGGTGCCTCTAGCTTAGAGAACGAAACCACTATTGATGCATGAAGTTTTAGACCCATTTAAATACATGAATAGTTTTTTTTTTAATCACTGTGTTTTGTATGGAGCTGGAGAGCAAGATAATAAGAAACTGACCTGGGATTTCATCCAGCTGAACACTGATGTTATAGTATTTAAATATGTGGAAGCAGCAGCCTTGATGAGACATACTGAACAGTGAAT
Source organism: Labroides dimidiatus (assembly GCA_030710495.1). NCBI lineage: Eukaryota > Metazoa > Chordata > Actinopteri > Labriformes > Labridae > Labroides > Labroides dimidiatus. Next base: position 15,671,411 of record CM061159.1, read on the forward strand.
ACTCACATTTCTATCAGTTAAATATAGGCAGTATACACACATGAAATAAAGCAAGGATTGCATTGTAAAATGAAGCCCTTTTGTTCCTCTCAGTTATGTCATACATACATTAAACCATTAAGCGGTGCAGTGGCTCCTTCTCATTGTTCTCTTGCCATTACATGAGAAGTGCACTCGAGGGTATTTCAGAGCCACTGAATGCAACCCAGGAGAGACCATTTACGCTCACACCACATCACTTCATCACCATATACTGCAGATGAAGATCAAAAAGGCAGAAAACATCCCACAATAAAGAGATTACCCAAATACCCTCATAAGGAATGAGGCATTATTTTGAATTATCAGTGATTATCTATCAAATTATGTATTTTCATCAAAGAACCTTAGTTTTTTTGTTGTTGTTTTTTTTCTTCAAATATAAAGAGGAAGTTGCAACCCCAACAGTTTCATTGTACAAGCTCGGGAGTAAAAATAGAGAAGCGAGAGAGCAGGCTGAGCGGATACTTTCAGTGCTGCTTTGTCCATCCGCACAGGACCAGACAGAAGCTGCACACAGAAACCAAACCAACTGAGAGATGTGACCTCTGTGGTAGGAGAAGGAGAGGAGGGGTGCAACGTTCTCTTGAGAATTAAGTCTGTACGCACGTCTTATTATTGTGGTTTTTCACAGCAGTTATGTGTCAATTTACTACCTCAATGTAGAAAAATTAACTCTAGAAATAATAACGCTGGCTGAAGTCACACACTGATAAACTCAACAAATGAGCAGGTTATGTCTGTAATGACTCAGTGATTCATTTCATGCGAGCCTAAATGTACCCTTGTAATTCACACCATGTATTGCAGCTCTGCACGTGACACATTGAACGTCTTGATTCCCAAGTGAGAAGCCACAAATGTATGAAACCGGTTCCTCCTTCTGACTTCAGCCGTGCCCGGCAGCTTCAAAGAAAGCAGTTCACAAGCAGTTATCTGCATCACTACAGTTGGTGCACGATCTGCTCATTTTTATGTAGGTCAGAAGTTACAGAGCTGCTGGTGTAAATGATAGAAGGCCACCAGGCCTGAGAGAGGCTGCTCACTGCAGCAAATGCTGCCCTGCTATGTGCAGAAAAGAAGTGGTTCGTGGAATTTTTTAATTCATGTTCAGATGATATCTGTTTTGGACCTTTTATTATCTGCAGCACTTTCAGGGTTAAGGTGCAGCATCCTCTCAGGGTATCTTTGAGTTGGAGTTGCATGTACCCCACGAACACCAGGTGACACAAACTGACTCTCTGCAGTGTATTTCAGTGGATGTCCGGGCATAAAATATCCGAGTGTATGAGATGGCTATATGCACTGTGATTGGCTCATTGTGTTTTGGGCAGGAATTAGCATAGGTCAGTTGGGGAACTTTGACGTCGCTCTGCAAACACAACCTGAAATAACACACAAAAGAATATAGTGATTTTTCACCCCAAATTACACAGCAGACTCTGGGCTACACGACTATATAGACTTTTTTTTTTACATGCCACAAACAAAACACAAACAGGACTCCACAGATTCCAATGATATGAGCCAAAGCTCTCTACACCAAAGTATCAGAGAGATAGAGACCAAAGAATCCCAAACACAGAAAGCATTCACCAACTGAAAGTTTGAAAATTTCTCTTGCCTTTGCTGTTTTGCCGAGAAACATCCTTTTTTCAGAGAAATCCACAGTACTCTCTGTTAGCGCTATGTCTTGTATTACGCTCAAAACTTTCCGGCTTTCGCTGTCGGACTTTAGCACCATGACGCATGTAGTCCCGCATCTGGTATAAATTAAAAAAAAAGAAAAGCCAACAACTGTTGTATTTGGATGTCTTGATCACCATTAGTGATTGACAGATGAAATCTTTAGTTTTGTATGTGAGGAAAAGTCACATGACACGGATGGAGCCAAACTGTTCTAAAAGAGATTTTGCCTGAATTCTCTGTACTAAAAACTCTAATTTTGTTCTACTTCCCTCCATGAGAGTCAATCCTTGCAGAGATAGTGTTCGTATGTTGTACTATGGTCTGATAAAGGTTTAGAGCTGCAGCTGCATCATTTTCAAACAGATTTTTCTCCTGAAATGTTTTTTTTTTTTAGGCGAACCTACATTTTTTTCATTTCCTGGGTGCCATCTTCATTTACTTCTTACCAGTATCACATATACTAATATTGACACATCTCAACAAGTCTCATGTTTTCCCTTAACTATGACACCAAAAGTATTCAAATAGACCATGTGGTTGCAGAGGTATTCTTATTTTATTACGGGTTTGCAATTTTTGAGCAGAGACCTGAAAAAAATCAGCTCAGGGTTTAAAGAGTTAAGCAAGTTTGGGAGAGTAGCTGCTGTAGCATCAACACTACGTCTTTTCTCCAACTTCATTTATAGATTTATGCAACTTTGGGGCATAAAGGACAGTATGTGATGTCTTTTTGATAGTAAGTTTTGAAGAAAAAAAGGTGTCAGAAGCACAAAAAAAAGTATACTCTTTCAATTTTAAAAACCTACCAACCTGCTCGCTGTGCTGAAAAGTGACTCAACACATACGAATATGTTTGTAATAATGTTAAAATTAAAGGCATAATAAGTTGCACTCCCAAAAAATATGGCAATGACCATGCTTCAGAACAGAACTGCCTCTAAACAAACCGAAAATAAGATTGCATTTCTCTAATTCAATTTCCCTCTTGATAACACTCCTCCCTCTCCTCACTCACTCACTCTCACTCGCTCGGCCATAACTGCTTTTGCTTTGTTAAAGCTCTAAATGAGTTACTCCTGTTGCATACACAGCATACTTATAGTGATAGCAGTAGAACATGATTTGTATAATTAAGCCTGGAACAGAAAAAAGGAAATTGATTAACTCGTAGAATGATATGAGGGGGAGCAAATACATCGTGAACAAGCCAAGGAAAAAATAAACAACTGTGTCCCCATAAAGTGTGATGAACTGAAGGGAGGCCATGCCTCTACTCCGGGAGTGAACAAGAAGCTGGAGTCTATTTCTCCAGTAATGATGGCAATTTGTTTCCACTATGATCATAATGGACACAGGCTCAAACAGTGTGGCCTTTCCCCACACGGCAGCACCCTGCAGTCATAAGCAACACTTATTTAGAGTAAGTGCAAACAGCTTTTGGAGATTTGGTCCCATAAAAAGTGAGTTTCAGCTGACAAATAGGGACGAGTGTGGGGACTGTAAGAGCTTCAGCCATTTCATGAGCACTCAGCTGTATTTCACTGAAAATATGAGCAGTGAGGAAGAGGAGGAGGTCAGTGTAAAAGTAGAAAAGGAATGGCATTGGATCTGAAAGGAACAATAGACAATATTTTTCCTCCCTTTTTAGAACAGCTTACTGTACGACAAAGAAGTGGGAACTGTATCTAAACGTAATAGACATAGCCATGAAGCTGAGGGTCAGTTCCTCTCTCTCTCTCTCTCACACACACACACACACACATACACACACACACTCACTACACAGGGCGCTCACAGAGGGACAGCTGCTCTTCCTGTCACATCTATGAGGCTTTTATAGAGTCAGCAAAGACACACATGCACTCTCACATTGAGGCCTTGAATCTTTCTGCTTGTCTCCTCAGTCACACACACACACACACACACACACTCTATCCTCTCTCTCTTTCTCACACACACACACACACACACACACACACACACACACACACACACACACACACACACACACACATACACACACACACACCAGTGCAAAGCCTGCCACAAGGTGTATTTTCACACACACAGGAAGTGGCAGTGCTCTGCCAGCACACAGTGTCGATGTCACGGTGAATAACATGTCAAACAATAGCCAAAAGAGTTTGGTACTTTCTTTCCACTCCCACAGAGAAGCACGTAGCTTATGTTGGAAACAATAGTGCTCACATTTAAGAGTGTATCAGTTTAAAGTTGTGCTATTTATTGCAAAAGGAAGTCAGGTTTTAATATGGACAAGACGGCGCTTTTCTGAGTGCACTTCCTCTTTGCATTTGTAGAAGGGGGGCGGGTCACTGACTATACTTCCATAAAAAGACAAACAAAAATACACTGAAATGTCTTCATGCACCACATTGTGTAACAATTTACTCTCTGTGACGAGAGTCTTTCTTTTAACATATTAGTGTTCTCTTTGTGAAACATTTAAAAATGAACTGAAACTGGTGCAGACATCACTAAAGTCTCGTGACAGGTGACCTCAACAAACTGCAAGACAAAGATGTGCGACACAGACAGATATAAATCATAACAAATCTGCTCTGCCATGTCTGTGTATGCATCCATGATGGTCCGAGAGTGGACAAGGGAGCAACCGGCCGATGAATAATTAACATCTCAGTAACCCTCGCCCCCTTTTCACCCGGTCTTATTAATAATTCATCAGCCAGAAGACTTATTTTCAATTTTTGAAGGACACATTTTGAGCCGCGCAGCTGTCCTTGAAATTAAAGGTGTTTGATTGTGTGAAGATGAAGCTTAATCCTGCTGCAGATCTGGGAGGGAAGCTTAACCTCCACGTACAACCACACTACAACAGAGCTATACAGCAGAGCTGATGCGCACAAAGGCTGCATTTTGCTGGATCTGACTGCCGATTGGTCCATTTCAGGAATGAGGCATTCAACATTTCCACAGTTTGAAATATTTTCCACTTTAGACTTTTTGGATCCAGTGATGTCCCTGCTCTAGAAATGTGTCTTTATCATACTTTTCTCTGACATGTTTAGCAGCAAAAAGCCTGTTGTAAAGCTAAACATAAAAGATCTGATCAACATTAACACGTTGCAACAAAATAAGAGAAGAAAAAAGTACATTTTGTTTGTTCTGACGCTTCAATCTTCACTGTGGGAGAAAATAAGCACCAATAACTTCTGTAATTGACGCCACTGCTCTTCTTTTATCTGTCAGCATCACTTTGAAATCTTGTGAAAGCATCACAGGAGAAAGGTTCATAAAAGCAACACTAAATTTCAATGTAGTAGTGATTCATGTGTAGTAATTAAAGCTGAAGTGTGTGAGGGATTACATAGATAGAAAATTGAAGATTATCAATCACAGGATCAAAATAGTGCTTAGCAAGAGAGCAGGTGTCTGTTGCTGCAGTATAAAACCTTTAATGTAGGATAAATAAATGATCTCCTTTCCTTCCTCATTGATAGTTATTCTCTTTTTAAAACTGAGCACCAGGTGTCAGGGATGCAGGCTTATGCGTCTTTGGGGACCAATAGCTTGGACTGACGTTTGCAAACTGTTACAATAAAAAAAAAGATGAAACACTTCACAAAGAGAGACAGAGAGAGTGCTGCAGTAGCATCCACTTAGCAACCTCTGGACACGGCCCAATTCACTGTCCGCAGTGGGCTGGGCCGGCAGGGGAAGATCGAGGATACCTAGAGCAGGAGTTGGGCATTAAAATGAACTCATTCTCTGAAACAGATCCAGACACATTAATACACATTTAGTTTCTTAAAAGCATAACAGGTCAGTGTCCCATAGTCTTCTGCAGAACAGGGAGGCAACCTGATAGCAGAAGTAACAGGATCAATAGGTAGAGTGAGACTGAGCCTGGTTTTAGAGTTCCCCAAATCAATCACTGTTAGGAGATGATTTAGAGTTTGTGGTTAAGAATTGGCAGGGCAGCTTTTAACTATACAGACAGATAGTGACACCGTAGCAAACTGCAGATCTGGAGACTAAAGCTGGACATTTAAGACCATTTACAGAGATACCTGAGCCATTTACTCTCTCTGTTAAATGTTTGCTGAGGAGGTACTATAGATCTTGCTGAAATGTATGCCTAAGTGTTTTTTTTCCCAATGCTTCTGTCACTGTTATCACTGTTCGTCTAAAATATATTAAGAGTACTTATCTGTGTTAGTATGCAACATAATTCAGAGCTTCTGCAGAGAAACAAGCACTGCATGAATTTGCACATCAGAACAGCGAATGCAACTTGATGTGATAAAAACATTCAGTCACTTTTATCATCTATTTGTTGCAATACTGTTTAGCTTATTTCTGCAGTGTGTCTTTCAGAGAGAAATGATCAGATCTCACTCACGTGTGTCACTATAAACACAAAATAAAATGACTTAAAAACAAGCTGAGGTAAAGTCAACCTCTGCTCTTCTTCATTCACTTGCTATAGGTGTGGAAGAGTGAAGTACAGCCGATGACGACACCCATCCTCTCAGGGTTCAGAAGTCAGTCATCTCTTCCTGTTTCACAGGATGCAGACTTGCATGACCAGCACACAAAATAAGTCAAGCAACCCCGACTTCCCCAAAATGCTGTTTGTTTGATTTCTGTCCTCTTGACTTCATTCAGTACCCAGGCACTCACCAGAGGCCCATTAACCTTGTCCTGGATTTAACATGGAAGTGGGACACATTTTTTGTCGCAGTTTTAGCTAACATCCACCCTGAGCAGCTCTGGTGCAAACAAAAAAAATTGTATCAACATAACACAAAGACAACAATAATCCTCATAACGCTGCTGCACAGTTTTTCCTTTTTGCTTTGATGGTGTTTTTCAGGCTGACCTGATACTGTCCTCACCTCTGATTGACACATGAGCTCAGCACACAAAGAAATTGATTTTTCAGCGCTAAAATAAAGTCTAGTTTATCCACAGCATGTGAGCACGTTAGCTAAATCATTACTGTCCACTGGCTGCTAACAGAGTTTTAAGCTCTCGGATGCAGGATTAAACACTGCTGCCTACATGCATTATTGACATTCTCAGGGAAGGGAGACCAGCACTAGTTCCATGAGGGGATCTGCAGAGGGTAGCATCATCCGAGGGTTCTCAGTGATTGCTGCAAATTAAAAAAAAAAATCCTGGACAGCATGAGCTGCTTGTCTGGGTCATGCTGCCAGCGTTGATCCAATGGAGACAAAAAGACACTAAGATTTGGATGCTACTGCACCCAATGACACTGTCTACCAGTTTTCTATTTTTATAGATCTTTCCATTCAAACAAAATATGTCTAAATTTTACTCCATGATAGGGATTATGATAGGGATTATGCAGTGATTCAGTTTCAGTCAGTGAGGATGAAAAGCAGAGTAATGATTAACTGAGGTTTTCCTTTAGACCGTTTCAATTCTGATGACATGGAAATGTCAGAGAATCGTCAGCATACGACAAAATCACAGGGATTTAAGTCCTGCCAGAAATACAGAAAACCAGATTCTGTGTTGGTCACTACTAGAAGTCCTTTAATAATAAAAGCTTGAGTGGTTGCTTCTGACCGGGCCAGTGAGAGGTCAAGTTTCTGTTGATGTGATTATTATTGTGTTGGTCAGGGAGTGTCGAAGGTCATCGATGATTTCCATCAGATGCTGTGTGTAGATGTGAGCACACACAGGCTTCTGCGAGTGAATATGTAGTAGTGGCTGATCTGCGCAGCTGATAAGTGATGGACTTGAATTCAAAAGCAGTAAACTGTGTGTGCTTACCTAAAAATGATGCATCTGCACTATAAAAGAGTGTTTATCATCAGTCTGAGAGCTTTGAACTATATCTAACAGAAATATACCTCAAGTAGCAGATTTTGCAGGGGTAACTATTAAACCTGGTTCCTGTAAATATCTTACAGCATACAGGCTGAACCTGCTGGGCTGATAAAATGGAAGAGCAAAAAGTAACGATCTTGCTCTGGAAACGGAGATGAAACATCTTCCTAACACCGTGCAACCAGAGTAAAAACAGCTTTATTGAAAACGTCCATAAAAAGGATGAAAAAACCTTCCCAAGCCTGTATATTGTCTCCAGCCTTTTTAATGTCCTCAAGTTCTTTATTATTACTGCTCAGCCTGTCCTGCCATCACAAAATCATTCCTTGTGATTATATTAGGGCTTGGTTTTGTTTTGGCTGATGTAGCTCACAGGACTGTTCAGTTAGAAATATTCTGGGAAAACATAAAGCATGTTATTAATCATTCATGTGTTGTTCTGGAGAAGGCTTTACTTGGTTCAGATGTAAGCCTTGTTTTTAAAATGGCAAAGCCTTTACTGCCTTTGAGTGTGGAGGATGTAGCATGACATTTAAGCTGTAAGGTTAATGCATATAACAGGAAACATACTGAAAATACAATGAGTTCCTAAATGAACCGAGCAGACAGCTGAGGGGGTAGTGACGCAATTAGTTCCTCTTCACTTTGTTCTTCTACGCAAGGTGCATGACACACTTCTCAATAACTGTAACACAGACAAAGGGGAGGTCACAGTTAAGTAACTTCTCTTATCTCGTGAAGATTTCATTCACATTCCAATCATGGTGAGAAAACTACTTTCTAACTTTCTTTTACATCTTGTCATAATTCAGTATGTTTTTCATGTTTAGCAACTTATATCTAACTCACAGGAAATGTAATTAATTTATGTTACTATCCACACAGGGATAAACACAGATGAAGTGTGGTGTATCTGTATTCTGTACCCTAAAAACTTCTAAGAAAGACAAGAATATTGTCATTTGTTCAAAATACTAAAGAGTCAAAAAAAACCACCAAACTTTACTTCTGCACTCAACTTTTAAAACAACATGAGATTTTTTATTGACAATTTGAGTCGTTTACACGCCAGCTGTGACGCCACCTCTAGTATCACTTCTATTTAACAAGTTGATGTGTGAAGTAGGGATAAAATTAGCTTCTCTTGTTTTTGTCACCAAGCAAATAGTTGTGTATAAATAGTTACCAAAGTTAAAAAGCTAAAAAAGAAACAAAACAAAAAGGATTTTAGGCTGCTGCATACATTATATTTATTGTTTCGTAACACAAACAGAACCATTAACCTCTGTAAAAGTTTTTGCTAAACTAAATACTAGCATTAGCTTGCAAATGTGTTGGCTGGCTAACTTGCTGATGTGAAACAAGTGAGTTCCTGCCCTGAGTTTTTAAGGTTATTTTCTGTCTTTGGTAGTTCTGTTTTTTGCCTCTTGCCTATTTTTGAAACATCACAATCTCCTATTGATCTATGTTGTACAAATTGTTCACGCCTGAATATATTCATCATTTCAAGTGACTCTGGAGAGTTGCAATAGGCTGCTGAAAATGAATAAGTTTGTTGTTGGCTTTACAAGAGTGTACGCCCAAATGTGGAAGCCATGATTTAAGTTCCACCTCCGTGTTTCATTTATTATTTCAAAATATTTAATTTCTAAACTAGATAATGTGGGTTTCGTTGTACTGAGTAAGTCAATATGCCGTAGACATCAGTGTTTTCACTCTACTTTTGGGTCAGTTGGTTTAAAGTAATTTTAGATTTGATTTTTAAAGGGGTGGAGATCACTAGAAACATAATTATAATGATTTTTTGTCACAATATCAGATTTTTATCAGAAATGTTGGTTACATCAGTTTCACCAACTGACCATGTCTTTCACCCTGTTATCTGGATACAGTGGGATGACTCTACTAATGTTGGCTGGTTTTCAAAGGTTGTTTTTGGCGGTACAATGATACATTTCTGCCTCTGTTTGAGAAATTAAAATAAATTGGTCGTGCTGCTGTATTGTGGTTTGTTCGAGGTGCAAAATCAACAAGTTCCCAACAGCGATCTTTGGGAACAAACTTTATTAACATAACACACATTTTTGTTGTGAGTTGGTCCCTGTGAGGGTTACAGAAGGGTGGAAGGTATAAACTGGTGAGCACAAGAGGAGCAATGGAGAAAATCACAAATTAATCACAATTAACCGCATATTTGAGTTATTTGATGGAATTCCCAAGCTGCAGACTGATATTTTCATTACTTTAGATAATTAGTCAACTATCATCATCTTTTGTTATCAAGCAGATTAACTGATGAAGGCTCAGTGTTTTTATCGTTACCTCCTTTAAGAATAAGGTCACTGATAAAATTAAATCTAGGGAGGATGTGATGAGAGACATTTGATCCATTTCAGTATTATTATTTCTGCACTGGTGGACTAGATACCACACCAAGAGAGAGCGAGAGAGGGTGGCACCAGACCAGTTGCTATGGAAACAAGGAGTGATTCATGGGTTGGGGGTCTTCAGGAGCTCAGGGGTATGTGATTTTTTTCAAGGTGGTGAGTGATAAGTGTCCAAGTTCAGCCACTGCTCTGTGTTAGTGAAAAGCAGGAGTGTTTCTGGCAGATCCTGGAAGTTCAGTTTGTTGTTGGAAAAACATGAAGGCATAAAAAGCTCCCGCTGCCAAAAATCTGCACTCCCACTCCAAGATCGGGATGAAAACCGATCGCTTACACGCTTATATCAAGACATTGTTATCGAGCGTGCAGATGATTGCAGAAATACAAACATCATTTGTGCCCACATGTATAATGATCATTCGAAGGTTCCCACATGCATGAGCAGAATCCTAATGTCAGCAGCGGTGGCAACATAAAGACGATGCACAGAGGCTGCTCTGTGTGATCTGTGAAGCAGAGTGTGTGTTTGGAATGACATATGGCACTCCAGATATTGTAGATTTTGTATGTGATGTGTCACCTTTTTATTTAGCCTCTGTGCGTCATTTAAAGTTTGCAATGAACAAAGGTGGAGACACCATGCTCTATTCTGGTCCATTGAGACCACAGCCTCACACTTGACAAAACCTCCACAGAATCATTTGTCTGTATTTCTGTCAGCATGAACTGATGGTAAAGGTTTACCCACTCTCATAGCTCATGTTTGTATCAGCATTAGCAAGAATTACATGGGTTCTGAGTCTTCCTTTTCGTGTGTACTAAGTTTCATTATAAACTCTATTTTTCAACCTCAGCTGAGTCTGTATCAGCTTGTTTCAGAGCATTGCACACCACCAAAATAGAGAGTGTGCTATTTTTGATGCAAATAGAGAAAACATGGATATGTTTTTGTGATGGTCACTATATAACACTAGCTAAGACAGTTTTAAGAGAGATCAAATACTGCACCGTACTTAATAATACCATGGTTTCCGTCTCTTAAAGAGCAACCATCGTCCAGCTCTGTCTGAACAAACCTTGGGGGAAAAAGCAGTTAAATTTGCTGTCAGCACCACCTCCACCACTTACAGTGACCACCTTAAATGTCAACCAATGTTTTCTAGACGACTGAAGTGCGTATGAAAGCTTCAACACACATTAGCATATCTTGACATGCCATTTAAACCACCGATGACCTCTGATCTGTGATCTCTGACAACAATAACCCAACTTCCAGATCTGATTCGTTTTTTTTCCCCATACTTTATCACAGCTGAATGTAAAACAGCCAGTAAAAAGTCAAAGTCTGAGAGCAAGGAAGAGAAACCAGGATGTTTTGTGACTTCCTCATGTTGCTGTACAGCAGATTATATGTGTGTTAGTGGGTGTTTGCGTATGTGCAGCTTTCTGTCAGCAGCTCTGCACCGCTGCACCTGCTCTGTAGGCTGCAAGCACACGAGAGACAAGATGCCTGAGAAAAAGCTAGACAGGAAGAAGCCGTGTGCCTCATCGAGAGCGACATAAAGGTTTTGGTATGGGTTGATTGACGTCAGTCTGGTCAAAAACAGAGTAAAGGCAACAAACGAGGACAGAAACTGACTGATCAGTGCATGAAACTAAACCACTTTTTGGTAAGTTGCTTGCAAAACTTCTAAAGCTGAACTCTGTTTTTTCTTGAAAAGAGGAAGCACACTGTTTTCATAGTCTATAGTATTAGGCTTTTGCCTTAAAATAACTTGAATGACTCTTAGCCTATTTAGTGACAAAGTAAAATGAAAGTATCCCTGGAGCTGATCTGAAATTATGTGCTAGCAGTTATTTACAGAAATTCTTGTGCTGCTTTTCATGTCTTCTTTTAGTGCAGAAATTAAGTTACAACAACTGTGTGAACGTATGTGAGGGTGAGAGATTGCTAGACTTATTTCTCTTGGATGTTGGCACACAGTCAGTGAGCCAGGAAGGCCCCCTCCCCTGAGTTAGTGCCCAACTATTGTGAGCGTGTGCAGGCTGGACGTGGTGAACGTTTGGTCCGCTGTGATGCTATTTTTGGGAAACTGTGGAACGGAAAGTGTGTAAAGGAAAGAGTAATAATAAAAAAGAAAACAGAAAAACAAAGGTACAAGGCATTACCCAACAATGAAACATATCACACCTGCTTGCTGCTTTATTCTTGGCATTCAGTACTTGTTTATTAAATCCTTTTTTCTCCTCAAAGTGTTTCTGTGCAAACACTGAAAAGCTGTTATGAGTTAAAGAAGGAGCTGTCGATGAGGAAAAAAAGTAGTATGGGTGAATGACTTGTAAGATGATTTTCTTAACCGAGGTTTCTGTCTTCTTTTGTTACAGGTGGCCAGTGGATAAGAGCAAAAGGGAAGAAGCAGGCACTGAAGAGTGCAGAAGAATGGATGCCATGTTAGGACGGTTGATAGAGACATTACCTCTCCTACATGTAGGAAAGAAAGTCTGGCTCCAGTGATGACCCTCACATTCTTACCCTGCAGGAAGGGGCACCCCAAAACTGGAGTTCCACTTAAACACCCATCAGTACACCTGCAACAAAAACACAATTCAAATTTCCTTCAATTTTCTTTACTTTTACACATCAAGGACTTGTTGACTTATTTGGCAGCTCACAGATATTTTTATGGGAGCCCTTGGGTTGGGAAAGTTCAGACATCTTAAGTGGTGTGAATGAGTTCCATATTTGCTGCTTTCACTCAGAGGAGTCTTTTATCTCTGTGCACATCACTCTAGTTTCACACCAGTACCACAGAGACCAGGCCAGACATTTAACTGGGAGAGAAAGAAGCTCTGGGAGTCCAGAGTGGAGACAAGACTGAAAGACTGGAGCTGCTTTTTAGGGCACCATGCAGTCAGATGATCTCTTCATCCGCAAATTTCGCCGTCAGAACATGCGGCCTCCAATCGCTACAGTGAACTTTGACCCCAAACGGGAGGCAGGTGTGGTGGAGTGGCCTCCCAGGAGGGAGAGTGATGGAGTCGATGGAGACAGCCTCACTCCGAGCCGTGTGGGTTTGAATCTTAGATCAGTGGGCCGGGGCCACATCATGCAAAGAAGTAACAGCGATGTAACTTTAGGGGACTTGGACTCCTCCGGGAAGGCTGGGGGGAAAGCAGCCCGTGCAGCTGGTGAGAAAGCAGGTGTTGGATCTCAAGGGGACTCAGGTGTACTGTTGCACAGGGAATATGGCAGCTTGTCCTCACTGGAAAGGCAAACTCAAGCCCAGGAGGCAAGCTCTGCAGATCAGGGGCCTCTGAGTCCAAATGCCCTCCGCTTCAAAGACCCTTTCCTGCTTTTAGGACTGCAAGGCAACCCTCCAGAGCCTGACGGATTCTTTCGAGGTCTGTCTCTTTCCACAGGGGACTCCCCGAAACCTGCCAAGCCGCCAAAGCCTGAAGGTCTAAGTAAGAAGAGCAAACCTGTGCCTCCTCAGATCCCCCAGCCAGGGCCGTATGACAACATCGGTGGTGGAGCCTGGGTGAGGAACTTTGCCCACTACGATGTTCAGAGCATCCTGTTTGACCTCACCGAGGCAGCTACAAACAGAGACAGCATTGGACGTAAAAAGAACATCACCTCAGGGGCTTCAGCCGCATCCCAGCTGAGGCCCCTCTCCCAGGCCACCCCGTCCTCACCTGCACAGGGTGGGGGAGGCAATGGAGGTAACACCGATGACCCCGAGCAGTCACTGCTGCTGGATGAAGGGGATGGCAACGATAATGAGCTCCTTCTTAGCTGCCCGCACTTCCGCAATGAGACAGGGGGAGAGGAGCAGGTGGGTCTGGGTAGATCACAGGGGAGGCGAGGACTCTGGTCCAGCTTACGGACCCCCAATGATGCAGTGTCAGTCCTAGAGGAGCCCAGAGAGAGTCACATCCAACAACAGGGCAAGAGCAACTACTTCATTGAGCACGCAGATCTGGGAGCCCATTACTATCGCAAATACTTCTACATGAAAGGTGAGTTAGGCTCAACACAACACACTCTGTTCATGCTCCATCACCATGTGTGTATCACAAACACGGAAACTGGGTCTTTTCAGCTTTGGGGACCATTTGAACCTTAATCCATGTTCAGAGGCTTTTTCCTTCAATCTCCAGCCCTTTGGTACATTTCATTACTGCTCTCTCTTCCCCATATTTCAAGACTTAATCCACTGTCCTAACAAATTAAGGCAATGGCCAAAATAATCATGGTATTAAAAGAAAAAGATCTTTTTAGTTTGAAAAGATTAGTAGTTTACAGTGATGCTCTTAGTACTATGGGGATCAGACATCACTTTTTAAGATTTGAACAGCCTTTACCAGGATACACTTTTTCTGCTTTTTTATCGCTTGACTCTGGAGGGACTGCATAATAATTGTGAGGGAGGGAGGGGCCTTCTTTTTCCTGAGGTGGATAGAAGTCTGACTTTTTTGTCTCTTTAAACCTTAAGCTTGGATTTTTATTTAATTTCAGAATAGCCTTGGGTTTATTGTTTAAATGGACGTCATAGAAAACATTTGTTTCCTTCAAGTAATTATGGTACACTTTTGCCATATGCACAAGAGAACTAGCATGGGAACCAGACAGATCCCAGAGCTTCTTCTTTATTTGCTCTTGCAGATGCATGTGCCCCCCCCCCCCCCCCCACCCCTACAGCCATTTATCTTTTATTGATTTGACTTAAACATCAATACAGCCAAGATGGTTGGTGATAAACAACATTCTGAATCTGCCGCATCACCAATATCAAACAAACTGAAGAGCAGTTCATATACTGCACACACAAACAATAAATCTATACTATTAAAGCATGCCATGCTGACTGTATGATAATAGTATTGAATTTAAAGCTATGGAAGATACCAAGCCAGGCCAGGCTTAAAGCTAGGCCAGACCACACTTTGAAATAAAACAAATCCTCGATAGCATCACATATGAGCCATATATATGACACCACTTTTTGTCCAGTTGCAAAATTGTCAGTTTTGTTCTTAAAAGCTGTATTTGTGTGACTGTTTTGTCATCACAGAACACCAGAATTTCTTCGGCATGGATGATCGCCTCGGTCCAGTAGCCATCAGTTTCCGTCGTGAAGAGAAGGAGGGATCCAGTGGAGCTCAGTACAATTACAGAATCATCTTTCGCACCACAGAGGTAAACCGTCTCTTTGCCCTCCTCAAAGCTCTTGTCAGGTTCAGTGTGTGTGTGAAATCGATTCGACTGGATGTGATGACTGTGAGCTGTCTCCTCAGATGAAGACACTGCGAGGTTCAATCCTCGAAGAGTCTGTGCCTTCTGCTGCTCGACACACGACCCCCAGAGGCTTGTCTCCAAAGAGGCTGCTGGAGTTCATCATGCCTGAGTTGAACCTGCACTGCCTCCGCTTGGCCTCAAACTCCCCCAAGGTCCGCGACACCCTGCTGAAACTTGACGAACAAGGGGTGAGTCAGGCTGCATCTGCAGACACTTAAGACCGATGGATGTGTGCTGGATTGAAACATTTTTTCAGGAAATCTGGTTACAGAAACAAAAAAAAAAACATTTTTAGGTATTTCTGTAGTCTAATCAATCGTGTCAGGTCACACTTCAATCAAGAAAAATCACAAATAGATATATAAATTCTAAATTCAAAATCTGTTAATAAATCAATTTATATATATATATATATATATATATATATATAGCACTTGAATGTGTGTGCAACTGCAAGTATGTTGTGTAAATATAAGCATATTAAAACCTTTTTTTAAGTCCATTTAACAAACTTACCTGAACCACTATAGCCATAATTTTGGCTATTCATTCGCTATGCTAGCTCTCATTTGATGTCTGCTGCTTCTTTCAAACCTCTAAATGTTTATTTCTGTATAATTTTCTATGTTTTTACAAAAGAATTAAAGTATCACAGCGTTATAAAAAAAATTAACATAAAGGGGATGAAAAAAAAATGAAGAAAGTAAAAAAAAAAAAACAGATACTACTCCCACTATCATAACATTGACTTTTGAACTTTACTTGAACCCCAGATGATTTCTAACTCTACCTTAGATGTGAACATCTTCAGCAAAAGGTAAAAAAAAAAAAAAAATACCACAAAAAAAGAAGGGAAATCCTTCCTTTGAAGTCTTGAAGAGCTCTGATGTTCAAGCTGAAAGAATCTCATACAGCTACAGTATAAGCTCATGTAAACCTGCTACAGAAATATTTGTTACAGGCTTTTGCAGCTCTAAAGTGAAAGGTCAAAATATCAGGATCGTCTTGACGGTGGATAATGTTATGAATAAATGATAAACATCACTGTCTTCTGCAGCTGAATTTCCAGAGAAAGGTTGGAGTGATGTACTGCCGGGCCGGGCAGAGCTCAGAGGAAGACATGTACAACAACGAGAGCTCAGGGCCGGCCTTTGAGGAGTTTCTGGATCTGCTTGGGGAGCGGGTGCGGCTGAAGGGCTGGGAGAAATACCGAGCTCAGCTGGACAATAAGAGTGAGCTGAAAACACACACCACGACCCGATCTATTGGCTGCATCTCACCTTGTCGCCATTATCCAAAGGGCATCATTGCAGCACTGAAAGCCTGAGATAACTGCTATCTGGCCTCATGTAATCTGAGTAATGCCTGTAAAAGAGCATAGTCACTGCTGATTATCTCTGAGCTGTTTTCTCCTCACTGAGCAGCAGAGACAGAAAATAGGACACATTTCACCCTGACTCTGACAGTTTGAGTTTATTCTTCCACTCACAGACGTTGACTGATTTTGCTTAATCTCTTTGTGTGTGTGTTTGTGTGTGTGTGTGTGTGTGTGTGTGTGTGTGTGTGTTTGCTGTGTGTCTTTTGCTTTTGCAGCGGACTCAACCGGGACACACTCTCTCTACACGCGCTACCAGGACTATGAGATTATGTTTCATGTGTCCACGATGCTGCCCTACACATCCAACAACACGCAGCAGGTAAAATAAAACAAAATATATCTTCAACAGAGGTACAATTAGATTTTTTTTTTCCCCTGCTCGATCTTTTTGTTGCAGTAGAATTTTTTCCAGTCCCACATACATCTGTCCTCATTCACCCAACAACTAAGTCCCTCCTGTTATTGATGAAATACATCCGTCTTGGTACAACCTTCATCAGCTGTCTGTTCTTGCTGACATGCTTTGGTAAATGCTTCAGGGAAAGCCTCTGTGCTCTGCAACAAGCATGACACCAGAATCCTGCCCCCCAGTGTTCACTCCCACCATGAATATATTCACTGCAGCATGTCGGACAGTCTGCTTGTTCAGCTTACTGTCTGCTCTTTATGTGCAGCCTTTGCCTTAATAGAGTAAGCTGTCACATTAGACGTAAAATGCTGGTGTAAATTTAGGGTTTAAAGTAGAAAACAAAACACTGCATCCAAGCCTTTGGGCAGAAACAACTTTTCATTTTTAAATTTCAGATGAATAACTGTTTTGTTTCATGGCTTCTGAATCAAGCATTCACCTCTGTTTTTTGCTTAACTTAACAGCCAATTCATCTATTTTTGTTTATTGAAATGGTCAGAGTATGGAATGAATACAAGTGTTCAAATGCAGAGTTTATGTGCTGGAATTAATAAGAATGCTAATTTATGCACACACAAAAAACCTTGTGCATTATTGTAAAATTAAAGACTCTTAAAGACTCTTAAAGACTGTGTTCTTCCAAACTCCAAACACAAATGTTTTTAAAATCGGGTTCAGAGATCAGCAACAGCATTAACATGGTCACAGCCATGCAAGGATATTTACCCTCACTACCTGAATTAATTTACAATAATGTGAAAAAAAGATGTTTCTGAGTGTTTTCGCCTTCTTACAGATGCTAAATTGAGTGAAGATTTTATATTTAAATGAAGCACATACAGTAAATATAACTATGAATATATATATATATATATAGATAGATAGATATAGATATATATAGATATATATATATATAGATATAAAAAGTTCACCCTCTGACCTATATATTGCAACACTGTGCATTTGATGCGATCCCCAGCATGTGTAGAATATGAATCAATAGGCATTAGTGGGATACAAAGGTCATCTCAGCTGCATCAAGACCTGACATGGTATCTCACAAATTCACAACAGCCATCATCTAGAGGTTGAGGGTTTTTTCTTTCTTTCTTTTTTTCTTTTTTTTTGAGTCAGCTTTAGTTACTTGCTATCAGTGCTTTTATTAATGGATAGCATTAGTTTCTATCAGCCAAGATCTTTTTGTAATTTATAATAATAATGTATTGTTAGTTAAAGAGACTGTGAGGGCTTTCTAGGTGATCTTGAAAAAGTCTCACTTCTAGATATTCGCCTAATCATAATCCACAAAATAAAATGAGCTTCTCAGCACTAATATTAGTTATTTCTAAATGCTATTTCTTAGCTAACCAATCGGGTCAGACAGGACCGGATTGATTACAGCACTTTGAAGCCTCGATGGCAACACCACACCGGCCTACTAAGTTTGGTAGTAAGAAGAGAGATCTGTGTTTTTCTCTGCTGACAACAATTTTTGGGATACATTTCGTAGTGATGATGGACACTGGAGCTGAGCTGTCAGACAGCAAAAGGACAGAAGAGAAGAAGAAAGCTAAACAGGAGAGTGATAGAGCACGGGCTAAAGGCTAAAACACAAACTAAGCTGTTAATGATAATGTGCATTTCAACCCACATGCAGCAGTTATAATGCAGTGGTCTGATCAAACTTGAGTCTCTTTCAATAAAAGGAAGAATGAAGTTACGTAAGCGCTGCTTGGTAGGTGAGCACTTTACTAGCGTTACACGTTAGCCTACTGATATATCTCCGAGCACCAGGCTGTGAGTAGCATTAAATATAGCTGGCTACTAAACCACAGTACAAACTGACAAAGTTTGCTTGTTGTCATGTTTCAAACAACAGCGCTGCGTAACTGTTGATGAATACCTTACCGTGTCACATTGTATCCAGTAAAAGTAGTGTTAGACTCTTACTTACTCTTAATTTTTTCTCAAACAGATGAGTTCAAAAACATGATTTATCATGCAGTATGTTCAAGTAAACATGGGTTATTCAAACAAAAGCACTCGCTTTTCTACCACTTCTACAATTCTACAATTTCATTTAGCAGACGCTTTTGTCCAAAGCGACAACACAAGCAAGAATTTAAACAGGAGGGAAAAACCTTAGTAAGTGCAGTGAAGTGCTTCAAGTTTGTTTGCCTGGAGGTGCTGCCATTAAGTGCTAGAAGAAGTGCCTTTTTTTAAAATTCCATTTATTTTCAGTTTTCAACATGTTTAATTTTGCTGTTAAAAAATTTAATTTTAACAAAAGTGTTACTTAAAGGCTATTTAAAAAAACAGACAAACTTGTATTGATGCCAACCATTGGTCCCTGAGTTTTAACATTTGGTTGACCCAGCTAGAGACTTAACGGCAGATTTGAGGTGGGCCTTTAGCTTCCTGGCAAACAGCTACAAGATGCCCACTTGTAAAAGTGTTAATTTAGCCATGTCTTTAATGATGTTTAAAAAACCTGAAAACAAGCCTGTTGGCATGTTTATTTCTGCTGTAGAGAGAGACACTTTAACATGGGTGTTAATAGGGTCTCCTTGAGGAACTGCAGTATTTAATGGGTTTAAATTTAACACTGATCACTGCTGCTTTGTTTACACAAACACACTACAAACTATGAGTATTACAATACTTGCAAATATAAAATAGAAAGATTTAAATGGTTTGATAAACACTGCAAACAGCCCCAGTGTAATATGGTGTTTTTTTCTCTCTCTCTGTTTTCTCCAATAGTTGCTGAGGAAGCGACACATCGGTAATGACATTGTGACAATCGTGTTCCAGGAGCCAGGCGCGCTGCCTTTCACTCCTAAATCAATTCGCTCTCACTTCCAGCATGTCTTCATCATTGTGCAGGTTCACGAGCCCTGCACTGAAAACACATACTACAGGTCTGACATCATCTTTTCTGGTTCACTGTTTAAAATAAGTACATTTTTTTTCTGCCGACTGAAAAATACATTACTCTCCTTTTACAGGCTGAGATCTTTTAAGACAAGAAATGATATCTGTGAATAGATTTTGCTGATCTGAAATGTAATGAAAAGTTCAGACCTTGATGAAAATACCTAAACAGACAATTTAACTTACTAGATGGATGCAAAGATAAGTGCAGCATCTTCAGTGTTTGTTATTCTGAGAGTATTACACAACACGCTAAAAACAAGACAGAGGTAGAGTGTTTCTGTTGTACTATCTCTCCTAACTCTGTCATTCCTCTTCATCTCTCTCTCCCAGAGTGGCAGTGACTCGCTCAAAAGACATCCCATTATTTGGCCCATTGTTCCCTAAGGGTGCCCGCTTCCCTCGGTCACTCGCTTTCAGAGATTTCCTCCTGGCGAAGGCGGTGAACGCTGAAAACGCTGCTGAGAAATCAGAAAAGTTCCGCTCCATGGCAACCCGCACACGGCAGGAATACCTGAAGGACCTGGCAGAGAACTACGTCACCACCACACCTATTGACTCCTCCACCAAGTTCCCCCTGCTCTCTCTGGGAGGAAAACGCAAAGATAAGCTGAAGGGCACCAAGGGGGCGGAGCTGCACAGTGCTGGGGCGCTGGTGTGGGCTGTGATGGTTAACAGCGGAGGAGAGGACGGGGAGGCAGGGGAGCACAAGCTGCCCTGTCTGCTGGGGGTGTCAGCTGAGTCTGTGGTCCTCATTGAGAGGTGTACACGCAGGGTGGTGTTTAACTGCTCCTGTCGGGATGTGATTGGATGGAAGGCAGTGACGGAGGTGAAAGAGGGGGGACCATGCTTGGATATCTTCTACGAGCGTGGAGAGTCGGTGTCTATAGGTGTGATGGAGAGTCAGGCAGAAGACATCCGGGAAGTGGTGCAGAGACTGGAGGTGAGTAAATGTGTTAGATTTGGAATTTTTCATCAGGTAGCAAAGGGTTTGATGATGCGATAAAACATGATAACCCCAATTCATTCTGCACTGACTGTCACTCAGCAGTAAGTTGAGACTGAGTAATCTGATTGGACCAGAAGCATTTAATGAGTGCTGATAAAGAGACTAACAGCACAGGGACTTGTGTGACTCTAACTCAGCCAGGTGTTCTGGACAGTGTTTATTTTATTAAATTAACATTAAGTAGCAACAGTTAACTCTCAGTCGAGTTCTGGAGTTAATTCTGTTGAATGAAAGATTACCAAATAAACCAAAGCAAATATGGTTGCCCCTTTGTTTTGATTTAAGGGGTATTTTTCTTTTATCAGATAGGGCAGCTGAAGAGAGGCAGGAACTGTTGGGAGTGGAGAGTTTGGGAGGACATGAGGCAAATATTCAAGACAGGGTGTCAAACCAGTGACTAAATAATAATAATAATCTTTAAATACATGTTACTTATAATACTGTATGCTGCTTGTAAAGATGTAATATGACTTGATATCTGAATATCAGCACACTTTATACAACCCCACTTCAAATAAATTTGGAACATAATGTAAAACATAAACAGACCACAATGATTTGCAAATCCTTTTTAACCTATATTCAACTGACTACACTAAAAAGACTATTTATTATTCAAACTGATAAACTTAATTGTTTTTCGTTAAAAAAAAAACTGTTGGACTATTTTGGAACATCTTGCAGGCATCGAATTCAAAACGAGTGAATCCCCATTTCATTAGAATTAAGTTGTACATAAAACCAAAGTTTTATGATGCTGACAGTTTCGACTGTAGAGGATGCATTAAAGTCCAGTTAATACATAAAACAAAAGTCAAAAGCAGTTATATTTAACGTGTTAAAAAGTAAATTTAAGGTAGTTTTTCAATAAGGATTTTTTTAATTTAAAAAAATCTCCCAAACTTACCATGGATTTACATTTATTTTAATTATTTATTGCCCATCCCTTTCCAGCAGCTTTATTAACATAGAAATTTTCATAAAAAACATGCAGACCAAAATGCTTCACATGGACTTGAAAAGACAAATTGACAAAATTGAGCGTAAAAAAGTAGAATAATTAACCAATAATGTTTTTCCCTCTCTACAGCTGGTTACCCGGGGCTGTGAGGCTTTTGAGGTTACCCCCCTGCGTGATGGTGTCGGACAGCCGGGCTTCCTCATGAATGAGGAAGGTTTCGTAACAGAGCTGCAGCGGTTCTGTTATGCCGAGAGTGGAGGTTTGCAGCTTTGGGCTCGTGTAGTGCGGCTCTGCGGACACTCCCTGGTTCACCTGAGCCCAGAAGAGAGGACCAGACTGCTCCGCACGGCACACAAAATCCACATCACTGTAATCCCACCAGACGAGAATGGGAAGCCTCGCAGGTGGGTGAGGAGGAGGAGGAGGAGAGAGGGGAGGGAGTGCTAACAAGGGCACATGTGGGTCAGCAGACATAAAGTAAGACTGGAGAAAAGGCTCATGGGTACTGTGTGCAAGTTCCAGAGAGGGGATGACAGGGAGGTTGACAATTTTTAAAAAAAGAGGGGGCGAGTGGGACAAGACAGTTCAGGAAAACATGAGAGGTGCCACTCTGAGGTCACAGCTGTTGCTGCAGTCTGTGTCACACCAGCTGGCTCATAACTAATCAGTCCCTCCAATGATCTTTTATCACAGTGACACACATTGACCAGCACACTTTCCACTCGGCTGCAGTCAGACAGACAGAAGGCAAAAACTTATTTTTTTAAAAAAATAAATAGATAAAAACAAAACCGATCTGTAAACTTTTGCAGCTCTTTATTTTAAAGAAACATCTCAAGTTGGCAGCAGAATCATCCACAGAGAACATCCCCTGCTTTATTTATACTCCAGTTCTAAGAGGCTTTTCTGTGACAACAAAGCACAAATTGACTCAAAGATGTCTTTATATAGGAAACAGAGGCTCTGTGATTTCAAAAGAATATATTGAAGCTCAGACAAATATAGCTTTTTTTCCCTTTAGTTTTTCTGTTTTTGGCTTCTAGATCAACTTCAGAATTAACAGTTTAATAAGAAATTGACTAGAATAAAAGAGATGTAAGTGAATTCTTTCTGAATAGATGTGTCTGTTTATGATCTGCAGAAGTTTCTCTGAGCTTTACCAGAAAGCCATTAAGGATGCAGAGTGTAAACCTGGTGAGGATCAGTCTGGAGAGGCCTGGGTGCTGGATGAGAGGGAAGAAGAAGAAGAAGACGAAAGGGAGGAGGAATTAAAGGAGGAAGACAAGCTGAAGAGTGGTGGGACTGATGAAATGGACATAATCGAGGTGGGGACCACAGAGGCTGAAGGGCACCTGAATGACAAAGAGCAAAGTGAGAGAAGTCACACCACGCTCCTAACGCCACCCAGTCTACCTTTGCTACGGGCCACTTCACTGCAGGACCAACCAGCCAATCAGAGCGAGGTGACCAGCTGCCCACAGCTCACACGCAGCTGCTCATTGGAGAGAACGTCCTACAGGGATACATGTGATGGGTGAGTGTTGGTGAAGCTTCTATCACTGTTCATTCAGTGGAGAAAATATGAAGAAAAATTAGAGTTTAATTAACAAGAAATGCTGCTTTGCTAGACTGCTTTACTTTGAGCCGCACATCAGGAGAGCATTAGGTAAAAGAGCTCTTAAATCATCCAGCATGGCTGAAAATATCCCAGAGCTGGAGCTGACTCATCACTTTTTAATCTCTGAGTCAGTGCGTCACTTTTCCTGCAAAGGACGAGTCACAGAGAGAGGACATGAAACATTGCGTTGCTGAAGTGTGTCAGCGTAACAAAAAAATTCTACAGTTAAATTCTTTAAGATTGGAAAAAACAACTTAGGTGTTTATTCTTTTGATTTTTAAAGTTCAGCACCTAACTACCAAAAGTTTAAAGAAAAATGAAATGACAGTGCACTTTTTCCATCACAGACAGTTAATTAACAAAGTTCAACAATATGCCCATAATCCAAGGCTGTGCATCTCTTCTTTTCAAGACCACCTGGTCCAATACAAACCGTGATGGTCATGATCTGATTCAGGAAAATATTGAACAAATTGTTGCAATTCATTTGGTCCCAAATATTTTTTACCAACTATAAGTGAATGACATGTCATTAAGCTTATAACAAGAGCCAAAAGAGGAGGAAAAAACTGAACACTAAAATACTAAACAAAGGTCTTTATCACCGACATGTCTGGGTGTCTCATTGCGACAGGAAGTTTGGTTAAAAAAAAAAAAAAAAGTGATATTACCAACAGAAATCTTTGCTTTTTTTGTTGGCATTACTGGCACAAAGCCCTGCTGAGCAACAAAGCATTTATTTTACACTCTTTGGTTCTGACCTTGACAGAAAATGTAAATATACACATAACTTAGAACATGATTCATATCAGCGCCATGAATAATATATTGTTTGTTGAAAGCTGGGTACTGTATAAAAGTGGAGCTTTAGCTACGATTGGCCCCCGGGCCTGACTTTGGACATGCAACCTTACAAGTCACGGAGGCTAACATTACCCTGATTAAGGTTAAAGGTCATGTCTAGATCTGCAAAACTGAAGATGCTGAGCACAGATTGCAGAAAAAAAACCGTAAAATCCCACTTAGCAGGATCAAAGTTAACCTTGCAACCGGGCCATCAACGAGTTTGTATGACACCTTTAGTGTTCCAGGGTGCCAAGATCCAGTACCAGATCTATGACACTAAGAACAATTCACAAATTGGTTTGGTGAATCTGTACTTTGTACTCATGTTGATGCTTTGAAGTACTAAATTCCTTTTCTAGTATTTTTCTTGAGAAGTCTTTTGTTAGAGAAAAAGATATTTGTGCACACCGTGTTTCATGTGTCTATGATTTCACCTACAGAACACCAAAGACAGCATCAGTTCAAAGAGGAAGTTTTTCGTGAGGAAAATATTCATGAGGATGATATTAAATTCTGCATTTCTCTAAAATGAATCTGATTGCATTTATTGTCACAGGGAAGCAGAGCTGAATAATTTAACCCAAACCGCATCAGATTTGATGTGTGTGATGGAAAACAAAAATCATTTTGTGAGCTCAGAATTACAAACATCAATCAGGCCTGAATCCAAGCCATCCCGGAGATTACTTGTCTAAGTGCTGCTTTCTTTTTTCGACCTCTAGATTGAATAAAAAATGTCACAAAGCATCACAGGAGATTAATTTTTTTTATTATGTCTGTCTCTGACAGGCACGTGTATGACAATGTGGGACAGAAGGGCGACAGTCAAATCTACCAGAATGTCGGCGAGCTGAGAGACGCCACACCTGATCTGATCCTGGCTGTCAAACCCAAAGTTCCCCTCGAGGACGAACAGGTGATGGACCGAGACGAGAGGTCATCTGATTGGTTTCTGTTCAGCTTCCCGTCTCCTCTCTGACGGTTCTGTTTCCTCTCTGTGTCTTCAGTTCATGGGGGCTGAGTTTGGTGATGACAAAGCTTCTGCGAGTGACTCTTCCTCCCGGCTGTCGTGTGTTGACCGAGCTGAAAGAAACTCCAGAGCTCTGAGTCTTCATAACTCCATCACTAAGAGTAAGTACATCCTCATGAGTGCAGATTTTTTCACAGTGAAATAAATGGAATTAGATCATTTATAATCCCTTTAAGAGAAAACAGCGGTGGCTGCACGATGATGAAAGGAGAAAATCAAGTTTTCTGACCCTGATTACTCAAAACAAAACTCCTCTCCTGTGCAGACTGATCTGACCTTTTAAATGAAGCTAAAATGGAACCATTACACATGTTAGCAGAACATCCCTGCCTCATTAAATCCTCAAATTCCTTTTTTTTAAAACAGATTTTCTCTGCCCTCCCTTCACCCTCACCCTCTCCTCATTATCCTCCCCTTGCTCCCCTCTATATCCCTTTTGTCCCTCCTCTTTTATCTGTGCTGCCCCCTATCCCACTAATCTAATATCACCCCTGCTCTGCTGCCACCCCCTGCCAGGGTGGGGATAAAAGGGGGACAGATGGGTGGTGGGAGGGGTGGAGTTTTAGGCAGCCCCAAATCAAGGAGCCCCTCTTACACCATCTGCTCGGCCTCTGCTGAGACTCATCGTTTAAGCTCCATAAGAGGAGTGCACTGCTCATCCTCTCATTATATTCTTCTGATTTCTGTCAGGGCGGCTTCTAAAGCCTCCGAGCCGCTGATTGTTTTATATCATCATTTTGCACTGGAAGTTTAAGAGTCTTTAAACTTAACAAAGTAAAAGATGGAGATCAAAGTGTGATTGGTCTTAAGATACTCAGCTGTACAACCATGAAAACATATTTTTGTTTCTTTGGAATTTGCATGAAGACCTTCCCAAAACTCTGTTTTCCATCTATATATTCAGCTCTTTGCCATACCCTTCCAGTTACTATATTCAAGTGTCTTGCTTCCTTAATTTTGCATCAAAAATAAAAACTTTTTGACTCACTCAATTGAGTGAAATGCTACACTTCCCTCAAACCCACTGCCCCCGACTTTGACCAGCATTTACGCAGCAGCACCCCCTAGTGGTGACTTCATGCTATTGTAGAAAAGCTGCTCAATAGTCTGCAGTTCCTCTGTTCTGCTCTTTTGTACCGGACAGGTTTATGTTATCCATGCTCACCTAAGAAAGCTTCTTTAATTGCAATTTTTTTTCTGTCAGTCCTCTCAGAGACGACAGATTCAACAGAGGAGGAGTGGCAGTCAATTGCTGACCTGGCTACCGCCTGCCGCAGCATCCTGGAGGCTCTGTCACGAGAGGGTGAGAACTCTTAGATTTATTTGACTTGAAGTGTGTGGACATCCATAACTGTGTACTTTTTGTCTTATGCTGCTTTGGGGCCCTTTGTTTCTTGATTGATTTCTCAGCTATATCTATTCACAGCTTTGAGGGAAAAGAAGGCACTTACCTGATTGAGTACAGGTTTTCATGTCAAAAACAATAACAACAATGCACATCAGTGATGGTGTTGAATAGTTACAGATCAGATAAAGATGTACAAAATGCTTGTAGAAATCCCTAAATCTGCTTGTAAATTGCTCTAAACGGTCTGTTCTAATGGGCCTCAAACATGAAGGTCTGGCCAATCAGAGGAAAGGGGGTTTGTGCATCCAGGAGCCTTAAAGAGACAGGAAAGTGTTTCAGACAGAGACTGGAATGATGATTTTTTAAAACACCACAGTGAGAAAAAAAATTAAATATAAAACTAGTGCAGGTACACTAAAGTGACAGTATAAAGCCTAAAAAAGCACAATACCCACTATTTAACTCATTCAGTATCAACAATTTTTAGACACAATTTAAATGTATGTGAACTACATTAAAGGCAGAAATATGCTCCTGTTTATTGTATGTCATGGTGTTGAAATGTTTATAATTCTTTCATCAACAGACCGTAAAGCTGGGGAACAAGCCGGTGCTGACCAGACAGACGGCAAGCTAAGAGACTCAAAAGACAGGTGGGTTGCTACTATGTTCATACAGGTTGTTCAATCTCTGTCAGTAGTCCTTAGGTTTTCTTTCTGTCTCAATCATTTTATTCTGTCCTTTAATTTTCAAAACTTTATCAACATAATCCAACTGTTTGGATAAAGACAGCCCTCATCACACTGACTCAGTGATGCACTTCTGACATACACACACACTTGCACGCTTTGGCATCATTTCTGACTCACTATCTTTGTCATCTTTCTGTGAAACTCCCACTCCAGTCCCTTTTAAATGTCTTCTCTACTTCACCCAGCTCCTTGTTTGCCTGAACTGGCTGCACTCTTGTGCTTCGTGCTGTGTCTGAACATTTAAGACCACTGAACTGTTGGCCAATAGAAAATGAGTCAGTAAAAACAGAGCAAAATGTAAATCTTTTATCAGTCCAGGTCTCTGGTTATTACACACACACAGTTTATGTCCTCCCACGTACTGTAGAGGTCAGCATTGATGACTGTTTCTCCATTAGATCAGGCTCCAGCTAGAAAAAGACACCATTACAGAACAGTATGTTCCTTTTTGTAAACTTATGTCCCATTCTTTTTTTTTTTAATGTCTCTGGTCTAAAAAAAAAAGAGAGTATTCATATTTTCTTTGTTTAAATATACCCTGCAGCATGTTTGCATATCTGTGAGGTGAAAATCGAGCCTTATGTTAAACCATCAGAACACAGGCAGCCTGTATCAAATCCAGCCACATTCATCAAGTATTTTTACACACATGATGAATTAGACGTGAGGCACTGTCCACATGCTGAAGTGTCCTCAGGCAAGGCACCACACACAAACTGTCCCTGGTGGCTGTGGCAGCAGCGTGTGAATGGGATGATTTAGTACTAATGGGCGCTTTTCATAGCAGCCTCTGCCTTCAGTGTATGAATGTGGTGTGAATGGGTGAATATGACATGTAAAGCATAAGAGCTTAAAGTGGTCTAAAAACAAGAGAAAGCTTTATGTCAATGTTGTCTATTTACTCTTTACACACAGCTTCAACTAAAAATGACAAAGATAAAAAAGAGTAAAAAAGATTCAACTGAAAACATTTAAAGCCTCATCTAAAGATCCATTTAGTATAATTTTATTTCATATAAAAGCCTTAGATTCTCATGCAGCATATCACCAGCAGTCAGATACATTTCATCACTCAGACTGGGTATTTCCATCAGCAAGTATTGTAATTGGTCGGCAGGTATTTAGGTTTCATTAAAGGCGACACACAGCTCCACGACCAATCAGGCAAATTGAAACGTTCATGCTGTATGAGCTGAAGGCAGGCATTCAAGTGGGTTGAAGACATTTCTATAAATGGCAGCAGATACCAGTAAAAGCCTTCATCTTGTTAAACTGTTTCTTAAGGTGTTGAAATATTTAAGTTGAATATAGAATATAAAATGGTGAAATTGCCTTTGACAAAGTGTCACTGCATCTCTTCTTTGCAGTGACTCTCCAGGTCACCTAGAGGAGAAAGTATCCCAGCTGGAAGCTATGCTGAAGAAGCTGCAAGATGACCTGCAAAAGGTGCTTTGACTTTCATGAATGTTTCTCTCTGTGATATGTACTTTCAGTGAGCTCCACGGGAGAGTCAGCAGGTAGGAAAAAGTATTTCAGTTATTCCGCTTCTGCTGCTGAAGCGAGACGTTTTGTATTTTCTGATGCAACTCTGTTGTTTACATGTACAAATCCTCCCGTCTCCTCAGCATGTCAAGTCTCAGCTGACTCAGAAGTAAAGCATTAAATACAAAAACACTCGTTTATTTATTGAGACATTATTGTAAATTTGTACAGACATTTTTGAAGATTTCTGAATATTCAAATATCATATTTAAAATGGACTTATGTCAACTCCTTAAATGCTGTTATCAGTATTTTATAATTCGATTGCTACTCAACATAAATCTGTTGTTGGTGTTTATTTTAATGTCGAAAAATACTGTAAGAATAATGTGTCAGAGGACTAAACACCCTCCTGTCCACCTGTGAGTCTGAAGCTTTCTGCCACTTCTTATGGCCTTCGGCAGATGAAGTCACTCAGCATTAAACAAGTGGACTGAGTGTGTTCAGCATTCTGTTGTCAGTAGTGTATGTGCATCTGTGTGTACACATATTATATAAAATATTATTTATTTTAATTAAATGGAATGTTTTCTGTTTATTTTAATATCCTTCATAAGGACTGCAACTACACTGTTGGCATTACCGATCCATCTGTTAAATGTTTTTGCAATCAAGTGACCTTTCAATCTGTGAACTGTCAAAAACACTGATATAACACACGTTTAGTTGTGCTACGATTACTTGATTAATGTATTTTTGTTAAACAGAAAACTTTTCAACCAAAGTTTTGCTAATTGGTTACAGTATGTCATTTTTAAAAACTTAAACTTTCTCCAGTCTCAGCTGCTAAAATGTGAGAATTTGCTGCTTTTCTCTGTTTGCAGGCAGTAAGTTTCATATTTCTAGGTTGAAGACTGTTGGTTTGACGGAAGAGGCTCTTTAAAGAAAACTCTGTGAGCTTTTGGTGAAAATAAAATGTACTTTTAAAGCATTTTATAGTGTAAATATATCATTTTATGATAGCATTATCATTATTATTATCCGTACCTGCTGTTAGTATCTACTTACTTACTGAGACTAACCAGAAGCATAAAAGTAAAACCAGAGACTCTTTTATCATCTAAACTCTGCCAGTTCAGACAATATTGTTTCTGCTTCTCTCTGCTAGATGTGCTTTTCCACACTTTTATTGTCACTTTTGTTTCAAACTTTGTGTCTATGTGTGCCCACTAGTTACTTTAAAGCCACCGCTGTACCTGTCGCTCCCCTCCCGTTCCTGCCACAGCGATCTGAGCGACGGCTTTTGTTTTTGTTGTGTGCCGATGTCTTTCAGGAGAAAGAGGACAAGGCGGTGCTGCAGGCTGAGGTGCAGAGCCTCCGGCAGAACAACCAACGGCTGCAGGAGGAGTCTCAGAGCACAGTGGCTCGCCTCATCAAAGTCACCGAGCTGCTGTGCAACGTCAACAAGCCCTGTTAGCTCTGACACTGCTGCGTGCGCAGTCACACGCAAATCAGCGGAGATGCAAGTTGATAATATGGCGCTCAGTATACTCATTTTATCTCAAGCAAAATTGCAAAACAAGACAGATCCACTTATCTTCTTCAATCTATGTGCTACCACAATCTCAATCCTGAATCCTGGACCTGCCTGCTGGTGAGGAAGTATGCAAATCAATTCGTAAGAACAGACAAAAAGGACATTTTTAGCATCTCATCACCTTGACAGACTGACCAATGTGCAACTCTCTTTACCAGAGTGCTTCTCTATTTGTGTGTATGGTACTAGACTAAGTGTGTGGATGTTTATGCAGCATGTATGTGAGTGCGTATGTGTGTGAGTGTGTGTGTGCGTGTGTGTGTGTGCACATCTCCTACTGTACCTTGCTTAAATACTTGACAAGCTGGGCTGAATAGCACTTGCATAAAAAAAGTGGCAATGAAGACTGAGAGACACTGTAAAGCATGTTAGGTGGTGTCTTATCTGAAATGACCAAAAGTGTAAATATATCACCAATAATATATGTGAACAGTAGTGTTGCTGTCCTCTCTGCCAGACGTGTAGTTGCAGTGTACGAGTGTGGTTCTGTCAGTGTGGGATGGTCGTGTACTGAGACGCATCGAGAAAACAAAAAAAGGAACGTGACAATGACGAGCCTGTAGGCGGCCTTCTACTTCAAAAGATGTAATGATGGTAACTGAGTCGCCTCAGAGTGAGGTCTGTTACGTAAGGACATCACTCTCTGCCCTCTTCTCCCCTCAGATGTACTGTATTTTAAGAAATGCTGGAGTTTTCAGGAGGAAGATCTTAAAAACATAAATGAAAGGACATAAACTGGAATTTCCCCCAGACAAATGACCTGAGCATGCTTGTTCCCCCTGGACGTGTGTATGAAAACAGTATTAAAGTGATACTGAAAAGGGTTATACCTCTTCTGAAGACACAGACAATGGCAGGAAAGGGCTGCTTCAGCTTCCTTCCATGTAGCTGTTTTCTTCTAACCTCACTATTGTAGCAGCCATACTGTAGAAGATCTCCTCCTGCTGGCCTGAACCACAAAATGCCCCCAAAAGGCAGCTTCTCCTTCAGTGGGCAACATAGCCTTTGGTGTCTGAAAGCAAGTTATAATTAAATATTAAAAAAAGTATTTAAAAATGTTTTGTGTTTTGGGATGATACAGTGAGTGTTTTGTTAAATATGGCTTATGAGTGGTAGCGGTAAGGACACCTGATGTGTGTTTGTGTGTTTCTGTGTCATTCTTGCACTTTCTTTTAAGGCAAAATCAGCACTGGATAGGGCACATGCTGGATTTGATTCTCATGCCCGGGTTAATGTCTTGCTCAACATAACAAGGTGGAAAAGATCTTCTCCCCTGACACCACCTTACCTCACCTTTTTTGTGTCCACTGCTGCTGGAAAAAAAAAAGTGTGTTCAGAGGAGTCACACTGCTTCTCCTCAGTGCCAACAAAAAAGCCCAGGCAGCTCTATCATACCCAGAGGAATCAGACAGAACTGACTCGACAACAAACTTGGACAAAAAAAAAAAGGATGCCAAATGTTCGCCAGTCACTCAGACTCTTGTTTTTCTTGTACAAACTTCCTCTTGTAATTTTATTTTAGAGTCACTGTGAATACCTGGTACCAGCATATTAAGATACAGTATATACAGATTAAATTATGAATCTAAACTTTATCAGTATGTGAAGATACTGTATGTACAGCTGAACTGTTCATGTTACTTAGTGCATTGGGTTGTATATGCCCTCCTTTTTGCAGGATAATTATGCAGATAATGTGTTTTAATCATGGCCATGTAGGCTCTTGTTTCATCTCCTGTACATGCTGAAGCCTCATGACTGACCACAGGGAGACACTGGTGTAAGAAGACCTGTTTTACTGTGTCTCCTGTATAGTTATCTGGATTGTAGGAGGTTGGTCAAGCATGAGAATGTGCCAAGCAACTTCCAAGCTCCCCCTCTGTATGTGTGTATGTATAAAAATGTAACTTATTAATCATGCAAATGTGGATTTTCTTGTAGCTGTTTGAACTGGAGGGAAATCTGAGGAGTACAATGTGAAATAGGATAGTAAAGAAAGGTGAACTTGGTTATAAATTTTGTTTCTTTGTAGGGAAACCAACAACCATTATGTGAAAATGAAAAAATACTATCTGCAAATCTTGATTATGGTTCGTATTATCATTTGAATACAGAGCTATTTCACCCACAGCTCTTAATATTTAATAGGTTCTTATAACACCATAAGGTACGCCTTAATGAGTGGGGGTCAAACTGCTCATACTGGAATTATGTGAAGGCTTATTTCGCTGACCCTGTGCCTATCTGAAAATGTAATGTATGTTAACCGAGCACAGTGACCTCATTTCTCTGTCTTTGGTTGCACTTACTGAGGTTTTATAGAAGAAGAGACTGGCCTAACATCTGGTCCGTCATCCACTATGTGATGGGAAAGTAGTGGAATCATACATGATCCAATAGAACTAATAATAATAATAATAATAATAATAATAATAATAATAATAATAATAATAATAATAATAATAATAATGACAACGGATGTGTGCTGTTGGTCTGAAGAATAACTGGAGCTCAGTGTGTCATGTTCATAAAAGCAAAGTGACAAAAATATATATGGTTTTTAGAAAGGAATTAAACACGAAAGGGTGCTGCAAATGACTGATGATGCATTGAAATGGAGTTTGAGCTGAAATGAATGTGTTGAATGGCGTATACTTCCCTGATTGGATGATTATTTTGGTATTTAAATACTTAAGAATAAATTGTGTCAGAAAATCCAACTAAAATAAGAAATCTGATTGTGGTTGAATGACCTTAAAGGGCTAAAATGGAAAGTTAATGCAGTATTTTAGGGCTGACATCAACTGATGTTAGTTATGAGATTTTAATGAAAGGTTGTGTGAGTAGAAATAAAGCCAAAGTACAAACTTAGATGGACAACTGGCTGTATTTCAAATACAAATGACATATTTGAAGTCCACTTCTGCACAAATAATGTTAGCATTTCAGCTAACTTTCAGCTAAGCTGCTAATGAGTTGACAAATATGTTGTTTTAACTCTAAATTCAGCCTGTTGTCATGGTACAGCATTAAAGGGGCAGTGTACAATTTGTGGCATGCAGGAACTGCAGGAATATCCCACAGTTCTCCTAAAT
The DNA here is from genome assembly GCA_030710495.1 of Labroides dimidiatus. Lineage (NCBI taxonomy): Eukaryota > Metazoa > Chordata > Actinopteri > Labriformes > Labridae > Labroides > Labroides dimidiatus. Next base: position 15,705,119 of record CM061159.1, read on the forward strand.
GTTTAAATAATTTTAATCACCTGTGTGTGTATATATATATATATATATATATATATATATATATATATATATATATATATATATATATATATATATATATATATATATATATATACATATATATATATACACCGAGCGATAGCAACATCAGGAAGAGGGAACACAGGAAGCTGGAGAAATACTAAGGGCTGAAGGAAGAGCTACAGAAGATGTGGGGTGTGAGGGCAACAGGGGTGCCAGTTGTAACTGGGACGCTGGGGGCTGTAACACCCAAGCTGGGTGGATGGCTCCAGCAGATACTGGGAACAACATCTGAGATATCCATCCAGAAGTGCGCACTCCTAGGAACAGCTAAGATCCTGCGCAGAACCCTCAGGCTCCCAGGCCTCTGGTAGAGGACCCGAGCTTGAAGGAGACGCAACACCGCCCGGGGGGTAATATTTTTTAAATGCCAGTATGAAATATTAATTAATTTTGATGGTTTGCAAACAGTTGAAGTCCTATTTTAAATCTGAAAAATGATCTGAAGATAAGATGTCCAATGTTGAATCAAAAATGTTTTTTTATGAGAAATATATGTAAATTTTGAATTCAGTGCTAGCTTTTCTGTATCATAAAGGTTGGATACTTGTGCATACACAAGGGTTAGTTTGAATTAGTCTTTCCATCAACAAATTCATTTATTCAATTTCATGTTTTGATGTGTTTTCTCTCCCTTAAATAAATAAATAAAATATAGGTTAACATGATTTGCAAACCATCATATTATTTTAAACTATGATTTTAAACAATGCACCAACGTACCTATTTATTCACTACTTGAGGGATGAAGTTTAGACAAAGCAGATGCAGCGGTGCTGCTTTTGGAGTTGGGGTTGTACACGTATTTGTGTTTTCAGTGCTTGAGCAAACAGAAAGCTGTGAAATGGTTTAACTGTAAGATACCATTTGTTAGCTTGATTGCACAGTACAGCTTAACACCAACTGAGTCTCCCGACCTGCATGGGACTTGAGAAAAAATGGCAGCTGTATAAATATGATGAGTTCGATTCAAAAGAAACCCTTTTAATATTTAAGTGTTTCCAATAATGGAACCTTTCAAATGCATCACAGGAACATCACCAGAGTTCAGCTGAAGTGGACGGGAAAATCTATACATGGCTTCAAGTTGAAAGATCTTTGAAGGTACAACTGGATGGATTACTGCAAGAGCTGCAGAAAATGGCCTCAACCTTCTGAACTCAGAAATCAGAGGATGAGGAACACAGGTGGTGGAGGTAAAGGCAACCTACAGGATGTGGTCTGATGTGTTTTACTGGCAGAGCTCATGACCAAATCAGACTGATGGCTGCAGAGAAAACAGGCTGTAAAAGTCAGTTTATGAAGTGAGATGAAAGCACAAGAAATAAACAGAAATGAACTTTGGCAGCCTCATAAAGATTGAGATTTCTGCTGTAAACAAAATGGCAAAAGGACATATCTAATGTTTTTTAAGGATAAAATTGTTTCCAAGAGGTAAAACATATGCTAGCTTACTGAAAAGAAAAGTTTTTTTTACATTCACACTGCCAATCAGCAAAAGCATCTCACAGGATACTCTTTAGATTAAAAAAAAAATCTGAAATGAGTCTGTGAATAATCTATGACAACTATAACATCCAATAATTAAACCTTAAGAGAGCTGCATGAGGGGTTTTGTCAGGGAATCAATCTTGCAGCTGAAAGCAAACTCATCAGATTTGAGAGGCAGGATTAAATTATTTATTATTATTTATTTTTTCAACTGAAATACTTCACACATCTGAGTCAGATGTTACAGGCCCATGAAAAGTTTAATTTTTATCCACATTGTATTTGCTGCTAGAAATGGCCCCGCTCAACCTATCCAGTCATGCTATTAAGTAAATTTGCCTTTGGGGGAAACATTTCTGATTTAAATGAGATATCACTCTAACTGTGGAGAATCATGAGTCATACAGCTTTAATTTTATCACCAGCCTTCTGATACAGTTTCTTCTCTTAGAGCTGTAACGCTCTCAACAAAAACAAAAATTAATATTGGTTTGAGTCAAATAACTTTGACAACTATAAACAGTGGTGGACAGTACTGTATATTTAAGTACATTTTTTGAGTATCTGTACTTTACTTGCGTATTTATATTTTTTGGAAACTTATGATTTTCACTCCACTACATTGCAGGGACTTGCATCACTTTCCACAGACGTGGAAAATTCAGGGTAGATTTTTTGTGGTTTACAGGTTTTAAGGCATGTGTTGTGTTGCCATGTAGCCAAGTGGTTCAACAGGATGAGTTTTTGAAAGCAGAGTTGTAGTTTGTTCATTGTAATGGACTGAACAGTAAAGTTACAACTCCTCCAAAGTGAATGTGGGGAGAAAAAAAAAAGCCTTCAGTTTTTTTTTTTGTTTGTTTTTGTTTTTTTTTGGTGGGAATGTTAAAAAATAAATGACAATAGCCATCCTTATTGTTTTCAACTGCATTTTTATACTGAAGTTTTTACAGGGGTTTCTATAGACCGTTTTATAGCAGAGTGGTTTTACATCTAAGTCAGTTCATCATTAGGTGGTTTCAGAGAGTTACAGGGTTCTGCAAAAATGATGAGAAGACAATACAGCAATGTACTGATATTAGAAAATGTACTTCATACTTTTTACTTTTAAATACTTCAGTATTTTTGAATGCATGTACTTTTGAATACCTATGTATGTTTTAACATAAGTATTTTAGTACTTTAACTTGAATAAGATTTTGACCGAGGGACTTTTACTTGTATTTGAGTAAGATTTGACCATGAGTATCAGTACTCTGACTCAAGTACTGGAGTTGAGTACTTTGTCCGCCACTCTCGCTATAACACAAGCAGATAAAAAGAGGAGACAGTTTAACTTCTTCTTCTTCTTTATCACTTTAAATTAGCTAAGCAGACAGTGTTGTATTAAACTGCATCCCTGAACCTTCAAAAACTCAACCAAAGTGATATAACTGTTAAATCACGCTCATCCAGAGATTGTCAGACCTGAAAATCAAACTGGGAACTGAAAATTGCTGACAGGGGTCAAATATACCACAACTTCCCTTTAATTTGGTTCATGTTTTGAAATTATTGGGCCATGATCTTAAAATAATCATGGTTATTTTTCTTTCTTACGCCAGGCTCTACGTCTTAAATATAAACATCTTCAGAAGATGAGAGCATGTATCCAGGTAAACAAAACTATAGGTATCCACTGAGTAATGTTTTGGCATTTCACAAAAAAAAATTAATATGATGTCACTGGAGGTCAAGCCTGGAGATTGTAAATTCATCTGTGTATCATCTGGGAACCCTGAATGTTCATCAGTTAAGAAAAAACAATTAGTCAGTTTTAAACAACAGACATTAGCAGGCTCAGTAAAACTCAGAGATCACAAATGAACATAAACCTTAAAGCAGCCTGTAATACTTGCAGATTAAATGTGGGACAAAAAACGTTCATATGAAGTTCTGTTGGGATGCACAGTCCCTCTTCTCTGAATTGATTCAGCATGAGGAAAGACAAAAACACTCCCCAAAGCTTGTTTCATGATCATAATATAGCCAGACAACACCATGCAAACATTTCCCAGGGCTCTGTCCTCTGGAAGGCTTTCCTAAACACAGCCGCAGAAAAACACTTCATCATCTCAGCTCTGACACCAGGAGGAGGACTGATGACAACAACGCCGTGGCCTATGTCTTTATTTGGGGTTGTAGTGCAAGCCGGACGCTTCGCTAAAGGCTGTGTGTCACACACGGATCAAGGGCTTAATGCTGCTTTGATTCATCCATGTTCTGTAAATACAGAGGCCTTGTGCTGGTGTGTGTGTGTGTGTGTGTGTGGTGTGTTTAGACTCCTGGCTTGTATATTGTGTTTAAATGGCCAGGCCAGTGTTGCTCCATACACAACACGTGGATGAGGCCTAGTTTAAGGGTCTGTATAAAGTCACTGCTGTGCTCCTGCAAAAAATCTGACACATTACCTCACATATCAGGAAGAGTTCATGCCTTATACACATCAACAGATACAAAGACTACTCAAATAAGTTTTACAACTGATCCTCTGAGGTTGAGAAATGAAGCCTCATGTTGATTTGTTCAGACTAACCCAGACTTAAATCTCTACTACGGGGAACTTCAGTAAGTTTTAATGTGCTCTTACATAAACCAGTGCTGTCATTTAGACAACCAAAGACACATTAATTTGCTTTACTGAAATGCAGCAAACTCATATACATGCTGAAGATGCTGCCCTGGAAGTAACATCACTTTTTAGCGTGCATCCTGTTAATAAGTCAGTTATAAACCTATCACGCTGTTTTCCCCTAGAGTGCCATAAAATATCAAGTTAAACATTAAAGAAAGAGAAACATTGGGTCACTGCAGGTTCGCTGATGTCAGCTGAGTTCTTTTTAAATTTTGTTTCACTAACGTTAGATGCCTCAGTGAGGGTTGTGTTAACGCTGAAGAATGAGCGGCAAAAGAATTCAAGTGTTTATCTGGAAAAAAAAAGTGAAATACTTTATATATGAAAAATTAACTTCATATCTTATATATACTTTATGTATAATTGTAAACAGGGCCCAAGAATTAACTTGAATTTTGATGCTTCTTAGTACATAACAATTCCTAATTCAGGGCTAACAGACAGAACTGAGTTGCAACAGAGCAGACTTGGAGATCTTGAGAGTAAAGTGTTACCAGGGTCTTTATTTTTAGTTGGAGACATTATCCAGACTCCTTTTGACGGTACAGTACAAACACGTTTATGCAGAAGGCTACGTGTCCTTTTGGACTTTGTGGGGAGTTGGCAGGATGGATTATTAGCAGATAGCAGTGAAGGAGTATTTCATAATCTTCACCCTGTTTCTGGAAGGTCTCCATGTGACAAGTAGTCTTTGTTTCCCTAAACAGACAGGAGAGCAGTGCCCGGCTTACAGAGCTTTTGTTTTGAACCAATTCCAGCTCTGGTTAAGAAAATGTAACAGAAAAAGAAAACTCAGTGTCTTCTGAGAAGTTTACTTAGAGTTTCTTTTTATTCGGCTTCAAACCTCTAAACCTTCATGAGTTAAACACAAGTCAAAACTTTGATGTGTTCAAGTTGATAATATAGTACTCTTGGATGCCCCTTGATTCAAGTTCCTTTGTGGTGGAAACAAGCCAGCTCATCCAACTGGCAGACTCTACTCTTGTTTGTGTTGCTATTAGTAACACTGTGTATTAAATAAAGTGTCAGGAAAGGACATTTTCTGTGAGTGGGAGCTCACAGGAGGAGGGAAGCTTCAAAATCTCCTCCTGCTGGGTGTAGACTGCAGGCGCTGACACAAGAGAGGCAACACCTGCACAGAATGCAATTAAAGCAATAAATAACAAAAAGGCCACAAATAGAAAAATCATATCTAAGGAACTGAAAAAAAGCTGCATTTGCGGCATGCTGTTAAGGCCTCCTGTCAGGGGTCACAGGAAATGATATCTTAAAACATTCAATCTTTACTCTCATGGTTCTGTTTGCTTTTATCGGTTAGAGAAATAGTATTCTTAACTTCAGTCTCCTCACTATAAAAAAAGATTTTCTTAAAACTTTTGAGTTGTTTAATGCATTTGTTGAGGAACTAACACTAAATCACTGTAGTACTTACAACCCTTGAAAAATAACAAGGGAGCTTTTCTTAGAAAAAAATGGACATGGTTATTTCATGGGGATGTCATTTGAGTTATCTGAGTCTGGAAACTTTTTCAGTAGTCAGTTTGTCACAAACTGTGTATATTTTAATTCACCAGACATAAAGAGAAGATCAAACTTACAGTCCCTCTGACCTGAGAAGGCATGTATCAGCTCATAGAGGGTCAATGATTCTGGTGGGCCCAAGCGGCAACCTCCGGTCTGAAAATATGAGACAACGCGGAATTGATTAAGTCTGCTGTTCCTCGAGTGTCCGCTTGAGACTGGCTCCGGAAGTACCAGAAGTCACGTACACACCAAGCCAAAAAAATAAGCACATTTACAGCCTGGTACAAAGAATATCTCCTGTCTGAATCGCTAATTTTGCTAACGGCAGGCACTGTAATTTAAACTCGGCAGATTCGAAAATATTAAGACTGTCAGTTCATCCAATCAGAGGCACAGCTCAGATCACGTGACTGTGGAGCGTCCTATAGCTGTACTGTGGAGACTCACAGCCTGCCTCATTTCCAATATAGCCTCACCGGCCATCTTGCTTCAAAATTCTCTGTTAGAAACAGATGGGCGACGTCGTGGAGACTACATCCATTAGTTATACAGTCTATGGGTGGGTCATATCATAAAGAGCTTCAAAAGTTAGTAGCAAAATGTAAAAATAACATTGACTGAAAACAATGCAAAGATGACAGGAGGAAGGAAATGAACGGCTTCAGACGTACCCATGTACATGAAATTTAATGCAGAGCATTTTAAGAGCATTTATCCATAGTTCATGCAAATTAAACTGATTTTTGTGATGTAAAGTCAATCCATGCTATAGTGATGACTCTGAGCTCCTGCTCTGCACACCTGTGCCCTTCTCTCTTCACGCTCAATTAGCTGGAGCAGGTGTGTACAGCCAATCAACGTTTAATTAGGTGTCTGCAAATTTGGGTGAGATGGAAAATTTGAAGAGGTGCTGAGGCTTAATGGGACCAGAAACTGGAACCTCTGAAATGTTGCAGGTGCTTTTTTACTCGTCCACCCAGTGTTTGAATTATAGCGGGTTTATTAGGATGCACAAGCACAAAACAGAAATTATTCATAAATAACTCCCCTTTTCCTCAGAACAAAGAGTGTTGAGTGTGTCGCCGCCTGGTGGCCAAAATTAGGGGAGGAGAGAGAGAGAGAGAGAGAGAGAGAGAGAGAGAGAGAGAGAGAGAGAGAGCATGTCGCCTCCTGTTGCTGAAGCCCATTGTGGGATCTGTCGACCTTTCAAAGTGAACACATGAACGCAGAGGACTTTGGTAACGAGACCCGGAGCTTGTTGGAGTGAAGCAGCACAGAGTCTGTTCTAAGTCTGGCGGGGGAAACCAGGCTGGTCTTTGGGGGAATCTTTTTGACCGAACTTGGCAGAGAAGTCGCTTGTTGCTGCTGCTGGAGGTTGTGTGTTGGTTTGTTCGGAGCAGCTCGCGGAGAGAAAGTGTGAAACAAGTGTCAGGAAGAGAGCAACAGATGTTTTTGTTGGATATGTGGCCGGCTGAGGAATGAGAGCAGCGGCGAGGCACCGGCGGCCCTTCCAGCGTTTCTGCTGCTGTGGAGTCGGGCTGCTCGCTGTCATTTGGCTCGCTCAGGTCATCCACGCACCAGGTGAGACCTTAATATAGACATTACAGGCTACGCGCGCCTGCTCTCGTGCATTCATGCACAGAAATTACTACAACATTCTCAGGCTTCATATGTATTCGATGAAAACTATATCAAATCTATTTATCTAAAAAGACAATGGAGAGTGATACGAAAATAGTATACGCAATAAATCATTGTTAAAGCACATTACACAAACATGTGCAAAAGATACATAAAAGCTGAAATCAGGGGTCTTCTATTCTGATTTCCATTATTAGGCTGCATATTAAGTTTAAAGTTAGATTTTTATATTTAATGAGTGTAATTTGGATGATGGATTTAGCAGATGTAATTAAGTATGTGTCTGCAATATTTAAAATAAGATTAAAATCTTGAAGTAGGTCCACATTTGAAGAAAATTCTGCAGAATACTAGTCCTCAGACCATGCAGTGGTCCATCTTCACCTGAAGCAATAATAATAATAATAATAATAATAATAATAATAATAATAATAATAATAATAATAAGAGTATATGGTGTGGAAATTCAAGTTGTTGGAAAATCTGAGTCAGAATGTGTGAATGCAAAAGACGCGTTGACATAATAGCGTCAATTTAAAATAAGTAAAAGAAAATGTAGTCTCAGAATAGAAAAGTAAAATTAACAATAAAAGCATTCCACCAATAATAACTTTTTCTCCATTGATCAACATGCCATAATCTGCATGCAGTACACCTTAGTTTAGTATTCTGCAATCATATCCCAGCGTCTGTCCTCCCGTTCACACTGGGGGAAGGTGACAGTTTGTTGATTACATAAAGCAGACGCATGTTTAAATTGTGGCATGCATATAAATCCAATCACCAGGGAGAAGCTCAGTTAAAGGTTGTTGTCAATTCTACAGGCATGCAAAGAGAATTTCATCTATATTTTACAGTGTTACAGACCAGGTTTATAATTAATTTGTGTGGATGTGTTTGCCTAAATGCACACCCTGGGTTTTCTTTGATTTCCCCATGAATTGACCCCTCATCAGTCCTCACAGTGGCTTAAGCTTAAGAGATGTGACCCATTATGAGTTTAATATTCCCATAAAAGATTGCATTGTCTAGTGAATTCTAAAAAGATTGATGGATTTCATTTCAAATCAGGTGCCCAAAGACCCCACTTCTCCTCTCATGTTCTTTTAAATTATATTTTCATTAAGTCCGACTTCAAAAATAATCCACAGCACAATCAACAGTCAGAATTAGTTTCTTTTGTCTTTGTCATAAATATGTCTGAATAAGATGTTTAACCATTGCATTTAGTTGCAGTGTTCCTGATGACATCCTACCTTCCTGACAGCTCATTATTCTCTCATCACCTTTATCTGAGTGGTCACATTGTCACAATTATCAGCTGCTTCTGCACTTATTATTCATTTTTCTGCAGTCTCTACATCTTGGTTTAATTCCACATGTGTAGTATCCTGGATAAGAAGCCCTATCATGAACATTTATATTCACCCAAAAATGATGAGTGTGCCATTAACCTGAAGATTTTTTTTTTTCAGGAGACTACAGTCAGTCAAAACTAAACATATAAAAGCACTTAGCAAAGAATGTGGCCTGTTAATTGTAAGAGTGACAGGAAGGTTACTGACAATATACTTAGTAAATAAAACACACACTATGTCATCCTGAATGCCACTGTGTGTGGAGCCATTTATGGATCCAACTATCGTTTAACTATCATTAAACAGTAAATCTGATTCTGGAGGATAAACGTTGGATCGGGTGTTGGGAAAAACACAATTACAATAACAATAGTCTCCAAGACAAAATATATACAGACAGCAATGGATACCAGAGGGTTGTAAAAAGCAACAGCTTTATGAAAACTTATAAACAATAACACAGTTTAACTGATAGCAGCTCATAAATTTACAATGCCGAAAAAATTGTTCCCAAAGTTGTGGCATTGAAAGCCAACGTTTTATTTCCACATCAACTTTTCTTTGTCTTTGCAAGCTGTGGAAACAGCAGCACTAATAAAAAACAGACACAAATCTTCCTTATCATATCCATGTTTAACAGCAGACCAAATTCACTGAATTTAATAATTCATAATAGTTTGCAAATTTTGCCTTACTTTCTTTTTTTCTATTGTAAAAATTAGCTCTGTTTGAATGGTCAAATCCATTCTGAATGGTTTGGGCTGTTTGGGAGCAGTAGAAGCAAATTGGCAGTGTACCATATTTTTTAAAGCTCTAAAAGCAAATGTGCTGGAAAATAGTATCTTTTGAACACACCCATCAAACAAGAGTAACATCAACGTCTGTGCCCTCCTGATAAATGTTAATCAGGCATTCCCGTGCTCTTCAGTCCTTTGTTTGCTCTCAATAACTTCTGAGGAAAACACTGGACTCTTTAGCTGCTGCTCTTACTTTCTAACTTTGTCTGCCCGTCAGTTTTGATTCTTAGGTGGTGTTTAGTTTGCTTTTCAGAGATTTGTGTAGGCTAATGCCTGTTATGAGGTTTGAGGGCTTTACAGTGAAGTTTAAGGCAGGAAAACCAAACAAAAAACTTAGCTCAAATGCTAAATGATTTGCTTGGAACCACAGACTTAAACTTATTTTGGTTGTAAGTACCTCATTTTCATCTGTAATGTCCTGTGATAGGATTAATGCTGCAGCAGGAGACACCCACTGCTGTAAAGGCAAGCAAGCTGGCATGCCCAAGTTACATGAATGCTGCTGCTTATGGCGGGTGGCAATAGTGTAAAGAAGCTCTTCTACCCCCTGCTATGACCCAGTTAGTGGAATATTTCAAACATTATGTACATAAATTTCATTTTTTGAAATGGCACACATGTAATGGACAGTTGAATAAGAATTGAATGCATGTTAAATTTGAATTAGAACTTACTGTCAGGCTATAGTAACTTTCCTAAAAAGTGGAAAGTTTAAATGGGAATTTAGTGCCATAAAAACTGAAAAAAGAAGAAATGAATATGAATTCTGTGTTTGATCATTAAACATCAGACCTGAAATAATACACAGTGATCATTTTTAATTTAGTAATAGGATTATATATTTATATGTCTGATTCAGTAGTTAAAAAGCATAGTTTAAATCCCATTTCAGATCAAAACTAATATTGATAAGCTCTCTGTTCACTGCAACATGGCATTTAAGAGCTCTGAAAGTTGTCTGAAATCTATGCTTTTTTTGTGTGAAGCTGTAGGTAAAAAGACTCAGATATAGATTTCCATGTGCAAGACTGCCCTACCACTAAAAAGGACTTCACAGTCAGAAACATTTACGAGCACAGACTGCAGCCTCTCTGTGTGAAGGCAGTGAACCTGTTTGGGGTGAGACCAAAGGAAGCCGGTCTGTCCAGTCGATGTGCGATTGACAGGATCAGATGTCTTGTTTCTGCTACAGACAGAAACAACTGTGGTTTGACTTAATATTTTCTTGTCAGAGACTTTGGACTTCTAAGTACTTTCTTCTTCTAGGTCGTTTTTAAATGTCAAATAGGCTGTAATTAAAGTAAAAAGTTACACTATTTGGTTTTTATTCACAGCATGTGTTTCAATGAGTCGTGTGTGATCATCATGTGTGACTATCCCAACAATCTGTAGCCCAAAGCTGCAGCGTGAAGCCTTCCCAAAGTCTACATGAGTATAACAATGGGCTGAAAGATAAATTATAAATTATGTTATTCACACTTCTCTCTGCTCTCATCCACCTTATTTATTTTGAAGAATATGGCAGCAGGATTAAGATATTTTCATACAAACACTACATCTCATGTTTCGTCAGCAGTCACCACTGATCTCTCTGCAACCTATTTTTTCTGTATTTACATTGTAGACATTGAGCAGATATTATCTATAAGAACGGTCTCTGGAGCTGTGGAAATTAAACACCATGAATCACAAAAAATTGTCAGCATCTTCCTCATGTTTGCTTAAATACAAGTTTCTAGTTCAATGTTTTTTTTCTGGTTGGCACACCTGGACTTAAGTTTCGTACACAGTCATGAAGTTAAACATAAAGAAAAGGCGATAAATGGCTATATAACCATCTAAACACGAGTGTGACTTGTGTTTAGACTGTCAGCTGCTGCTGGGAGAACGACTGTTTAGTGTTGGCTGCACCAACGCCAAACACACTGGAAGAAATAAAGGTCTGAAAGGAATCGAAGTCTGGCTTTTGTAGTGGCAACCGTCTTGGAGACGAATAACAAATAGATTGAATTTAAGAATGCAAGTACAGTGAATAAGGACTGTCTGTGGTACATTTCAAGCAGTCTATTAATTTTAAAAGCGACATAGTGATTACGTAAACATTTAAGGTATGATAGTTGTCTTCTGAAATGATATTTCACCTTTACAGGAGGGACCATTTGTCTTGCAGAGTTGTGGAGACCAAGATTGGTCTTGATTAGTCTCAAGACTTCAACAGGTTTTGGTCTTCTTTGGGATTTGTTTTTACTGCATTTTGTTTCTATCAGACAAAGAACTGGCTGGATTATTCTCAATAACACAACTTTGAAAATATGCCCTCTTAATTTTTATGATTTCTGTGATTTAATGCAAAATGTCCTTCTGCAAAGTAAACCATTATCTTGTTTTTGATGTTAAAATTATTGTGACTACATGTGGTTTTGTGGAAACATAAATCTGTCAGATCAGTGGAGGGTGCTAGTTTTAATGCTGGTCTGATCTGGATCCTAACCATAGACTGTGGAAAACGATGAACAGAACTACAGCCATCTCCTTCACAGATGCCTATGTTGATTGGCTGGAGCAAGGCTCCTGAAGCCCGCCTACTTTATTATAAAGGGTGACCCAGCAAAATTCAGTAAAAAAATATTTTATGGTTAATTACGTAATAAACATACATAGAAACAACAAATTCCAACTCTGGCTGCAACTCTTTGGACACTTCTCCTTTTCTTGATCAACATCAATCTCTCGATCCTTCCAGTTTTCAGTCCTGAGATTTTGTTTTTCCCCCCTGAGCCCTTCTTGCGATCCAAACTCCCACTGTTTGAAAACTTCTTTCTGTTGAAATTAGTGAAGTTCCACAGAGTCTTGATATTGATTTGAGAGAGGTCACGATCCTGTCTGCCATCCAGAAGAAACTTGAGGGGATTCACAATTGAAATTTGTGACTCTGTTTCAAGTTAAACTTGCATATGATGCTTTAGATATTTTTTACAATCAGAACTCATTTTGGGTAGCAAAGGAAGTACTAATGTCATAAACGAACGCTTCTATGTGGAATAAAATGTATCTACATGAAACATCTTATTTATGTGAAGAAAATTAACATTTAAATTTATTGTGTGATAATCATGAAATATTTCATTGCTGGGTCACCCTTTAACAGATGGAACTTGGGTCAAACTAAAAAGTTACAGTACAAGTCAAATAAATGTTTCTCAAACATACGTTCTGCCATAATACTTCATACATATCATACTGATTTACATGCAAGTGTTCATTGTAATTCAGTACGTGATGTTAGAAAGATGACTGACAGTTCCTGCTGCAGCCCTCCCTAGATTAGCAGGGTAGAGGAGGAATGGTGCACAAAGATCTGTGGATCGTACCAGCTTGAGGGACCTTTGGCCTTTTCACCAACTTAAATGGGTGTTATAGTTAGTGGAGGTGTGTGACGCCAATTCTGCAGCTCCACCAGCCAGATTGCTCTGGAAACGTCTTGGCCCAATTAGTGCAATATGTCAGCGACCACTGAGGTGTTACTTTGGCATCGCACCTCATGATGGGAGGATATGGAGGCTTGTTGTATCTATATGCAGTCAGTGGTCTTGACTTCCTCAGAGTCTTGATCTTGTTGTGGTTTTGACACACTCTGGTCTTAGTTTTGACTTGTTCTTTGTTTATGTGGTGGATGGTCTTGTATCTCTTTTTTTTTTGTCAACAAAACCACAGGTCACAATCTATTTTCTAATCTATTTTCTGTTGGTGTCTGAATTATCTAGAGGTGAATGAAGTGTGAGTTAGTCAGCATTACGTTATTTTAGGTTTCCTTTTCTTATGCTGCTGATATGGTTGCGTACTGGGGTTTGCTTCCAGTTCTAGGTGTAAAACTGATACAGAGCCGCCTGCTCTGAAAGCCTTTTTGAATTTCCAATGAGTGGAGCTCCTCTTGATGCCTCAACATGAAAGCCTTCACGTCTCCTCTCAACCACAAACCGCCGCCCCTGTGAAATGGGCTCATTGAGCTGTAAGGTACAAAGGGACTCTACAGTGCCTGGCAATCACCAAATGCATCAGACACCAAGCTGCCTCTTAAATAAGGAGGACAGTGTGGAGTACAAAGTGTAATAACCGCCTCTCTATCTTCTCTGCACTTGGTGCAAAGACCGCTGTGGGTGGTGGGGGATATCTGTATTTTTTCCTGTTGAAGAGATGATGAGGCAGTTCAATCTATGGGGAGTTTTCCTCAGCTGCCCCTATATTAGAGCTGTTAAATCTGATACCTGCACAAAGATTAACTATTGAGGAATGAAATCCAGAACTGAAATAAACACCATAAAGATGTGTGAGCTGATGGCTGAAGACAGCTGGCAGCCGCATGGGCTGCATTACTGAACAAGCTGCTATCTCTCAAAGCCAGAAACATGAGGCCACAGTCTGCTGGGTCAAGAATAACTCTGGAGACAATTGCTGCATGGGAAAAATGTAGCAACAATACTTGGAGGGTTTTCTGAAAGCAAGTGAACATATCGTAAACTCAAACCAGCACTATCTTAATATGAAATAGATTATTTTAGTTAGAGGCTGTTTAAATACAAAGATTATTTATTGCAAACTGTTCTTTTTCCACAGGGGTTATTAGATGAACTCATAAACAGAAAATCAACAGAGTTCTCTATATTTGGTGGTCATTTTTTTGTCATTATGTCTATAAAGTCACTCGTTCCATCAAATAATTTTGACACTTAACAGAAAAATAAACAGCTGACTATGTTTGGTATCTACATGCTTTTGGGATCATGATAACTTTGATATGGTCTATATTTATTTTGTGTATTTACTTAGCTCTGCAACCTTCTTTTCTTTAGAAAATAACACCAGAATTTTTCACCTGGAACGCCATGTAAGTTAAAAAAGAAAAAAAAGACTTTAATTAAGATAAAGGTATAAATTACATTTTTTACCCACTGCTGAATCAAAGGCCAAAGATTTATTTCTGAGAATCTTGTGTGTTGGTTCTCTTCTTTTAGGAGTGCCTCCTAGTTTTGCCATAAAGTGACTCTGATGTTGTTTTCTAACAGAGGCTGAGACTTCTGGGTTCCTGCCGGGTGTGAACGATGAGACGCTGCGATGGACTCGCAGGCTGATGCAGGAGAAATCAGACAACCAGAGTCTGGATCAGCCTCGGGCAGGTGAGTCGCTCTCTCTTACCTGGGTAGTTTCCTTTCCTTTTCCTTGAGATCTCCACAATACTGTCTACAGATCATTCAGTGTTAGGAAGGAGCATGATATCAACAATGATTATATATACGATAAAGTCTTACAACGTCAGTATATGCTGAATTACATGACATTTTCTGTGGTAACTGAAATGGAATGAATTGTTTCATCATATCGTGAATTCAGTGTGTAATGTTTCCCAAGGCTGAGGATGAAGGGGAGTGATGATGGAAAAAAAATAAAGTTGCGGATAAAGAGGAAAGGTACTAGGGATAAGCTATGTTTTATTAACAAACTGAGACAAATGGAAAACATGAAACAAGCAGCAAAAACATTAACAAGAAAAGATAATCTCTTCCTAAGTGAAACAACAACATCAAAAAAAACTTTAAAGGAAAGAAAGAACACAAAACACCTGACAGGCATGTAACAAATGCCTGTAAGATAAGTGATAAAATTGATGGAACAGTGTTGATCATATTGCAGTCATATCATCATACACCCAGCTAAAGCTGACACAGTCCAATACGGCCATGGAGGCGCTTGGAGTTCATTAATGAAAACCTTATAATCAGGTGTGTCTGAGTTTGTCTTAAGGAAGTGCAGATAGATGAGTTTGGTGAGTTGTTTTGCAGACTGATGTTTTTATCTTGTCTTGCCTTTTTACAAAGTTAATGTAAGGCTAGACATGTTTATCAGTGCATGCGTGTGTCATGTACAGGTAAACAAAGAAGGCAGAGTGTTACAGAGATTTGTGCCTCTCCCCTGCATGTGAACTGAAATGTGTGTGAATGTGTGTTAGTGGTCAGGAGCGTGTAGACAGCATCAATCCTGTTCGCAGAGACACTAAAGGAGATGTTTGAGAGCAGGCTGCCGGACTGAGCGTCCAATTCAATTTTATAAATTTGACTTTTGAGCATGGTTCTTACCTAAATAGCTTGAAAGGATTCAAACCACTCCTCGTGAAATTGTAACTGGAACATGCAAGCCAATCTGCAGCTGTAATCAGTGCTCTGCTGCTCTGGTTTTAAGGCTGATAGCTGCATGGTTGACGTGAACCTCATTCATTCCTACTGACGGTTTTATTATTACAAATTCAGATAGAGAGGAAAGCTCTGAGATAATAACACAGAGCAGCTAAAATAACCAGGCTGCATAATGAAAAATCCTCTGCCTTCCTGACGGTTCAGTGCGGTATCTTCAGGTCATTTGCATTTACTCTGTTACTGTGCTAACATCAGACAGTCTGTCACTGTACTGTACTGTATGCAAACTGCACAGTGGTTGTCAGGCACAGTTCTCAGGGGCATTGTCGCAAGAATGTATGCAAATCTAGTTACAGTTATACCATGGAAGTATCCTGTTAGTGGCATATTCCTAAATACCACCTGAGGTGTGCTCACTCGACTTATACATGGTATACACATATGATGAATAATTCAAACCTTGTGCTATTGAGTTAAATATTCCAGGGACATTACAATGCATGCAGATAAGGAAATGTTCATGGTTTTACTGACTGGCATAAAACCAATAGATCATGAGAAGAAAGAAAGATTGTTATTTTTTGCTGAACAAGAAGTGACCATTTTTGGACAGGAGGGTGGAACTAGAGAGCAGGAAGAGACTGGCAAATTTGAAGTTATCAGAGCTGCACAGTCTTTCTTTGCCCATGGCTGATTTATTAGCTGTAGAATGATTTCCAGAATGTTATGGTTGGAGCTAAATATCCATCCATCTGTCTACCCATTATCTTTGCTTTTTATCCCATTCAATGTCATGGGTAGTAGCTAATATTAGTTATTTATATAAGGATTTATTTTTATAAATAGAAAGAAGGACCTTTATGGTCTTTTTGCAAGGAAATTTGTAGCAACAGTATGAACAGACTCTGCTGTCCTCCTCACTGCTAGGAAAGCAAGCAGTAATCAACAACAGCCTTTTTCTTGTGCAAATCCCCAACAGCAACATGACAAAGATCCACCATCATCAGGCCTGAACTCTTATATTCATCCTGCAGCATTGTAATATTGGTGCTCCAGTGTCTACTGTCACATTGTGTTTTGGTGCTATGGAAGCATGAGAGGGAAACGCGCAGTAGTAGCATCATACACACACACATTCACGCATACACATGTACAGCTCTGGCTGCCGGCTGCAACGGCTCACAGTCATTGAGTTGCAGCTCTGTAATGCCTCTGCTTCTACCATCAATGCCAACACAGCAGTGTGAAGACTCAGTCTGCCCGTTCCGTTCCTGAGACATTCATACTGACAAAGAAAAGAATCCATAGAACTCATCGATGACACAAACCGGGCATATGGTCTCAGTCACTTTAAGTGACTCATTATAACTAAAGTGTGTGATTAAAGCAAAATCAGCTCCATAAGTTTGAAGTTTTAATCCTTTCTTTGGGATCTCGTGGGAATAGACTCACTTTGGGAGACAGCCTTGAGTGGCTGTTTTAGGGAGTGCAGTTATTGGCCTTGTACAGCCTGGATTTATTTCCTAGTTTCAGGCTGGCGTGTTGTGTATGCTTTTAGTTTCAGAATTCTTACAGACTATATCCAAGTCATGTCTTTAAGATATAAAGAGATACACCAACCTGGACATGATTAAGTTCGGAGCATCTTTATGACTGTAAAAATAAATCCCTGGGAATACCTCAGGGATGACTGATTTGACACTTCCTGGAAATTGACACAATACAGGCACCTTGCTGTCTACACATCCTCTTCTGTCATCCCTCGTTAAATCTTTTTTTTCCACACTTAAGTCCAAAAACGACTCGATGTTTCTCTCTCTTCCTCTGCTCCATTTGCTCCACACAGCTGTTTGTGTTTTTCTTGTTTTTCTACCTGATAACACACTTAACCTTTATTGAGTTTCTGCTTTGCAAACAGATCTCCCTCATTATCTTTGTCAGAGACGCCAGTGTACTGCAGGCTGGATCCTTCTCTGTGGTAATACACTGGAGACAAGCGGGAAAGCAAAGGCTGGACAGGTAGTATCAGACCCAGCAGTGAGTCCGGGCTCAGGCTGCTGCTTCTTCCTCAGCAGGCCGCCTGACAGTGATTGCATAATCTGTAGTGTGATTAAAGAGCCAGGCCCAGACCTTGCGGGATACTATCTCGGGGATAGCACGATAACATTCAGCCCCAGGCTCTCTCTTTTCCTCTCTTTTCATCCCTATGCTGCTTAACAAGATGGAGACGGTGTGACCTGCCTTTGGAGACGACTGTTGCTAGGCAACTGAATGCTAAATTTTGAAACCCGGACAATTTTGTCCTTCAAGCATTAAAAGTGCAAAGCAAAGGCCTAAAAATAGAGCCAAAGGAGAGCGAGATGAATCCAGATGATGTAAATGAGGTAAAAGGCTCATACTGTGAGTCGTCGTCCGGGCGTGTTGTTGTTTGTTCTGGCAGGCGATGGTCAGCTGAGAATAGTATTTTTCCACAGTTATATTTTTGTGGTATTTATGGGAAAGCATCAAGAATAAGAAGCTGGCAGATTATGTGACAGAGACTGTCTTCAAGTAGTCAGACTGTAGAGGGGACACAAAGCAAACAACAAGAAATGTTTTGGAAAATTTAAAGCTGAGTGTTGGATCCCACTTGCTCCCTTTTTACTCTTTGACCACTAAAGTGACTCCACATAAAGTGAATCGAAGGCAGAGGTTAAGGCTGAGTGTCATTAAGATGAGGATGTTTCCAAAA
This sequence comes from Labroides dimidiatus, assembly GCA_030710495.1. Classification (NCBI taxonomy): domain Eukaryota; kingdom Metazoa; phylum Chordata; class Actinopteri; order Labriformes; family Labridae; genus Labroides; species Labroides dimidiatus. The sequence goes on from CM061159.1 coordinate 15,723,601, forward strand.
GCTCATGCAGCAGTGACTGACAGGCTCGGAAGGTAACAAAACACCCTGAAATGATTTTCCTCCCCTTCTGGACGCCACAACATGATGTTTGGTGTGTTTATTACAGGGGAGCAGTTTGAAGCCCTGCTGTCGTTTCATTAGTGATGTATTCAAACTGCTTCAAAGGAAAGTAAATCAAAGATCAAATGCATAATTGAATTTACATTACACACCTAGATGAAATATTTATTTTTTCATTCCTCATGAAAAATTCAGCCTTGTTGCAAATGTGTGTGTTTGTGTTTGTGTGTACGTGTGTGTTTTGTGCGTCCTCCAAGTTGTAGTTTGGTTGATGCATGATACCACTCTACTTGGCTTGCCAGTCGATACCATAGCTTGACTCCTGGACATCCTGCTGACTTTCAGGTCGATAACATTTTTCTGCACCACCCACTGCCCCCTTCATTCAGCCACACAGATGCCCCCCTGCAGCAGGCTGACTCTCAGAGCTCAACCCCTTCCATCACAAACTGTTCCCCTCAGTGCTGGTTTCACTTTGAATGCCATCAGAAATGTGTTCAGCAGCACTGACCCATCACTACTGCTGCAGGATTTATTGATCCAAAAAAAGATAAAATAGAAAAAAATACAAGTTAAAGAAAGATCTGTTTACTTTCTCCTGTCAAAAACTTGGAAACTCAAACTCTCTAACATAAACTGATTTCAAAATCAATGAATTTATTATCGACCTGTCATTTGCTACTTACCACTTTCTCACCACTGGTTTTTATTATTTCCTTTAAAATAGGAAATAGAGTTGCTGTAAATGTTGGGGTGGACTGAACTAAAAGCTAATAAAGTTTTATACGGCCAACTCTCAGTGTGTTAAACCTTAAAGCAGATGCATGAGGGTAAATTTACACAGTGCTCCTTGGCAAACACTTTCCCATTTAAACACTATGCCTCTTGGTTTTTTATAGCTGTATGAAGTTAATAAAAGTTATTTTAGGCTGTGCGTTCTCACTGTCCTTTTTTCTTGTGCAGAACAGCAAATAAACAACTGATAAGCTTTCTCCACATTCAACCTAAATCTAATCTGTACACTGTACACCTTTTACAGCTGCTTTTAATTAGAATATTTAAACAAATCATTTTAATGCCAATTTTCTTGCACACCTCTGCATTCTGCAATGTGATATTTATACTTATATTTTAAAATATTTTAATATATTTTAACCTTTTTTCTCTTCTGCATCTTATGAAACAAAGGCATGAAAAGTCAGCTAAAGTTGTGACTACATTTTTAATTTAGCACTGATATCTACAGTTACTGTCACAGATATTCTGGTTTTCCTGTAGTTGTGATGAGTAAACTTACAACAGACTGCTGTTAAACTTATATTATTGAAGATCACACACAAAACAATCAGAAGAAACTTTACATTCATTCATTCATTTATTCATTCATTCATTCATTCATCTTCTACACCACTTATCCTGTTTAGGAGGATAAAAGAAAAGGTGATGTAACACAGTTGCAAACATGCCTCTGTCCCAGCTTTTTTTGGAACATGTTGTGGGCATCAAATTCAAAATGAGGGAATATTTTCAAAAAAAAAAAAAGAAAAGATTTTTTTTTTTTTTTAATCAGTTTGAATAATAAATATCTTGTCTTTGTAGTGTGTTCAATATATTATAGGTTAAACAGGGCTTGTAAATAATTGTATTCTGTTTTATTTATGTTTAACACGATGTTCCAGCTTTATTGGTATTGGGGTTGTACATACCTTATCAAAATATTCAGGGCCATTTGATTTAAATTTGAACAGTTAGATCGAAAGAAGGTTCAAAGTAGAGCTTCAAAATGCAAAAAGAAGAAACAGGAGTGTGACAAAAAAAAAAAAACTCAATAAGCAATTTATTGAAAAAAATTAAAGTGAAATGGACTGGATATATTTATTTCCCACTTTCTTAAATATAAGATAACCAGAAAATGTTTGATATATGTATACAGTTTAAAAAAAAAAGCTTTTTATTAATCGTTTGAGCCACCTGTAATATTTATGTAGGGTATAAAACTGTATAAGACCAATTTTAAATCTTATAGTTTCATTCAAAGTGACAAAGATGACTGAAACGGACTGACATTAAAACATTTGTATCAGCAAATCTACTCTCAAAAGGCAGTTAAAAAATAAACTGGATCCTCGAGATGTGGTATACATGCTGATATGAAGAATGGTACTTATATAGCACCTTTCTAGTCTGTCGGACCACTCAAAGCACTTTACACTGCTGATCTGTTTCACCCATCCACACCACATTCACACACTGATGGCTGAGACTTTCTATATACATGGGAACCATCAGTTCTGTCTAATGCATCCACACACATTCACACACCACTGACCAACTACCTGGAGCAATTTTGGGGTTCAGTGTCTTGCTCAAGGACACTTCAACATGTACAACTGCAGGAGCTGGAATCGAACCCTCAACCTTCCAATTAGGGCGTTGACTCTACCACTGACCCACATCCGCCCCAAGTCTCAAGTTTGAGAAGTCTGAAGAATCTGTTTGAGTCAAGGACAAAATAAAAAGAGGGGAAGTCCAAGGAATCTTGAAAATCTGATTAGAAACTTCTGAGAGTTTTCTTCATCTTGAGAGACCAGGAAGTACTGGACTTGACATCTGGCAGCTTCATGGAGATGCTGCGTCGTTCCTTCTATGGTCCAAAGAGGCCTAATCAGGAAATGTTTTTGGAGGGTAAGGGTAGCAGCCAAGAAACTACTTTTTGGAAGGGAAACGAGGTCAAAAGGCTCATATCTGCTACAGCTCACTATGACTGTGATAAAAATGTATGGAAAGGAGTATTATGACAGGAAGAATCCAATTTTGGAATTGTTGTCTTATCAATAACAGAGGACGAGTCTGAGAGGGATGGGGGGAGAGCACTTGTGGTCTTCATAAAACATGGCTGAAATTTGCAATTGTGAAAAATCTGAGGCAAGGAGAACAGCAGAAAATTTTCTGGGGTACTGAACAGAATACCTTTCCAGATCTTTCCGAGACCCACAAGCAGATCTTTAAAGGATCTGGTGCCCAGCATCAACACTGACTGAAATTTTGTTCTTTAAAGTCAAAAGACAGGTTTTGGTTTTAAATTTGACAATCCTTAAAAATACATAGCTATATGGAAAATAAACCAACAGTTTTTAAATGTTCTTGTTCTTTATCTGTAATATATATACGAGTGCAGTGTAAGAGTTTTGGCAAAGCATATTTCTGTCCAGCAGCCTTCAGCTAACCAGTCCTCTGACTCTGTGTCCTTGTGTCTTTCCTTCTCCCTCGCTCTCAGACCTCTCCTGAGATTTGTAAGGAAAATAAATATTTTTAGACATCGAGGTCCAGAGCTGCTGTCACTCTCTTTTTTTAAAACCCTTCATAAACCATGGGAAACACATATTCACCTCCCCCCTTTCTCACTGTTCATGTAATTGCCCTGCCTTTAGACTTCAACTGCCACCCATGAAAATACACACACACACATACACACACACACACACACACAAGCAGAAGCCCCCAGGGAGAGGGTCGCCATGGCAACTACCTTTACCAGTGAAACTCCTCCAAGCATCCATCTGAGTCTGCATGTCACTGCCTGGCGTTTTCTCGCTCCAGAATAACCTGAGAGTGAATGTTTGAGGGCAGAAAGGGAAAGTGAAAGAGCTCTATGGGTTGAAGCAGAAGAAGAAGTTAAAAATAAATCACAGAGAGCACATCCAACAGCTGATCACCCTTACACACACACACACACACACACACACACACACACACACACACACACACACACACACACACACACACACACGACAACTTCACATTTCCAGAAAAAAAGACATGACAGAAAGTTTACTTGCTCAGCCGTTTTAATGACAACTGTTGTGCAACAACAACTGAAATACAGAAATCGGGGTCTTTCCCTGCTTATGCAGGCTCAAATCAGATTTATTTATTTCTCTCATTGGTGTTTTCATGTTCCAATAATTCAACAGTTAGTATTGCTGTGTCTTGCTTGAATTTGTTTCTTCAAAGAAGTTTTATTGAATTATTTTAATTTATTTTATTGGTCTTATTGTTCTGATACTGAGCCTCATTGTATTGTAGGTGTGCAAGGTGAGAGATTCTTTTTCTGTTCTCAGTAATAAAACAATACAAAGCGAACTTCTAAGCCTTGAAAGCAATGGACAAGAAGCAGCTAGAACACACAGTCCTGTCTTTTGGCAGAAAATGAAGAACGAAACGCTGTGTTGCTCTCTGGCATAGACGCAAGCGTGTAAACATCTTTGCACAAACATTTACATTTTCTAACAGAACATTTCTCCCCCTCAGTACCATATGGCCTCTGCCTCTCCTTCTCCCTAACACCACAGTGTCTGGAGGATCTCATCTCAAACCTCTGATCATAAGAGACCCTCTCTTAATCTGTGCAGTCTGGTGCTCAGTTTCTGTGGCGCAGCGTGCACAGCGCCGGCTGCACTCATTGTGTGCATGTCGACCCACTGTTGTCTCACCCAGCAGAAGAGCTATTTATAGCTCCATGCTCCCCAGTAGTTTGAATTCATCCAGCTCGGCACAGAGTTGTAAATTGGAAATGGACCCCACGCTCCAGGCTCTCAGATGTAACATCGGGGGAATGCAGGGAGGCTGATATGTCATTAACAGTTTTTTGTTTTTTGTTTTTTTTAATCTTATGCACTTGAGGAAGAACAGGAAGCAGCTGCTAGTTTCACTTCCATCACACTTCCTGTCTTAATCTTCACTGCTACCCCAGCAAGTGTGTGTGTAGATGATGCTGTTGCTAGTTTACAGTGTTTGAAAGTAATGATGTTGAGAAGAAGGAAAATGGGTTAAGGCAAAACTTTATCTTTCATGTGTTTTATTTTATATATCATCATGTTTAATTTGAAATAACTCACTATTCACAATAAGTTAAGGATATTGTTATTTACATAAGTGCTTTTCCTATTTGGTCTGAATTTTAATGAAACAAGTAATAATTCCCTTTGACATTAATGAATGATAAGAAACGCCATTTTCATTAGTTCAATATTTATTACCCCTACAATTTAGACAATAACAAAGATAGCCCCAAATAACCAAAATTTACTAAGTCAGTAGCGTGTGTTTCCACCATTTGCCGCAATGACAGCTTGACAGCGATGTCTCATGCACCTCACTAGCCTCATGATGTTATTCTTGAGGCAATGTGCTCTATTCCTCCACAAGAGCTACACGCAGGTCTGCCAGGTCACATGGGGGTGGGGCACAAGCATCCAGTCTCTGCTTCAGCTGGTCCCAGACGTACTCTGTGGGGTTCAGGTCAGGGGACATTGCTGGACATGCCATATGAGGCACTGTGACTTCCTGAAGTCGAGCTGTGACAATTCTGGCACAATGTGGTGGAGCATTATCATCCATGAACAGAAAGTTGGGGGTGTGCTGGTGGAACTGGGTGATGATGATGTGTTTTATGATGTCTCTGAGGTAAGAACGTTCAGTGACTGAACCAACTACAATCACCAAATCTGTCTTGTGCTGACTGGTGATGCCTGCCCAGACTGTTGCACCTCCTTCATTAAAGTGAACCCTGGGGACCATGTTGACCTCAGCGTATCACTCACCTTGTCTTCTCCAGCAACACTGAAAATAATCATTTCTGTGCAAGGTGACCCAACACTCATCAGAGAACAGGATGGTAGACCACTGCTGCATTGTCCAGGTCACATGGTCTTGTGCCCACTGCAAACGGTCAAGGTGATGTCTTGGTGTCAGTGGAGTTACCTGCAACAGTCGTTTGGCTTTAAGCCAAAGCGGTGGAGTTGGTTGCGAATGGTTTGTCTGGAAACCCTAGTACCCCTCACTTCTTGTTAACAGGCCTGCAGCTGTGTGGCAGTTGCATAACGGTGTCTGAGTGCATGGGTCCTTAGGTACTGGTCATCATGGCAGTTCTGTGTCTTGCTGCAAGTCTGCTGATGACACTTTGAGACACACCAAGTTCACAAGCAACATCTGTCTGCTACTGACCTGGAGGTGCACCATGGCTAGGAGGCACTGCTCATCCGTTAAGTGACGCTGTGTGTTCATGGCTGCTTGAGTTATGAACTGGGAATGACTTACTGACAGTACCAGCTTTTTATACCCCTAGAATGTTGAAATTGATGCCACATTGAAAAGTGTTGTTTTTTTGGATTTTTGGTATTGGTCCCAGTATGTAAGGCGCACATTACACAGTGAGACCATTACATGGAAAACACAAAATGAGGTGTGTCTGTCACTAATACAATTACCTCCCTATACCAAAAACCACTGAAATAAAACAAACACCTTGTGTATGAAATCCTCTGAGGACCTCACAACATCCCTAACTCAGGGGTTCCCAAACTTTTTCCTGTGGGGGCCACATAACTTTTCCCTTCTCTGATGGGGGGCCGGGATCAATTTGTGACGGAAAAAATGTGATGATCGCAGGGGTGCCTAAACATAAATATTTACTGCTTTCCAGACAGCCACACATAACCAAATATTAATAACCCTTTCTGGGATCTTCCCAGAAAAAAAATCAGGAAATAAATAATAACACTATTAATGAAATAAATAACACTACTTATGAAATAGAATGTCATGTTCTGAAAAAAAAAAATCATAATGCGTCTCTGGTATTGTTCAGTGGGCCGGGATCCATTTGTGGAGACATAAGAAGCTCTTAACTGGTTTGTTACATATTGGAGAGATGGGCCTCAAACACCAAGGAAAGGGGGTTTATATGATGCAGGGAGTCTTTAAAGGAGCAGCTGAAATCAGGTTTTTCTGAAACACCAGTGTGAGAACAACAGGGATTTTCGTACTTGTGAATCATGTAAAGCTATCACAGAGGTACCAGAGGAACAATGTTCTTATTTAAGATGTACCAGTATATTCAAGTTATTTTTAATTATTAATTATACACTTGCAGCTTGAGGAGTATGACAGTTTTCAAATGGAAATAGATGACCTGTGTTTAGTTTGTAACACATTCATTTTCAGTTCCATTTTAATAGAATAGAATTTACTTTATTAATTCATGTCCTTCTTTCTGCAGCAATCCATGAGTTTCCAGAAGACATCTTCACCAAGGAGCAGAGGAAGAAAGGGGCTGTGTTACTGCATGCACTCTGTGTGAGTATTTCACACACAATCGGCTGAAATCACCTCATTGACAAAACATCTGTAATTCAGATTCTTTGAAGTTTTTCTCCAGAAAAAAAACTTTCAGATGGATACTGTGTTTTCTCATATGAGCGCTCCTCTGTACTCTCTAGGCCATCTACATGTTCTACGCTCTGGCAATAGTCTGCGATGATTACTTTGTCCCCTCTCTCGAGAAAATATCTGAGGTGAGGAAAAAGCACCACACAGACTTTTGATGCATATCTTTAGTCAATGATGACATTACCCAACAATTCTAATTTTTTTCTGGTCTGTTACTTTTATTTGTCAGAACCTGCAGCTCAGTGAAGATGTGGCCGGAGCAACTTTTATGGCCGCAGGGAGCTCTGCTCCAGAGCTTTTCACCTCTCTCATTGGTTAGTGGCAAGTTCTGGGGAAGCATGTCAAGAAATTCTTTCCTCCGTGTTCAGCTTTTATAAGTCCCAGCCACTGCAGTGCCAAAATCATCCAGGAGATGTCAGCAGAGTGTAGTTTTAAACCTTCTAAACGATGTTACTTAGTTTTATAGATTTTTATTAGATATTAGAGACTCCACATTCAGAGTTATGTGCTGTGGATCAAGTCACATTACTTAACAACAAACTTACAAACAAACAATACCTAACAATTGCTAACACACGTCAAGATATTTTGGATAACATAACAGAAAATCATCAGTCAAAGCGTCTTCAACCTGATGCATCTTCTCACGGTGCCTTCACAGAAACATCTAAGGAGACCAGCTCCCTCAGACCCAAATCCTCCTGCAGCAGATCCAGTGCTGCTGGAGCAGCAAACCTTAAACCTTTTTTTCTCCATTTCAAGACACTCTATGGACAGAAAGCAAAAAACAGTCTTGTGACTGGATCACAAAGCAAAGACTGAAGCTTCCAGCACTTTTCACATTGATTAAATCAAATAAATGAAAGGCATGCCAGTTAAGAACTGCCTTTATTTATGAACATGGCAGTAACTGAGTTTATAAGTAGACAATGTAGACCAGCCACCTGTAGCACAGAGGGAGGAATGATGAGTTTCAGATTAAAGATTTGTAATAAATCCCACTGCACCAAGGTAAACAGTACTGAGGAGAGTGAAGGTATTAAGATGTTTGGGTTTTTCTGATTAGTTGTTTGGATTGAATGTGAAAGACGGAACCCTCAGAGGCAGAGAGAAGACAAGGCATTGCACAAATTTGTTCTAATGTTGTGAAATCAAAACAAGATACTTAATAAGTCACTTGATTTCCTTTCATCCAGGCGTCTTCATCACCAAAGGAGACGTTGGCGTCGGTACCATTGTCGGCTCAGCTGTCTTCAACATCCTGGTTATCATTGGCTTGAGTGGGATCTTTGCAGGACAGGTAAGAAAAACGATTAACAGGCAGATTCTTTGGGCCTGAACACTTAATGTACGAGTGATTTTTCATTGCAGACAGTAGTTCTGACCTGGTGGTCCCTTTTCAGAGATTCCTCCTACTACATCCTCTCTGTGCTGACGCTCATCATAGTGAGATGTGTTTTTTTTTAACATGATCAGCAATATAAATGTCAAGCTTTTATACCTGCTGCATTGTTTGTTGAATAATCTGCTTCTTCCTCTCATTAGGTCATCTATGATGCCAGAGTTGTCTGGTGAGTGCTTTCATTTGGTTTTTCTTTTATTACTTTGAAAGACAAATGTTGCTTCATGAATCGCTAAAGGATTGAGGCAGTAAATTATAATGGTTAACGTTTTATGTCAGTTTAGATTCTTCTTTTGGAAAGACTCAGCTGGAGCTTCAATTTCAGGAGCAAATGCTGTAATCAAGATTAATAATGTGAGAGTGTTGGAACACTGGTGAGAATCAGAGAAAGTTCTAAATAAGACTCAAGGGATGATGAACACTGTACAAGCCTAACTCATGATCCAAGTCTTTTACTTTGTATTAATCTTTTCACACTTCAGAAGTGTCTCGTAATCAGCATCACTCAACTGACCGAAGTTGATAACCTCTGCTGTAAATGAACGCAATTATAGTCATGAAGATGAAGGTGTCAACAAGCTCAACAATCAGTGACTGTGGAGCGTGTGTGATTGATTTCTCTGTTGATTTAAACTCAACAATTAGAAAACCACGTGAACACTCGGCTCCTTTCAGAGATGGCTGATTTCTGTCTCAGCAGAGGTAATGAGGAACACTTTACCTGTTTTTCAGACTGATTTTGTTTCCTGCGTGGGGGAGGTGTCCGTCGGTAATTTAGGTATTTGGAGCTATAAGCTTAATTTGGAAATAGCCATTTGATTCGTTCCACTTGTTTACGACAGGCTCTGTTCTCTGATGCCTGCTCTGAATGTTTTTTTACTATGTCCACCTCAGGCTCCTCTGTGAAAGGCTTGCTATTGTTGTTTGTGCTCCTGGTTTTAATGAAAGTAGATTTATTCATGGACTTAATGTCATCAGATGATTCATCTGTGATCTAGTGTGCTCTGTTAATTAAATTGTAGAGTGCCAAGCCAAGCCCCTCTGCTTCTGAAAACAGTCCGTCAGATTTATGTCTTAGCTCACTTCACGTACTGCAAGTAAAGTTAATCTGAGATGCCAGTCTGCACATGTGCAGTTGTGGTCACACTGCAAAAGCTGAGGTGTTTATGTCTTATTTTCAGTAAAATTTGTCTTATATGAAAAGTGTACTTGTTAAGTTTTGTGTATTAAGACATTATTCTTATTTAAAGAAACTCGAGAATTTTTTTTTTTTTTACCCCCTTGGAAGATATTTTATCTCTTTACAAACAATCCAGTTATCCTTTCAATCTCTTCATATCTTGAAATAAGACTTTTTCTTGGCATGTCATGTTAATGCACTCATATTAAATCTAATATGACAATTTTGACTAGATTCAGACATAAACATTTGCTTAGATTTCAGTTTTTGCGGTGCAGCTTGAGTCTGCTCGGGCTAAGTGGAACATCTGCTGATGAAGCTCGAGTGTTTGAGGAGAACACAGTTGTGTCTATTCCCAGGTTCTGTTATCTCTTCCAGCACCCTCAATGCTGTGTTTGTGTATCAAAAGCACAAACACAACCAAACTCCCCTCAAGCAGCTCACAAACAAAGACGCTACTATAACCTTTTGAAGATTCACTTTTAAATCATAACTATTTCTTTTGAAACTTTATACTTTTTGATCTCCATAGACAAAGTATAGGACTGTGAAAGTGTGATTCCTTCATATTATATTTACATTCTGTCAGATTTTGATTCATCAGACACTGTTTTTTTGGATGCTATTTTGAGCCCATGCAGTGATTTTAAGTTTTATCCGACATATTATCTTGTTAATAGTATAAAATCTTTTAGATTCCAAGCTGTTAACTCGGCTGTTGTTGATTGTTGGTTTCATACATTAACATTCTGACCTTCTTGCTGTGTAGGTGGGAGTCCTTACTCCTAATGACCATGTATGGAATCTACATCCTTATCATGAAGTAAGTTTATTAAACTGTTAGTCATCTTATCACCTCACTTCACTGAAATCTGACTTTGTTGTTTATTCAGATGTAATAAAAAGTATGCTTGTCACAGGTTCAACTCCCGGATCATGATATTTGTTACACATAAGCTGAGGAGCTCCAGACCATGCTGCCACGTTTCGGAGGGCCACAGAGATGTCAAGATGGGAGAGGATGCCTCTGGCTGCAACACCTCTATGGTGCTAATCAACAAAGGTCAGAAGATGAAAGAACAACTTTACTTCTGTACTGCTTTGTATCTGAACAGAGCTAATGTGGCTCATTAAGAAGATGTTGACGTGTTTAGAAGGAAAAGTTCATGTTCATGTGTTTTATCCTGTCACAGCCCAAGCCAATGGTCAGGAGTCTCCTCCGGTCATCATGGTGGATGAACTTCTCATCCTCAATCCACACAAACTGTCCTTTTCTGAGGCCGGCCTGCGCATCATGATAACCCCCCACTTCTCCCCACGAACCAGACTCTCCATGGCCGGACGGATGCTCATCAGTGAGGTAAATGACTATTGATTCAATGAAAAACTTTTGTTTCTAGTTATACTGAGCCTTGAAGCCAAAAGAGCGCCTCCTTGAGCCAGTCAGCAGGGGGAGCTCTAGATCTTTTGGATTTATAATCAGTGAAATCAGTTCGCTATACATTCTTACTAAATGACACATTAAATCAAACATTGTAGCACAGTCTTTGGGAATTCTGCCCCAAAATCTGGCTGCTCTCCTCATACAGAGACAGAGGCTGATCCAGAGTTCCAGGAGCCAGCGGGACGGCGAGACCAGCTCGGGGTCACGCTGTGGGTCGACAAGCAATAGTCTGAAAAGGACTGGCTCTTGTACTGTGGAGAATGGGGGCAGAGGACATGGGATAGTGGATACAGAGTCAGGAGACAAGCCTGGTGATGAGGAATGCCAGGTAGAGGAAGAGGAGGATGATGAGAATGGCATTTTCAGTCCTGTGCGCATACCAGGTGAGGAAAAACCACCAAGAAAAACTTAACATGTAGCATTTGTTTCCTTTTTTGACTATCTTGTCATTCTTTGGGGATCTGTAATGTCAAGAAGCAGATCATCTGCATACAAAGTTTATGCACTGTTTTTTCCCTTGAAGAGTGTGATTGAATTGCAAAAGGTAATATGTGAAGGCAAAAAGAAGTAATATTGGATATCACTGTCATGCCCCATAATGTGATGAGGAGTATGTGGTGTTAAAACTGTTCAGCAATGTCATGCTATAGATTATAGCCAGGTCCATTTAAAAAGTTATCCCCTCTTCTCATGGTCAAAAGAAGAAACTGCGTGAAAATAAAAGTAAATGGGATGTTTTTATATTAGACTGACTGACTTCCTGCTCTTCACAGGAGGCTGCTGTGCGCGGGTGAAGTGGGTGATCACATGGCCTCTGGGCCTCCTGCTCTACTGTACTGTGCCTAACTGTATTCTGCCACGCTGGCACCGCTGGTTCATGGTCACTTTTGTGGCCTCCACTTTGTGGATTGCTATCTTTTCCTACCTCATGGTTTGGATGGTAAGGAATTTAAAAGTCTTTGTCCGTACAGAACAAGCCATACCTAATCTCTTGTGCACCAGCTGACTGCTTGATTCTAATGTGCCTAATGTTTCAGGTTACCATCATCAGTCATACATTAGACATCCCAGACTACATCATGGGTATAACCTTCTTGGCAGCAGGGACCAGCGTACCAGATTGCATGGCAAGTCTGATTGTAGCTCGGCAAGGTAAAAAAAACTTCATTCTGACTCTTGTGCTCAAAGTCTGTTGTCTTTTCTTCCAGGTTCGTAATTTCAGCATTTCTCTTTTACGTTTCTCTTTTACGTGTCCTGTTTCTTTTCAGGCATGGGGGACATGGCAGTATCTAATTCCATAGGCAGCAATATCTTTGACATCCTGCTGGGTTTGGGTTTCCCCTGGGCTTTGCGAACACTTGTGGTGGACCACGGATCCTCGGTATGCTGACACTTAATTTCTCTCTCATTCTGCCTACAATATGTTTGATTCACAGATGTGTGCATGAGTGTGAGACCGCAATTGACACATAAATATCCGATAAAAAAATCAGATTTATCTTCTTTTTTCCCCCCTCTCAGGTTTCAATAAACAACAAAGGTCTGGTGTACTCTGTTATCCTGCTGCTGGCTTCTGTGTTTCTGACGGTAAGGAAAGAGATTCGCCTGTCATCGTTTGATTGTTTTGATAACTGTTGAAATTAGTCATATTTACCCACGTATTGGTAAGCAAAATTTAGAATGCTCCCAGGTTGTATAAAAACCTCATACTGATCTCAATAATATTTGCTGAAAAACTGAGAGTGCAGTTTTTGTTGGTGAATACAGACGCGTCTGTAATGACAGCAGGACAGAGAGGACGGTGTGAATGTGTGACAACAATAGATGGCAGAGAAATGTCTCAAGACAAGAGTGTTTGGATTTATGAAAGTCTTTCTCTGAGCATACACAAAACTAGCTTCCCTGGAAATTTAGCAGCACAGGAGTTCAGATATTTTTCATTAAAGCTCAAAGTTTTATCATGGATGGCAGGATAACTTCATGGCTAATAAAATAGATATTTGTCGCAGGAGGAGACTGTAAAGTAAAACAGGGCAGAAAAGAATAAAAATTTGACCTTTGTCACTTCCTCACACCTCTCCCCGTCTGCTGTCAGGTGGCGAGTGTCCATTTGAACCACTGGAGGCTGGATCGCCGTCTGGGTCTCGGTCTGTTGTTCCTCTATGCCATCTTCCTGCTCTGCTCCATCCTCTTTGGGCATATGTGAAGCCTTGAGGTCAAAGTTCATCCCTGTGACACAACCTGCTGAGTACCCACCTTTCTTCCACAAGTTTTCACTCATGAAGCCAAAAAAAGAAAAGTGCCGTTACTCCTGGAAATGTTTTGTTGTTCTTTTGGATTCACGGGGCTGTGGCTGTGCACATGCAACAACACAAACACACACTGAAGTCAGTCCTGGATGTATCAACTCACCAAAAACTGTACCAGTATGGCAGAGGGGAGCCACAGGAAGTGACATCGACAAAAACTATGATTTCATTAAATAAATTGTTTTGGTCCTTGATAGCTAAAGCGTAGCAAAGTGTTGTTGCAGTTTTGGGTTGCTAATATTTTGGTTATATACTTTGAGAACTTTGGCTACATGTTTCGTTCTTGTTAAGTATGTAAAAATCTCAAATTGACCTCTTCTATAGACTCTCTTTGCTGAAGGCTTTAGTCTTTGGAGAGGTCTCAGTTCCTGCTTGAACTTTACCAGAGCTAGCTTACCAGCCAACTAGCAACTACAAAGCTTAACAGCTTGTACTTAATAACTCTTTTACAGCAATTATCATTACGTTTCTTTACAGCAATAAACCATCAGATTGAAGTAGAACAAAAATGTGGTGTAGTTTAACTAAGACTCCCTTTCACTTATTCCTAAATGTTGATTACAGAAAAGTGATTAAAAAAACTAGAGAGAGATAAAAAGAGCTGCAGTGGCAAGAAGACACAGGAAGACTAAGACGACTATTTGACTGATTGATACATTTCAATTTTTAACATTAGAAAGTAGTTTCAGCAGAGGAACAATGACAACAGGACCTCTTACTTGTTAATTTTATCCTCAGTTCAGCAAACAACACTAATTTATATAAGAAACAAAGATATTTTACCTGCGTTTTGTGTCCCAAGCATCATTTTGTGAAGAGTGATCAACAGTGTGTATGCCTCTTCCAAATAGCACATTATATTGTAAGTAGCAGGTAGAAAAAATTCTTAAATAAGATAACAACTGCATGAAATCCAAGGTCACTTCTCAGAAAAATAAACTTTAGAATAATGTTAAGTCAGGGATCAGATATGATATTTTGTTCATGAGATTTAGCAAATAAATGAGTTTATAGATTTGTAAATTTTAATATATTTTTTACACGGTACCCTGGTGTTAGTGACTATTTCAAAATAGTTTAAGGGTTAAAAGTCTTTTTTTTAATTGATTTTACATATTTACACTGACATGTCATGGTTTGGCCTCTTGTTCAGAATCACTTAATATCTGTTGGCCTTACATGTTTCTGATTAGCATTAGTGTGGAGATATTTACATGCATTCAAATGTAGCAGTCAGCACTGAGTTACAGCAAATACCGTGTGCGTGTATGTGTGTGTACATGTGTGTGTGTGTCAGAAAAAGAATTTAAACACTGATGTTTAATTGCACATTGTTGTGATTATATTTTGACAATTTTTGCCTCACTGCTTTAAAGCAAGTATTGGTACAGCTTAATGTACGTCAAGAGATTATTAATCCAGTGTTACAGTATTTTTAAACTCTTATCGTATGAAATCTAATATATAATGTTGTTCTTTGAGTGTCACAAACTATAATGACTTTGAATGGAAGTTAGTAGTGCTTATTCTCTTTAGGTACGACTATCAATGTTTTTGTTTCTTGTACATTTTATGGGATTATTTCCCTTTGGTGGAACATTTTAATGCTTACAAATGGTCAGAAAATCAGCACATTATATTCTCACGTTGCATTTTTGGCAAATAATGAAAGAGGACTAAATGTTCCACTCAAAGGAAGGCATAATCTGATTCTTTCTTTATTTTAAATGGCTGTATAATTATAGTCTTTGTCTACTGGACAAAACTTATCACTATTTGTAAATGTTCAATTTACATAGTTTTACAAGATGAATGTCTGACAGAGACTAGATTTGTGGTGTTATTGATTCTCTTAATGTAAGCCTTCAAGTGAAAATTGTAGCAGAACGAATGAATAGTTTGTTCTTGGTTAGTGAAATATGAAGGCTGTAATCATGTGAGCTCTTTATTAGTTATAAATTGTGATGGTTGTGTCTTACAATCTTTTAGCTCTGAGATTTTCTTCTATTTAACTATTGCTTTATTGATAAACTTGACCTTAGTTCATGGAAGAGATTCGCCAGTAAGTGAAGCTAATGTTTACAGTTCGAAAGGAAAAGAAACAAAGAGTAGTTTGAACAAGTTTTTTAAGAACAGCTAGAATATTTAAATGTTGTATTTTTGTGGTGTAAATTAGTTTTAACATCAAACCAATTGGGCTTATTGTTACTTTTTGATGTTCTTGTACTGTTTCTTTTGTACAGTGTGTTAATTCACATTACAGGCAGCGCTGCGTCTAATCCAAATGATTATTTTAACGCGCACTAAACTTTACAATATATTTATTGTTTTAAGTCGCATTACATTTCATGATGTCTTGTCACATCTAATTACATGATCTATCAGAAGTTTGGTGCATTAATCCATCATTGGGTGAGGGATATACTGTTAAAATATCAGAAATAAGAAGCTATAATAAAAATCAAAATGAACAGCTCATCAGAGAATGGTTCTTAGATGTGAGCATTTCCACGTTCTTCTTTTTGGGAGGGCTTGCTGATCTAAATGACCACCTTATTCTTTCACTTTTCATACCTGAGTGAGTTATAATTTAAAAAGGTTATAAAGTATTTCTTTAAAAATCATTCCTTGTCTCATTTGTCAGTTTTGTTAAGCTCTGAGGGGCAAATTCTTCTTATCCTCATCCAGATAATAAACCAGTGTTGCATTACTTGGAGATTATTCAGACTTTTCCTTTCTAATATGTTCAAACACTTTGAGACACAACGCTTTGAGATTCAGTATCCAGCCATCATAATAATCTTTGTTCACTTGTTCCTGCTCTGCAGAGTAACACGACGACACCAAACCAAACAGCTAATCAGCAGTACTCATGTTTTCACAGCACTCAGTGAATGTTCTGGTTTTTTTTTTCTGCTGTGATGTTGGAGATAGAGGGATATTTTCAAAGTTTTGAAATGTATTTCTGAGAGATCTTACAGGATCATAGAAGGATATTGTATCTGAAGTCAAATAAAAAACTGTGCAATAACAATTTACTTCTTTCTCTTGTTGTTCTCTGTGTGGAGTCTGTGAATGATGGACATGCCGCTGTATGCCCTTTGGTCAGTTCTTAAGCCCCATCTAATGGTGTAAGTCAGAAAAAGCACAAATACCTGATGAACCATGTTCATACAATGGGATGTAAATGATTAAGAATAGAGGACCAAAATCAGACCCTTGAGGAACTCCCATGATGAGGCTTCAGGTGGTTACAAAGCAGAATTACATTTCTACTGAAAACTGAAATTTGAAGCCAGACCATTGGTGATAAGACTGACCCTTTTTTTTACATTACCATTTTTAATCAAGAAATTGCCAAGACAAGGTAGGTGTGTGATTAACTGCAAGCTGCTAAAACACCTCACCACCACATTTTCATTTTTAAACTTAGGAAAAACCGCAGTTGATTCAGCAGGTGCACTATTCACATATCAGCATATCAACATTTTTTTCTGGAGTGCTTTGAATGTATTTATCCTGACTGTTTCATTATTTTTTTGAGAAGCTGTAGTGAGATGTTGATTAAAAAGACAGGGGAAAACATCAGCAGAAATAGTGCCTAGTATTTTATTTTCCTGAAGACAAATTTCTTACAATAAAACATTCCATCACAACCCAAATGAAAGTCCACCCTAAGAGAACTCACCTACCTGGTAAACCTATGATCTGGCTCTAAACTTTAGCCATCATCGAGAATTGTAGAACAGTTCTCTCCCAAAGCTGGAGATCGAGACCATAGAGTGATAATTAAAATTATGTTTTGACAAGCAACAGGTGGACTCCCTTTTTATTTATGGCTCTGTTCCTAGTAAAGCCTTGAAGTTGGATTCTGGGTCCATCATTACCTAAGCATTCAGTGCCACAGGTGCAAATCCACTATTTGCCTCTTAATCACATTATGAGCTTTGAGCTTTCTCGTTTCAAGCTTTGGATGAGAGCAGCTCTGTTGAGAACTGGATCACAGGATTAACTAGAAAGCAACATCCACTTAAGTCCCAAAATGTCCCACACATCAAGTACGCAAACATCATCCATGAATACAAAAACAACCAGCAGAATATTCTAGTAGCCACAGTCTCTACAGAAGTAAGTTTACGCGTGATGAGAAAATAAACCAAGTTATACTTGTGTAATGCTTTAGTAATTGTTAGTTGGCTATTGAAAAAACATAATAGCATGGTTAATTTATACTACACCACTTCCCATCACCTTTGCCGACCTGACGCTGACATGACTACATAGTATATGATAGTGCAGACAATTACCGAGCATGCACTTGTTTACCAGTAGAGTGTGCAGTTAGTGAAGCAGAAACTGCACATTTCATTACCGTTCATCACGCTGCTTTGTCCCATCTTTCAACAGCGTGTTTCAGTCCCTTAAATACTGTTTCTGTTTGAGGTAAAGTAACTGCTTTAGCAGTTCAGACAAACTTTTACTTGTAACCTTGCCACAGAAGGAAACCATTGCATAATAAATCTACACAAGCGGTATCAAAGAGACATTACTCCAGGACTGTGCGTTAACACATTATAATATTTTTTTGTTTGTTTACTCTATGGTATCTTATATTATTTCTGTCCCCAATCGGTGATAGAATGTTTTTAGAGAGAATAATTACAGTATCGCACATTATCTGCCAGCAGAGCGGAGAGCGACTCTGCCATCAGTCCCTGTATCCCCTCATCACACGGGAGTCAATATATTGCTTTTACAATGTCAGCAAGGGTCCATCTGTAAGGTGGCGTAGAAGTCAGTTACATTAAATAAAATCAAGTGATGTCACAACATTAAAAGTTACTGGATATGAAGCGTGATAGTCGAACTGCCAGAACATCGCAATGAAGGTGATTTACCCTCTTTACCTGTTTGAAAATAAACTTCCGGTTTGTTGTCGATTTGATGGGAACAACCATCAAAACATCATCATAACACCTGGCCTTTGTCAGCAGGACAGAGGCCAGGTGAGCAGATTGAAAAAGATCTTTCAGTCCAGATTCAGCATCATGTCTGCTTTGTGTCTTCTCAATCTTTCAGACCAGAGAGAAAGATTTGTCGTTAAGGCCCCGAAGCCTGAGGGGAACGCGCTTGTGTCAACTGCTTGATCTCTGTGCAGATGGTTCAGCCCACAAGTCTAACTTCCCTGCAATCCTTCAGCTCTTTCAGCCACTTAGATAATTTCATTGTTGTGACAGGTGGCAGTGGATGAGATAAATATCATTTACAGTCTCAGCAGATCCCTGACTCTATCAAGTCAAACTCCAAATATCAGTAGCGCCATAAAATAACAAGGTTATACATTTTCTTTTTAAGTGATAAGATGGGCACTAATAAAATGATCATTTCATGACCAATCTTCTTTCCAATTTTTACATACTTCACACTATTATATACCATAGAAATATATAAATATTATAAAATGTCTCTTTTTTTTGATAGCAAGCACTGGCATGCTACATGATTCCAAGCTCTGTTTCAGCTCATGGAAAAATCAGTACAGAGCTTTGACCAACTTTGTGTTCAAAAAAAAAAAGGAAAAGGAGGTCAAATTTTGGCTTGTGAGGCTATAAAACTTGTTTGAACTCATTACTTCTCAAGTTGGCTGTGGGGGCAGAAAGTTGAAAATAAAAGCTGTATGTGTCAGAATCTGAGCTCACAACTGTGCAACAAAGGCCAGTTCAGTAAGGGACTCTCCCCTTTTCACTCTTAATTGTCTGTTCCGAACATGATCCCTCTGCGATCGGCTCGTCAGAGGAGTTTGTCATCGATCTTTCAGGGTAATCGTTAACTTTCAGGGACGGTTGAGTGATGAGTTGTGTGCAGAAGGGGGGAGTGACCATCACGACTGTGGAGCATTCTGGGTCTGGTATATGGACGCCTTGTCTTTCAAAAGGTCCAGACATAGATGACAGCTCCAGCTCCCTGGGTACAGAAAAAAAAGAGAATGAACTCTATTAAATGAGCACCAGAACGGTTTACAGCTGCATGTGCCTAAAGTAGTTATGAGGAGAGGCAGCACTAATGGGATGTGTCAGTCATCCCAATTTTGCTACCTTTGCTAGTCAATCAAACTTTAAATCAGTATTTTTACTGCACGCCTGAAAAGCAATTCACATGTTGTGACTAATGTGTAGCAGCCCACCTGCTACTTCAGGTCACCAGCTTTGGTTATAGCTATATCACTATCATGCTCTACGTCAGCACCCAAACAGACACAGATGACAGGGTCCCTAATAGCAGAGCAAGGTGTGGCACGATTTGGATCCTGGAGATGGACTAAAACTCAACCAGCATCACCTGGGGGACCTGCTTTGAGGACTGATCATTACATGGGGTGAACAATTTAACTGGCAGACCAAACCTGTGCCCCAAAAGGAAAGGTTAACTTAACTTTTTTAACACAGAAACCATTTTCAGAAGCTAATTCAGGAAAAAAAATCCCCAAATCAAGTCATTGTCACTAATTTCATATTAAACTTACCCTCTGGAGGTTCAGACATAGGCGGGTTCAGACAGTACATGTGGTAACCTCTATCACAGTCGTCACAAAACAGAAGCTGATCCTGGAAGACGAGATGAGATTGAGTCAGCATCTTGTGAATAAAAAACAAGAAACATCATTACTTTGTTTTAGTGCAGGTGAACTGACATCATTCTCTGAGGTGCCGCACATGTTGCAGCACTTGCACTCTATGCACTGCCAGCGGTATGTCTTCACTGCGGCCATCATTACAGGTGTGAACTGCAGGCAGGAGGGGTGGCCTGTGTGAAGACACATGAGGTTTCATTACTTTGCTGCAGAAAAATCTACTCGGTTGATAAACTCCTCTAGCTGAATTATTCCAGCAGCTGTATGACTCTGACCCACCTGAGCGTCCACAGTCAGAGCAGGACACAAGCTCCTCTGACTGACCCGTCTTGTGGTTGGTTTTGGAGTCTCCCAGGCAGAAATCACAGTAATTATTAGGCAGCGCAAGACCATCTGGACCTTTCTTTGGAGCTGAGAAACAAGATCAAACACCCAGAAAGACGATCAGTGTTGGGTTCTCAAAAGTTCAGCACCTCATTGGACGAGTGGTGAAATCTAAACTGGAATCATTACTCACTTTTGGGCTCACTGGGAAGAGGCAGTGCGGGCTCACTGATCTCCATCTCCTCCTTCTCCTCCCCCTCCTCCTCAGCCAGGTGGGAGTGGGTGTAGTGGTAGCTCAGGCCAGGACGGTTCTTGTAGCGCTTCCCACAAACTGCCACCAAAAGCAGAAAACACAGTGTGTGTGTAAAAACAAGGAACACTTGGATGAAATCTGTGTTATGGTGGATTATGGAGGGTTTAGCTGCCATCATGACATTTACACTTCTAACCAAACTAAATGCATAGAGCAGCTGAAATTCAAATCACTACTTTCAACATGTGTCACTTCTGTTGTCCAGGATTTTATCTTTTATTTCAGCCTTTTTACAGCTCATTCAGAAAACTGTGATACTGACCTTTATTTAAAATATCTGTACTATGCCTTAAAGCGAAACCCTGCAAAATATCCACACAAGTCCTTTCACTTCTCTTGGATTTTAACTGTGATACTATGAAGCCCTTTGTTGCTCCAGAGGAAGCTGATCCAAACCAATTTACCGGTAATTCAGTGATGTCACTTGGATTCATTAAAGTGATGCCTTTGGAACAACAGACGCTTCTTTTAAATCCTGTTTTTGGTTTGATACGCATAAAATCCAAACGTATATGCAGGTTATGAAACGAGATGGAGAAATGAAGCATGAGGAACACGTTTCGGTGCATGAGGAACATGCTTTGACACAACTATATGGGTCCCCACATCCTGTTAAGCGTCAAACTTCATGCTGACAAACGGCAAGAGGTTTCAGATAATTGCTGTGACTGATCATGTAACAGTCATCTGATTACTGAATGAGTTACAGTGTAAAACAAAGATTTGTAGTTTTATGTCTTATTTATGTCACGCATCCGCATCAAAGGGTCAGCTTCATATTTTATGAAAGAACAGCTTTTGTTATTGTTCATATTCATAATTTATATCCTGTTTACAGGGGGGTAAAAAGAGTCTGTGTAAGCAGATTAACTGATTAAGTGAGGAAACTAAGCGACTGTAAGTCGTCTTTGTTGCAGGGTGTGTGTGAGATGTGTCACAAGTTAACACCCAAACATGACACACTTCTTCTTTCACTTCCATACTCTCTATCATTTTCACTTCCTCAGAACCCAACAAGTCGTCAGCTTCTGCAAAAGAAAGTTGCCGAAAACTTTTTACACATGCCGAGGGGACAGAGGGATAAAACTGTCTGAAAGGGTTTAACATGCATCAAGGTGACTTAAAACCAAAGTTGCAGCTGACTCTAAAACACAGAACATGGAGTCGGGTTTCACAGGGTGCAGAGGTGGTGAATACAAGAAAAGGGAGGGAAAAACACGTGGACAAAGAAAGTGTAATGCAGTCAAAGTGGATGCAATAAGGAGCAAGAGAAGAGACAAAGCACAGAGAGGACAAACAGCAGCAGTTCCAGCTTATCTAAATCTGTGAGGAGTTCAGGGCCAGATCCAGGAGAAAAAAATGCTTTCATGGGCCACAGCTTATCTCTTTTAACTGTGGCCGCTCATATCACAGACTACTGTTTAATAAAGACGTGTAACAATGTGGTCATGACATTTTTAAGCTTAGTTAACAACATTATAGTTATTTGTGCAGAGCAGAACATTTACACCACGGCTAATCTACACGAGGAGGAAGTCTACTTGATAAGACAGACAGAAATTTTTTTAAAAAAGGCAGTGAAGACAACAGACAAGGCAGACTGTAGTAAAAAGCAATGAGAGAAGTATACCTCTTTCAGAAGGTTTTGAAATATGCTTTTGTTTGATAGTGTCTGAAAGAGAGAAGAAAGAGAGGAGAGATAGCAGAAGAGACTCAGAGAAATAGACTGACAGAGGATCAGTCGGTCGCTGCTGAGAACCTGGCTAAAAAGTGAAAATGCTTCACTAAAGAGGAAAACAACAAATCAAGCAGCACAGATATAGCCCGACAACACTCAAAAAGAAGAAACACCTTCACCTTGCACACAGAAAGATTGAAGTTAAAGACGTGTATGATATCATTAACAAAGAGAGAAACAGAGCCGACTCTAAACTAGCTGTAAAATCATCAAGTTCACACAGTTTGACGGATGATGGAGAACAACAAGAGAAAGAGGAGACGACTTGATAGAAGGGGATAAAGACTGAAGGCTCAGGCTGAGTCTTTGCTTGATTGGATTACAAACATGACACCAAACATTACACCTGTAGACATAAGGTGACATGATCTACCCTCCCCCGTCCGGACTCACTGTCACAAGCGTATGGTTTGTCTCTGTCCTCCAGTGCTGCTGTGTCCAGCTTCTTCCTGGTGCTGCCCACGCCTCGACCCTGAGCACACAGACGTTAACAGAGTCAACCAACTGACAGGCTCAAAAAACACAGAGTCAGGATTGATTTCGTGGAGACTTTCTTCACTGATTCGGCCATGAATACCTTTCCCTTTCCTTTGCCTCTTCTTTTGGGCGTGTCCTCCTCATAGTCTTCATCATCCAGGTCATCCAAGAAGTCATCTGGTTCCAGGATTCTCTTTAAAAAAGAAATAATCGGACGGTCAAATCGTTTTCTGGACTATTACCTTGCTCCTGTTATGCTTGAAGCTACCAATCAAGAAACCTTTCTGATCCTGGTAGCAGGGTTCAATCCTCCAGTGTAGTCACTCTGGTTTGAGTCCTCTTCGGATCCTCGGAGATCTGCAGCTGTGCGTTTTTCCAAAGAATCCCCTTTCAGCAAAGCCTCCAGGCTGCTGCCGTCTGCTGACAACAGAGGATCCTTCTTCAGTCCTAATTCCTGCTCTATGAAGAAAAATAATCAGAGTTCAGACAGAAGCAATAAAACCAGACAAGGACAGGTTTTCAACTGTAAACCCCCCACAAGACACACTATAAACTGCAGACTGGGAAAGTAGAGCATGTCTGTGCTTCTTCCCTAAAAACTCATATGAGGAAAAGAGAAATGAGCCGAGCTGGTACCTGACTTGACAGGAGGAAAGATGAGTCGAGGGTCTTCTGGAGGATGAGAACGTTTTTTCTTCCTCCACCGTCTGGAAGGGTAGGTGTAGAGCTGCCCTGGAGCCATGCCTGAGGGCCATCAGAACACATCCATCTACATGACACTGAGCCATAATTCTCCCCTCTGAACATGTCAGCTGTTTCACAAACTGACAGAGATAATACAACATCTGTTGTTCAATTTCCTAGAAATAAATGCCTTGTTCACAGAACTAGCTTTATCTCCATGAGCGAAGAGAGTAGGGTGATGCTACCATTTCTCTCCTGCTAAAGTGAAGCTCAAAAACCCTTCCTTTGCATTCTTCTACTCTTTAATCAGAGCAGTAACACAGGAACTGTTTGGGCATATTTCAACCAAACAAACTGGTAGAGTAATCACACGGTCTTCTTTGGTTTTTACCTGGTCCTCTATGTCTCTTCTCCATCCAGATGTAGCAGTTGCTCTGAGCCACACCAGTCTGAGAGTCGAGGAACGGCATGCGGACACTTCTCTCAGCACAGAGCCGGGCATTGTAGTTATGACACTGTTCCATGGCATCTCTGTAGTACTGTTCTCCCAACCTGCCACACACAAAACCAGAGCTGGTGATTAGAAGAGACAAAATCAGCAGGTGTGGCTGCTTCAGAGCAGTCTAACTTTAACCTCTTTGAAACTCTAAAAGCCTGTTGTCTTCTTCTGAGCTGCAGCTTTAGAAAAACAGGCCGGCAGTGACTTTGTAAAAGAGGTAGATTCTCTTTTGTAGGTACATCGAAAACAACAACATAAAAGCTTTGAAGTCAACACAGCCGTAAGCGTGGTGTGTCCAACATAAACTCACAACATCAAACACCACTGTGAGCTCAGGCTCCTCCAAGCAAGATTAAAACCACCCCATGATTGCAGAGACTTCAGCTGTTCAGATATACCATTATTAGCGTTCCAAAGATGCATGTTAACAAGAGTTCACATTCGCAGCAGCTACATCTGTGCCGTAGCCACCTGCATGCCCTTGAGCAAGGCATTGCCCTGAACTGTACTGACTTTATGAGTGTTCCTGTGAGAAAAAAAAGGTCTCAGGAGCAGTTCTCCTTAAAATGTTGATGAAATTTTAGAATGTCTTTTATTTTGATCACCTAAACCACTTAGTGTTACTCCTGTTCTATTCATTTAAAGCTGTAGTCTTGTTTTCCATGTTGTTTCCAAACTCTCTGGACAAGAGTTTTAATTTCCTCAATAGTTTAATTCATCTTTATGAAATAACAGTGGAGGCCAAATTTAATAAATAATTTGGCACATTTAAGAAGTTTCTTTAAAAAAAAAAAAATTGGCCCTCAAAACAGGAACATTAAATATGATGAAGTGTGGACCTTAACCCCATTCAGTAAATCTGGATGAGCCTTTGGCTTAAGTTGGAGAAGGCATGGGGAAAACATTATAGTTTTAAGTCCTCAAGAAATATTTTTACACTATGCCAGAGAGATGTGAGGCTGCAAAAGATTGAAATACCAAATATCAAAGTTAAAAGTAGATAAAAACAATGGGACACCCTTCATCTTATATTTGTTGAGATCAGAGCAATCATCTGCATGTTTCATGATGATGCTTTGGATGATCAATATTTTCAGATCTGTCAGGTGTTCTGATAACTGGTCCCCAATTATCATCAACGTCTGCCACCTGCGCTCCTCCGCAAGGTGAAAACACAGGAAATGAAAGCACGTTTTAGTACAACCAGGTAACAGCAAACTTTACATTGACGCTCCGCCGAGTTATTACGTATGCGTTACAAACAATAACGCTGTGGTTACTAGTTTCAAAATCAGTATTTCATTCATTTAAACTAGTTGGCCATTCGCCATAGCACTCGAACCTTTGCTAACAACAGTTTCACTCACTTTAGCTTGTTAGCGTGCGAGCCATGTAGCTAATGTACTTCACCGACATTAGCACCACAGTTGCTGTTTCTCAGGAAAGACAAGCAAAGTATGCTACAGAACTCTACATGTGGATTTTTTGATAAACCTGGCGCATGTTCTGTTATACAGACTCGTGATTTATGTTTCAGAAACGTCATCTGCGTGCCTGCTAACTTACACTTCCATTCCAGGATATGAACACAACACACGACGCTCCGACAGCGCTGGCTAACCTCACCAGTAAGTCAGTACAAGTGTTGCAAAGCCAACCGACGACACAGGGAAAGAGACTGCGAGATGTTAAAGCCACAAAGATATGACCGCTGCGAGTGTCAACTAGCTGAGTGTAAGGAGTGTAAAAAAGTCCAACACTTACAGTTTCACAACATTCTCAACAACAGCTGCCATCTTGCTTTGAAACACTGGGAGAGTGGCTACGGGTAATGTATGCCCTCTGTAAGGACTTGTAGGCAGAGTGGGCAGGAACCTGCCCTCTGGTGGTGAGACTCTGGTATCACCAGATATTTTTTATTAAGTACAGCACTGCAGTCGCCCCCCCCCCCCCCCACCCCCCCCGAAAAAAAAAAAAATAAATAAAAAAAAATCATTTTATCCGTATAAAAATACTACTTAACAATACCTTTAAACAAAAATTAAGTCCAAAATGCAACAATTTGACATAAACCCCACACAAAAGAAGTCATCTCTGCTGCTTCTATCTGAGATCTTACCTGACCTGTTTGAGCTCAAACAAACTGTAATTTATTTATCATTTCTTCTTTTTTTTTTCACTATTTTTGTTGTCTTTGAAAGATCAGACTGAATAAACTAACTTCAATTAATTATTATAACTTAACTGGAGTAAAACAACCTGTCCTTACAGGATGGCCTGAAAATAGTGATTTCTGAATTTGTTTTAGCATCTATATGTGTTTAGGGTGTATGTGGCTGTTAGTTCAAAGCTTACAGAGATTTTTGAATAACACAGAGCTGTTGTTCATTTTTATACATCAGATAAGCTGTTGCTGAGTTATTTCACAAATCATAATAATTTAATAATGTTTTCCATTTTTTAATGATACCAAACTCTTAGGTTTTAGGTGTATAGTTTCACTTCATTTGATTTCCTCACTCTTCCTTTACATTCAAGTTTTACTAGTTCAGCTCTTCATGATAAAAACCTTAATACCTTTCAAAATTGTATTCATTTTTTGTGTTACAACTGCCCAAACCAAGTTAAACCCCTTCAAATATTGGGAAATAGACTCTCAGCACCTAAAAACAATCCTTCAGGAGCAGAGTTAATAACAGCTGTGATGCATTAGGCCTCATGGATTTCTTTAAAAAGAAAAAAAAACCAAATAATTCAAGGTTTTCCTGCTCTTTAGATAATATCTTTCCCAGCATCCACTGATTCATCATGATCCCACTCTGTTAGTCATAGCTCCATTAATCTTGACCTCATTTGCAGCAGTTGCATCATTGATTCATCATGAAACAGCTCCGTGGCAGCTTTTCTCCTCATATTGAACAAACTGCACTTCACATTTGGGCTGACACTGCATCATGTGAACACACGGGAACACAAAATCGGCCATTTGATAGCTGCAATGTAGAATTCAGCTTTATTTTAGTCTTATTTTTTTCATAAACTGTATAATCATTAGGATCTCTTACTTTATTCTTTTTTTGATCAGAATATTGTGATTCATTCAAAGCTAAGAAAAGTAATGGATTAAGATGCACATATGAATCTTGAATTAACACATAACAGGGATGCTTTTTTAAATCATTAAAAACCCCACACAGCGTCTTGTTTTGATTAAACCATGTTTTATTATTCCTAATATTAGATGTAGTTACACAAGTCAACAAACATTATTTTCAATTTGTAATGAAAATGCTCCACAGCACACTGACATCGTGTGGAAGGGTCTGGTATTACAGACACGTACCTGAAAATGGACAGCAGTTATAAGTTTTGCAATAGGTTGCATTAGTAACAGTAGTAGTAATAGTAACAACAGTAGCAATAATGTAATAATAGCAATTAATAATAGTAGTGGTATTAACAACTCTGAGTTACAGAGGAAGGAACAGACATTCGTCAAAGTAATGAGATGAAGGTAGGTGGACAAGCTTATCAAATGCTGCAAGACAGACCACTGGATGAAAAAATACAAGCTCCCACTAGACAGCAAATATCCTGCCTTCTTCTAAAAAAAGGAAGCTCAAATTGTCACCAGTCTGTTTCAGTCAGATGCAATACTTAACAAGTCGAAGTTTTGTTTTCTTCATTAAGTACTCCATTGTTACAAGTTCTCTCCTGACCAAAAATAAAAACAACAACCCTCATCTCCTTGACATCAATAATTCACACTTCCCATGTCCTGGTCAAAGCTTACCGTTAGCGCAATGTTGTCTGAAAAAGATGCTGAATGCAACATCAAATCACAGCCAGCTGAGGACCAGACTGAATCACCAGAGCTGTTCAGCCTGAAATATACAGTACTGTCTGTGTCTGTGTCTGTCTGTGTGTGTGAGTGAATGTGTCAAGTATGAGAGATTTTATTTTTGCTTCACATGGCCAATTTGGCCAAACTAATTTGAGTCATTCACATTCAAATGAGCTGATAAGAAAATACACTGTTTGACTTTTAGACTTGAACTCCCTAACACCAACTGGATGCCAAGTCCAGTGTCCAGGGCAGAGGAAAGGTGGCATTGTTCAGTAAAACCAGCTCACTCACTGGACACTGCGACTCCTCCTTCTGTATTGTGCACAATGTATGCTTACTGTTGGCTCACTTATGTATGCAATAACCCGAGTCACTTGGTTCCCACTTTGTAGCTCAGTCTAAGGCAGCTCAGGCTGCTGTCCCACACCTGGGAAACAAAGTCCTTCTGAAAGATACAAGGTGGTCAGGTTTTCAAGGTTTGGACCAAGTGTGGCTTACTAAGCTGAAACCACTCCAATAGTAGCAAAGTGGATGTTTAGGTTTATCCCTTCCCCTGACTTTGAATCTTTTGATTTAAGCATGAAACCCCTGTTCCACATTCATTTAGGACTGGAAAATAAGGCCAACCTGTTGAAACTGTGACCAAATACAAGTTCGGTTCCAGCAGTTCCACTTGAGTGTGACATTCCTGTGGACTGATACACAGATCCAGCTTAAAAGAGTTCCTCTCAAAATGTAGAAAAATAAAAACAAGTTGCAACCTCTTTGTAAGATAATCAATTCAGTTCTTAAATTCAGCAGTTTTCCAGAAACATTTTGGCAGTAATAAAAGGCAAATTAACACTTTAAGTGACTGGCTATGGTAACAACTAACAACCGCTTCAGTGGTCTCAAGATATTTCTATAAAATGTACTACTGCCTACAGTCTCACGGGATACTGTTAATGCTTTTTTTGGGTTTAAACATGTAGAGTAATCCAGGAAACTATTTAACATCTATCATATTTAACATTTACTATACTTGATTGCCATTATCATTTTTGGGATTATGAACGCCAATTACATAAGATTACTTGAACTCCAACCCTGAACATAAAGCGAGCTCATGTTTTCTGAGCACACCGACACAGAGGAAGATACATGGCAATGATGAGACACATACAAGTATAAACCTACATGAAGTCATGCCACGTACGAAAGAGCTCAAAGCTCACCTAATAGACATTTTAGGGCTTTCATCTCTCTGCAAATGCAAGTAAGCAGAGATTTGACTACTAATTAATATTGTACCTGCATATATAATCCACTGACATACATTAGATCATTGCCACAGGGCACATTTTAAAACTTCTCTTCATACTAAGAAAGCTTCCTTTAAATCTTTTTAAAAGGAGGATGTTTGTAATAAGAAGTCTGTAGTGGGTTCAAGTAAGGCTCAGCACACCTCAGTCTGTCAGGTAGCACATAAAGCCCATTCTTCACTGCTTATCCAATCTCACTTCCACACTCCACACTTCGTCTGTCACGAAACCTGTCAGCTGTCCGTCTGTCCTTCTCTAACTCTGCGGTCTGCCACAGAAAATGTGCTTCAGCTTTTCTTTATTGACAAACTGTCCCAACGCCTTCACACCAGATAAAGAAAGAACGGAAAAAGAAGTTAGAAGACTTGAAACGGAAATAATGTAACTGTCTTGAGGAACTTCATTGGTAATGTAAGCTTACATAAAAATAAAAACCAAAAGCAAAGAAAAGCTAATTTTAGGAAATCATTCCAGTAAAAATGTTTCTGCGATTGTGCCTGGTTTTTCGTCTGCTTTTGCGGAGCGAAAAGTAGCATTCATCTGGCCACGTTTGATCAGAAATAACATAAACGTGCAAAATCCACAGCACCACAACTCTCACGCACACACACGCACACACTCAGTCACGCACACACACACTAGAAAACTAATCTCCTCTGCTTTGTACAGAAAAAAGAAAATCAAAAACCAAGCAGAAAAGATCACTCAAAAGAAATAATCAAATACAGGCAAAATTAGAGATAAAATAAAAAATAAAACCACTTATTAAATATATATATTTATATATATAATTTTCCCAATGAAACTTGTGATCACTTACTGCACACAGCTAAAATTAATGAACTTTATTTTTTTCTCAAAACACCTCATAAACTCATTCCTAAAAAAAAAAATACATACAAAGGGCAAGCCTGACAATCTCCACCAATGTAATCAAATTTGTTTTCCACATGAATCTACATTATCTACTGTCAGAGTAATTAGTCTGTTTCTCAAACCAGCAATAGCAAAAGATAAATAATAATAATTATAATAACAGCAATAATATTGGTCAGGTTAATAACATCAATACAAGAACAGAAAAAGAGAGACTGATGGGATCCTTCCCAAAGTGAGAGAGAGAGAGAGAGAGAGAGAGAGAGAGAGAGAGAGAGAGAGAGAGAGAGAGAGAGAGAGAGAGAGAGAGAGAGAGAGAGTGAGAGCTTAGCTTTTAGAGGGGAAATAAAACCAGAGCACACCACAGTGGAAAGCGATCATCCACCAATTTATCTCACCACATCCAAATGGCTCAGCTAGTTGAGACTTAGTGAACAGAAAATAGAAAGAGGGAGAGAGAGAGGGAGAGAGAACGAGAGAGAGAGAACTGGGCCTGAATCCCTGCTAATGCTAACCCCACCTGGTATTGACCTAGACTGATGGGCTCTGCTAGCCAGCCCAAACTGGATGAGGGCTTTCATTGTTGGGTACAGCTTAATGTAAAAATATGGATTGGTTGGAGGAAAGAGAAACTGACCGATAAACTGGCGAGGGAGAAAATCAGAAAAGAAACAAAGTTCTCTTTAAGCCACATACAGAAGCTGTTGACAAACTCCTCAGGACCTGCACTGAGCGCAGTGTGTTTGAGTGACCGGTTTGGACTTTACTTTCTGCCTGCTTCAGTTTGTTGAAATTTTGACAAATGTAGCTTCCATCGATGACTCAACAAGTGTTCTATTTCTTCTTGCCAAAGAAGCTGAACCTCTTTTCACGATCTTTCTCTTTCCCATCTTTGTTGCGCATGGTAACTCCTCCTGCATCACCTGAACTGGGGGAGATGGGAGGCATTGTCATGGCACGGCTCAGCGCCCGTGGACCTCCGGGCGAGTCTCCTGGTCCTGTTGGAATGGAGCCATGGATGGAACGGATCCAGGAGCTCATTTCAGCCTTCAGGGAGTACAAAACCTTATTTATACTTAAACATTTGGGCAGCAACAAAGCAAAAAATATTTCTTTTTTGTTTTTTTTAAACTCTAAAGTAATTTGCGATTTGTTTATTGTAGCAGACAATAGTTTTATTTAACATCTCACCTCATCCTTTGCTTGGAACAAATATTCTTTTCCATCTCCTAGCCTATAGAAACAGAAATCAAGAGAAACTGTGAGTTACAAATCTTCTTTATAAAAGTTATTCATCATTTTCTTATTCCACACAACCATTTAATGAAATTATAAACTGAATGTGGTGACATGGGTACTATGAGGAATTCCTGCTCTAAGCCAGTGGTTATCAACCTGGGGTCCGCACTGCAGGACTTTGACTGTTCTGACGCTATCAGGCTGTCAAAATTATATTTGAGCATTTAAAGAATCAAAGGTGTTTGTAAATTCATTTAGAAATACATTTTTGTCCACATTTAAAAATATGATGCTATTTGTGACCACACCTCTGAAACCTCTGAACCTCTGTGACCGTGGTAGCATGAGCGACCTCATAAACGATGAGGACAGACTCGCTGGACATTGTTATGGTTTTACCCAGAGATTTTTTTCTGCATTTCTTGTGTTGGTTTCACATTATTTTTACCAACTCCCTGTCTGTTATACGGACTGGGCTGGTCTCTGTGTGTGCATGTGTTTGTGTGTCTGTGTGCATCAGGGTGGAACTTTGCAGTGCCTGATACAGAGAGCAGAGGAGAGTTGTGCATGTGTGACAATGTAGAGATAGAACATTCCATCATGTGAGTAAGATAAATAACATAAGACTATTTAGTCTGTTAAATAAAAGAAGAAGGTACTGGTCTACAAGATGGGTAACCTTAAGCTATATGGAAAATAAAATAAACATTAAAATGTTTTCATGTACAAATGTTCAAATGTTTTAAGAAATATTTAAATGCCCTTGCACTTTTTGGTGTAATTTATACAAAGAAAGGAACAAAGAAAAACATTATATACATTCATTTAAAGGTGTTTTTTTTTTTTTTGGAAAGTCTCATCTCACCTGAGCTTAAATACATGTTTCCTCTTCTTATAGTCGTGGGCCACCTCACACACTGCCTCCCCAAGGCTGATGGGTACCTCTCCATGGTATGGAATACCATTGCTAGCGCTCTTGCCATCTTTATAGAAACCAAGACTTCCTTTTCTTAAGACACAGTACACATTCTGCCAGGACCTACAAAAGCAAAGACATTTAATCAGTAGCAAAATGTGCAGCAAATAAAAGGGCAATTATTTTCAGCACTGAGCTAACCCCAACAGCACTCACCTTGTAGCTGCCTTTTTGCTGTGAGACTCCATCTCCTGTTTTCTACAAAGCATCCCCTCCATGGTTTCTGGCTCGGACTCTGCTCCGCCCCTGCTTGGTAACGTAGCGGACGGCTCAAGGCGAGAAGAAGCCAGCCCACTGTCCCTGCCTGGTCCATTTACAGACTCTGACTCGGAGCCCTGTGATTCAAACCAGAGCATGTAGATGATGAGCACGGGGAAAAACACAAGATAGGGCAGGAGGGTTAAGCAGCAAAGCGCCATTCACAGCCATGATGAAGAGGCATGATGGAGCTTGATCCAACAACAGAGTGTGATTACCTGAGATAATTTCACAGCCTGGGGACAGACCTTTGACATAAACACAGTACACTGATTTCACACAGGACAATTACAGTCACTCCAGATGTACACATGAAACATGCATTCTGCCAAAAACAGAGACGCTTACAATTTTTATGTCTTTAAAAATACAACTGCTATATCACATTTGTTTGGACTGAGGACGACACAAATCTATAAACTTTTTTTCCATATGAGATATATCTTCAGTGAGTTATGTATTTCTTATCTATGACTGAATAAATAGTAACTGTACATTGCAATGCAAAAAAACACAAAGACAAACATGAACCCCCTCTCTTACATTCAACTCTCCAAGGCCTTACAGCCCCCAAATCTCCAAAATCTTGGCTTCTTTAGGCTAAACATGAATCTTCAATACAAAATCCAACAACAAAAGTTAACCTTTGGGAGTACTAAGTTGTAACAGAGATAAAAAAGTATTATCAACTAAGGAAGTGTGTATTTGCTTTGTTTCCTCGCTACTAAAGGACACACCACAGAAAGTACACAGATATAAAGCAAGACTTCAACAAGCTACATATAAAACAACTTCTAACAGCTACAGTTATCACCACATTTACAACTCTGGGCTTCACAATTACAGTCACTCCTGTCCTGGTCAATAAGAGCACATAAACAACAGTGGACTGATCCATGAAAACAATCTGTTCATGAATCAGCGTTATGCCTTCAAAAAGTGATGAGACTAATCAATGGAATAATGAATAAAAAGCTATGGTTTGCATCTGTGACAGAAGGCAGAAGCTTCTTCAGTGAGGAAAAAAACAAAACAAAGGCACTGCTGTTGACCAGGAGCTGAGCGGAGGCTGTGCAGGGGGCGTGGGAGAAGCTACAAAGCTGACCATGGCTTGGTACTCACACGCTCCGGCTGCTTTGGCTTACACACACGTTTAGGCTCTGATTTCTTTCCCACTGACAACGATAGCGATAACGACTGCTGGTAAAAACGCAATAAGAAATGTTAAAGAGTCTTTGGAGATTGTTAATTGTTTACACTTTGAGGCTTGTCCTCAGAATGTTACCACTGATGATGACAAGACGTCGGGATGTCTGCCATTATAACAACGGTAACAACTTTGCATTTAAAATTACAACCAGTGAAGAACAGTTCACGGAGAGAAATCCATTTGATTTCTCTCTGTGATGTCAGCTTCAGACCGAAACATGCTGTTCAAAACAATTGCCAAGTTTACTTCATATTACACAGACACCCGTTCTCTTTTCTCTTCAAATCGTCTATTTTGATGGCTGAGTTTTTGGTCTAAAAACCAAAGGTGGCACTGATTCTTTTGAAGAGAGTTGGTCCACACATCTGGCTTATATTTATCAGTAGTCCAAAAATCAAAATTGTGACTTATCCCATTTGTATGCTAAAAATTATGATACAAGTCTTTAGTGTGTTAAGCTAACACTTCAAGTACGCTACATACTTAAATAAATACTGAACACTTCAACAATCATTTTCCCTTTAACTTGATGTAAAAAAAATGACATATGAACATTAATACTGTAACAGACAAAGACTGGGACACGTATTCACAGTATGTATCGTTTGTACATGAAGTCACACATTTTTCAAACAGAGTAGAATAATGATTACATACAAATATCATGATATAAAAGATAAGAGCAACAACATAGAAAAGACATTACAGGGCGTCACTTGCTAGTGCTCAAAGACAATAACATACGCTGGAAATATGGTAGAATATAATTTTGATGCCACACAGTGAAATGTTTAAATCAATGCCCACATGTCTCACCTGTGAGGTGTCATTGTCGCTGTGAACTCCATTCACAGACGCTGACTGATTGAGTGTGGTCTGGTCTAGACTGGTTCTGCATTTTAAGAACAGGGAAAAAAAAATCAACAATCGAAACATACGTTGAACCTGTCATCTACAAAACACCAGGTCTATTCTCACTGCCAGAGAGGTATTTTATTTTACCTGGCTGCAGAATCATGCATTTGACTTTCCGTCTCAGACTGTGCGACTTCCTCAGCCGGGGGCGGTGTAGGAGGTCGTCGAGCTCTCTCCTCTTCCTCTCGCCTCCTCTGCATCTCCTGCTCCTCAAGCTGAAAATAACAATGAATTTAGGAATGCTGTCTATACTCGAGACCTCACCGAAGAAGAAAATCAGTACCTTCTTTCATAACCTAGAGGATGACATGCTGTATTTCTACCAGATATTTTTCTACTTACTGTTGTGAGTTTTTCCAGCAGCACAAAGCGATCCTCCCAGGCTGCTGCGAGTTTCTCAAAGGCCTCGTGGCGCTTAATTAGGCTTTCTACTTCATCCACGTTTGCACCCAGCTCTGCTGCTCGCACAAGAGGTTCTTGACCTGCCAACCAGGACTCTGCCACAGAGGCATCACGTCCAAACTGCAGCACTTCCAGCACTGAGAGGAAGAAAGAAAGGAGGCAGACAACAGAGAAAAGGGTGAATAAAAAGAGAGAGAAAGGGAAAGTAAGAAATAATTCCACTAAAAAAAAAAACCTTAAGAGCTTAACAACGAAATAAGTCAGGGCTCTTCCAGTAAAACTTTGGGCTCCAGAATAAAAATTATAAGTAAAAAGCAACTGTTATTGACTGCACTCTGACCACTGTTCCTCATTTTTATTGCATATTAAGCAACATTAAGTATGTGTATTCATCTGACCAGGCATGTAGGCCTTCAAACTGGACATTCCTGTTTGCATCTTATCCTCCATTTTCTCCCTGTACCAACATGTCCACATCAACTCACATGCTCACTTTTGTTTGCCATGTCATTATCAATAAAACAAATAAGTGTCCCATTCAATTGACACTAAACTTAACATGTTGAGCATACCGATTTGTAAATGGTCCATCTTGTCCTGCCATTTTTTGTTAATCTTGTCTCTCTTTTCTTGGAGCTGAGTCAGTTTCTCTCGGATCTGTGAATCAAGAAATGTTCAGTAACGAGAAGATAAATGAACACTGACATTTAACAACAGTATTTTCCCTGTTTAATTTTACTGAGGTTACAGTAAACATGACCCGTTACACTCTACCTCATCAGCTGCATAGTGGTTATTGTTGATGAGAGTATTTCCCATCTCATTACAGGCAGTAAAGCTGTCCGCTCTGGTCTCAATCTCCGACTTGATGTCCTGATGATTGTTAATGACTAACCCAGCAGAGGAAACATCCCTGAAACAGAAGAATGGAGCAAGAGAGTTTTTTTTTTTAAATTCATTGTAAAAGCATAACATTTTCAATATTGTTAGAGGAAAAATAAAGCATTAAGAAGACAATAACCTGGGGCTGTCGTGTGCATCGATCTGCAGGTTGATTCCATCCATCCAGAGCATGAGGTCTCTCACCATGTTGAAGAAGCGGAACTTCTCCACTGTGTCCAACAGGAGGAGCCTGCGGGCCTGACCCGCCTCCAGCAGACCCTCCCAGGCAGAGGTGACAGCATGCTCACTCCTGTGAATGTCATCAGCTTTCTCCCCAGCATAGGCCTTCTGCAGCCGGGCTGCGTCATCTTGCACCTGGTTAACCTAAGAGGTCAAAGAGGAGGCGTTCAGATTTGTTTTTCACAGTTCTCTTGGAAAGCTCACGTGAAATTTCTCAATAAAAAAAGGTTGCTGACCTGTCCACTGAGGGCCTGGATGTCATTTTCGAACGTATTGTGCTGTCTGTGTAGGTGCTGAACAGTGTTCAGATCACGACCAAGGTCAGAGGGCAGCCCCTCTCTCTTCTCCTTAACACGCCCAAGAACCTCCATAGCATCTTGATGGAAGCGGTGCAGCTCATAAGAGGCCGCCAGCATTTGTGTACGTGTGTCTATCAGCTCCAGCAGATCAGCCCAGGCCTCGTTTAAACCGTCTTTCCACTCGGCTACACTGGCGTTCTCGGGATGACCCGACTCAATCAGGTCATCTGCCAGCCCATTGACACCATCTACACGCTCTTGGCCGATGGTGCTGGTGTCACGAGCAAACTCTCTGAACTTGTCCCTCAGCATCTGGAGAAAGAAATCCAGGGCGAAAGTGGGAAACATAATTAATTCAGCTAAATTTCTCTGAGCCTCAGTGTCTCCAAAGCATGTGACAGAGAAGAAAAAAAACTCACAGTGACATGTTCGTAGTCCTGTCCTAGTTCATGGGAGCCAGCAACCACCTCCCTCTCAGCGATCCACTGTTCCAGGTCGTCAACTTCACGTTTCAGCTGGGTCAGCCGAAGTCTCTCCTGAAGCCGTCCACGCCGCTCCTCAGCAAGGTCTTTCAGCCCAGCATACAGTTTGTCAACTTGGGCTTGTCGTAGGGTGATTCTCTCACTATTTAAATTAAAAATCAGTTGATCAGCATTTCACTTACCACAAGTGACAGTGTTTGTTCAGATTTAAGGGCTCTCACCTCTCTGGGTGTTCACTGGTGACCATGAGGCGGCTGCTGTTGGCCAGCTGGTGAATTGTTTGTGCGTAGTCTTCGAGTGCCTGCTCCAGTGTCTGGTGCTTCTTGACCATCACCAGTGCGCTCTGCTCATCCTGAGAGACAAACAGGGTATTTTCACTTTTACTACCATCCAAAGACTATAAAGAGTGGGACCAATACGTCTTTTTTTTGTTTGTTCTAACCTTTGCTTTTTCCTCTGACATCATATGAAGCTCTTGTTCTCCCATCCAGGCCTCAGCCTCGGCTGCATCTGCATAGAACTGTTGGGCCCGGTTGGCCTCTACAAGACGGTCATGACGTTTGTCTGTCTCAGCGATAAGTTGGTCCCAGAGGTCCCGCAGCTCAACAAGGCGGTCCTCTAGGACTGACTGTCTCTCACCGTCTACTTCGCTCTGAGTCTTGCCTCGTCTGTGGATGTCATCAATGCGAGGCTGGTGGCCTTGGATCTCCTTTTGCAGAGTCTGGTTCTTCTTAATAAGTAGCTGTACAGTTGGCAGGTCTTTTCCGTGGTCAGTGGAGGTTGCAAGAGGCATCCTCTCTTTCACCCAAAGCTTAAATACAAACAGAAGAATTGATCAAACATGAGACGCAGGCAAAACAAGACACGTCAACACTCAATGACAACATACTGAAACATCCAAATTATTTCAGTCACTCAGGTTATACCACTTACTATCTCATCCTCCAGATCTCTGTTGAACTGATGTGCTTCTTTAGAGGCGAGGAGCCGTTGTCTCCTCAGTTTGAGAGGATCCTGAAGGCTAGAGAAGTTGTCAGAAACTCGTCTTTGCTGGCCGTCTACCTCAGCAAGACCAGCATCCTCTTGGGTCAGAGCCAGAGCCTGAGACTGGAGGGACTGCACCTCCTTCTCTCTGACCTCCATTTGGTGTTCCAACATCTACACAAGGTGATAAAAGACATAAGGTTAAAAAAAAGGCATTTGGATGTTTCATTTATTGAATTTAAAGCAAAGAGTAAATCATCCTGTTATACAGTGTTTCATATTGGGGTGTACCTGGTGCTTCTTGAGCAGAATGTTGACACTGGTTAAATCTTTGCCATAGTCATCACTATTCAGCTGACCCTCCAGGTTTTTCAGCCACACATCCAGGGCGGAGCAGCTCTGGGTGAACAGCTCTGCTCGGTTAGCATCAAACAAGCACTGGGCTTTGGTTTGGGTAGTGTTCTCTAGCTCCTCCCACTGACGCTGCAGGTCCTCAAGGGTCTGCTGCACAACAGGCTTGAGCTCTGGCTTCTCTGCCACCAAAGCCTGACCCTCCTGTTAAAGACAGAGGATTAAAAAAAAAATCATATTAATTGATACGAAGCCAACACATGGAACATTATCCTGTTTATGACACAAAAATATTGGTTAAATTAGGTGCTCACTAATATTTTTGATCAGCCTATGAATTAAAGGCACAATAACACATATCCAGACTACCGCTGATAGCATTACATTTTTACAATTTTTATGAGAATAAAAAAACAGCCATACCTTATCAATTTTGTCGAGCCAGTCTTTGTTTGAAGCCAGCTCTGCCATGAAGGCCTGATGTTTCTGCCACTTGCTGTGAAGATTTCTTGCTTCATCATACGACATGTCCTGAGCTGTCAGCATCTTCTCATTGATCCACAAAGTGAGCTACAGAAAGAGAACAGCATTACGACACAGACATTTGTGTAGTGTTAAAAAGAAATACATGATTAAGACATCTTATGAAGAAGTCATCTCTATACATGATACTGTTTTCACTCCTACATCTATCACACACTATTGTTCTGTATGATTAAAACATATATTCTAACCTCTTGTCCATCTTGAAGGAAGTGCTGAAGTTCACGGTTATCCTTGAGTTTTGTCAGCAGTTCATTTGCAGTTTCCTTATTCTTAAGATGCCTGGAGAGAGTAAAGAAAGCCAATTTAGTCACTGTTGAAGAAAAAAAATCAAAAGGAAAACTTGAAGAGTTCATCTTGTGCTTTAACTTCTGCTCTAACCTTTCCTGGATGGAGTCAACTTTTTCCTGGATCTTATCAGAGTTTGCATTACAGTCATTAATGAGGCGCCGTCCAGCCTCGACTACACCAGTAATCTTCTCCTCACTGGCCTCTGTGGTTGTGAGGAAATCTTCGTGCTTCTTAATGGCCTCCTCTGCTCCCTGCAGACTGGTGGGCATCTCTGTGTGGGACAGCACGTACTCCTACACACAGAGGAAAGGAATGTAAATCTTTTTTTTAATGGGTAATTATTCAATTCCAGAAAATCCTGAGATTTTGCTGCCATGTCCTTAAATGTAAACTAAATGTCAATGTGGGTTTTAGTTTTTATGACACGAGTGGAGACATTGCTAAGTGTCTACAACTTAAAGATCTTGGCCGATTGCCAATTACAACTCTGATGACTCCTCTTCACTGAGGCAACATAACAATGTTGTAAAAATTCTACACTAACCCACAGAAACCCAACATCACTTATGAATGACAGAAAAACATGTCAGGAAAAATGGGATTATCTGTTGAAAATGTTAATTCACCAAAAAAAATGTTTTAATGTGATGAAGAAACTTCTCTGCCTGTAAAGTTTGCTTTTTTTTCCTAACCTGGCTGTTTAGGAAAGCTTCTGCTTGTTTTGCGTCTCTCAAGAAAGTCTGAAAGTCGAAGGCTTGGGCCAGAAGGCTGTGGCGGTTCTCCCACATGCAGCGCAGCTCATGCCAGCCAGTATCCAGTGCCTGGAGCCTCTGGGCCAGAAACATGTGCTGGGCATCTGTCTGACCCTGGGTCACCTCCTCACCGACTGCACGCATCTTCTCATAGTCCTCTTTGTAGTTATCCACCTCATTTTTAATACTCTCGTGCTGTGCCAGCAAACTCTCAGCCTCAGGCAGAGAGGTGGGGATGTCCTCTGAGGCTACAGCTGTCTGGGTGCGGGACAGCCATGACTGGAAGTCATCCAGATCTCTGAGGAAGCCCTGTAGCTTGCTTGCTTCGCCCAGTGACTCTTCGCGCCGCTTCATGGTGTCGTTCAATTCCTCCCACACCTCCTGAATCTCTGCCAGGCGTCCTTGGATCTCAGCAGCCTGTTCTGGATGTTCCTTGGCCAGTTTCTCAGCTTCCTTCCTCAGGTCGTCTAATTTTCCCTGTAAAAACATGAAGAAATATTTAAATGAGGAGGTGATGACAAGACACCTCAACATGTTGACCTGATTTTCAGATTGTAGCTTAATTTGTTCTTATCTTTCTAAGGACACGTTGCGTGATCTGTTTTTACCTGAATGGCCTCCAGGTCCCTTTCCATGCCAGTGAGTTTGCGTTGCAATGCCATCACTCCAGCGAGGTCATTGCCCAATCCCTGAGTAGATTCAATCACCTTGGTCTTTTCCTTCATCCAAGTCTGGATCTCGTTACACTCCAGGTGGTAGTTCTGGATGTTAAGGGCCGACTCAAGGCCTTGTTTCTTTTGACCAGCTAGTTTTTCAAACTCCTTCCATCTGGGAACCAAATAAAGTATTTAGTCAAAAATGCAAATCCTGGTGTTCATTAAGAACAAACATGAATGTTTCACGTGATATATGTTAGCGCTGACCTGTCATTAAGTTGGTCTTGTGTCTGGTTGATTTGGTCCTTGTTACAGTTGTCAGAGCTAAGCAGCTGCTGGGCCACCTGGTTCACATCATTGACACGAGTGCAGAGGTTGTTCATCTCAGGTTCCAGGGTCTCAAATCTGCAGCCATTGATAATACAAGCATTAATTTTACATTATGTAATTCAGGCTTTATTTAAACAACATTTCTCATAGATCATGGAAGAATTTGTAGGAGTTAACCATAACCACTGAACCCATCAGCAGATTTAAACAAAAATTCCATCTCATGTGTTGTCTAAATATGCTCTTAATAATCATTTCACAACTATGAGTTTCAGCTTCTGCTTCTCCAACTTCAGCTGTTCAGCTGCTCAGTGGTTCAGCCATCATTTTATTTCTTTACAATTGAACTCTCTGTATTCGCACATTTTCATCCCATAACACAAACACTGACCTCTGCTGCACCACCTCCAAGTCCTCCAGTTTGGTGGGGATTTCCATGCCATGTAACCACTTTTCCTTTTCTTCCACCCAGAGCTGGCAGGCTCCAGCTTCACTGAACATACGATAAAGGGCCAGGGCACCCTCCAGAGCCTGGCGGCGAGCTGCTGATAGAGACTCTAGCTCTTTATAGCGCTGCTCAATCGAAGGTAAGCGACCCTCCACCTACACACAGAGATTAGCAATGAGTTAGTTCTACAATCAGTATGTCATCGCTGAACGAGCATGAAAACAAGAGCACCTACCTCTGGGAAATGTAGAAAGGCCTCTGGCAGTGCTTGGGCTTGCTCATGCAGGGAGTCAATGAGGGGGTGGTGGCTCTGGATCTCCTCCTCTATCTCCCTCTGTTTGCGAGCCAGAGTTTGGGTGGAAAACTCATCGTGGCCCACCTCCTGACTGGACACCTGTCTGAGCGTCTCCATAATCCACGCCTCCATGTCATTGGCATCTGTCTGGAATTGGTGCAGGGCCACTGCCTCTTTAAGATTTTGCTCTCTGAGCTTAGTTGTCTGGGGAGCAGTGAGAGCGAGAAGCTTAAAACACTGAAAAAGCACAATTTAAAAATAAAATCTTGTACTTGGACCATCTCCTACCTCTTCCAGGTGTGCCCACTGTGCACGGATGTCTTGAATCCTCTCAGTAACTTCTGGGGCTCCAAAGTGTCCCTCCTCAATCAAAGCTTCACCAACAGCGATGCTGTTACTCAAGGGCCCGTAGCGGGCTGCCATCTCATCCCTGAAAGCTTCATGTTTGCTGAGTAGGTGAAGGGCAGAAGTGAGATCACGGCCACAGTCTCCACTGGCCAGGATCTGCTCCTGCTCTCTTATCCATGCTGCTTCCTCCCCGAGATCCCACATGAACTGCCACAGACGGCGGGAGTCCTCTAGACGCTCTCTGCGTTTCGCAGCGAGCTGACCGAGTTCCTCATAGGCTTGACCCAGCTGATCAACCTTTTCACTGACGAGCCCTGGTTCACACGGCTTGTACGCTGTCAGAAGGAGAAAAGGAAGCAATACATCGCATTTCTTTAATTTTCTGCACATAAATGTTCGACTGAAGCTAAAGAGAGTGTTAAAGTATGCTTGTGGACTCACCCTGTTCATAGGAAGTAAAGCGCTGTGCAGCTGCCTGAACTCCCTTGATCCTCTCTGCCTGTGCTGAAATATCAGCCTCCACCAGTGTGTGCTTCTGCAGAAGGTCTAACACATCATGTAAATGTTTGCCACTGTCTGGAGACTGCAGACGACCCTAAAACGGAATAAAGCATTCTTGGTTATTTCAAACTGCATCACATGGGAAAATCATGCCAAATATTTCTTTTTTAATTTCAATTCTAATCATATTCAGAGTCGTGCATTTTGTGATCTTATTAAAATTTCTTATTTAAATGCTCTGAAAACCAAGTTACTGCAAGGTCTAGCTTCAGGGAGCTAGAGCCTCTTATAAGTAAGGGCTGACAGACTTCATCTATTCTGAGAAGCTAGCTCAGAGAGATTTTAAAAGAAAGAACTGATAAATTGTAAACAAACATTCCATTCGTAAGGTGAAAGGTGATTGAATCACATATATTAACAGTATGGGCCTAGTTTAAACGGAGAATTTGGATAGAAATGGTTTCAAGTCTTCATCCCTACCCAAGAAAAATCATTACTCCTCCCTGCAAACAGCTGTCAACCTTTAAATCAATCACATTTCTATTTTCTTTCTCAAACGAGTCATGAAGAGGAAACCTCAAACA
Organism: Labroides dimidiatus; assembly: GCA_030710495.1. Lineage (NCBI taxonomy): Eukaryota > Metazoa > Chordata > Actinopteri > Labriformes > Labridae > Labroides > Labroides dimidiatus. The sequence goes on from CM061159.1 coordinate 15,766,902, forward strand.
CTAACTTCAAAGCGGGTGAAAGCTCATAGCAAACAAATGTTTCTGTTTGTTTAAAGATCGTGGGCGGCTGCTGAGGCCAAGCCCACTGAGTTGCAGAGTTCATTTGAATCACTTTAAGTGAGACAGAGCAGACAGGCATGAATGCTTCTTTTTAAAAATTTAGACAGAACAGTAAGTTACATCAAAGTCAAAGCAAGCTGAGCTGAATGTTTCTGACTTTGAATAAAACCTGTTTGGGTACAACATAACAGAAATTCAACTAACAACCATAAAGGCCTTTAGCGATAACTTCTTACCCAACATTCCTGCCATTAGAGGTGTAGCAATGTCATTCCAAGCAGTCAGTCTGTCACAACATTACTCATGAGAACTGAATGCAAATGTTTAGGCTCTTTGGTGCTTACCAGGCTAAAAAAGCATCTTTAAAAACAGCAGAAATTAAAAAACGCCGTGTCCGTGGCTTTTCAAAGTTGCACACGGTAAAAGCAACATTTTAAAACTTGTAAAATCAGAGCGTGTCAACAAAACAAGTCCCCAGACTGAACCATGTAAAGTAACACACACTCCCAGGGGCTGAAGCGAAGCTTTGTTAAAGCCAACAATGACACGCAACACGGCTCAGAGCAGGCTTGTAAACAGCCAATTACTGCTGTTAATGGTCTTTTCTTACGAGCAGACACTAAAGCTGCTGGTGACATATGTGGACAACAACAAATGTAATGAGAGGATTAACTAGATTCCTTTATGTTGATTAAAATCAAACCAATCAGAATGTAGGACTTCAGAGCAGAAGTTAGAAAAAAATCATCTGAGTGAAATAATCTGCGTATGTTTATTGTTTAATGGTTTAGTACCTTCATGTCCGCCATCCAGTCCATGATGTAGCGCATCTCCTGAAACAGTCTCTGTAGGTCACGATGGGCATTCAGCCGCTCTCTGCGTGCAGCAAGAAGCTCTTTGAGGTATTCCCAGAGTCGTAGCACGTTGTCCCTTCGTGCAAGTATTCGTCGCACATCATGGTATCCCTCTGCTTCAAGCTCTTTGGCAACGGCCTCCACAGCGGCCACACGCTCCCAGTAAGCCCCGATGTCTGTTTCAATGGCTTCATGTTTACGGGTGGCGGCTTCAACTGCACCCAAGTCGGTCCCAAAGTTGTCCTAAAAACAGATAAAATCAGCCTAGCACAGCAAACTCTTCTGTGTATTCATGTCAGAAATATGATTGCAGCTAAAGAGGAAAAATGTTTGTATTAAATCCAATTTTCTTTGACTACCTGAGACACCAGCCTTTGGTTCTCACTCAGCCATGTCTCACGCATGGCAGCCTTCCTGTCGAAGCGTGCAGCAAGCATCTCCAGCTTCTCCTGACGAATCAACTCGTTTCTCAGGGCCAGCTCTCGTTCATGCTCTGCCTTTTCCAGTCGCTCCCACGCCTATAACACCACCCAAAACACAGTCTGTTTACAAAATTTCATTAAATGCAAACATCATGAGGCCTGCTTTCACATCTCCTGATGGAAAACAGGAAAAATAAGGAAATCATACCTTGTTGATATCAGAGATGAGTTTGCCCTCCCTTGGCATGTAAACCTTCTGATTGTTTGCTCTCATCTTGCTCTGAATAGTGAAGAGGAGAACCTCCAAGTTTCCTTTCTCTGTAAATCTGAGGATAAAGAAAAATCATCTCATTTTATACACAAAGGTTGCTTCACCTTATATCCACATGGCTATGGTCCTTCACTGAGTTATATTACACTGCTTTCTGTTTGTTCTTACTTGGGGGGTTTCTCCACAGTCCTGTAGGAGTTGAAAGCCTGGAGCTGGTTCTGCACAGCACTCAGTGAGTTTGCTAGCTGCCTGTCATTGAGCGTCACTATGGTCTGTTCAATCCACTGTAGCAGCTCTGATGCCAAGGTCTCATACTTGTCTATCAGCTGGTCTGCTTCAATAGCATAGTCAAGCACCTGCAAGCAACAGATATGTGAAGAGATCGGTGCCAAAGAGTGTTCAAGTACTTTATAATCACACACGGATGAGCAAAAATATATGCTAACACTTGCAGCTAACCTTTCCGATTCTTTTGCCCTCAACTGCCAGGGCTTTCATCTTGGAGAAATAATGGTAGTAGGTCGCCACATAGGTAATGATGGACTTCTCATCGGGCTGATCAACATTGACATCTGAAAAGGAGAAAGAATGATTCATTTGCACCCGATTTCTTTTTTAATCTTACAAACAACAGAGATGTAAGGTTCTTCCAACAGCCTTGATTGGGATCCTAACAGGTGCTGAAGTGTTTACATCACTGGACGTGCGTTTTGTGGTGTCAGTGTACATGTGATGCAGTGTTGTCTGAGCTAGAATTAATTCCTGTAATCCTCCATAGTCTCACCCATCAAGCTGTTTTGGACAACAGTCACAAGCTTAGTGCCTTAGTAGGCAGTATCAGATCACCACATGACTTTTCAGGAACGCTGTTTGTTTTGTGTTGGCTTGATGCACTCACCTTCTGGGTCCAGCAGTTTGGTAAGCCCCAGCTCCTTCTCAGCCACATTGAAAGCGTTTTGGAGATTGTAGTGAGCATTGGACCTCTTAAGGTTGTCAAACTCAATCAGGTCAGATCTGCAGAGGCCGGGGGAACAATTATAGGTTTAATAAGTACAGATTGCACAGAGGGGCTGGGTGGATACAAACAGCTGTTTCTGTGGGCTGAGATACTTAAGGTACACCGTCTTGTTTCACAGAGCAATCCAACCCATATATCTTTGCTTGTAATCCAAGTTGCATTTAATAGTTCTTGGATTTGGAAGAGCCATCTGCATGTAAATATGTTTAATGTTTAGTTAATATGTTTAATCAGTGCATTCATAAAATTACTTCAGCTATTACTGGTGGTACTGGAAACAAAATTGAGGGGGCAAAATATCATGAAATTAATAAAAACATAAATGTGAAACTGGCTAATCTTTATCCAAAACGTAAAATAAACTGTGGTCATGAATTTTCTACTGTATAGCACGTTATGTTGATATTCAAAAAGAAAAAAGAAAACAGTCTCTTTGATTGTTAGAGCTGCCTTCTCTGGTTCTCTGTGGGATTTTGAATAAGGCCCGATCATGTAAATATCTCAGCTATGGTTTAAACAAGTATCCCATGGCTTTCTTACTCCAAAGAAAGCTCCGTTGCATGACTGATGCATGCAGTGTAACAAACACCTGCCACCTGATGAATTTGACTCCAGAGCGAAGGCTACACCCCCAGCTTCCACTTCAGTTAGATTGATTGCATTATTACCAGCAGGGTGTGCAAGTGAGTTACCAAACATAGCTCTTCATAGAAAATAAGTGGGTTATTATTTCTGTGATCTAGGTCATCTTACTCCCTATTTTATTTTCATCCTTTCATTGGTAAAAAGGATGGGAGGAGTAGGAGGACCTAAATAAAGTAGGTGATGAAAAACACCCGAGAGAAGTGTAATAGTTGAGCAACAGGTGAACATCATTAGGCAAAGAAAGATGAAAGATAAAAGAGTGTCACTGTTTTGCTTTGCAGAATAAAAATCTAAAATCTACATTTACCAGAAAAGGTGATACAAAGCAATGTTTTCTAAGTATCTGCCTATCACAGGCAAGCATTTAACTGTAAGTACAGGAAGATGTCAATGACCTGTGCTTGTGTACGATGGCATTGAACGCCAGGCCGTCTCTCCAGCTGGTGGTGAAGTTGTGAATGTTGACATTGGGGTATCTGCGGAAGCCAAATCAGACATCATTAATCATTAACGCAGCACAGTAGGACTCATCCAGAAGAACTCCAGTATAAAGCCAAATGATCAAATATATCTTATTAACAGTTTATCCTGTGCGCCCCCCTCTGTCTTCAATCCCACAGTCCTCTCTCACCCAGCAGTTTTCATTTGGCACCAAAGCAGGAGGGCATCTTTAGCTGATTTTTTCTCCTTGTTGTCTTCTGTCTCCACACTGATGTCCTGGATCTGTAAGCAGAGAATTCATTCTGTTAAGACATTCTTACATAATTTTACACAGTTCTTAGGTCGTTCGACTGAAAAATGTTTGTACAGCACTTTCTTATTTGTTTGCACATTATGCCAAATTTAAGAAGGCGAAAAGATCTAAAATCATTTGATGACTGACTGAATTGACAGCAAGCATTACATAATAAATCACAAGACAACAGAATTCATCTCCATTACCACTTAATGAGTTTGCCTGAGGTTGGTTTATACTACATGTAGAGGCAAACATACACTCTGATAAAGGTTAAATAACTTGGCAGCTGTGCTGAAAAAGCAGAGGGTAGAGTACCTAGAGGCTGCGCGGGATGTTACCTGGAAACGAAGGATGATGGTCCAGATGAGACCCAGGGTGAGACGGTGGTTTCCATCTACAATGTCGTGGGAGCCCATGTTTTCTAGATGGACTTTTTGCTCTTTAAGAAACTGCAGGGCTTTGTCGACATTCTCCAGGCAGTGGATACGCATGCGGCCCTTTGTGGGCTTTGGCTGTTGGAGTACAAGAATGAATGAAAAAAGACCTCTGTTAAAATCTTTGAAATAAAAGTGATCACTGCATAAATGGAGAAAAAGTGACATTCAGAACAGAAATAGAAAAACAGATAGAATCAAGAGGGGAAGTGAATCATGCTTGAGGAAAGGAGAAATGAAGCACATGATTTTCTCCTTTCTATAGACCTGGAGTGTAGATGACAGTCAAACTGAGGGTCGACCCCAAGGGTCATAGTTAGGGGTGGGAGAAAAAATCGTTTCACATAAGTACTGGGATTCTATTTTTAACAATTTTATTTTATTTTTTTAAATCTTTTTTCCTTATTAAATCCTACATTTCAATCTTTGTTTATAAGCTTGGTTGAAAAAACATTACCGCTTTTCTCCAGCAGAGGGCGAAATGTTTTTCTTTGACTGTGTAGTGACATGACATCAGATCCCCTGAATATGTCTTAAACATTGACTCGCATGTGATGTGCATTTTTTGAGGAAATATTGCTCCTCATTTTGTCTGTAGACATCATCATCATTTAACTTTACATGGGCTGGTGTTAAATAAGGGAAGTAAAATTGCAAGAATTGCCAATATCGAAGAATCGCAATTTAAATCAAACCGGTACCCCTAACATTATTTGGAACCAAATTAGGAGAAAAGCATATCATCTCAGCCCTAATTATAGTTTGGATAAAAAAGGGTTATCTTCCTTTGACTTTATTTCTTTAGAACACGTTGACAAAATGGTGCAAAAGGGAAAGGAAGCCCAAAGGGCTTGTACAAGAGTTTCACCCCTTTCAATAATCATGGACAATTTTTATTTATAAGGCCAACAAACGGAAAAATGAGGAGACAAAGTATTGAAATAATCAATGTTAAATGGGCAAAAAATACAAAAGAAAAAAGGACACAGAGTACAAAATTATACCCAAGTGGAGGACAGTGTCTGTGTGATACTGACCAGCTGTTCTCCTGAGAGCACTTCCAGGAGGCGGATAAGCATACGGCCATCACGCAGGTCAGTGTACAGGTCACCGATGCGACAGGTCACTCGGCCCAAGTGGGAGTTCACCCATTTGGTAAAGGTCTTCTTCTGCACTGCTTCACGCTCATCTGCAATGCACACAAGGGAGAGAGAGGGAGAGAGAGGGAGAGAGAGAGGCTGTAGTCACCTTCCATCAAGATTACAATCAACTATGCTGGCTGAGACATCATCAGCATCATCACTGTCAGGGAAATAAATGATTATGAGGAATCAATTTGGCTCAAAACAAACAACGGTTTTGTCTACAACCTTGATCCTTTCCAAGAGCAGACGGGTGACAATAAATCATAAAGACTTAAGCCTGGCCCTGACCAGTTCATTTCACAGATAAGCTACACCATTAAGTCACCTGAATCTCAGCATCGACAGCTTACAGAGAGGTTTTCACTCTTCTGAATCCTCAGCGTACTGTTGGCTCTACTTGTGTGTGCACTGCTAATTACTCTAATTATGTGAGTTCACAAGAAAAAAAAAAAAGGTGACAATGCTAAACTGCACTAAACAGTGAGGACATTTAGTTAGCATTTTGCCGTGCTCTATCAGAGCGGGACTAAAAAAGTGTCACAGTAAATTAAGCTGTAGCAGCAGCTCAGACATATGGACCAGGGGAGTAAGAAGCTAATCCCGCTCCAACACCTAACAAGGTGACCTCATTTCCAGGACACAAGGTCTCCCTCTGCCTTTTGAAAGCGCTACTCTAGCCTTGCACCTATAGCACAGGCCAACACACAACAACCCTGGAGCAGACAGGAAACAGATCAGAGGATGATCTCTGTGATAATTAGTCGCACACAACAAGTTCTACAGGCAACAGCGGGACATTAAGTATCATGGTGAGGATAAACTGCTTTTTAACAACAGCAAAGAACAACAAACAAAACCACAAATAGTCACACTTTGAGTGAAACTGTCATAAACTGTAAATCACTTAAAGATACATCAATATGATGAATTCATATTTAATGCTATGTAGCCTCATGCACAATAAGTGTTAAAGCAGCACGATTTTACAACATACATCTGCAATCCACATCTTCTGTGCTGCAGATGTTGCATCTCAAATAAATAGAAAGGTGCAAATGGAATTCAGAAAAGAGAGTAGTCTCGGCCTAACATTAGCCCATTAACGTGTACCAAAATGTTTCTGCTTAATTTTTTTTTTTTACTTCCAAAACAGTTTGTTTTAAAGAACTGGAATCAAGGATTTCAACAACTTGATTTGTATTTCAAAAACATTCACTTAGTGCTTCAAAAATGAAAACTTAAGGCTTGCAGCTGACAGCTACTGTAATGTTCAAACGCAAGACCAGTCAAAGCTGACACTTTTAACCCAAAGGCAAGGTCCAAATATCAAGGCAGCTTGAATAACAGAGGGAGACTGTGAAGGTCAGTAAGTTGAAAAAAAAAGGAATTTTCAAAAGAGAAACATGAGGTTACATCACAAGGTCAAGACATCTATAGCAGGACTTATTGGATTTGAAAAAAGAGCCTAAAAAGAGATCTATTACAGGAGGTATTCCAAGTGTCAGAAAAATAGGGCTGGAAGTGGCTCAAAAATCAATGATGAGTAATAACTACGTAACCATGAAGGACTGGAACAAGTTTATGATCTGCAAATCAAGAACGATCGTTATATCTGCACATTCTGTTGCCATTCTTTGCAGCTTTATGCTCACACACACTAACATGTTGACTATGATGCTCAGACTGACATGCGCTCTGATACAAAATAAACAGGACACCTGCCACATGGAGTGAATTGCCTGCATTATTAGGCGAAACACACCAAGTATGAAAATATTAGGCATATATTTCAAGACAAGTTTTCTGGGTTTTATGATAAGTAGAGCAATCACTAAGTAACAGCAGCAGACTGTCTTTTTAAGGTCAGATAACTCCAGTGCACTGCAAAGATGGTAAATGCAAAGACAGCCACTCTCTGCTTAAAAGAGCAATCACACACACTGAAATGCTCATTACCTCCGACTTGTTTATTATTCAAAACAAATTCAATGGACGTAGCCTCCACAACACCACCCATCTGTTCCTGAAACAGAGTTTTTAAGCAAATCGGCTGGTGCGGCCATATTTGAAATGGGGCGGGCTTGGGGTCTCCTCACTAACAGCTATAGGGCATCAGTCACGTGAGCTGAGCTGCGCCTCCTACTGGGCAACCTCCCTATCTTATAACTCATAAACTGCAGAGTTAGAAAAAAGTGTGTGCCAATAGTGAAATTAGCGATTCAGACGGAAACATTTTTGTACCAGGATGTAAATATGTTTATTTCTGCTGTGAAAACAGTTTCTTTTTTTTTTTGTTGGCTGGGTGTGTATGTGTCTTTGGAGCCAGCCTCGAGCCAGCCACACCTGACGAACCACAGATTTTAGTCCTTTCACACTTTCTCATGTTAGTCGTTTAAATGCTTACTTTTTTCAGACATGAATCATGCTTCCAGATTTAGCTGAATTAGAACCCCTTGAATTTTTGTACACAATATATTGATGGAAATACCAGACATTTATCACACATGAGCAGTCACATACAGAGTGCTGCCTCTGAAAAAAAGTGAAGTAAACAGATCAATTTGCTGGCTTGATAAACAAGCTGTTCTTAGGCCAAAGTGTACTTAGTCTGAGTATTTTTATTGTTTACCTTTAGAAAATGTTGACTTTTGAATTTAGCATAAATGAGTGTACTTATAGTATTATCAATATCAACATTCTTGTTTAATGTCAACTGTACATGGCACAGGTTGTCCAAGTTACGCACACTGATTAAATCTGGTCAAACTGTTTATTTCGGTCTTGATTGTCCATTATTCTTTATCTTTGAGGACTGTACAGGGAAATTAGTTTGGTTGCTCTGGTCAATAGCTTGCAAAATATTCTTAAAATAACCAGGAAAAGGAATGATGATGATAAAACTGAGATCATGATCGTGTCACAAAAAATGTGATGAAATGTTTGCCGTATCAGCCACTCCTATAACGGTTTCTGTTTCTTCTGCTTTTAGACATTAAATGACTACAGAGTCTCTGCAAGAAAAAGCAACCTTTGGGTGACTAAATATCATGTGATGCAATACAGCTACATCTGACAGCCATCTAAAAACAGAACAGATTCAGAAATTTCACACAACCCCTCTAGGGTGGTGTAACTAAACAGGACGTAGTATTTAATCTGTTGCAAGCTGACAGTTCTTCCTCTATATCTCAATCTTTATCTGAAACCTAAAACACAGATAGCCACTCACAATGTACTTTCACGCTACATCTATAGGTTTTCTGTCATATATTTCCCTTAATGTTTGTGAGTGTCCTACTGACCATGCTTACAGTGATTGATCTGTAGGCAACAACTATAGAGGTCAGGTCATTTTTGCTGACAATAAGAGGCGTGTCATATATCCCTACTGAGTCTCAAGTTATTTTTTCAGAAATAGGTTTTTCATGTATCCCAGAGCCTTGAAATAAGAATATGAAGAACTGTAAGATAAAAAACAATTCTTAAAATGTGTTAGTTGTACTCCCAGCTCAAATAAAAATTTGCTTTAGTAGCTTTTATCCTGATGGCACCATCTGTGGAAAAACTTATAGCAGTAGGAAACACTACAGCTCATTATTTGTCTGGTTTTCCACAATGTATCAAACCTATGGTTTTTAAATACTGTATGACACATGCACAAGAGGCTCCAGAACAGTGTGAATGTGTGCAACAACACAGCATCACTGACTGGTTATGTCACACCTGGTTGTACCCTGTATTGTGATGGTGTGTCAAAATTGCAGAACAAACAGCAAAAGATTATAGGTAAATGCTGCAAAAGCACACGCGCACACACGCACACTAACAAAGACAACACTTCAGTCATTTATTTTTCTAAACTTGTGTTTCAAGTGTCTCAACTTTGTTAGATTTCATTAATGTAAAAGTTAAACCCTTTAAGGCATAGAATTGTACAAATATACTGCATGTTAAGTCAAATCAGAAGAAGAATGACCTCCAGGCTTTTTTCGTGTACGGAGCTGAAAAAAACAAGCTTCTTTTGCTATCAGACTGTTAGTCTCCAGGCTGTTTGTTTTGCTTCTCGGTCACCTGAAACTCAAGGACATCAGACAAACAAAATAATGTTATGGCATCAAACTGTAATAACTACCATGGGTCAAAAAGTCCTGCCTTAGCCTTGGGCTCGTTCTCCATATAATGTAATTAAATTTGCTTGTTCTTTTAGTGTCCTCGTCATCCTTTTTATCATTTCGACTTTCAGAAATTGACAACTACTTCACCTGCTTTGTTTTTTCTTCCTAACTCTGTCATGTACCACAATGACTGACTATTACAAGATTTAACAACCTGTAACTGATTTAAAGTTGTTCAATGAACCAGTAGAGACAGATTTCTGTGCCAGGTGAGACAGGTACAGTGGAGGATCTACATTCCTCCTGACGCCTGGTCATGTTGTGACAGCACCCTGCACTGAGGGGAAGGCAGTGTTGCGATGGGCAGGGGTCCCAAAGGAGAAACGTTGCCTTGCAGCTCATGCAGTGCAGCTAATTACAAGGCTACTGAACAAGAACACAGGACAAGGCAAACACAGACACCAGTTTCTGATGTGTTTGCTCATTATGACGAGCAAACACAAACCTGTCATCAGTTGCAGCCACAGTGGATGAGGGCAAAACCTGCACAGTTGTTTTAACTTGCAATGTGACATTTGTATGTTGTGTTCTGAGAGCATGGGAGGATAGATCAACTGTAATGTTTATACATCTACTTCCAAATGCCCTGTTTTCATTTCACTTACTTGTAGAGCTACTCTGAACTAAAATAGCCTTGATAACTGGAGGTGAGAAAAGAAAGGACTGTCTCCTCTATGTTGTAAGATGTCTTAAGTCGCACGTCACACAAAATACCTGCAGAGCCTGCCAGCATTGTTGCACAACAGGGGACAAGAGAGAAGAGTGGGGAAAATGTGAGCTTTAAGAAAGTAAGCCTTGTGATTACGCTTTAGTTTTACAAAGTAATTAATTATTTTACAAATAATTGCATCATCTTTTATTAGACAAAAACACAGGAATGACTCTGCTTCCCCGCCTTTAAATGTGGACAGTTAAAAGATTTTTTTCTGCTAAAATGAGTCATTTTTCTGGGCGTCAAGGAGTGATGAAACAGCCCCATACAGTTATATCCCCAGGCCTGCACTCAAAAAAGAAATGAAACATTGACTTTAATTAAATTTATTATGCCAACCAGTTCCGTGTAAATGTATTAGGCTAGTTAAAAATGACAACTTTAGGGTCAAATAAGTTGAACTTCAAATTATTGCTTTCAGTTAACCTACAATGTTTACATGGAACCAGTTGACGTAATAGATACTTCTCTAAATTAGCTATCTTAAATTAACTACTGTGCTTTTTCTGTATATAAAACATATTTTATTTGAAAACTGGGCTCCTTGATCGATACATATCTGTATGTTTCAAAATCTCTTCATGATTAATGTAAAATATGGTCTCATTTAAGTTTCACAGAAGTGAGTCTTTATAGCTGTCATAATCTCCCCTGAATATCCTGAAGCTCCACCTGCATGTAAGCTAAAAAAAAACGAATGATCTGTGTTTTTACCATTGTTTACTAAGACAGATCAGAATGAGTGGTTAGATGAATCACTGAATGTTTCAAAAGCATATTTGGGCATGTCCAGTCATTTTGAGCATGTTTGTCTCTCGTAGTGAGCTTTAAGTAGATGTCAGGGTGGGGGAGGAGAGAGGCTCAGCCTGTGTCCTCTCTTCTGTAGAGGCACTGGGATTTAGCATTCTGCTTCTGTCATATCTAAGCCTGAGACAAACTTGTGTAGTGTTGATAACAGTGATGATCTAAAGGTAATCCGAGCAAGTATGCCATCAGATTCAGTCCTGTCTGTGTGGATCATAGTTGCTTGGATCAAGTTTGGTGATAAAACATAGATACGAAAACAACAAATCTGTGTGTGTGGGGTGGGTGTGTGTGTGTTTGGGGGGTTACACACATCTATGAGAAAAACAACATGACACCGCTAGATAAGCACAAAGACTGAGTATATATCAGTGTAGCCAATCTAGAGCTTAGCAGGTAATTTTCCACCACATTGTACATTTCTAAAATCAAGTTCAACAGTCACCCTTATTGAGGTGTTCTTTTGATTTTATTGCTTTTAAATAGAAAAGTCCTTAACACTTAGACTGTGATGTGGATATGCTCCAAAATTCAGGAATTACATTTTTAATCAGATGCTCTTTAGACTCTTTTGACAAACTGTAGTTATGCTACCACATTGTCTTCCTGCTGACACCATGATGGAAAATAGCAGCATCACCACGCTTCAGAAAAGCCAATTTAAGTTTTTAAAACTTCCCTTCAACTGATTTTAACATAACCAAAGTAATAAGAGTTTGAACCACCACCTGCGAGCTAGGCACTTGGGGTGTGCAAGTCTTGTGGATTAAACTAAATCAAAGAAGTTAACTACAGGCTTGCTAAACGGATGACAACTCACCGCAGTCATTTTATTCCCAATCAAGACACTGATCAGAACTGCTTTATATCCCTAATAAACATCACTCTAAACTGTTTCTGATTTTAAGCATGAAAGGAACTGATTTGATTGTAGTTTTAAAAAGTTAACTTTTTTAAAAGAATTTAATGGACAACCCTATTTAAACATTTTATATATGGAGTGTTGGCCTTTTAGGAGGAATTGTATTGAGAATACAATAATTCTCAATAAGTCTTATCTTAATAAAATGGTATAATGGAGATAATAATAAAAATGGAAACTAAGAACTGGATCCTCATGTTGCCTTGAATAGTGTCTTAGTAAAATGTACATGTTTGCATGGGAATATATTTTAGGTTTACAAACATTGCCAACTTTACTGCCATGTGGTTCCAACCATTATGAAACTGTTTCGCCTTTTTCGATACACCACAGAGGCTTATGACCTGTCACACAGTATGCAGTGTGTTGTTTGAGTGGAAAGTGTCCTGCTGGCATAGATTGTAATTAGATTAAGACTAGGCGTTGTCCTCCTGCCAGTGAGTTGCCAACCTGTACTTGTAGGGTTATTTTTTTTCTGGCAGCCAGCTAGAACAGGAAATGGTCATTGATTAACAACCACCTTTGTTGCTCAGTACCTCTTCATACTGAGAAGATACAAAATGTTTATATTACAGCACAAGGAATGACGTTGGGTAGGGGCTTTGATTAAATATGGAAGCATGTGATCACTTAATCAGCTCAAATTAAAGTTTATGTCATCAACGGTAGGTGTTTCAATTTCCAAATTCCTACAAAGCTTTATTTTTCTGTATATTAATTCCATCTCTTTGAATGGAAAAGTTGTGTGCATTATCTTATTATGATATTGTTCACCAACTGCTCATTGAATACTGCATTTCTATGCTGTGTTGTCTGACACTGCACTTTGGTTCCCAATGGCGTCAGTCCAGCACAGAGGACAAGAAGTGACTTCATCCTTAAATAGCTCACCATAGTAAGCACTTCACACAATGGCAACAAATGCATTCTGCAGATATCGTCTACTTTTCTTTTCCCTGAACATTTGCTTCCACGGAGTTGAAGAGAAAGCACTAGTTCGGATCCCAGCTCAGAATGAAAATGTTTCAGTACTGCTCACAATTTCATTTTGTTTCATGTGCTGCCCAGGTCATGCCTTCCTCCTGCCTCCCTACTTGTCATTCAAGCTTCTCTTTTAAGGTTGAGATGCCCGTGACCCTGGCAAAGTCTTGACATACTGTATCTCACCCATTCTGATCTTGTACAACCGGTGCCTCTGGTCACTCCGTCCTTAGAAAGAATGAGTAAACTACTTCCATCAATCTGCTGGCTTTAATCTGCTTTAATGACCTTCTCTTGGACATTCCCATACAGACAAGATTATGGTTCTGTGCCAAAGGCTACGGTGAAAGGAGCTCATCAGGGGAAGTAAAGCTCTGCTCGTATTTAGCAACAGGGAAAATGCGACTGGAAAATTTGGAGAAAAAGAAGTACTTTAAGATTATCTTACTCACACATTCCTCAGACTAAATACTGTTGTTGTTGTTCCAAGTTCAGGAGAGAAGCTGTAAAACTGAGCCTTCAATTCTCTTCAATTGTTTTAATAATAGCACAGGTATTCTCTTCCTAAAGTACAGCCAAAACAAATTTTAGAAATTCAAACATGAAAATAAGATTTCCTTTTGGTTATATCCATCTGTCTACAGAACATACAAATTGCTGGTTAGTAGTGCCACAATCAGACAGTAAATTATTTTATGGTTAGCTTGAATTATTCAAACTGAAGCCAACAACTAAAAAAAAAAAACATACCCAGAACCAACAGCTTCCAATAGTCTCTTTGAAATAACAGTGTAAAAGCAAGGCTATTATCAGAGGAATACCTCTGACGTCTTGAACTTTACTCTGTTATTTGACTTCATGAGGTATCTATCCCAGAAGTGACCAAGCTCAGACAGTCAAAAGCAGCTTGTAAACATTGTGGCTGGTGGTTACTATTCTGTGCTGACATCAGCAGGTGGTTTGAGCTGAGGGCCTATGGCTGTGGTGCGCTACTTCATGGATGCTGCGAGCAAAGCAAACAATAGGAAGGGACCATCTAAGAGTGGTTGTAGCAGAAGCTGGTGTTTACATTCCAACTGAATGTTTCTGCAACAGAAGGAAAACTGATGCCCAATGTACTCCAGTAATGCTTCATCACTAACTGCCTAGACCTAAACAAAAGGACATTTGTACTTTTTTGAACTCATTCAGCATTATTTTCTAAATTCAGATTGTCTTATGTTTTCACTATTGACAGGAGTATCTAACTTTCTAAGTCTTGTTTGCTGCAGTTATTTGATGGTGATGAAGTCTACAACTTTTTCAGAGGTTGTTCCCTCTGCACAACTAGTTGAAGTTGCATGTCTGTGGACTTCTAATTGCCTGTAATTAGCTCTATGAAAATAATGTTTTGCACCCATGTAACCCATTAAATTTTGAGTGAAGCTGCATATTCAGATGCACATGCTCCCCTCTACAGAAGCACAGAAGCGGAACTGCCCCCCTTTGAGTACTTTGAAAGTAGGCCTGTGGTGAAACCGACGCCTTGCCACATGTGGCATGAGTTATTTTTACACTTTGAAAAGTTTGACGTTGCCTATAGTAAAACACTGTCTTTTTCAACTTCAACAAGTTAGTTAATGCAGTGACAAAACCTTACAGGGTAAACATGTAGGACTCCTCCCTTACAATACTATCATCTTCCCTTTTCTGCAGGCACTGAAGGCAACACACGTGTCCTTCAGGTCATGGCCCTCTGCACCATCTGCAGCTGGGGCTGATAATGGGGAAGATAGGAGAGAAGGGGGGAATGGCCAAGGCCAATCCCCTGAGAAAGTAACCGGAAACAGGCACCTCACAGCCATAACATCTGCACACACACAGGGTGTGAAATGTCAACAAGACAATATAATTATCTTGAAGAATCCAAAACTTCACTCAGTTGTTAGTCCTTCTGGTAGGACAGAGTCAATATTAGTAAAACCAAACAAACAAAAAGGCAATTGTGTGTGAGTGAGTGTATGCATGTGTATGTTTGGTGAACCCTCCGCACCCAGGTAATGTGACTCTGAGTTACAGCTTGAGGCCACAGGAGTCAGGGCTTTCACTAGGAGTGTTAGAAATATTAAGTTACATCGTTCAATTCAAAGTGTGCAACTGGTCCTGAAACTGGAACCAAAATGTGATATTTATCTCCCAGTATCGATTCAACCCCTTAAATAAAGTATAAGAACAAAAAGGCTCCTTACCAAAACACTTAACACGCACTGAGAAAAAAAAATCTATTCCAAAGATGTCAGAATAAATCAACCAAGGGAAACAAGTCTATAGAGACAGATTTACAGCAGACAACCAGACATTACAGTCAACTGAGTGCAAACAAAGATTGAAGCTGCAGACTTCATTTAGACAGTTCAGTTTTCATTCTCATCTCTGTATTTGTTTGTTTCATACAAGTGCTGAAGCAAACAGAAAGCCTCTAGCTTTCTATTTAAACAGTCATACAGCTGACGCCCGCTGAGTGACAGTCCAAACTAAAGTCCAGAGGGTGCAGGTAGCTGGGGTACTGACCCTGTTGATGAGTTCCCTGCAGTCTAACATGACACAGTGTATCTATATGTGGACCATTAAACCAAACCTTTAATATCTATCTGATATCAAAATCAAAATATGGGTAAAAGATAAGTACATTTAAAATGTTTTTAGCATGAACTAGAATAATACAAAGTGCACATAGTGGTGCCAGGCTTTGCAATAATCTATACATTCAGCCATGAATGACTGATATGAGGGTGAGCCAACAGACAAAGCTATAAAAAAGACACAACTGTCCCTCCATCTGTCAATAAAGCCTGTTCCATGGCACAAAGATGATTTTTTTTTTCCTTCTCTCGCTTTGGTCTAACCATGTGGGCCGGTGTTTCATTAAACCTGTCTCCCTTTGTGATAGTTATTTAGTTACTTAGTTCATTCTTTGCCTGTTGGGTATCATTTACCAATGAGTTGATGTGTTCAGTGCTTTTCAAGCTGGAAAAGGACTAAAATGCGTCTTCAGCGATTTCCAATTTCGAAAACATTGATACTTTTTAAACACTTTCTTGCATGTTTATATGTGAGGATGTTTTTGACTTCCTCAAGAAAGCTTGAAATGCTGGAGTCAAATTTTCATTTTCATGAAAATTAACCTTGAGAGAAAGATTAGGAACAACTTTCATTAATGCACAGACATTTTTTAATTGATTCCATTTGTCTGAGTGCTGGTAATGACACTGAAGCACTTTGGTAACCTTAACATTTTTTACTTCGTCATTCTTGCTGCTGCTATCATAATTTAAAATGGGGAGGGAATGAGTGACACCAGGAATGAGCCTCAAGGGTAGACAAACTGGAAATACGAGTGGCTGTTGCCAGAATGTTTTCATGCGTCTGAGTATGTGTGTGCAAGAGTATATTTACAGCAAACTCAATCAGGTAAACATTCTCATGCACTCCAATACAGACCTAAGTATGATCTAAGTATGTATCACACACACATGCTTGATCCCTAAACTCCCTGAATCTTATATTCATAACCAAGAGTTCTGAATCCTGTTTCACAATATTCTTCTTGCAAGGAAGTGTCAAAAAGTCCCGTCAGCACAAATTATGTGACAGTTTTCTGACCCCCAAATTACACAGTGAGTTAAAGGTTTTCTTGCCCGACAAGTTAAAGAGACAAAACAGACGAGTAGATATGAACGGGTGACACAGTGGTATGTACCTTAAGATTCTTTGTGCGTGAGGCTGCATGGTTGAATGTGAAAAAGTTGTGAATCTTGAAGATGTTATCTCTTCAGTGATTGTTATCTCCTGTCAAAAATACTGGGGCTGTCAGTGTGGAGATTTACTCCAGGTACTGAGGCATCACTTCACATACTTTATGTACATACACCCATGTGTCTTTATACTAGTTTTGTCTTCCTTATTCTAGTTTATTACATTCAATGAGGATAGTGCTTAATACAGGAGGTGAATTTTGTTTGTCCACTGGAATGTCAAATATGCAGAGAGAGTAGACTTGCCCCATAAGTACACTTGAAGACAACTCTCAATGCCAGACAGCACCCAGGGAGGGACCGGAAGTCAGCAAACTTTGCAATCATCATGCGCACCAGTGACTGACATCTCAACCTAATACACTGAAGCATGAACACTTGAGTAATGCAAATACCTTATCTCGTGGCCCGCAAAAAGGAGGTCTAAAGCTCACAGGGACAGGTCGTTTGGTTATGTAAGTATTTTAGTAAGAAGATGTGATGATCGAGAAAGTCGAAGTAAAAGACTTTCTGACTCAAATTAGTAGAAAAGCTAACCGTGCGAGGAGGAGTTAAGGGATTTCCCCCAAAATTAATCTTTCCAGTTTTAGTTTTGGGGTCAGGGATTTTAGACTTTAGTTACTACAGTTACTATTATTTTCCAAAGTGGCTGATAAAAACCAGGGGCTTCTGTGATTTCACTTTGCAGGACCTTGCAGACTTCTCAGGCCAGAGACAGAGCCGTGCATTGTAATGAGATAAGAAGGACAGGTGGCCCAGTGATCAGGTGCCAGACTGCTGGCCTGCTTTAGAGCTGAGCTGAAGCCTACCTACTATGACTCTCCTCGACTCTCTCCACATTAAGCTTTGAAATAGTACCGGATTGAAAGAGGAGTGTCTACAGACTTTTGCAAATCACTTAATGCCTGAAAAATGCTGAGCTGTTTGGCTTATTAACAGCTGAAAATCTGTCATGGAGCGACCATTCCGGCACTGACTGATAGTCAAGTTCTGCCTTATATTTTCTCCTTAGTATTTATCATAAAGAATTACTTCTTTCACTCCAGGAAAGAATCGATACCCTTTAACACAACTCATTCAAGAAGCTAAAAAAAGAGCCAATGACTCACCTGTGACATCAATAAGACAACTTCAACTTCATATTCAAATGTAGTTCATAATCCAAACAAACCATTAAAAAATATTTTACTTTCTTTAAGCGACAGGAATTTTCCCTTTCATCCAAATCAACTTCTTACTTGACTCTTACCTTGCAGCTGTTTAAACCTTCCCTCCAGGATGTTAGAATATTGCACCTGGTTAACAAATGCTGCTGGGGACAAGCAGGGCTCCCTGTCCCTGTGGTCCAACTCCATGGCCTTTTGACTGGATTTCTCCTAAATATTCCTCTCAGACACAGATTGAATGGGAGTTACCCTGCATAGCACAGCAAGAGCAACAATTCCCCCCTTAAAAAAGGTGACCCTTTAGATCCAGAAAACAAAAGTTCTTTAAATCCAAAAAGGCTTGGTCTGTCCTTCTTTTCTATTGCTTCAATTTTGTGGCTTGGTAATGTTGGCGCCAGTTCTTTTCTTCATTTACTGTATGTCCCACCTTGTCCAATAAAAACACAGCAGTGACTGCCCGAGCGGAGGATTTAAAAAAAGTAATTTCAAACAAAACTAAAGAACAAAATGTCCTTTTTTTCCACCTCCTCTTGTGAAAATCTCAACACAGCGCAAAGTAAAAGCTTTTGGTTGCACTCCCCTTGCAGTTCTAGCAATACAATACTTGCTATGCCTTCACTTCAAACTCTGAACACGCATTTGGTGGAGCAGAGCACAGCAGAGAAAGCTAACCGGCTGCGGTCGGATAGCTGTGTAAACAAAGCCTGCTGTGCCGTCTGAACATAGAGCCATTTGCATAAGGTGTGTTTGAGGGAGGAGCACAAAGGAGGAACATGGTGGATGGATGAGAGAAGGGAGGAGGTATAGAGGTGGACTAAACCATTAGGAGTTCTTTGCTCAGTGTAGCTTGAGGCAGATTATTCAACTCCACCTTAATTCCACTGAGAAGCGGGTGTGGCCTGCCAAGAAGGTATATCATGACAGCCCCATCTCTTAGCTTGTGTTCTCTCTGTGTAGTTTCATCTGATTCCTTTGACTCTCGCTGTGACAACATCTGATCTCATTTTTTATGCTCAGGAGGTCTACCTTCGATAAGACGTTAGGACAGGAAGGAAGTAGTTGAGTCAGTTTGAGAAGCAGAACACGCTCCTTCCTGCCTCAACAAGATTTAAAACGGTGAGGTTTTGAGTCTGTTTGCTAGGCAGGTGGTTAAAAAAAGTGGGGGCGGAGGCGAGTCATTACCTGAAAACAGTTACAGTACTACACTTACTGTCTCGTCTAACTAGATTGGAAACACAAATGAAGTTATCTCTAGCACTCCTGATTAAATGTTTACGGTTAATTTCCTCCAATTTCACGTTAAGGTATAGTTTTTAAGGAGATATTTGGATATGAGCATTTCAAATGAAAAGATTTACATGCTACAAAATATCCTTTCCCTCCAAGAAATTATCAATTTAGACCTGAATTTCAAGACTATCCTATATAATCCACATATTTAAGAATATGTCTTTGAAACATGTGATGATACACACCAAAATATCAATCAGGATTCTGTAGATTAAGAGAAAAATATGAAATAATTCAATAATGATTAAGTAATGGGGTAAGGGGGTTTACTTCTTTCACAGAAGCAACTTATTAACATGCTTCAAAATGCAGCAGTGAAGAAAGTTACACACCAAATGCCTGAGAGTGCAATTATTACACAAGACTGTAAACACATTGAGGGCTAAGGTCATGGGTCTTATGAGTGTTTTTTTTTTCCTGGTCTGGTCTGGTCAGGGGCATCAGTGGAAAGGTCTTAGTGGGTTTTCCGATCCGCGTTTGTCGTGATGAACAGGGAGCATCTGGATGGATCTCATTAGAGGACAAAAATGCTCCAGGCTTTCTATGAGTGGGTGTTTATGGGGGGGATACCGGACTAATGAGAGCCAACACACTTCCTCCTGAGGAACAGACGATATGGTTTGGACACACGCAGGGAGGGATGAAGAGCAGAGAGCTGGTAAATCTCAGTAATGGCCATTTAAAATCCCACTGGGGATCTATCAAACGTTACATTTCCAATTAACATGAGAGGCAGATGTGATAGCAGGTTTGTGTGTCTGGCTTATGCATCTGAAATTATCATGCTGGAGAGTTAACTCCCTATAAATCTCATCAGTCATTTGGATTCATACATAAAATACACAAACAGAGAAGGTTATTTTCCAAATCTTGTGAAATAAGACAAACTGTGAGAAAGTCTGCCAAAGGAAGAGGGGGGGGGGCTTCTGCTTTGTTGAAACAGCCTTTAATGAAAATTAATGATAGTCTGGTGTGGGGAATGAACACAGGCAAGGAAGAGAAAAAGACAGAAGCTGCACGGGGAGTAAGTACAACCAGGGGGAGGGAGAGGAGCTCTGAAACTGTAAATTTGTATGAGCCTTTCTGTGGGCCTTGACGAGGGCTGACCACACTCCAAACAACGGCGGTAAATATCTGATCTGAAGGGGAATCCCCCTGGAGCAAGTAGGGTTGAATTCTCATGAGTCATTCAATCCCTAATTTTAGTGGCAGGATAATAGATTTAAGACATGACATGTTATAACAGATTTTTTTTTTGCCCTTTTCTCGCACATATAAATATGTGTGTAGTGTGAAGCAGAGTATTGCTTCTAATAAGGCAAACTTGCACAGTTGGCCTGCTTCCCACAGTTTAGCATAGAAGATACAGGGAGTATTCATGCAAATTTCTATTACTTTAATCAATGTTTGGTGTTCTTGCTGCGGCAGACAATGCTGTCACACCATGAGTAGAGTGATTCCCGTAGACTGCATGGGTGCAAGAGGTGTGAAGCAGGAAATACAGTAATCATATTACGGAGCAAAAAGCAGACGGTTTCATTGAGAGAGCAGCGTAAGTAAGCAGCAGCTTACAGGATGCAGAAGGTCTTGACATGTGGGGATTAGTTGTAAAAGGTGGGCAGGAGTTAGTTGTGCCTGGGGGGAAAAAAAACTGCTCCAGCATGTCAAAGAATGTGCAACATCAAGCCCATACTTGTCAAAGAGAGATGGTATCACAGGTATTCACACAGAGGTGCACGCACACACACACCACTGTAATTACACGACAGGAAGGTACAAAATAGCTTTAAATGCAGAACAACCAGGTAATGTCTAAGTCTGTTCAATGCTGGCTTGAGGAAATGATTTATGCTGTATTTGTAAGTGAAATGAGGTTTATCTTTCAGGAGTACTTTGACTACAGCGGTGCTCAGGACCAACAGAGCAGGGTATTCCTGCTGCTTGTGTGTGAACGTCTCTGTGTGGTTGTGTGCGTCACTGTGCCTGTCTGCCTGTTGCTCCCCCCTGCTGGGTTCTCCATGATACTGCAACCTGTTTTGACTTTCAAAAGTAGAAATTGTATCTGCAGAATGTGAAACCACAAAGGTGGAGTTTCTTTCACAAGCACTACTAGTAAAAAAAATGCCTAAAGGATGGCCTTGACTGCTTGGAGATGTGGCTGTCAAGTGGAGGTGAGTAAAACAGAGAACAATGCTGGAAACAGACATGAGCATTGAATTAGAAAAAGATTAATTTCAGTAAAACCGGAATGTGTACAGTAGAGTTTGAGCATAAATGAGAAAAGGGTCTATCTTTATACACTTCATTCATTCCTGGGATTGTTCTTTTTGAAAAAAAAAAAAAAAGTAATTTCATGACTAGAATTGAGGGAGAATAAGGAAAAATTTCGATACTTCATTTATGTACTGATGGAAAAATTTCACCCGATGTAACCCTAAAGTGTGGTCTCATCACCTCATTCAATCACTGTTTTATGCTCTTTGGTGAATTGTCTCTACAGCCGTCTGCCTTTGTCCTCATTTTGGGAGTATTTTTGTCTTGCCCTATAAAGAGTGAGTTTTGCCTTTTGGGAAAGGAAAGAATAGTGAGCACCTCAGTCCAAACAGCCTCGTTTGATTTGGGAAACTGGCAATTTATCTTTAATTTTGTCTTTTCATGTTATCTGTAACTCAAATCGCTGCAGCTTATACTCTTTTTTCAAACAGCGCTGATCAATGCCATGTAGTTTCTGATGATGCCACAGAGAAATTGATATGCTCAATAATACTTTATGATTCAAGAGTTCACTGCTCAAAAAATGTTTTATCTTAGTGGCATTAACACCACCGGTTCCATCACAAGTGAAAACATGATTATATTACTGAAAAGTTATGTGTTATAGAATCAGTTTGCACATCCTTTGAGTTTCTCATTATCTGGCAAGTACCACACAGCAGAGATGTGAAAAATGTTTATCACGATGAGAAGCATCTTCTGGTTACCCAACCATAAAATGGGCCGATCTGTCAAACCTCTGAGAAACGCACCGTCAAACACTGTTACATCACAAGCCCAAGAAGGCAGACAGTCACAGAAGAATCTCTACAAAAAAAAAGCTAACACAAGAGTGTAACAGTATGTCACCTAGAAAAAAATAAGCTGAAATACTCTGTACAAAGCCAAACATGATTAAATTTATGACCCAATAACCTTAATAACCCTTTTTCTGTCTGCAAGCCAACTCCTAACAGGTGTTTTTTTAAACGTGAAAATTGTCAGTACGCATCACACATCCAGATACCAGTTAGCTGCAGAATGCCACACCGCAATCATGTGCATTTTCGGGGCCTTTAAGAGAAGCATACCTGCGAGAGCCTTGATGCGTGAGCGCTCAAAGAGGCGTGCTGAACTGTTCTCATTGTCCCAGTCGGTCTCTGCTGCCAGGTCCCAGCGGTTGTTGATGTCATTGTACTGCTGCTGGATCTCCAAGCTGTCGAAGTCCGTCGGTGAGATGGTGCTCATGGTGTCAAGGCTGGAGGAAAACGCATTCAACCTACAATGCAAACACAGAGATGCAAAATTATTCAAAGTCACTGCATGCGGAGAAGACAGAGGACATGTCGTGATGCCAGAGGCTTCACTGGCGGATGACTGACCATTGAAATGTTTGTGAAGCTCGGATGTAAGATGTTTAGAAGCTGAGCGTCTCCTTCTATTTCATCAGGGCTCAGATGATTCAGTGTAACATCCATCAGCCACACTTCCCTCACTGCCTTTCAGCTGCACTCAAGTTTTATTTTATCAAACGACAGTCATGCAAATAGTAGCTTGGACAGTACAACTACCAGAGATAAAACTTTAAGATAAGTTTAGCAACCGCTGTGAGGTCCTTGAGTTAGCAAAGCAATAATTGAATTTAGCTTTCCTGTAAGCCAGAGCAACTCCAGTAATCTCATTTCAACCAGAGTGTTGATGCTCCTGTCGATGGCAGGAACAACCTCAATCTAAGATGATTAGATCTGGACCTGCACGTGAACAAAACCTTTAAAGGTGGACTCACGTACACACAAAGTGTCAATACAAGACATCACATGAGGAAAGCCAAGACAGACATTTAGCAACTAAAACTTACTGTACTGTGCATGGATGTCGATATAATCTGTATAAATTAAGTCATATCTAGAGATCCCTGGTGATACATTTGGATTTCAAAAGGGTTGCAACAGAATCTAGATGTGCCAACTTAACTCAACCAGTCTGCTTTTGTATATCATGCTTGTTAAACTTACTGTATGGTGACTAGTTCATAAAATACATTGCTCTATGGCCTCCACAGAAGATGCTTTGTTTATACATCTAGTCCCTGCCCTTTAACTCACTGTTAGCCATGCTACACACCTCCACTCCTGCAATATGTCCTACATCAGCATCCAGTTATAGACTGCATGTGAAGCAACTTTACAACAACATCAAGGGTATCTTCATATAGCAATAATCAATATCGCGTAAACAAGTAGATTTACATATTTTAAAGACAGATTTATGTTGAGCCAGAAGCAAAAACAGCTGGTCATTTTTGTTAATATCCGTGTCGTGTGTGGGTGACAACTTTTCGCTCAAATATGCTCAGTCTGTGAACCGGCTCTGATCCCACTGTTTTTTTGTTTTTCCTTTAAAAAAAAAAAAAAAAAAACAATAACTGCAAGTACCCAGACAGATCATGTCTGAGTATGAGACACTGACACCCAATAGAGGATCTACATTAGGATTAAGCCCCCCATTCCCCCCCCCACCAGACAGACCCATTAACTAACTGAGGCCATTTGTGGAACGGATTTATAGATGAGGCTGAATAGTCAGTTTGCTAATACCTTTGAGTTTATCTTTTGTTGTGTCTAGTAGCTGCACCTACTGTGGAGATAACTGATACAGAGAGAGGAAGCTGGTGTTTCTCATGCTCTCCACAGGTCGTTCTGATCATTTAGTTAGCACAAAATAAACCTACAGTGGTTATATTTTGGTTATGTAATATAACTCCATGATATCTGGTGTGGTGGATTTACTTTAGTCTATGTCAAATGATTTTTGCACTACAGTGAGAGGATGGAAGGAAGAGATTCCAGGCAACAAATGAGGTGGTTCTCTGGAGAGATTAAGTAGGCCAGCTAAGCAACACATTGCACACTAATGAGGTATTCATGTATTCACTCTCTGTTCTCTTCCTTGAGGTGCGACTGAGCAACACTTGGATCGGTCATGGCGAGCTATGTCAGTGAACTCTAAAACCAAACATGCAGATCAAATACAGTAGAACAGGTACCAGAGACCATACTTGATTTTTAAATGAATATTTCAGAGTACAGCCAGGATGGGCCCAGACACGTTTTTTATACTCTAGTTAACCCTTTAGAGGCTATGGGGATAAGTGCACATAACACACATCTTTGTAAATGAGACCAGGGGTATCTGAAGCACTTCCTACTCTGGGAATAAAACCTCATCATGATGTGAAACTCATTTGTGTTCCTTTATTCTCAAATGTCAACTCAGTAAAAATGATTTTCTTTCATTTTCAAATGCACTCCTGAAGAATGACCATGGTTTTTGTACATAAAACTTGTGTGTGAGGTATGTGGCACACCTAGAAATTTGATTGCAACATTGTAAATAATTTGTTTTTATAATAATGTCTCCTTGCAAATTTTACACTGCTATTTATTTCAGTTTTTGGACGAGTTAATACTGAAGAGTGACTAGTAAGCAAGTTATGTACAGAGCCCCAAATAAGTTTCATGTTCCAAAGGATACTGTGCCACTTTAAATTTGAATACAGCTGTGCAATTTCTGTATTTTGAATCACGTGAGAAAAAAACAAAACAAAAAAAAAAACGATTTTCATTTTAGGTTGATTGTATTTCAAAGCAATTTACTGTAGTAGTTCAGTAGATGTAAGTCAAGTATATTGTTAAAACTTGAGATATAAGGGTTTTATTGATGTAAAACAAATAAAAATACTCAAAAAATTTTACTACAGTACAAAAATGTAAGAACATGTCCTGGTAGGTCTTGAACGGTTATTAATGAAAGACACCAGGTAGCATCATTAAGCAGACTGTGAAAGAGAGAGGATGTCCAAACATTTTAGACATATTTATCAGTTTTATTTTGTGGTTTATTACATAGGGAGTTATTGATTGGTTTAAAACATATCTAAAAGCTTATTTAAAAGTTGTATTTATATAGCACATTTTAAGAGCAGGGGTCACAATGTGCTCAGGGATGCAAGTTTGAAAGGGGGAAATGAGATGCATCATAAGGTCTGTGACCAGAGTTGCACTTTGCATTATGTTGACAGCAATTTAGATCCATTAAGTCACCGAGATGCATGACCCAAGGGATGGGATTTTGTCACGAAAAGCATTTCTTTCATACAATTCAGCAGCTCTAACGTTAAGATACCATGTCAGAAAAAGCTGTCCCTCACAATCAAATAAAAGTTCTTATCTTATGATTTGCCTTTCGACCATGGCTTAAAAAACAAGCATTACTTCTAGCTCCTGCCTCTGAATCACCAAACCACGGCTTTATCCCGACCCCCAGGTTCACTTTACTTTTATCAAGCACGTCACACACACACACACATTCTAGCAATAAAAAAATAAAACAAAAGCTACACAAATCCTATTAAGAGCAGATTAAGAAGTTGCTGGGAATAGAAACTAAATGCAGGGATTAGAGAAGAAGGCAGAACAACGCCGCCACACTGCCCCCCAACTTGTCACCTCCCCTCTGACTGGAACCCCGGTGCTCGGATAAGACCCTGAAAGCACAGAGTGTGTGTGCCAATAAATAATACAGTGTGGTTTCTCTGTGTCCTTCATTTAAAGAGTGAATTTTATCTCAAATACAAAAAAACCACACACTACTGATCTCAAAAATCAACTCTGAAGAATCTCAACTATTCAGTCCACATACTCGAGTTTAACTTAAAAATAAAATAAATGACAGAGACAACAAGTCCTACATCAGGGTTCTTATCATTGGTGTCCCTGACAAAGAGCTAAGCACTAAGATTTCCATGCAGCTTATTTGATTAAAAAGACACAGCATGGAGGCATATAAGACACACTGTTGAGGAAAAAGCTTCCTGAAAAGAAGTCTATGAGAATTCATCTGTGGCAGTCGATAAGGGTGTAGGTTGGATGCAGGCAGAACCAGCGGGGTCACGAGAGATGTGGCAAATCGAGGGCAACCCTCCCCTTAACGTCAGCAGGAAGAGGGTCAACTCAGTGTCTACGCTAATCGCACCTCAATGGATCAGACAAACAATCCCCTGACCTACTATGATACAGCCTACTGTACTCGTCGTCTGATCCACACAAACACACACATCACAATGTGACAGCATGTGCAAGCTGAGCTGACCTTTTACACCTTCTACCTCCACCATCAGCCCCTTTTCACACATGCACGCACCGCGCCTGAGAGCATCACATGTATATCCACCCACTCAGCATGTAACCATAAAGTGTATCAGCTTTCAGCACACACAACGGGAGAATTCAAGACCAATACTCATGCTAGGCCTGAATGATGTAAAATTATCTCCCCCTGGACCGGAGAGAAACCAAAAGAGAAACAGGAAAAAAGGAAGAAACTTCAACCAGCAGAACACTGGCACAAAAAAGCCTTTTGAGTCCTGTTGTTTTTTTTCACAAACACAAACCTTCTGGAGACATCAGATGTTAACCCCAGAGCTACAGCAATGCAACAGTGCAGCTTATACCAGACAGAGACAGACAGGCAGTCAGTCAGACAGATGTGCCACATAAAGGGGAAGGAGGGGGGCATAAAAGAAGTTCTATGAAAGGAAATCCTCTCAAGACTTAATCCACCAAACATCCCAAGAGATGCACATTAATGTAATGAAAGATTTCAAATTTGATGCATTTCCTTCATATGAGGATAGACCTTTAAAATTAATTCCCAAAGTCTGTCAGGAGACATAAAAATAAGTCTGTTTCTGCAATAATTGGAAACAATCGGGCTTTTTGAGCTCAGGGTTTAGAAAAACTGAGGCAAAGCACACACACACGCTGATAGCACGTCTTTAATGCTGTTATGAAATATCCTCAAGATGGGTACAGTGGGGCCAAGGCACCGTGCTTTATCTAAAATAGAAAAGGAAAGAGATACATCAGGACATGTACCTTAAAAGTGCGTCTCAGAGAGGGAGAGAGAGAAAGAGAGTGAAAAGTGGGACAATGGGGAACGCCTCAGGGCTGAATCCCAGCTTCTGACCAGGCAGACACACATCAGGCTATCTCTCCCAGCAGAACAACACCAGCTAAGAAAGCAGGGCAGAGGCAGCAGCGTGAGAGGCAGTGCCACCAACACACACCCCTCATCCTCCCTCCTCCCCTCCTTGGTGCTGTTTCCCTTCACCCGCCAGGTCTGTTTGTCGCTCCCTGCACCCGTTAATCAGGGGGAGAGGAGAAGAAAAATAGAGCCCACAATCAGTTGCCTGCAGGGAATTAGGCCTGTGCACATTAGCCAGACACACTGCCACTGTGCACCAAGGGAATAGAATTGAGACGTATACACACAAAAAAACCACTCCCAGGTCTGCCAAACAAAGGAGCTATCAGCCTTACAGCTCTTACTAAAAGCCACAGTATGAAAGGTCTTCAAAATACAGTCATTATTTTAACATTTTCAACGAAAACATATCTTTTTGTCGGTAAAGCAGCCAAGAGCTTCAAATGAACACATTTTAATGAGTTCAAGCTGAGGTGGCACCTCTGCGTTGCCCCGTTGCTTGTGATATTCAGATGAGC